>CAMZMU010000047.1:13577095-14777095 GCA_947311845.1 Poa pratensis | reverse complement strand
TACCCAGTACCCACTCCTTGTCGTGGTACGCGACGTACACCGGGTCTGAGTACGTCCTGATGAAACTGCAGCGCTTCTCGTCCAGCGCCGCGACAGGCACGGCGGTTGCGGTCGCAGTGGCACCGGCCCTGCCCTCAACCCGGGAGAAGGAAGGAGTGCGCGATTCGTGACTTACGCTGCGCCTGCATGACGTGCTCCATCTCGCCGCCGAGATGCTCCAGAAGGGGCCGGCGACCTCGAACCCCACTCTGGCTATGTCCGCGCGACGAACTCCGCCACAGCCGGCGAGACCGCAAACGCCTTGCAGCCACAGATTCGCTATCATCCCCGAGATGTTCAGCGGAATTGGCGGCGCCGCAGGCGCCTTCGCTCCTCCTTGGCCGCGGCGGCGGAGACGACGAAGGGGAGGAAGGTGAAAAGAACGCCGGTGAGTGCGTAGGGTTCCATTTTGGCCAACCCCTTATTTTCTCTCGGGCCATAGCCATCTACGATATTGGGCCGGGCCTGTCTATGGTGCGGTGTCGATTTTGGCACCAGTATGATTTGTACTGGTCCTGTTTTTAGCACCAGTATGAAATTTTCTTAGCCTTTAGATGGACTAAAATGGAGGGCTATTATTCATTTGAGGGTACCATAAAACACTTCCGTGGGAATGTTCATGCGCAGATAGGTGAAAGGAGAGCTATTTTTTCCTCTTGTTTGGGCGACTAGGACATTTGAGCAACTCCTGATGCTAATGGATTATAATGCTCTTATTATCCAGAGGAAGCAAGAGGAGCTTTTCCATTCTTATAAATTTCAGTATTTGTTACTTGCTCTAATTCAGCTGGTCACAACAACACTAAATGGTGCCTATTATGTTCATCTCAACGACCAGCAGCTACTAAATTAAGTTAAAAAAATCCTTCGCGAAACTGGTCACAATTGGGTGCTAATTCTTTTAAGCCAAATCAGTGAGGACATGCGTGCCAAAATTTTGATGTTGTGGTGGAGAACATGGCACCTCCGAAATAACCTCATTTTTGGGATGGTAAGTGTACAATTGAACATTCATCTGTATTCTTACAATCATACTTGTCCAGCTTTCAGGATAAAAGAGAGATTGAAGAACTAGCGGACCCAAAAGGTAAATTCCCTGTTTCCCAACCAGATGTAAGGTGCAAGATTCAGAGAAAAGAACCAGCTTGTAGCTGGACTAAACCAGTAAATGGTTGGGCTAAGTTGAATTTTGATGCGAGCTACTCGATGGGAGATCAATCAGGTGCATGGGGTGGTCTTCTGCGAGAGGAAAAGTGATTTTGTCAGCTTGGGGTCGCATCCCACATTGCACTAATGCGGAACAGGCTAAAGCAATGGCGGGTTTGGAGAGCTTGAGAGCCGTGTTACCCGTATTCTCAGGACAAGTACACTTGGAAAGTGATTGTGCTTCTCTCGTTGCTCAGATTAAGTGTCCAGGAGAAAATAAATCGGCTATTTCTGGCATAGTTGCAGATATCAAAATGCTGCTAGAGTCTATGCAAAATGTGAAAGTGTCAAAAGTAAACAGAACTGGGAATCAGGCGGCTCACAATCTAGCAAGATTGGGTAGTAGTGTGTTGAGTGGGCAAGTGTTGATTGGTTCATATCCCCCCTGCGTGGATGGAGTGATCAGTCGTGAATGTAATCAAATTGTTTCTTCATGATTTATAAAGCCCAAATTCAAAAAAAAAATTAAGTTAAAAAAATGTAACAGTCCTATTCTCTCATGTGTAGTTGGAGGTATTGGGATTCATGGAACGTGGGAACACAATTAAAATCATATGGTGACAAACTAATGTAAAAATAGTGCTAGCCCAATTGTGATAACACTTAACCCCCTCCCCGTTCCCCTCTCGTAACAGTACCCGTGAGAGGCGAAGAGGAAGGCGACCAGGCTCCCTGCTCCGCCGACGGCCGGATCGCCGGTCCCCTCCCTCTCCGGCCGCCCGTGTGGCGGTGGGAGAGTGGAGGGACCTCCGATCTGTGCCTGAGGCGTGTATATAGTAGGGTTAGGCTTCCCGGCGGCGCGGCCAGGGTGGTGGTGGCGGCGGCGGTGTGGAATAAGGATTCCGGATCTTCTTCCCCATCACGGCGGAGTCATGCGTGGCTGCGGCGTGAAGATTCCGGCGGTGGTGGCTTCCGAATCGGCCGATTCGGTGGGCCTTTTTGTGCTCTGAGATCTGCGGATCTTGGATGCTCTGCTTCTCTGCGGGTGGCCGACGGGACGATGGCGTCGACCGCGCGTGCTGGAGATCCTCTCTTCCGGCCCTGCCGTCGTAGCGGTGTTGTTTCCTCCAGCAACGCTGCTGGGCTTGTGAAGTGCGGGTGTGTGGGAGGTAAGGGAGAAGATGGAGCTGGTTCTGCGGCGGTGCTTGTTCGAGGAAGCTGCAGGGCCTGGGAGGAAGATGGATGCTGGTTCAGGCGCAGCTGGGCTGCTGGTCGTGTCCGGAGCTGGAGTTGGAGGAGAAAGCGGCCTGGCTGTGCCCGTTCATCGTTCTTCATCCCGGCGCTTGCGGCGGGTGTGCTCTGCAGTCGACAACAATGGTTGGAGGTGCCTTCTCTTCCTGGTTTGTGGTGTGCTGGTGTGTCTGCAGTGTTCTCCGAGGTGTTCGTCCGTGTTCTGTGCTCCTTCTTGTTCCTCTGTAGCGTGCGTGTGTTCGGGGCTTGTATCTTGTTCTTCTGATTGAATACACGCATCTGCTTTCTAAAAAAAAAAAAAAAACTAATGTAAAAATAACACATATCCTACTCCTATATAGTATCCCCTCAAACATCTAAGCTCCCTGGAATTCTAGAGCTGTAGTGCATCCACCTGTTCTGCTGTATGTCCCTATGTGTCAGCGAGTAGAAATATGACGGTTTGCTTTTTTTTTTTTTGAGGAAATATGACGATTTGCTTGCTCTCCTCTTCTGTCGCCGCCTTATCTTCCCCGCTGCAACATCCCATCGCCACAGGTCGCCTCCCGCCCGCCGGCTCAGTTCCTGCCGGCCGACGCGCCAACCTCCGCCACATCCATCCCGCCCGACTCAAGTTCCCAGCCGCCTGCCGCATCCATCTCGCCCGCCCGCCCCGATTTTTCCCAGCCGAGCGACCCGCCCACGACCCTGTTCTGCTCATCCACGCTTGATCCAGTCCACCGCGTCCGAGGTCAAGGAAACGATGGGTGAGGCCGCCTGGGCCCTGGGACGCAGGCGGCATGGAGGCGGGAGGATGTGTGGTACGCCGCTTCCTCCTCCGGTTTTGGTGAGGTTGTCCATGTACTGCAGCCTCGCCTTCGCGTTGCCGCGCTGGAGCAATACCATGATGAGCTGCAAGCACTCCGGCGCAAGGACGAGCCCCACACCCCCACGCCACTCTCCTCCAGCGACTGTGTCATCACGCGGCCGACCACCTCGACGCTGCAGGCAAGTTGCTTGCGCTGGGCGTATCCACCCGTGGCACCCCCTAAAATATGTAGAAATTCATTTAGATACTAATATTTGGACCAATTCTTGCTAATTGCTACAAGTATTTGGACTAATTGTTGCTAAATGCTAATTATAATAGGGAAGTTTTTAAGCTTGGCACCCCCACCAATTTCATCCTAGATCCGCCACTGCTTGCGCATCGTTCGTGCGCTCTATGTGCGTGTTATTGAGTTCTCGCCGGGATGAAAGATGGGGTCCTCCAGGTTTGCATACTTCTGCTGCTAGATGAAACATCATTATTGAGTGCACCGTCGGTACTTCTTGTCGAGATTTCCCAAAAGCGGGTAGTTTGGCATTACCTGCAAGGCTGCAACTCTATGTTTGTGAACGGTATATAGATCTTCAAATACATCTGACCTTTTAGTTATGTTCTCCTTCAGAAAAAACTTAGTTGGTTCTGTTAACGTCATTATTTGTTAGCCCTTAGCACTTGAGATTCTGAAAGTTATTTCCGCATATTTGTGTTACCTACAAACATCAGCAAGCTGATTTACAAGTATTATGTTACCATCTGGTTTAGCGATTTGGAGTGTGTAGTTTGGCAGAGCTTGGTGTTGTACATTAATTTTCTTTTGGACTGAAACTGTACATGAATTATTGTTCTAACTTTGTTAGTTTAGTCGCCTTCTTAGGAGAAGCTTAGTTGGTCTCAAAACTATCAAAGTCTATCTGTCCTTTTCAGCTTGTGAGCATCATATTCATATGGCTATCACTTTAAGGGTTTGTGTGAACAAGCTGTAAGTGTTCTTCAGTTGATGGATCCAATAGGAATTGAGCCGAATCTTGTTATGCTGGATTTGTTAATAAATTCTTATAGTACTGATGGAAGGAATTTTGAGGCACTAGCTGTTTTGAGAATGTTGTATATACTTTCTCCTGTATGAAAATGTTGTTATTTTTATGGATTCCTATTTGGGTGCCATCATTTAGCTTTCTTTGCATTATCTCTTACCAATGCTTGTTCTTTCTGAGATTATATGAGCCCAGATATTGTGACTTATACTACACTTGTGAAGGCTTTCATGAGAGTAAAAATATTTGAAAGGTTCTCCTGCTGTATTTTTACTCTTTATTACTTCAGTAGCTTAAATATCCATGCTTCATGGCAAAAACAAAACCTTATTGGTAAAAAATATGTTCTTTTCGGGCTTTTAACTGTAACTGTTAAAAGTGACACTCAACTCTCCTTAGAGAATATAGATTCCTGATAAGATGTTGTTAATTAAGATTATCTAAATATTTCAATTACTTTTACAAAATAATTCAAATCTGGGTTTCTATTTAAGCTGTTGGGGCTACCTTACAGTTTTCTTTAATAAATATAATCGAGATTTTGAAACATTAGAAATATATAAATGTGCTTGGATAATTTGACGAGCTTGAAGTAGTTTTTCTCATTTTATTGAGTAGGTTTTAGAAGTATATAACCCTAGATAGAAAAGTTAGAGAAATGTTGCACGATGCTTCTTTTATAGTGGAACAAATGGGATGCAAGTGTTCAATTTGCAGCTATCATCTTGCTTTTCCAGGATGTATTGGTTGATGCATCCTTTGGTAGGTTACTGAAATTGGAACGCCGGCAACTCTGGAGTGTCTGATGTATCAATGTCTGTAACTTCAAGAATCCTTACTGCGCTCGCACATGATTGATGGGTATCTTGCAAGAGTAAATGCAAGTTTGCTGCTTTTATTTACTCTGAAATTTGCATACAAATAGTTCTTCTAATCTCTTAGCACTGTATGATGTCCTTTTGCACTAAGTTGCTCAACTATATTTATTTATTTGCTTATAGTTCGCAACTGAACCTGATGAAATCAACTGAAGTAGTAATACAGATGGGGACAAAATGATCTTGCAGATAACTTACAAGACGATCAAAGACGTATGGTCGACTTGTGAAAAAGGTACTAGATGTGCTGAGCAACTTTTTTTAGTTAATGATACGAATCATGTTCATGCATTTGGTTTTAAAATGATGGTGAAAACTTTGCCATTTTGATTGATTAAGGAAGAAGAGCTTAAAATATTTGCATCGTGTTCATGCATTTACTGTCTAAACGAATTCAAGTTTGCATTATTCAGAAGAGGCGATGTTGTTCTGATCCTACTACTCTGTTTTTTAACAGATGCGGACATGTATCTAGCATGTATATAAATATATGGTTGTTTGTATTTATTATATAGAGTGCGAGTAAGGCAGTATCAGTGAAAACTAACAGAATCGGCCAGTTTATACTACGATGGCTTGTAGTGGACACAAAATAGCTGAAGACGCTATGGACAAGCGAAATTGGGTGCTCAAACTGTAGTTTTATTACTAACTGAAGTTATGGGCAATACTTTTTTTGCTATTATAATATGAGCGTGCTTTGTAAGGATTCAACGGGCCAGTATTCAGGCCACATTGTTTTTCTGATGGGAGATCTGGCACATGTATTTTAGATGAGCGAAAAATTGCAGATCACGGGAGAATGCACTAAATCTTTGTTCAAGATATAACTAAATCATACGTCTTAGTAAAACTGAACCCAAATTAGCGAGAGAGATAACTTTGTTTTTTGAATAACCGCAGGAGAGCTGCTATATTGATTGCGATAGAAGGAGAAGGTCGAGATGACCGAATTGACCCAGTTTATAAGGAAAACCGAGTCCAAAAACCGTACAGAACGACCTTGTTTATGAGGAAAACTAGGGAAAAAAACCCGCACAAATGATGTATCGTCGTCGTCCACATGACACAAGGCCACAAACGCAGCAAACATACACAACCGTATCCGGAGCCGCTGCTCTGACTTCCCCCGCTCGGACTCGAGCCGCAACGCCGCGCGACATGGTCGCCTTGTAGCCCTAGCCACACAAGTTGATCGGCCGCAGACCACGGACGTTGCACCAAATCCGGTTGCACCAAATCCGGGGCCGCCGCCCTGACGTAGCAACCAGCATGACAAAAAGATCGCACTGGCCAGGTCGACGAGCTTGCTGCCCTTGCAACACCAGATCGCCACCCAAGCTATGCAACACGAGGGGAGGGGCGGCGTTGGGGGAGGTCGCGGCGGCCAGATTCTTGACGCCCCGGTGCGGCCCAGATCGAGCCGCACGGGAGCGGGCGGAAGGGGAGTGGGAGGGGACTCGGGCTCCCCGCTTAGAGATAACTTTGTTGGTGATGAGCTTACCCCTGGCAAGAAGACGAGGACAACTGCCGGCGCTTTTGGCTGTAGAATCAGAGACACGGACTCCATCATGTATGGGCGGATGTCGGTGATCCGGAAGGCTATCGTGGCGTCAACGAGCTGCGTCAGCACCTGTTCGGAGTCTGCATTCTTGTTGCTAGATGACCCTTGGTCCTCCGCGCCGTCCTTTTCTGCAGATGCATTCGTCGGATGCAGCGGCCCATAAGACACACGCAATGGAAGTGGTTAAATGTGTCCTGGTACTGGCAGCACGAAGAAAAGGCGCAACACCACCAGCAATCCGAACAACAGGCAAACACCCAATCATCCCCTGCAGACGTCGAGCAACAGACTTGTGGATACTCCAGCTACCAATGCTACAGCAAACACACCAAGCAGATACATAACAAAATACAACAAAAGGCAGAGGCAAAAAGGAAAATAGCAGATCTCTTACGGCTGCGGCGCCCAACAAAGGGCGAAACAACCGCCATCTCCAACCGAAAAAATCCTCCCCAATATCCAACCAGCCTAGCTGCGGCGCCCAGCAGAGGGCGAAACAGCCGCCACGCACTACTGATTGGAACCTCACACCCTACTAGGAGACGGCTGTAGCACAAACCGATCCAGACACAAGAAAAACCAACGACGCCACCTGAGTACGTGCCCCAGGCTGCCACCGCAACTTTGATGCACCCACTTGGGCCCCAAGCGTAAAAAAACACGAATCAACCACACGGCTCTATTTCGGTCGGTAGTACTGATTGGAGTAGATTTGAAGACGTGATTTTCTCAACAATAGTAGTTGATACTCTGGTTCTCTTTTGGATGGCAAAACATTGGACAACAGTCATTGCAGAAAGGAATCTCTAATCTACATGATGCTTTGTGTGGTAAATGTAAGATGTCTCTTGATTAGAATTTAGAAGTTCCCTGATTAAATATGATTTGCCATATCATATTTTCCATTGGTTAGGCCACCTGCTAATGAAAGATACAAAAAAAACCTTGGTCATATGGTATCATTAGTTCTTCAGGTACTTTGGTACATTTTTTACATGGAAATCTTCTCAAGCAACATTACATTTGTGTCAAACTCATACGTGTTCTCTTTAGCTAGAGTGGTCTGAAACATAAGATGATTTCTGGTTCCGTTCATATATAGCTAGAACAGATTATTTGATCACTTTGTAAGCAACATTCTTTTATTATGTCTTGTGAAGTTATATCATAATTGTGAAGTTATCATCATATGCCTATCTATTTCATATATTCTTTCTGATGAATATATGTATTTATCTTTTAGGACCCTACAATTACTGGTGAGCACCATTGCTCTCACTTTATTTTGTAACCACTTATTTATTCACTTGAATTGGTGCATATTTATATCCAGATTATTTCTTTTTCGGTATGTGCATACATCATAGTCTATCATTCTGTACCTTGGATCCTCACAAGATGGTAAAATTGGTCAGGTTCATAATAGGCTACATTAAGGTAGAATTTGTTTTCAAGGTTGAGCCATCTCGTGGAGTTGCGTCAGCAGATGGAGATGCGAGTTCTTTGTTTTCAAGGTTGAGCCATCCCCACAAGACGGTGAGGATGAGCACCAGAAGTATACTGAGAAGATGGACCCTCCAAGGTGCACCAATTTCTAACACCCCAACACTGTTAGTAGACTGCAAAGTTATTCACTGTCAAATTAGTCCAAGTGCTAACAAAGGAAAGTGTATACTTTCTGTTTGGTTACTTGATTCATTGAGGGATTTTTCTGTCGAACGGTCTAGGTTGACAGTCCAAACAAGTATGAATTCTACTGGAGGGAGTGGCTAAGTAGTGACGTTTTTAGGCCAAATATGCTTCCTGACTTCCTGTCATTTTTCAGTCACCGCTTAAATTTAGTTATTACCCTATTTTAATTCTTGCAAAGTTTTGGATAGATGGACATGGTAAATGCGCCTTTAGTTCATCATACATTCCTATAAAAATAAGGGAAACATGCAAATTACTAGGCAAAAGTTGTGATTCTCTGTTTCTTAATATTATTTACTTGAGAGCAGACCAGTGTATTGTCGCTTGATTTCTTTTCAGGCTTCACATACACCTTATTTTCTACTCTAAATCTGACAGGGAGCATATGAATACATAATAGGTGGTGAATGCCTTCTCAGCTGAAATAAGAAACTGCAGTTGAAGGCGAGTAAGCGGGACTATGGCGTCATGAGTTCCTGTAATATCTTGCAGACTTTTATCTACCGGACGGAGTGTGTGCAAGTGCAATGTCATTCTTCTTTTGGACTAGCAACTTCTTTCTTCACTTTCAGTTAATTATGTTGTTTAATATTACTTAAAAGGTAAATGCATGTGTACTACCGTTAACCTTCGTGGCATAGTCAGCCTCCAGATATCAAGCTTCGAAGACTAGCATGTATTATCATTGTGTTTAATTCATTGCAGAATTGAACTGCATAATGTACTGTGTGTATACAATCAGCAATTGCTCTCCTCTTGATACTGATGTCTTCTGGTGGAGTGCCAATACCATCTTATTGATGCACTTTTTTGGTAGCCATTAACAAGAGAATTAGGAAGATGGTACGTATCAGTTCAAAGTGCAACTCTTCGTTTGTGCTGAATTTGGGACATGAGGCCGGTCGTTTATTCCTGAAATATTGGTCATCCATGTCGACAGGCGGCGTAGCGAAGGTGATCTATCATATTTTGATTCCATATTTTCTTCGTGCTCATCCATGCCATAAATTACGCAGGCAACATAGTAAAGGTAGTCCATCATACTTTAATTTATTGTTTAGTACAATCAATCTTTTTATTAGATATTGAAGTTGTTGGATGACATAGGAAAAATGGGCGCGGCAACGCGCGCCTTTTCCTTCCAGTAGGTAGGCCATAGCCGCGAGACAGCGAGGAATCCCGATCTTGCCCTCGCGCTGACCTGTGGGGCCATCTTTGACGTGGCAGGGTCGCCTCCGTCTCACTGAAACCCAAGAAGATTCTTCTTATCCCGCACTGCACTGGGTAGCTAGCCAGTCAGTACTCCTCCTCAGTAGCAGAGCAGACCCCCTATTTATGTCGCTTGCATCACTGGACTTGGCCGTCACTCTTCAGCAGCAGCTGTAGCTTTCTTTCTCCTAAGCGAGCCTCTTCCCCGAGTGTACCACCTGTTGCTTGGTGTAACTGTAGGACGACCGGAGGATGGGGCGATCGCCGTGCTGCGAGAAGGAGGCCGGGCTGAAGAAGGGGCTAGACTAATGTAGCTGCACATGTTACTTGTGTTTGTTGAGATGTCAGGTTTTATATGTATTTTTTCAGTGTTCATGTTGTTTTTAAAGATATGAAATATTGTTCATTTGATTTAATATTTGATTTAATGTGGCCGTATCAACGCACGGGCTTTGTGCTAGTCTATACTACTATTAAAAGAGCAAACTTGTGTTGATACATTGAATCTGAGCCCTTCAATATTTGGCCAACGGTCCAGATCGCTCCAATGTTTGACAACTCAACACAAATCCACTTTTGCCCGTTTTACCCTCCCACCAAATCACATAATACTGCTAATGCCATCGTACCGGTTCGTTTTATTTCGTTTCGTGATAATTACGAGATTTGCCACCGCTAAAAGAGACACCATGCCCGATCCGGTGCTCGCCCATCTCCCGAACGCCGCCGCGCCGAGTACCCGCCGACAGATCCCCCACGAGAGACCTGCGCCAACCCACCACCGCTTCCCCAGGCGACCGTCCCGACGTGGCCGCTCGGTATGTCGATCCTCTGTCCCTCATGACCAACTCTGTCCGTCCGTTGCCATGGAAGTTTTTAATTTTGATTTTTTTCCTGCCGAGAAGATGCCATGCATGGTGTGGTTTATCACGATTCCATATCGTTTCCTCGAAGGACAACTGCAGGACTGCAGGAGTAAACAATCTGGCGCCCGCGCACACAGGAAAACCTGCCTCAATCCGTTCTTATGGGTCTCCTCTCCTGACAAACAAGTAGCAGCAGGTCGCGACTGTCCCCTCGCCGTGCACAAGTATAAACTACCATACCTTCAATTGAGGTCTTATACAACTACCCATCACATGTGCAATTGCACGCCTCGGATTGAAGAAAAATAGAGGTGACACAGTGCTCATTTTAAAGCCCACTTAGCAATACGATGCAATATATTTCATTTGGCAAAACCACTTTTTGGCTAGCAGCCTTTTGTATTAATCAAGTTGCAGTAGAATATATTACCGCATATGAGGAGAAATATGAGAGGAGATAATTATCTGATTTACCAAGCAAAGTAACAGACTTTATGTGACTTGTTTCTTCATAGCAGGTTAAAGGATAAGCTTAGAAATTTTAAATCGTCTTTGATGTTTCCATTTCAGATGAGATTTGCCGGGCGAATGAGGTGGGACGTAGGCAGAGAAAGGCCGTCGAGGCGGGATCTTCCTGGTGAGGCGGCGGAGGAACGCAAGGAGGCGGCGGTAGGCGAAGCCAGGCGAGGTGCTCATGACCGCAGGCTTGGAGGCCGATTTAATTTGACTAATTGTTATGCTCTTTTCTGTGTAGTACACATGTGTTCCACAAGCGAAAAAGATAAATTATATCAACAATCCCAAAGAAAAATAACAAACACTCTCTTCAAATATCACTATTGCTAACTGGAATGAGAGTGAAATAATTCTCAAAAGATATATGGTCTGATTTTAATTTTTATCAAGAAATCTATTTAAATGGCTTGGTAAAATAACTGAGTGAAACAAATATAGATTCAAATACGTGTTTATAATATAATAACTTATGAGACGTGCGTTGCACGTGCACGTCCACTAGTAATAATAAAGAAGATAACGTCGTCCCTACCAGATGGTCACGCATGACGGCAGTGGTTGATGATGTAACTCTGATGAATAAATGAATAAAGAGGTATTATGCGTTAAAAAAACGAAATCGTGACCAAAGAGGGCTCCGCTGACCACTCGGGCTCTACGTGACTACGACTACCTCTGCTTCTGACTTCCGAGGAAACCATGGTGGTGCATCGCTGAGATCTGTTCTATGAGGACGAAGAAGCCAAATTTTAGGCCTGGGCTTGTAAAATCGTGAAAAAGGAGAGTTGTGGCTACGCGGGTGCATGCTGGCTTGCACACGAGGCAGCAAGTCGCCCCCCAATTTCTCCATCTTGGCTCCGCCGCTGCCGTTCTCCAACGCCGCAGAGCAAGTCACCGGCAAGTCTAGCCGCCTCCCAATATCCCAATCCTGGCTCCGCCCTGCCGTCCTCTAACGGCGCAGAGCACTTCTGACACACCGCTGCAAAGTTAGGTATCAGATCTGCACTCTCCCTTATCTCTTTCATTTGCGGCCACATGAGCCTCACTTTGCCTGTCCTGCAGATTTCGGAGTGGCAGGTTATCGATCAAGGAAATAGAGATGGAGATTGGTGTGGCCGCGTTGGGCGTGCTAGCCAGCGCAGTAGGTAGAGCTGTAGCGAGCGCGGCAGTGAACAGCGCCGTTTCGAAGCTCCGTAGAATGTCAAGGGGGAACCACAAGAATGATGCTACCTTCCTCATAACAGAGCTTAGGTTGATCGAACATACCATTGGCAAATTCGGCGGTACTTGTCAGAGTGTATGGCTTGCTCCACTGAGGAACTTGGCATATGCCATTGAAGACTGCTTAGCCTGCTTTGAGGTCAAGAAGACGAGCCCTGAAGAGTTCGCCAAAGAGATTGCTCAACTCAAGGTGAGATCAATAGAGACAGGCGAGCAGATATTAAGACATATGAGCATAAATGAACGGATGGAAGGATTGGCAGTGGGCTTCCGTGGACAAAACCAAGGGCAACCAGCTGCTCCGGCTGCTGCTCTTGAGGTCTCTTTCCCCCAGGAGCTTCGGGAGCTTCTCGGTACACAGAGTGAAGGCAACCTAAACTGCTTACTGTATTTCTGCATGTTCCCGCATGATCATCATGCCAGTAGGAATCCCCTCATACGAAGATGGCTGGCTGAAGGACTTGTACAAGGTGAAGGTGCTGCAGTCCAATATTTGAAGACCCTCATTGAAGCCAAAATTATCAATACCATCGCAAAAAGCAACAATGGGAAGATCAAGAGATGCCAACCTCCACTTGACATTCTCAAGTCCATCTCTGAACAGTCCAGTTCCGAGAATTTCATGGTTTTCTGTGATGACATGGCCAACCTGCAGGTGGAGTGTGTCCGCAGGCTTTCTCTCCATCCTAACGAAGCTGCAACTGGCGACCTGATATTGACCGACTTTTCTCATCTCCATACCCTGGCGATATTCCATGGCGGTGCGAATCCTGAATTCTATGAAGCTATTTTGAATTTTGCCATGTATGAGGTGTTGCGAGTGCTGGATCTCAAAGAATGTGCTCCTCTGCGTCAAAGACAACTTTCAGCTATATGCAATAATCTATTGCTGCTGAAATATCTCAGCTTCCAGTCCGAGCGTGACAATGTTCAGGTTAATGATCCAGTGGTTGATCGGGTTCCACAGGATATAAGTAAGCTGGTATGGTTAGAGACACTAGACGTGAGGGGAAGCGAAGTAGTGACAGTGCACAAAGAACTCCTCATGCTGCCCAAATTAAAGCACCTCCTTGGAAAGTTTCAGCTCTCTCAAAAGGACAGGAACTTATTTGGAGGGATGAGCACAGATCTTCAGAAGTTCTTGAAACAAAAAAGTGTCCTGGAGAGGCTATCAGGATTTGTCACCGGCAACAGGCCCGGATTTCCGCAACTGATGAGTCTTATGAGGCGGTTGAGGAAGGTGAAGATATGGTGCGAGTCCGACGCAAGTGAAGCAAACCTGGCTGATATTTCAAGTGCCATTACCAAATTCATTCGTGATGGTAGCCAAGAGCAAGGTCGATCCCTATCTATTGACTTCCAAGAATGCTCAGGGCAATTCCTCAACACTATACAAGTTAACGGCAGTCTTGCCTCGCTCAAGCTGTGCGGCAATCTGAGCCAATTCCGTCAGTTTGTTGCACAGCTGCGTGGTATTGAGGAGTTATGCCTTTCATTCACTGCCCTCAGCTGGAGTGAAACTCTAACTGGGCTGAGTAATCTGAGCATATTAAAATATCTGAAGCTGGCTGACGATAACCTGGGGCCACTCGTCATAGAACCTCAGCACTTCAAACGGCTTGAGCGGATATGCCTTGTGGGCGTGGAAAGTCTGAAAATTACAATCCAAGCTGAAGCTCTGCCTCGGATTGTATCAATTCATATGATCTGTAAAGCTCTAGATATTCTTCCTGGTACTCCTGGTGTCGAGATTGCACACATCGTAGGTCTGGAGGAAGTCGAACTCCATCCTGAAGTCGACCAAGGAATAAAGAAGCATTGGGAAGCAGCTGCAGAGGCCCATCCTAATGAGCCTCGCGTTTTCGTCATTGAAAGCCAGACCAGATCCTCAGCTAATCCTTGAAGCACCATCGTGGTCAGTTTTGTTCATGTTCACTTTTAGTATCTTTTGCTAAAGCATACTCTGATTGTGTGCAGTGCAAGTCGGTGCAATCATTATCAAAATTGCATTCCATCAGTTTGTACTACTTGCTAATCGCCACCAACCAACATTGCTAGTTTATTTTTCCAAATTACTCAACCGCATGCTATTGTTGTACTATCATTTTCTTTCTTGGGAGAGACATCTACCGTATCGTGCATAGCTATTGTTGTACAATATGTTTTCATGGGATAGAGCCTAGCTAGAAGCTAGCTCATATTGTAGCGGTTTTAATTGGTGCTACGTTTTATCCTATGGAAACTGATCTTCAATGAAAACATGGAAACTGCCGTTGGATCCAAAATGTTTGGTACAGATTGACCTCTCCTCTGCACCATCCCATCTGGTTATTTTTTGGATGAAACACCTGGCGATCCTTTCTCCTTCCCGACCTAACTCACCATTGCTTCATCCCCAAATGCTCCAGCCGCCATGAATTAGAGTTAAGAGTGACGGAGAAGTGAGCATGACCACGGCGCATTCGGTTAATTTGGTTAATTCGGTTCGATTAATACGATTATTCGGTAAATACGATTTTGATACTTCGGTAAATACGGTTTTGTACAAAAATACGGTTCGGTTTGGTAATAACCAAACTAACCAGAGTTGACTCAAATTTCCGAATAGCTCACAATTTTAATGGTCATATATTTTCATTTTTAGTGCAGTCTTGTTGAAATATGGAAGAATAACTTATGGTCTGATGCATTGCAAATTCGAAATAGATGGGACATTAAAAACGATGAAACTTTGCAAGTCTGTGTGCCTGCAGGCGGTCCCTGAGTAAAAGGTGCTGATAAATAAATAAAAGTACTCCTTAGGAATCGAACAGAGAGACGACCTAGGCTACGTCTCGGTAGAACATAGATTTCTATTACTATGAAATTGATAAATGAAAATGAAGTAGTTAATGGGAGGGCTACCGTTATCCTTTTCCTTGTATGTGTTCCTAAGAGAAGTAATTTGTCCTGATGTTGCGAGATCTTAAAAAAACACTCATTCTATCTTTAAGCTAGCTGATTTTCGAATTGGCCATCAGGCAGATCTTGGACCGTCCATCTCTGTCTCGGCGCGAATCTTGGAGAGCTCTTCCATTCACCTTTTGGTTTTTTTTTTCCGACGCCGGTTTTCTACCTGTGGTTTTTCCGAACCGGTTTTTTCTCATTTTTTAAATTTCGTGCCCGCAGTCGGTGCCGCGTGTGGACTGGCCCGTCGTCTTCATTTGTCTCTCATTCGAGAGAGATGGATCTGGGAGAGGCGAGACCCAGGATACCCTAGGCCGTGGCGGCGGCGGCGGCCGTGATCTCTGCGGCGCAGCACGTCCGCGGTTGCCGGAGAAGCTGGTAGGGCGATCGCCGGGGGCCCTTCCACGCCCATGTGAGGAGATGCTGAACGGCGCGAGGCGGAGGGAGGCGGGCCACGAGGAGGGGGAGCTCCAGCTCGACGAGGGCCGCTGCGTTGCCGGCGGCGGCAGCGGCGGCCCGGAGGCGGGCGACGACGAGCTCTTTGATCCCGACTCGCTCACATACATCGTAAGCGATGCTCTCTGCTTCGTGTGTTTTTTTCTCTCTCGGCGTGGATTGGATTGGATGGCTGATGAGCCGATGGTGCCGTGGCGTACTCCCCTTGTTGTTTCGTGTAGCAGTAATTGTGTTACTAGCTCGGTGGTAGCATTGTGAAATCGTGCGTTAGTTCTGCTGTGTATCAGCGGCTGGTTGATGAGGCGATTACTGATCAGTATGGCTGTCTGTATAAATCTAGAACATTTATCATGGCTGTTGCGCCCATGGGGTTTTGCAAATTTGAGGTAATTTCCTGCCCCTGTGGTCAGATGAAATGTGGTCAATGTGTCCGCCGTAGATGATTTCCTGGGAATTATGTGTCAATTAATGACTTGGAGCCGAAGCTGGGGTGTCCAGTTAGCTTTTAAAATTTTATTCTGTCCTCCTATGTTAGTTTGCACTGACTTCTGGTACATCTTGTAAGTGAGTTCAGGAGCTTTCATAATTTAAGCCGCAAAAAGGTTTTTATCGCTTGCATTGTTTTAGCCCATGACGAAACTATAACGGTTTCGGTTACATTTTCTATTGGTGAAAACTGTGCAAGGTGGCCACAAATAGAATGAAGTAATTGGTGTGGGAGTTGACGTGGTCACGTGGCACTTGAGCCATACACGTTTTCGTGCAAAGTTCATGCTTATTAAATAATATAGCATTTTTATCTTGTGATGTTAGATTCTGTAGATCACTATCCACATTTGTCAATAGGCATGCAAGAAGTTCTACCTGTCGAGCCAAACCGTTTGCTGTTGTCTGGTAGTTGCTTCTGATAAGCTTGCTCATCAGGTTCTAACCTAGAAGCAAACTAAACTTGCTAAAACATAACCATACTTGTTTTTGGTTGAATTCCATCTTGTAAGCTCATAAAGAATAAAATACTCTATTAGAAGCTTCATATTTGACAACATTGTGTATTCACTCATGTTTCAAACATTATACGAACCGTGGTAACTGTAATAGTATTATAATAAACAAACCTTAGGTGATGTCGGTTTCGTTATGATAAGACATGTAGCTGAATTTGAATTAAACTCTTTCTATTGCTATGTTTATAATCATACACTTTATCATTCTTTTATTTACTCCACGTGCATATGTGTGCTGGTAGGATTGGTAGAAATAAGAACAACGATTTTGTGCATCAGGAGTTTGAGTACTAGAATGCAGGTTTTAAGCCGCAAAATAATAAACACTTATTTTTTCTCTTTTGCTCAGTCTCTTATTTGCTCAGTATCTTATTTGATCAGTCACTCATTTTAATTTTCTCAGTCACTCATTTTAATTTGCTCAGTCTTTTATTTGATCAGTCTCTCAGTATCATTGACTCAGTACCTCACTGTAATTTGCATTTCATATTTGCTCCTTCATATTATTATTTCTCAGTCTCCTTGTTATTCTTATTCTCTCAGTCTCTCATTCTTTATTCTCTCCTTCTTTATTCACTCAGAATCTCAGTCTCTCATTATTGTTAGTCTCTCAGTCTCTCCTTCATATTTGCTTGTTTTTCTTATTTACTCAATCTTGCTCATTCTTTGTCTTACTAGTGGGCGCTTTTGTTAGTTTTTTATTGGCGGTACCTTGTTGTTGTTAACGCCATTGTATTTAACACATACAAATTAAAAGGAAAACAACAAATCTCTTCATAATAATCATCTATATTGGTGAAGGCGGAACTAAATTGCTGAAGCCAACTTATCTGAATTAAAAGTCCAAATTTGGCGGATGATATTAGTACCTAAATATTACTTTTTAAAAGACTGTATGACTTCAAATAGATCAAATTTGCACGACAGAGTAGCTCTCCAGCTACACGGAGGGAACACTAACCCAAAGGAGAGCAGATGGATGACAATTTGCAACAGAATAAACATAGCATGTAATCCTAGCTTAGCCTACCTGTTTGCTCAGCACTTCGTTGCCGCATCCCCATATGACTCTGGTCTGGCTCGTTGCCGCAGAAAAACTATGTTATCTTAGGGATTAATTAAAAGCTAAGCGGCACGGACGCTGGCAAGCGACCTGACATGCTAACTCAATGCCCTACCAAATTGTACTATATATTCTTAACTTTCTCGGTCATCCTGCTGTCATAAAATGCATGCATACTTAATTAAAATGGGAGCACAAATGATCAAAAATCGTTGGTTAAAAATCAAATAAGATGATTTTGTGGACCTATTTTTGATTTTGTGGTGCACTGCAGTACTGCAATTAAAACCAGAAAACTATATACTCTAAATTTCTCAGTGATCCTCATGTCATAAAATGCATGCACACTTAATTAAAATGGGTGCACAAATAATCAAAACCCGTGGGATAGCCGAAAGTTTCACTCATGCTACACAGTTCAGGCCTGGATGCCTCCTTTCCAAAGATCTAATAGCAGCAGGGAAAGGAGCAGAGCTACCTGCAAGAAGAACAAATTTGAACGGATGAAATATGATGACGTAAAAGATAGTGCAATAAATCTAATTTGGAATCAAGGGAAAAGCATACAGTATATGTAAACAAAGCCATTCGTTGCAATATTCATTGCAGTCGGAATACATAAGTAGAACCATTTGGAACCAAATAATATAAAATGGTTTATTCCTTTCGCAACCACGTACGCGAATATTAGTACAGCAAGTGACGAAACATAACTGATTTGGCATCCAAAGCCATAAAATCTGATGGTTAGCACATCAAATCAACCATAGATCCTAGCAGGAAAACATTTTAATTCATTTTAAGAAACATGTCAGTATAAAACATGGGTGCTTGCATATGGAAGCTGTGTTCATGAATCGAGGAATAATAACCGAAGAAGCTAATGGTAAGGTTAACATCTTGTGGGCTGTAATTTCGTTCACAGAAGACATGCCATAATAACAATGGCCGCCGATCTGAACTCAATACTAAAAAGTATCATAAGTATGCATGTTTGTATATAGAAGAACTATGTAAACACAAAAAGAGCAGTAAGCTCAAATTAAGCACGCCGGCTAACGTCTTATCAGGTATAATCTTGTCATCAGAGAAAGTAGCACAATCAATATTGAAGAGTAACATAGGTAAGCATGAATGAATACAGAAGATCTGTGTACGCACAAAGAGAGCAGCAGTAATCCCAAATTAAGCACGGCCGTCGTCTTATCAGATATAATATTGTCATCAGAGAAAGTACCACAATAAGAGTGATCAGTATATGTAGCAGTTTCTTTATCTTGGATATAAGAGTACAGGACATTACGTAAAAAAATATGAACATATATCTTCCCAATTCTTACATAACCAGAACCTAATCATTTTGGTGCCACAAAGAAAAGAAAATTGAAATATCGCATTTACTTAGGAAATGTCGTAATATTATACCATGCTACAAAGAAAAGAAAACTCAGTTAGGATGAGACTTTACCTGATCGTGGCTGTGGAATTTCTGCATCTTGGTCTTCACGCTGTACCTCTTACACCAAAATCAAATCCTCTAATTCAGCTGTAAGTCAAAAACAGCAAAACAAAATACGTGTTTTTTCTGCTGAATTAATTTGTGAACTCAAAAGAAACTCACACATGAATATAAGATTCAGAATAAACATGAATGTGTTATATAAATACGTGTTTAAGCCCTCTCACTAGTACAGAACGACACATCGGAAACGGGCCAAAAACCTCTTCGGCAACGGAGAAAGGGTCCGTGTCCCCGCCTCTGTCACTGATGTGAAGGCCTTCATCGGTAACGGAGGCCAAAAACCGTTTCCGATGAGGTCTCCATTTGGCAACGGTTGTGCGCAGACCTCCGTTTCCTTAGTTTTCCTTCATCAGATACGGAGTTTGCCATCCACCCGTTTGCACTGAGCATTTCTCATATTTCGGTTACAGGATGCCACGTTTACAAATGCCACTAGATACTTAAAATCTCACAGCACAAGCTCAAATACTAAAACGGTAACAGATTTCATTCATATCACAATGTAACTTTACATTTCCATCACAATTTCACCTTTACAATTGCATCACAAGATGTGACAAACATAAGAGGTAAAACGATAACAGATTTCATCTATACTAAGCCTATCATGTCAAAGGACGGAAAGAATATATGATTTCTTCCCTACATCCTTTTCCACAATCCTCGCAGGTGTCACTCTAGCTATCTCTTCTTATCTCAACTTCTTGAGAGAAGGATGTTGAAGCTTTGGACCCTATACATTAGTAAATAGAGTTACAATTGTTAAATACATATGCTAAAACAAATACACTATGAATTTAAGCAAACTGAAACGATATCTTACCTATGTCTTGAGGTGGCTCTTATTGATGAACCGGAGCAGCCAACACACGGCTTGTCAACAAGATATTGCGATGTCAGCAGCTTCATAGGATGCCTGACAACGATCATCCTTTCCATGGAGGCCACCACCGGCTCTGGATTTTTTATGCAGTGTCACCGAAATCTAATCTAATACGTCACCGATGTGACATTTCGGCGACACTGTATAAAACACTCTTACTTAAAAAAGTATTTTATGCAGTGTACCAAAACGTCACAATAGCGACGGTGGATATGTATGGTGGAGTTTGAAAGGGAACAGCTTGATATCCCTAAATGTAAATAAGGATTTATGTTAGTTCTGACACTACTAGATAGAACAAACAATTTAACACAATAATATGAAGTATACAGTAGTATATAGTGTGTACTGACCTGTGTATATAATTGGAGGCCATTATGGGAAAGTCAACAAACACTACTCTCTTGAGTAATGTTCGTTGTTTGTTCTGTGTCTCCGACTTTTTTATGCAGTGTCACCGAAATAGACTCCTGTTTTCACATGGACTAGTTAGCTAAACTACAACCGGTTGCAAGTGCACAATAGGCAAGTTAACTACATCAAGAAATGATCTAGATAGAACTACCGGATGTGAACTGAACTACTATCAACAAGTTAGCTAAACTACAACGGTTGCAAGTGCACAATAGGCAAGTTAACTACATCAAGAAATGATCTAGATAGAACTACCGGATGTGAACTGAACTACTTTCAACAAGTTAGCTAAACTACAACTAGTTGCAAGTGCACAATAGGCAAGTTAACTACATCAAGAAATGATCTAGATAGAACTACCGGATGTGAACTGAACTACTTTCAACAAGTTAGCTAAACTACAACTAGTTGCAAGTGCACAATAGGCAAGTTAACTACATCAAGAAATGATCTAGATAGAACTACCGGATGTGAACTGAACTACTATCAACAAGTAAGCTAAACTACAACTAGTTGCAAGTGCACAATAGGCAAGTTAACTACATCAAGAAATGATCTAGATAGAACTACCGGATGTGGATCTGATACCTTCTTCACGTCGCCGTTGGATCGATCTAGCAGATCCGGAAGTGGTGGAGGCAGAGGAAGCGGACAGAGCGACGACCTCGCCGTGTCGGGCGAGATGGCGAAGACCTCGCCGTGTCGGGGGACATGGCGAACACCTCGCCGTGTCGGGGGAGATGGCGAAGACCTCGCCGTGATAGCCGTCGTCTGGGCGGAGACGGCGCCGCCACGGCGCCGGCGATGGCCGCAACGCCAGGAGGCGCCGCCACGAACAGATCTAGCATACTGGGACAGAGTGAGGAAACGAGTGTTAGGTTTTGCTCTGTACGCCCATATATATAGGTAAAACATAGGAAACGGTTCTTTAGAAGGACCGTTTCCTTTGTGTTTCTTCCACTGAGGTGTGGGACCTACGCGCCCACTCTGTGGAATTTCTTCTACTCTCTGGAATAATATTTTCCTAATCTCTACTATATGGAGAAAACCACTTATAGGATACTTATATTAATATTAGTGATTACTACATTACATACGCAGTACATATTAATAATAATAAAGTAAATTACAGTTGGAGAACTTATAGAACTACTACTAGCTACTTCTTGTTTTTCTTGCGCCCTGCTTCCGCGCAATCCTCGTCCTTCTCACGGCCTCGCTTATTGGGGGCCATTGGAGGTGGTGGCGGCGGCGGCGGCAGCATATCGGAGGCGGTGGCGGCGGCTTTCTTCTCCGTCGCCGGGGCTCCCTTCTTCGGGACCGGCGCCTCCGCCTCGTCCTCCTCCTCCTCCTCCTTCTCCTCTTCGGTTGACTCGTCATCAGAATCAACCTTCGGCGGGCCCAGCATCAAGGTGGGATCATGGAAGTTGGCGTATTCGTCGTCGCTCGTCTCCGGCGTCGGTCCTTCAACGGACTCGCCGCTGACGGGGGGACTGTCCCGCGGCGACTCAGTGTGCTCCTGTGTGTCGTTGCTGCGAGGCATCTTCGCTAATCAGTAGGAGGGAGCGAGCGAGCGAGAGAGAGAGAGCAGATTCGGTGGCGTCTTGAGCTAGCAAGGATTGGGGTTTTCAAGGAGTAGTGGGCGGTGCCACTACGCCATGGCATTTACTCGCCTCGCTTCGAATTCCAAGATGGAACGTGTCCACATTGGAAACGGACACCCAAAAGTCTCCGTTGCTATAGAGGCACATATCGGAAACGGAGCCAGAATTAAGACCGTTGCCAATACTATGGGTAACGGAGTTAATACTTTCTCCGTTACCTATGTTGACGGGCCAGCCGCGGCCCAGGTCAGGTTTGTACGCACTGGCCGCGCGGAAAGCGCGATTCTCCGTCGCCTAACGCCTGCCGTTTCCATAGAGGGGTATCCGATGTGTCGTTCTGTACTAGTGTCTAGCTTATTCTAGGAACATTGACCAACAAAATGCATTTGATTACAATAATATATATATAGTAGAAAGCATAGTTGACAACTGTCCAGTTTATAAGTTGTAAATAATCAAAAAATTGACTCATCGTATAAAAGAAACATAGCCAGTTGCTTTTGATTTTACCACCATTCAGTACTCTACTGTGAAATTTGAGGTACAACTAATTTGAAGCCAATACAAAATTTCTAGTAATAGTGGATTCAATTTATTCAATGCTGTTAAAGTTGTTAGTAGGCTTGTAATTGACCAATATGCTCACAAACTTACATGAGATCATCTAAAAAGACACAATGTTTTCACACTTACATCCAGAAATTAAATAAGAATTTTCTTGGATAAGCAAGGAAGCAAGGGATAAATTAATGTCATCGCCAGATTCGACTAATCGAAGATCTTCTAATTAAAATGAATAACAAAGATGAAGTGGATACATAATTATGTGCAGGTGAACAAAGTGAAAATGATTTTGAACGGAACAACATGGTAAATGTAAAGTGAAACTACGGGGAATGTGTAAATGGAACCTCAGTACAAACGAATATAATTGACGTATAGGAATTACCAACTGCATAAAGTTAGAACCGTTTAATTAATCTGTTTGATTATAATTAATAAAGAACTATGAGGTGCAGCACCTTCGTCTAGAATATATAGTACCGTTATGTAGTAACAAAGGAATACGTAGTGAGCAATACAAAAGAGTTTAACACTAATATATCCTGAAGGGTGTCTTGTTTGCCTATGCCTGTGCTAAAAATTGGTTCCTTTAAAACAACATGCGATTTAGAAGAGAATTACATAATGGCCATATATTTGGATTTGTCTTTCAGTTGGCTGAAAACAAATTGCAATATAATTTTCAGCTGTATGAACGTTAAGAACATAAGAATTCTAGCAGAAGTTGAATTACACATTCTTAGAAAATACAACACTTCTATAGTTAGACGTTCTTAGATCATTGTACATGCTTTACTTCGAAGGAGTGTCAAGCCTGATGGCAGCTACTAAAGCAAATGTGCTTCTGGCCTTTTGAAAAAAACACAACAAATTGAAAGAAGAACTCATACAGTTTAATTGGACCAAAAGAATTAAGTCTCTAGCGGATGTGCTATATTTTTGTAAATAGTCCATCGTCTGGAGGTGTTTCCTGCTGCTTGGTTTCCATTTACAACAGTTGTGGCAGCGTCAAATTCAACGGAAGTTACCTTGAGGTTGTTATCCATAGCTAGTGACTAAGGATGCAGTGAGGAACTAAGCTACTGTGAAGGTAGAAGTGCATATGCTGAATCGGAACTAAATCTCCATATTGCTGAATCAAAAATTGGGAGATGTACAACAAGAAAAGAAGGAGAGAAATAAAGGGTGGACCTTCCATCGTGGTGGAGGTCTCGCTCTTGGTTGGGCTCCCGGGGTGGCAGGCCAGGTCGAGGCCCTTTGTCGCTGGGCGTCGTCGTCCACGGCCAGCTCTAGCCACTCCACTCCCCGGACGGCGGCACGGGCAGAGGAGTAGCGACCTCCCTTGCGCGCTACTGGTAGTTGCAGAGCCCTCCGTGGCTCGCGTTGGCGCCGTCGCGTCCTGGAGGCCGTCGTGAGCAGATGAGTAGCGACCTCGCTACTGGTGGTTGCTGGCGGGCGGAAGCGTGAGATGCGGCGTCGGCAAGGGCCACCAGCAGGGGGGGCGGCGGAGGTGAGCCACCACCGGTGCCAGCGAGCGGCGGAGAGAAAGGGGATCGAGCCCGCGGCTGGTGCATCGAGCCCGGGGGTTCCACGCCGTGGGAAAAGAGAGGAGGAGGAACTGCTGCCGGGGCTGCGGCCGGGATCTGCCGGCGATGGAGACGGCGCAAAGGGGATCGGCAGGAGGAGGGCATGGGGGCCGATGGAGGAGCAGGAGGGAGGCCAGGCGGCGCAGGTCGGAGGAGGCCGGGCCTGCCGGCGGCGCCGATTGAGGCAGCGTGGGAGGCCGGTGTAGGAGTGATGCATGTAAAATGCATACATGAACTTTGCATTATTTTCACTTATATTCCAGTCATATTTGCATCATATAAGGGTTATATCACTGTTTTATAATGATTTTGGGAATATTTAATATGTTTCCTATTTTTTATGGAATTAACCATGCGCAGGCAGAAAACCCTATTTCTTTATTTTTATGTTTCAGGGACCCAAACGACGTCCAAATGACCTGGAAATTTACGAGCATCATTTTTTGGAAGGAACAAGACCTGGGAGCGAAAGAAACAAACAAGAGGAGGCCCGAGGGCCCAGATGAGTGGGCCCACGCGGCCCAAGTACCTGGCCGCGTGGGACCCCCCCACTTTGGCCCTCAAGGCTCCGTTGCCGTCGATCTTTCCTCCACCGACTCCGTTTTGAGCTAAAAACGCCTATAAAAATAGTCTCCCGACGTTCTCTGGAAGGAGCGCCGCAGAAACACCGAAACAGAGACCTGGAGCTGCAGATTGGAGGGGGAAAACTCCGGCGGGGCGCTGCCGGCGTGGTCTCCATCTTCTCCAACGACATCTCCACCGTCTCCATGATGAAGAGGGAGTAGTCCACCTCTGGACTATGGGTTTGTGGAAGTAACTTATGTATCTCTCTCTCTCGAGCTTCACTAATTAGTACCATATGAGCTGTCGAACATGATTACAGTCATCTATGTAATACCTTTGTGGTGGATCTTTTATGAGTTAATATATGTTTGAGATTGCAATGGTTTTTGTTTCAGTTATGAAAGTAGATGCATATTATGTACCCCGTTCTTATTTACTTGTTATGATCAAGCATGTTTATGAGAGCGTGTGAGGGGGAACGTGTGCATTAGTTGGAGTAACGGGGGGTGGCTAGTGCAGTGAACGTGAGAGAAAGTTCTGTGATCCACTTGGGTGTTTTACCTTACTTTGTTACCTCACTAGGGATAAAAAGAAATACCATGCTACCGGAGATGTGGTGTGACCATTGCCACTTCCTCCATGACTAGATCTAGCATGTTCTTATTTTAACTTCATGTCATGATACTTATTGCTATACTCTGAGTTATCTTAATTACCGAGGTGTTATGATTTAGTTCGCATCTTGGTGGAGTATAAGAGAGACTAATAACCAAAAGGTCTCTATGTTAGGACGTCATGCCCATATAATTATAACTTGTTATTAAACTGTTGTGTTGCAATCTCATATGTCAACTCTAGTGTTCCATTGTCTACCACTTTATTAAAGAGAGAGTGCATTTGTGAAACCATGAACCCCGGTCCATTTTTAATCATAAGAAACACCTTTCCAACCAATTTTACCACTTTTACCACTTTTACATTTTCTGCCATTATTAAATCCGAAAATACAAAAAGACTTTTACATCTTGCATTCATCATAAAAAAAACCCAAAAATATCATTTATCATTGCCACCACCATCCTTGCATATTTATTTACCACCATTGCATATTTATTTCTTGTTTGCATTGCATATTATCTTGATATCATTCTCACACCTTGTGCTTGACAACCACTAGGTGAGGTTGAGGACCAAAACATTTACTTTGTTTTGTAGGTAATCAAAAGAAGGATAGGAAGATAAATCTTCACTACTGATTCCCCGAGAGTTCGATATTAAACCCTCGAGTCACCCCTCGTGGGGAAAACACGTCTTCCACTTACTACACACTCTGCACTTGGAGTCTCAACCTAACCCATTTACTTTTCACGCAGGTAACCACGCGAAGGGCTAGCAACTGTTTTCTGGCGCCATTGTGGGGTAACTACGTGAAGGGCCATCAAAGAGCACGAGGGCGGCCGGGAGAGGCGAGCTAGGGAGGGGAATGGGGAGGATTAGGGATTAGGGTTGCGGGTTGGTCTTTTATACAAAAGGACCGATTCGTAAATTTGGGGAAACGTAGTGGCTTTTTCGCAAAAATGCCACGGGTACTGTTCAACACTGTTCATTAGAACAGTAACCGGAGCGCTCACAGCTCGCGGATCCGCTCGTCTTTGATATAGTTAGTAATTTGCTCATTCGTAGTCTTATTTCATTGATTTCTCATTACCTCAGTCTTAGTCTTATCTGCCTCACTCTCTTTCTCTTGATTTCTAGCTTTTCATTACCTCGGTCTTAGTCTTATTTGCTCAGTCTCATTATTGTATCTCAATCTCAATATTATTTGCTCATTCTTTTGATTATTATTTCATTGATTTCTCATTACCCCGGTCTTAGTTTTATTTGCTCAGTCTCATTATAGTATCTCAATCTCTCAGTTTATCTCTTATTTCTTCATTTTATCTCAGTCTTAGTCATATTTTATACTTTACTTTGCTCAGGTTTTTATTTTCTCATTACCTTATTTTATCAGTAACTCTTTTTGAAGTTGCTACTTATTTGATCATTCTCTCAGTACCTCATTTATACTCTACTTTACTCAGTCACATATTTGCTCAGTCTTATCTATTTCCTCATTATTTATCTTAGTCTTATCTATTTGCTCAGATTTTCACCCCTCTTTTATCTATTTATTCCTCAGTTATCTCTATTTTTCCTCTATTGCTTTTTGCGGGTATGGGGTAAGCATGGGTAACTCTGCCTATCCATCATATAAGCTTATTTGTTAGTTTGGATAGCCGGTTCCAAGCCCGGAAAAAAGGAGGAGGGACCAGCGTGTTTTAATTTTCTTTTTATTAAATTTTATCAGCTAAAAGTCTAGTAACTCATTGTTTTTAGGCAGATATGGGAAGAAGTTTACTATATATGGTTCACTCTTAATAGTAATTCATTTGGTTTTTTTAATTGGGATTGCACTGCTAGCAGTAGTCAAGTCTTTCTTATTAGAGCAGCTCAGTGTTTCAGGTATATGTTCAGAAGCTACTAAGTATGGACCATCTACTGCTATCAACGACTGCGTCAAAATGTTTAGAAGCGACCTCAATTCCTCGATCGCTCGCTGATGGCATCCGCTGCTGGGTGATGGGGTTTAGCGTGGAGAGGAAGAAGCTGGTGTTGAGAACGAGTAGTAGCTCGTTGGCTAGCAGTAGCAGTGGCTACACAGCCCACCCGGGATCGATCCCAGCGGGGACGATTTTCGTGGGTGTCTCACAGGAGCTCTGACTCCTTAAGGCCTCGTTCGGCTGGAGAGTTTCGGCCGGGCTTTGAGTGTAAATTACCGGCCCAATCAAAGACACCCGAAAACACCCGATGCTTGTTCGGCAGGCCGGGCTCGGCAGGGCTAAGCCCAGGAAAACCGCTGGAAACACGTCGGGTTGGACGGGATCGACGACGCGAGGGGCTACTCGCGTTTTCTGCGTGTCTCGAGCTCTGGCGGCGCATCACAGCGCAGCGCCACGCCGTCTCTCGTCGCCGTCGCTCGTCTTCTCTGCCGTAGCTGCTCGTCCCGTCCGCCGTCGCCGAAGCCTCACCCGACGCTGAAGGCTCCCTCCCTCCCTCCGCTCCTGGCGCCTCCGTCCCTCGCAACTCCAACGATTTCTTTGCCCCTGCCGCCGCCGTAGCTCCCGCCGCCGCAGCTCTCCTTCTCCGCCGTCGCCTCCGCCACCGACTTCTAGCAGGTACGTCTCACGCATCTTCCCGTCCTCTCTCTCGATGTGGCCTAGGTTTCCATGGTCTAGGGTTTCCATGCCTCGAGTCAGATGCAATCCGTGGGTTCTTGATCCCGTCTGTGGGTTCATGGCAGAGGAGGAGCAGAGCGACATTTTGTTCAGTTGCTGTCGTAGGAATTGGTTCAGTTGCAGTAAACATTGCTTTGCTTCTTGTTCAGTCTGTCCCAGCACGTTTGCAAGTGCAAACTTATCGAGGAGAGGAAAAATATCATCCCAAATTTGTAGTTCGTGCAGTTTCTAGTAGGTAGTAGGTACTAGGGACGGCCGAATTTCATGGATGGTGTGATTTTGTACACAGCCTGACCACATAGTGGTACTAGTACATACTGCATGATTTTGTCAGATGCGTTTACACTGAAAGTTCATCTTCTGTGAGATTTAATATGCAGGATAATTAATCCTTCTTAGAGCAAGCTGCTGCATTATATCACTTGGCCATAATAATAATAAGAATTTCGTTTTGCCACATGAGAACATTACAATTGTTTCTTTCCATTTTCGAAAGAGAGCTACTGGAAGTAGCAGTGCAGTGGCTTTGTTGGCAGTAGCTCCTAGTGTTTCAGTGCTAGCAGTAGCTTTCTTGTGCTTGTGTAGCTTTCTTGTACTCATTGCTCGATTATTTTAGTAGGAGTATTGCTTGCAGTGCTTAAACCTGAACCTAAACTTGCACTGCTTGTAGCAGTATTGTTCAGGAAGGCATTGATTCGATGTGTAAATAGATAGAGCAGTTGTATACTGGACATTTCTTTCACTGCAGTGGCAGATTAACAAGTTTAATTCGCTGTGAATCCCGATTCTGAACCATGGTACATGATGTTTGGTTGTCCTGGTTATTTTTCAGCATATCTTTGGTTGTCTTTTTGATCAGTGCCTATGTATTAAGTTGTAGTACTTTACATACATGTGTACCTCACTGAGATTCATGAAAATAGAGCAGTATCCATCTTGTACTGAATTATTTCCTTTTTTTATCCTTGTAGCTACCCGAACCTCCGGTTATAGTTGGGGTGGACGAGCCGCCGCCACAACAGTTATCCATAATATTATAAAAATGCATGATGGAGATGAGGAATGGCTTGAGAATCAACCTGAACCTGTAATAGACCCAGCTTACTTTGTGGATCTGCCCAATGATGATGATGATAACCACCAAGCAAACAACCACCAAGAGAATAACGTGCAAGGCAACCTTTTGAGGGACCAGATTGCTTTTTAGATGTGGAATGACTTTGAGTAGTTGTAGCTACTAGTTGTCTTTATCATGTAATAAGGAACTACTAGTTGTCTTTATCATGTAATAAGGAACTACTAGTTGCTTTATCTTGTAATGAGGAACTATTTATCATGTGATGTTTATCATGTAATAAGAAATTTTATGTGATGTTTCATCATGTGCATCTTATAATTTTGAAAATATTCATCATCTTGTGTTTATTTTTTAATCACAACTGATATGTATCCCAAAGCAGCTCCATCCTATGCAAGAGGCTCTCCAAGGTATAACCAAACTCAGGCAGTGGGAAAGAAAATTAAGAAAAAGCCTTCACCCAAGACAAAAAAAGGTTCACCAAAAGGTATTCTTTCTTTTACTAGTATGATGCTTGTTTTAGTGATGCTTGTTTAGGTCATGCACATGTTATTTCGCTCATGCACATGCTTGTTTCAACACAACACTTCATTTGTGTCTACCTTTCCTCTAGGTGCGAAACCAAGGGCCTCATGGAATGCCGCTCTTGAGAAATCCCTAGTGGATATCCTTCATGAACATAACACAAGCTACTATAGAAGCCAAAATGGTTGGAATAGTGAGACTTGGAACACTATGGTTAAGTTGTTTCTTGCTAAGCACCCATATGTGCAAGTGACAAAGTCTCAAATCCAAGACAAGGAGAAAGATTTAAAGAGAGATTATAGGATGCTAAAGGATGCTCGAAACCAAAGCGGAGCAGGCTGGAATGAAGCCGAGTTCAAACTTGAGGCTGAACCACATCTTTGGGAGAATTTAGAAGTTGTAAGTGGTGTAGGATGTTTGATATTCTATTGTTGCTTCTGTATGATTGTCACATGTTTGCTAACCATGGTTTCCTCATCTTTTTGTAGTCATTTGGGACAAGGATCAAGAGATTCAAGATCAAGGCCTTCCCTCTCTATGAATCACTAGCACAACTCTATGAAGGTAAGCTATGTACTATTCTTACAGGGCACTTCAAAGCATCTCTCCTCTCTGTGGTTCAGTTGCTTATCATCTTACTTATCATTTTGTAGGGAGTATTGCTACTGGAAATTTCAACTTCACATCCGGTTCGACCTCGGCACCTACACCATCAGATGTGACAGAAATTGAAAGTGATGGCGACGAAGATATGGAGAGACCTCAAGGTAGTACTGCTAGGGAAGAGATTGATGATGACCTTGAAATGTTGGATGAAGGTACAGGTACTACTGCTCAAGTGAGGCCTCGAGTGGAGCATGCTCAATCAAAGAATGCTGTTGGTGGTTCAAGGAAGAAGCCGAAGAACAGTCAAAGAAGTGGAGCTGGAGGTGGAATGGTGCAAGTCATGGAAAGGCTGGTTAATATCAAAGAAAAAGAAGCTGAAAAAGAATCTGCACAAGCCTTTACAATCAGTAGATGCATGGATGACTTGAAGAAACTAGATGGTGTCACAGCTCGCGACAAGATCTCGGCCTTGGAGGTTTTCAGAAATGCAGACAACCGTGAGATGTTTGTCAACCTTGTTGCCGATAATGATGGAACAGCGATCGAGTGGCTTCGTGTCCAGATAGCCAAGCTACCTTAAGGTAAGCTACCTGATTTAGTTCTAGTTGTGTTGTCTGTCCAATTGCTAACTTAGTTATGTTGTCCTTCCAATTATCTCTGATGTTGGCATCAAAATACATGGTAACTTATTTGTGTCCTCTGTTTGTCATGATAAGTACTCACCTATATTTCAGGTCCAAAGAAAATATAGCAAAGCATGCATCCATTTTTCTTCTGAATTATCCATGCATCCATTTTTCTTCTGAGTTATGCATGCATCCATTTTTTCCTGTAAGCTGAGTAGTTTTGAGTGATACAATACAATACATAAAAATTGCATGCTTTGCTTTAAGTGAAAGTTTTGAGTGAAATAAATCTCATGAATTGGTGAACTGTGTAGTGAGCAATTGCGTATCAGAACAATACTTGCATTACTGAACTGTGTAGTTAAACTTGGCGTTGCACTATTTTCAATGGTTGTTGTCATGTCTAGTTGCTCGTAGTAGCAGGTGCAAGCTAGGATAGTTCTTGCCTTTTTCATGATCCTGTAGATTACTCCCGCAGCACGTAATTACTCTGACTAATTCATGCCTGGTTGCGTACAAATCTTCTGCTCCTTCTAGTTAAATCATGGACTACTTTTTCTAAGTTGGTAGCACGTAATTATTCTTACTACTTCTGTCTGGTTAAGTCTGAATATTCAGCTCAATAGATAGACCTATGCAGTATCCAGTTGATTCTTGTTTATCTATACCATGATTCTGACTATTTTTTATTAGTAGGCAGCACGTAATTGTTCTTACTCATTCTATCTGATTACGTCTGAATCTTGTGCTCCTACCATGTGTTTTATGTTTCTAGATTGATCTGGTCGCTTCTAGATTCTCAATCATTTTATGTGTTATATAACGTAGTTTTTGTATCCTTGTAGCTACCTGATCCTCCAATTCTAGTTTATGGCTTACACATATTTTGAGAGATGAATTATTTATTCAGTGCTACTTCCAATTATGTCTGGAATCTAGTGAATATATTTGCTAAGCTGTCGGAAGTCCTAGATCTACTGGTTACTTAGTTGGGAAGCTTTTGTGCAATCTAAACTGCATCAATTGTTTCCTTCCATGTGAATATATAACTTTACTTCTGCACTGATCAGTTGTACTGGCTTAAGTTGAGTAGATAGATGCTTATGAATTTCAGATCTTGTCATCCACTATCAAACCTACGCCATGTTCATAGATAGCCATGTTTACATTGTTGCTGCAATGATTTATTGCTTTATTAACATATGTGTACATTGTGTGCAGAAACAAGTTTTCATGAAGCAAGCTTCTTGCAGCGATTGCCTTCTTGCGGTGATGATCTTGCTACAATCATCTGTCTACATTGCTGCTGCAATGATCTTCTCTTGCTGCAAGCTTCTTTCTTCTTGTTTATGTGACCAACTTGTCAAATAATCTGGGATAAACCTGGGAAGCTAAATTATGTTCGTCAGTTCATGAGAAGTATTTGATGACTTTTGATCAAATTTTGTTGTAATAACCTGGGATAAACCTGGAAAGCATGAGTTATTGTTCCTGGATCTTATGAATTTCCTAAACTGTGTGTTCTATGTGATGTGAGAAAATATCATATTTTTGTTGATAAACTATGTGCTTACATGCTGTAAAAAATTATCAGATTTTTATTGATGACAAAAACATGTCAATTTCGTAATTATGTGCACTAGGTGTGAAAAAACACCTCTTTGCAAAACACTTGTACCAAACAACTAAATTTGTGGGGTGGTTTTGTGGAGAAGGGGATTGGTAGGGATTGGGGTGTTTTGGGTGGAGGAAGTGTTTTCACCAAAACACTTGGGGAAATTACACAGAAAAACACTCCAATACTCTCCTGCAGAACAAGGCCTAATAAATATCCCCTCACACGCATGTGTCCTTAAGAATCTGGTGTTTTGTGTTGGGGTTGTGGGAGGTCAGAGGTGGTGGCCGTGGGGCAGTTGAGACAATGGGCCAGCAAATGAAAAGTCCCAGTTTTTCATATTTCCTTGTCATCTGAAGCCCAAAATTAGTAGTTTTTTGTTACTGCACACGGTGTCAACTCTGAGCCTGTATTTTTTATTTTTCCAGGGGCGGTAAACAACGATGTTGTTTGTCCCATCTGGCTGAAAAAAACCGGTGGAAAAAACCGGGCTGATTTTTGTCTATCATTGGTTTTTCAGTTTGGGGGGGCCGATCGGGCTGAAAAGACTGAAGGGAAACTGACCGAATGAAATACTTACAGTTTTAAAAGTGACTGATGGCGAATTCGATTTTCAGCTAGATGAAGGTTAGACAGTCCCCTAAAAAAAGACGTGGAAACAGATAGAAACTCTTGAACGAAAATTGAAAACAAATGTAGCCCTAGTTTCTTCGGAAATAGCAAGATGTTTGGCGCAAGGAGGGGCGACCCATATCATCTTGACTTGGCTCTACTTTCTCTCTTTTCTTAAGAATACAGAATCGGGTTCTTCTCCTACCAGTATCGAATAGAACATGCTGAACAAAATCTTGATGAAGACCTGCTCAAGCAAGCACCAACCACTTGGCCAGAAAACCATTCATGTCATGTTTGGCGCTTCGGATTATTCTATTTATACTAGGCAACTGAGCGCGGCATACGCCGCGTATGTGTGGTGAAAATTCAAATTTCGAAATGCCGACATTTAAAAATTGTGAAGAGTTGAAATTGTTGGAATGCGAAGAAAGTTTATGGTTAAAAATTGTTCATATTTCAGAAATAGTTTAGAAGAAGAAATACCGTGGTGTGGAAAATTCAAATTTTAAAATGTCCGCACTCTAAAGTTGTTCAGATTTAGATCTGTTGGAACTGGAAAAAAGTTTACATTTATAAATTGATCAAATTTGAAAAATTGTTAAAATTGGGAAGCTATTCATATTTGAATTATATTTATGTTTATGAAATGCTTAGTTTTGAAAGGCATTCAAAATTTTGAAGTATTCAAATTTGAAATTTGATCATATGCAATAAATAGTGAGCAATTTTTCTTTTTTGTGTTCATGTTGATATATTTGTCACATTTGTAAATACCGTGGTGTAAAAAAATTTAAATTTGAAAATGTCCACATTCAAAAGTTGTTCAGATTTTAATGTATCGAATTTTTTAATTTTTTTTTTTACATTTGTAAATTGTTGGAATTTTAAAATTGTTAATAGTGAGAAGTTATTCGTATGTGATTTCTTCTTTATGTTTTTTGAATGCTCAGATTTGAAATGCATTTAAAATTTTAAAATATTTAAATTTTGGAATTTGATCATATGCCATAAATAGGCAACGTTTATTTCTGTGTTCATGTTGATATGTTTGTTATATTTTTCCCGCCCGGGTGGTAAAATTTAAATTTGAAATTGTCCACATTTAAAAATTACGTAGATTTGGAAATTATTGAAATGCAAAGAAAGCTTACGTTTCGAGATTGTTCAGTGTTCGAAAATTGTTCAATTTGGGAAGTTGTTCAGCTTTGAATTCTGTTAACGTTTACAAAATGTTCAGATTTGAAGGGCATTTGTAAATTTGAAATGTGCATCATTTAGTAGTTTTTGAAAAATTGTTTAAATACCCTAAAACAATATCTGTAAAGTGTTTTAAATTTTTTGAAGCATGTACTATTTTGAATTTTGTTTTTTGATTTGATTATATTTATTTGGAAAGTAAGTTGAAAACAGCTATTTGTTAATATTTGCATTTGGAGTTCCAGCATCTAGTAGTTTTTGAAATTATTTAAAAACCATAAAACAATGTTTGTAAAGTGTTTTATATTATTTAAAGCATGTTTTATAGTAAATTTTGTTTTTTATTCAATTATATTTATTTGGAAAAGCTATTTGTTAATATTTGCATTTGTAGTTGCAGCATCCAATAGTTTTTTAAATTGGTTAAAAACTATAAAACAATGTTTGTAAAGTGTTTTATATTATTTAAAGCATGTTTTATTGTATTTTTTATTTAATTATATTTATTTGGAAAATAGGTTTGAAACAGCTATTTCTCAGTATTTACAGTTGTGGTATTCTTATTTTGATATTTTAAAGCCCATGATATAAATGGGTAATTGTATTTAAATGATTTACCGAACTCTATTTAAATAAGATGTTTTGTACCAAATTATTTTGTTGGGTTTATCATATTGAATGATATTACTGATATTGTTTTTCCTGGATTTTATTTGAGTTCAAAAGGAAATTATGAATTCCATATTTTATCAAATAGGCCTTTATGCATTATTTAAAATTATTAAGATTTGAAATAATTTTGAAAAGGTCCCAAAGTATTTAAAATGTCTATTTTGATTTTTACATTTTTTTTCTTGGAAATTGGGCTGAATTGTTTTGGAGCTGTATTTGAAAAGTTTCAAAAGTTCTGAAAAATAGAAAAACAAAACAGAAAGAGAGAGAGAAAAAAAGAAAAAGGGCCGAGCCAGCCGCTCAGCAGTCAGCCCAGCCCAGCAAGCAGCCCATCTCGCCAGCCCAGGCCCATTGTGACGTGACGATGACGTCACCAGTGGGCGGAGCTGCCGCGGCGGCGACGACGACGCCGGTGTCGAATCACGGCGAGCCAGGACGCGCGGCTGGGCGCGCTGGACGCGCCTCGACGCGGGCTACCCGGGAGAGGTGGCGCCGACACTTCTAGGTCACCGGAGCGTCGCCGGCGGCGTGTGGACACGGCCGCGGACGCCGAGCTCGGTGAGGATGGAGGGGAGGCGACGGCGAAGCTTGCCGGGACCTTCGATCTGGATGGGGAGGAGCGGAGCGGCGTGGGCGCGCGTCGGCAGCGGCGGTGACCTCCGGCGTCGCGAGGGAGAGAGAGGGGAGGGGGGGGGATTTGTGGATAATTTCCAGCGGGGTCCCTGGGTTTTACGGAAATTGCATTTAGGTCCCTCTCTTCGAGGAAGTGAAGGTTGTGGGAAAATTTCTGGACTCGCGAGTTGTTTTTTGCAAAATTGCAGGGCGACCGCTGGGCGGGAGCCGTCAGATCTGCGATCGACGGCGCGGAGACGCTCTGCACTGTAGCTACTGACGGCGCGGAAACGCTTCAAGCTTTTATATATAGTAGTGATGTCCATTGTACCGCACGCGTGCGCATCCTGTCGTAGGTGTCCTGTGCTACGCACGCACACCGCTCGCTCCGGTAGTCGCATTGTGCTTCTCAAATGCCTCACCACCAACTCCTGCCTGCAGCTCAACCTCATGCTCGTCCACCGCCCCCTTCATGCCACTATCAAGTTGTTGGTGGCTTCCGGCCATGCCGCGGTGGGCCACCACTGAGCCCTCTTCATGCCCCTATCAAGTTGTGTGAAGTTCGATTTGCATATCAAGTTGTATCGATCGTGTGCACAAGATGTGATTCTTGGGCCGGTACATGGGGTGCAGTTATGGTTAAATTAATCAGAGCGCCACAAGGGTTTGAAACTATGTTTTCTTCTTAACGAAAAGGCATAACACTTGTCAGCAAAATTTTCTTCTTTCACCAAACCATTATCAGGAAAATGAACTAGCGAGGCAAACGCTCTGCGCATAATTGGGAGCATCAAATCCCTACAAATTTTGGCGTCTCTGAGTCAGCTAAGCGCGTCGGGGCAGATTGATCATCAGGCCTAGGAGGCGAGGTGGACGCTGTGTCAAGGGGAATGCACATGTTTTGCCATGTAGTTGGCTACTTGGCTGGCACAATGAAAACAACACATCAAACACGAAAAAAAACTTAACAGTAAAAGATGAGGCCAAACCGCCAAAAGGAAGACCAACAGCAAAAGCTTCGTCGTACCACCGCTTTGGAAACCTCCTCAGAGCAAAAGACTGAAAAAACACCATTGATTACCTCCGAAAATAGTTGGTCTTCGACTCAAAATGTTATCGGAGCGGTGCACACATGCCTCATGTCATGCTCTGTCTCGGTTCTAGAATGCCAAATTGCCGATTACATACTCTGACCTATACCTGGCAATGGGCAACCCGGCCCGACCCGAAAATCCCGGGCCGGGCTTGCACATCGGGTCGGGCTCGGGCCTGTATTTCGGGCCGACGGTCGGGCTGGGCCGGGCTTGCACAAAACAGAATTTTAGCCGTTTTCAAGGTCGGGCTTTTTTAGGCCCGGCCCGACCCGACTTTTGGCCAGGTATACTCTGACCCAAACTGGAAAACTGGCAACAGGTAAACCGCAATTCTCTGACCCAGACTGAAAACTGCCCAAACTGGCAAAATGACCGCATACATCATAGAAACCAGTTTCTACAATGTCAAAACAAGAAACAAAAAGCATATGTACATACATACTCGGATACAAACTGTTTCCAACAGAGTACTGAAGAAACCCTAACAGAGTGCACTCAGTACAGAGGTACTTGTCAACACATAACAGAAACATTAGAACAAAGAAACAGATTAATACTCCTACATCATCTTACTCAGGTATGATATCATAACACTGAGGCCTAATATACACGAATGAACCATCCCTTAGGCCTTGTTTATTAGGGGTGTATTTTCATCCCCAAATGGATTGGGGTTGGAAAGGGATTTGGTGAAATTCTTGCTTTCTCCCAATCCCCACGAATACTATTCCATCCCAATACACTAGTATGGGGTAGAGTTTTTAATCTAGACAAAAATGAGGTGGTTGGTGGAGGTTATCTAGAGATTATCCCATCCAAAATCGGAGTAGTAAACAGACTGTTGGAGATTTTTCGAGATCCGGGATAATCCCCTCCAATCCCCTAGAATACACTCCAAATAGATATGATGTAGTTCTTGCAAACAAAAGCCAGTAGGGCAATGTTTGATTCGGCACATGTATCTTCATAAATTAACATCACCACTAATATAAAACAAGTGAGAGGTGGTGATCCAAACGATCCTAGCCATCAAACACGAATATCCAAGGATCCATATTGCCTCCATGTTTAGCAGTAAAACACGGTCCGTCTAATCAAAATCCGTCGCCGTGTTAAGCGGCACCGGGCAAAAGACAGAGGGCGAGAGCGAGGCGATCGTGGCGGCGGCCTAGGTTTGCAACACTAGCCGCCGCCACCGGTGACATCTGCAGTTTCATCGTCGTCGCCGGCAAAGATTCGACGGGTCCTCGCCTCCTCTAGGTGCCGTCCTGGCACTAGGAGGGGTGGGGACCTCGGACCCGCGCACTGCGCTTTTTGAAGGTCTTTAATGTTAGAGCTTCGTTTTGGTCGTCATCTTCTTCGCTAATGGAGATGATATCGTCTGTAATAAGTGATCTTCCACGCTTCGTTCGACGGCGAGATACCCTTCCCGACGTCAATGGTGGCTTTGAAAGATTAAGTCTGTCTAGGTATGATTCTTCAGTTCTTGCTTCGTCAGATCAATCTTGGATTGTTTCTCATGGTTGCCGCGAGGAGATTTGTCCTCGCAATATCTATCCCGGCTACTACGTCTTCGGCAATGGTGATTCGTTCCCTCGGCTCCCAACGACGTCGACAAAGTGGTTCGGTTATTTGTCCCTGAAATATCAGTGGTGGTGCTCTTGCCGATGTTGCTTGATTAATTTAATGGCTGCGTGCGTGCACAAAGCCTTGACATTGCGGCTTAAAATTAAAAAGGAAGAACCTTCGGTGGTGTTCACAGGTCTGTGGTTTGTTGGTTTCGGCAAGTACAAGATTGTGTCATGGATGAAGAAAGGGCTTGAAGATCTCATAGATTTGTTAGTCTCTTTTAGTTTTATTTTTGTAATCAATTTAATCGTGTACTCTTTGCTGGTTTAATATATGTGAAAAAATTCAAAAAAAAAGCGGCACCGGGCAGCGTCCAGTTCGCCGTGCCGCAAACTATCCCACTCCTCCCGATCTAATCCCACTCCGCCGACGTCGCCTCTGCTCCAACTGCCATCCCGACTCCTCCGCTCCCTCCGACGCCGCGACGAGATTCTAGCACCGGCATCACCGCATCACCGCCTTCCTCCGCAGCGTGGACACATCGACCTAACCCGGACACCGCAGACTCCAGCACCTCGATGTTACCGTCGCCTCGCACGGACCGTACCACCCACAACGCGACACAATCTTGGGGATCGCGTGCACGGATCAGGCCCCGGCGCCGCACGAAGTCGTCTCCGGATGGCCACCACGACCAACGGACCGTAAAGCACGTGCTCTCTGCTATGATTGTTTTTCAGTTGATTGCGATCGCAGCACCAATTTGGTTGACCAAGGCCGTGGACAGAATTAGAAGAGGTTTTTTCTGGGCTAAAGATGAGATTGCAACGGGTGGCAAATGCCTCGTCAGTTGGAAAGCGGTCTGCAGGCCTTTGATACGAGGAGGTTTAGGACTACCTGATCTGCAGGCACGTGGTTTAGCTCTGCGAGCCCGGTGGCTTTGGCAATCGTGGAACGATCCTCAGAAGCCGTGGCACGGGTTGCCTCTGCCCGTGGACGAGCGCGTACGGGCCATCTTCAATTCATCTGTTATTTTCCATCTCGGCAATGGCAAGAGGATCAAGTTCTGGACCGATCCATGGATGAACGGTGAGCCGCTGCAAGACAAGGCTCCACTTCTTTTTGCGGCTTGCACGCGACGGAACATCACGGTGGCGCAGGCGTTGGCTGATCATCGTTGGACAAGACATCTCCGGCATGAGCTGGAGCCTGATGCCCTTATACAAGCCGTGCAGCTGTGGGAGATGCTCCATCAGGTCAATTTGCAACCAGAAATTGAGGACATAGTTGTCTGGCGCTGGAACACTGCTGGAGTTTATTCGGCGAGCTCGGCATACTTGATGCAATTTGAGGGAACAACGCTCACAAACTACAAGTCGATCATCTGGAGCACGGACGCGCCAATGCGGTGCCGCATTTTTGCCTGGCTTGCGGTTAGAGGGCGATGTAACACGGCTGACATCTTACCTAAAAAGGGCTGGCCACATAAGGACTCCTGCATCTTCTGGACCAGCACCCCTGAAACTGCAAAACACCTCCTGGCACACTGCCCGTTCATTACTCAGCTATGGATACAAATTCTGCCAATCGCCGCTAGACCACCCTGCTATCTTCCTCAACCTGATCAGACCCTAGCAGATTGGTTGACGCAAACAAGAAAATACACGGAGAAACCTAAAAGGAAGAGATTGGACAGCTTTGGCTCAATTGGTTTGGTGGTCGACGTGGAAGGAGCGAAATGCTCGTATATTCAACCGACAGGCACGTAACATGACTGATTTGAAGATGAGCATCCTACAGGAAGCAAGTTTGTGGAGATCAGCAGGTAGACCAAGAGTGGCGTCTCTGCTCCAAAGACCTAGGGAGCCAGATTAGGGTCCTTAAATCTGTAACTCTGTAGTTTTAGCTGCCCCCTCCTTTTTGTACATTCACCTTTTTTCAGTTTCGAGTCCTTGTACTCTTTTTCTTCTCCTACTATCAATGAAATAGCACGCTGCGGCTTTTTCGTCAAAAAAAAAAAGTGGTGCCCTTCATGTCACCGTGAGCCATGTGCTCTACCCAGTGACCGAGGAGGTTCTGCACCAGGTATTCAACGTGTGTGGTTTATGTTGTGATGAGGATGAGCATGTCCCGAGGAGTTGAGTGTGTGGAGGCCATTGTCCAGCTTCGGTCGCACAACGAGGCGGCACAAGCTCGTGCCACCCTGAATGGTCGGGCCATCTACGATAGGTGCTGCTTCCTCGCCATCGAGGGTGTGCCACCCGCCTTCACTGCTGCGACTGCGCCCGAGATCGACGACAAGGCATCGCTCATCTCAAGGGGCGCAACCCGGCGCCATGACGAGAGCAGCGTTCGCCCCCAGCGACAAGCACAAGGTCGCCCCCAGAACTGCGAGTCATGATGTGGTACCTGTGGTGGGTTCCCATGACGACACACTCGAGTGTGCTGTGGTTGATTCATCTGCTTCGACTACTTTGGCGGTCGCCGCCAAGGACACTATGTCACGTCCCACAATTAGAGGCACTATGTTAGAGGCGTTTTTAAAAACTGCCTCTGTTTCTTACCATTTGAGGCATTAATCTAAAGTGCCTCTAATGCTTTAGTTTTTGAGGCACTATTAGATGCCTGGATAAGTATCCATTTGAGGCACTTTCATATAATGCCTCTGTTTCTTACCATTTGAGGCGTTATTCAGAAGTGCCTCTAATGGTATAGCATTAGAGGCATTATTAGATGCCTGTTTACGTGACCATTTGAGGCACTTTCATATAATGCCTCTATTTCTAACCATTTGAGGCATTAATCAGAAGTGCCTCTAATGGTATAGCATTAGAGGCATTATTAGATGCCTGTTTACGTAACCATTTGAGGCACTTCTATGTAATGCCTCTATTTCTAACAATTTGAGGCATTAATGCATTAGAGGCATTATTTCCGAGTGCCTCAAAAGATCAAGTGTGTGAAAAAGGATAAACAACTGCAGAACAATTTGAGGCACTACTAAAAGTGCCTCAGATGCTAACCATTTGAGGCATCTTCAGAGTGCCTCTAGATAGTGTTTGATAAACAATAAACAGGTGCATCACAGAATAGCAAAATAAAGCATCACAGTTGACATATTACAGACCATACTTAGCAGTCTTAAACAACCATACTTAGCAGCACCACACAGTTCACATATTACAGACCATTTACTTAGCAGTCTTAAACAACCAAACTTAGCAGTCTTACTCCAGGGACACTAGTTACTGACTTAACTTACTTAGCATAGGAGTTTTAAAGGAATCCACATATACCATTCCTTAGCATGACTCCAGAGACACTAGTTACTTACAACCTGTTCAGAGGGGCCAGATCATGACGTCAAGACCATAACGCGGGCACGTGACGAAGTCGAACATGTAGATGCGCCCTGTCTTCAGCTTGAATTCTTGAACAGCTGTGGCCCATCCTCCTGAAAGCATAGCCTTGTTAGTTCCTCGTCCCAGCTTCATTGTAACCAGAAAAGTCTTCTTCTTTCCTGCACACTCAACAAGGATATCTTTTGGTTTCTTGATGTGCTTCCTCAGGTTGGCTTTTGTGTAGCCAATAGCAAACTCCTGCGAAATAAGAAACATTGCAACATTATCTATCTCTTTTTTGCAATCACTAGGCAAAACTTGCTAAAGGAGAATTTTCAGGTTACAGTGTTGCATTTGTTTCAGTTAACAAAAAGGACATTACATACGCAACAGTAAAACTAGAAGAATATAACCGTGTTGTTTATCTCAAGTATGGTTTAAAAGAATACACGCAATTTACATCAACCAACATGTCTATTTAATCAAATCAAATCAAGCAAGCACAGTTATACACAAACACAAAATAACGCTTGTACCAGCTACCAAGCAGAACAGCTAATTCATGAATGTGCTAAACAGTTCACAAATACTACTACTCTCATGGATTAAGGTTCATTCTTACCATCTTAGCTTTTTTTTTATCCACTGCAGAAGGTGTCATTTTGTACACATATGGTTTAATTGATGTCTCGTCATGACCCTTGATCAGATCGTTGAGACAATTGCATTGGGCCTTGGTGAGCCCCATGTTGTTCCCAAAGAAGCAGACCTTGTCAAATGGCCTAATACCTCCATAGGAAGGGCCTACAAGCAACAAATACATTCCAAGGTGTTAGTACAAGTACATTGTTCTTCTCCTTTTCATCTATGCTAACTTAAACACTTCTGCAATAAAAAGATGGAGTAGGATGTTCTTCATACCTCTCCAAACCAGACCTTCTGGTTTCTGCACTACAAGCTCTTCTTCACTGGATGATGAATCACTGGAGCTTTCATCATCAGAGCTTTCATCACTGGAGGAGTAATACTCCTGCTTCACTGCAAGCACTTCTGGTTTTGGCTCATCATCAGAGCTCCCATCACATGTGAGATCGATGATCACCTTCTTGCTTCCCATCTGTGTAGTAAAATTAAAATACATGAATATCTATATTCACTTTACATGTTAAGGAACAGCAAGCAAAAATGCAGTAAACAGGATTCCTACTTCTGCATCCGAAATATTGCAGGATTTCAATCACCACTAAATAGTACAAGCCCTAATCATCATACGACATCAAACCCTAATCTTAATGAACAGATTCTAATTTACTTTTAACATGTAATGACACTAGATCATATATCACAGATTTTAAACCAATTCATCCAATCAAGCAAGATCAGGGAGTTAGGAAAAGATATCATTCCTGTTAACCCTAACCATATTCATCCCAAACTAGTTGCCACACACATATCCAACAAAGAAACTACCAAATCGAACAAAGGAACCGCCAAATCGAACAAAGGACTAGATCTTGATTTTGACGGCGACGGAGAGCACGTGGATGGCGACGGCGGAGCGCACGTGGATGTAGACGGCGGCGGAGAGCACGTGAACAAAGAAAAGACTAGATCTTGTATAACCCTATTCTACAAGAAAAATACGAGATGGCGACGGCGGAGCGCACGTGAATGTACGGAATCTTGCTAACCTTGCTCCCTCCTTGATGGCGACGGCGGAGCGCACGTGGATGTCGACGGCGGAGAGCACGTGGATGTCGACGGCGGCGGAGAGCACGTGGATGGTCAAACCCTAGAAATGAGTCAAGTGTCTCGGTGATGTGTACGGTGGTAGCTTATATCGTATCCCATTTTGCATCTTACTCCTTGAACTTTATTTATATTAAAATGGTATCCCTCCACCTGCAGTATTTTTTCAATAAACACCCTAGTTTAATACCGCTGTGATTTACAAAATTTGTTTAAGTAAAAATTGATGTAACTTTTTATAAGGTATTTTTAATAAATTTGATTGTTCAAAACTAATGCAGGGTTTTCCTAAAACTGTCCCTTGATCCTTTTTTCTATAGTTGTCCTAAAACTATAGTATTCAAATATTGAAGTTTTTTAGTGCAAAATCAAAGGATCCAAAATGACAAAAAAAATTGAAGGATGCAAAATCCTTCATTTTTACCAAAGGATCCAAAGGGTCCAAAATCACAGTTTTAATTTGACCAAAACTACTTTTGTCATAGAAGCATCCACCCAAACTTAACTAAAAATCTTTAGCACATTCTGGTACATCCATCCCATCATCCGGATCAAACATACTTGATTTTTTTTTCAAACTGACAAGCTTCTGAATTTTTTTACAACTGACGAAACAATGCAGAAAAAATCAGGGAGCAGTAACTTGATTTTTTTTACAAACTGACAAGCTTCTGAATATATTTACAACTGACGAAACAATGCAAAAAATTCAGGGAGCAGTAACTTGATTTTTTTTACAACTAAAGAAACAATGCTTAAAATTTCAGAAAACAAACTGACCGAAAATGTAGACTATGTGCCAGAGTTCTGGACTATGTAGTCCAGAACATTGAAGGCAGAATAGTCTATGTTTCCCACAGTCATAACAAGCTACAATATGCACAGACACATTCAACAATTAATAATATCCATAACATTTAAGCAGGTCACAAAGATTCAGTAGTACTGCACATACAACTCTGTTACTTATTACAATACCATTGAGGCTACTTATTACACAAAGGACTCGACATACAACTTTGTTATTACCAGCCTCAGCCAAGCTAGACTATCTCTCCCTTTCTTTGAGTAGACCCTCTCATCTCTGAAACTGAACATGCAGACTTCACCCTCTTGCAGCTTGAAAGTTTCCACAGCTTTCTTCCATCCACCTACGATGGATGCCTTTCCCAATTCACAAATCTTAATTCTGCAGTAACAGTTATCTATGCTTTCGGTGCAGTTGACAACTACACTGACATGCGGCAAACTGTTGTACGGTGACCTAAGGATCTTAGTCAAGTAGTAGCAGGTAAATTCAGCTGTAAATTCCTGGAAAAATCCAAACACATCAAGTCAGTGATGTACTAGCTGTGTTCAAGTGGTAGCAATCTGATGAAGTATATTACAAAAAAAACTTACCATCTTACAATCAGGAAGAACGTTTGTTTTCATAATCTGGCACACGTACTCCTTTATTGTAGGTCTTGGTATTACCTCTACCAATCTCCTAAGCTGCTTTGCCTGACTGTAGTTCATCTCTACTTTGTTTCCGAACACGCATTCCTTGTCGAATGAATTATCTCCTAGTAGGCCAGGTCCTATATGGTTTAATTTCGCTATTAGTTACCAGCATACCATTGAATATTAATTAAAAGTGACATCCATCTAGACTACTGAGTTTTCTATTTTACTTCCGTAACTACAAGTGGCATCCATATATCTTGCGAAATGGAACATTGTAAGGAAACTAGAAACACATAACATTGTAAGAAACTGGTAATGAAGCAACCCTGAAAACGTAAGCTAGCAACATCGAGCACTGAAGCACAAAAACACTATCAGGTGACTCACGTTTGATAATTTAGTACTAGATAACCAACCAAGCATTGCATCACCTAACAGCAAGCAGGACATGGAAGCACTTACCTCGAATGGTTATCTTGTGCATATCATCTTCATCTTCATTGTTTGTGTTGTTAATAGCAGTACTGTCCCTGGAGTGTAAATTATAAAACTGTCAAACCGAATAATGGTTAGGGTATACAGAAACAAGCAAATGTAATCATTGATCACAGGACTCACTCCTCAAGCTTCAGTACAAGAAGCCTTGTTTTTATTCCAAATGGATCTGGATCTCTAATTGCTATACCCCTCTCGTCCTGGAAGCTAAAGATGCATATGTCTCCTTCCTTCAACTTGAAAGCATGTACAACTGCTATCCAACCAGCGTTTATTACGGCCTTTCCACTTTCAAGCTTCATCCTGCAGTACCTAATTTTGACATCTGTTGCTTCTACCTTCTGCACAACCACACGTGAAAGAGGGTCGGGGCTGTTTGGTGCTTTGAGTAATGGCATTAGATACTGACTGGTAAACTCTGCTGAGAAGTCCTGCAAAAACATGTCCATAGTATCACTGACAGTACATTAATAATTCTAATAATTTGTACAACAGAATGTACAAAAACCATCAAAGTAGTACATACCATCTTACAGTCCTTGCCTTTGGTCTGTGATTTTAATAATTTGCTCACATAGAGTTTGATGGGTGGCATTGGTAAGTCCTGCACATACTTACACAGCTGGCCCACCTGTTGGAAGCTCAATTCCACTTCATTCCCGAAAATGCAAAACATATCAAATGTTTCATTTCCTTGGTATCCGGGGCCTACATGAACAATGTAGCACTCAACATATGCTTGAAGCTCAAAATGAGGATTTGAAAAGCTAAATTGAAACATGCACTCAATGTACCTCTAATAGTGATCTTCTGCATTTCACTCACAACATCATCATCATCTTCAAAGTAGTTGTCCTCAGGCTCAATATAGCTATCTTCAGGCTCGAGATAGTAGTCTTCCTGTTCGAAATACTCATCCTCAGGCTCGAGACAGCTATCTTCTTCTTCATCACTAATAGCTACCAATTGTTCATCACTTGTACTCATGTTTTCTTCATCACTTAAGGTCACATAATTAAAATTCTTGCTGTCTACAACGTGTACAAGAAACAGGTTAACAAAAAATCAATTACTGCACTGTTTTGTGTACAAAGTTTGCAGGTAAACAAAAAATCAATGACTTAGATTTGGAATGGTGCTAACCTTGGCGAACCAGCTTAGTGAGCACCAGTCTAAGCCATGCAAACGTATTCCTATTTTCCTTTGCAACAGTTCTTTCATCTATGAACTTGAAAATCCAAATTGAACCTTCTTCCATTTTGAAACCTTTCACTGCTTTTGGCCAGCCAAAATCAATGGCTGCTTTTCCTCCAGTACCAAGAGTCAGCTTGCAGTACCTATCCAACTTGCTATCACTACTGTTTACTATGACACCTATAACTGGAGTCTTCCAGATTGGTGATTTCAGGAACTGCAACAGGAACGCTGAGGTAAAATCTGATGAAAACTCCTGAAAGTAACAAGGAAAAAACAAGTCCTCATCAAATTTATTTGCAATATGAGTAAACTGAAATGCATCTACCACAGCAATAAGAGAGTGAATGTACACCAATACTAGACTGAAGTACTAACCATTTTACCATTCTCAGGAACAATGAATCTCTCTTCAATCTTACATACATATGGTTTAATAGGTGGGTTGGGTAACTCTTCAGCATAGTTCTTGAGCTGCATCGTCTGACTCCAATGCATCTCCACATCATTTCCAAAGATGCAGCAAGAGTCAAATTGCTCATGCCCTTTGTAACCTGGACCTGCATAAAATTATCCAACAAGTGACCTAATTAAATCGTCTGACCTAGTATACAGAACAGTGGCCAAGTACTTCATCAACAAAGTACCTCGAATTGTATTTCTCTTCGCTGGGAGGTAGTAATCGTCATCATCAGAGCTAGCATTCAAGCTCATGCCGTCAACATCATTTTCATTGCTTCCCATGACTCTGAAAGAATTTAAATCATGAGCTAATATTCTACTCTGAAAGAAGAAACCTAACAAACAGCAATTCAGTCTTGTTTCAGGCTAATGAAGGCTGAATTCAGAACTAGCAATTCGTTTGCTACAGATGAGGGCGCTCTATAGTGATCCCAGGCTACTCTAAGTCAAGATCTACTGGGAGTAGGGCAACAGGAGCGAGTGATCCCAAGTTACCTTGGTTGCCGTTCCGTAGATGTGGAAGAACGCCGGCACCTCCCGTTCGCCGTGCCACCCGTTCCCGGAGAGGAGGAAGAACGCCGGCGCCGTTCGCCGTTCGCCGGAGAGGTGGAAGAACGCCGTCGCCACCCGTTCGCCGGAGAGGATGAAGAACGCCGGCGCCGGATAGGATGAGGAACCCTAACTCGAGAACTAAACATATTACAAGAAGATCGTTCATCATCTAGCCACAACCGCAGCAGCCGCAGAAAATCCGTTGAGTGGATTGATCCAAGAAGGACGGCCAGGATGACGTTTCACTTCCATCCGACGGCTTAGATCGTCTAAAGTTTATGTTACAATGGCTATTTTACAACATAGTCCATCTAAAGTTTATGTTACACAAAAAGTCCTTCCACTCTGTATTGTTTTCGAAAAACCCCTGCCGTGCGATCGACGCATTTCATTTCGAAAATTCTCATCTCTCTCTGGCGACTCCGCCGCCGCTACCGACTCCGCCGCCGGCGACCAGGTATCACGACGCTGGTACCTGGTCGAGGACGACGACCGCTCCCTCTCTAGCCGCTACCTCGTCTCTAGCCGCTACCTCGGCGACCCCAATCGCTTACGCCGCCGCCGCTACCTCGGGTACCTGGACGAGGACTACGACGACCGCTCCCTCTCCGCCGCTACCTCGCCGATGACGACCGCTACCTCGCTCCCTCTCCTATCTCTCCGGCGGCGCCGCCCAATTTTACTGGTACGTTAGCCCTGATTCACTTGATCCCGTGCCACGATTTGTAGTTTATCCCGAGAAATCACGAAGACGTCGTAGTTGTTCTCGAACCCTAGGGTTGCCAGGGGGACCTTGCAATACTCCATCCACATCGGATTTCCTTGCAAATAGTCCTGCACATTTCAAACATATAAGTACAGACTAAATACTTATAAAATGTTAAGTTTCTGATTTGCATCTGCCCCTTTAGGTACACAAAAAGAAAACGTTTGTGTCTACAGAGTATATAGGGACATAGAGTTAGACTGTTTCAGCATCATTTAGTATCTATGCGGCTGAAACCTACTACTCATCAAATGTTTCTGATTTGCACATGCACCTTCAGGTACATTGAGACAAAAGCTGCGCCTATACAAACTACATAGAGACAGAGTATAGCTGTTTCAGCATCATCTACTCATTTAGTATTGATGCAGCTGAAACCATCTTTTGGTAGTGTTTAACCTTGTGTAAGTTAGCACCATAATAGATCACGCGTACAAAACCTTCCTTTCACTAGTTAAGCATACATTTGCCAGGCCTTATCAGTCTTTCAACAGCTATGTGAGCTAATTTATGACCTAGTAGAGTATCCGCGTCATATTTTCCTCCTGATTGGATATCTTAAGAGTAGTTTCCTCCTTTAAGACATGTTACCAATCGTTCTATGGATTCTAGTGCTATGTACGATTGTAGTTTATCCCGTGTCAATTCATTGAATTAGTCGCCTCGGCGACCTGCTACTGACAGTACGACTGAAACTGCTACTGTTTGTTTCAATGAATTGACACGCAGGCGACAATGATTATACTATCAGGAGGTGACCTGGGAGCGGACGTGAGGACTATGCAACCGTCCTCATCATTCCTTCGACGTAAAGCACCCATGGATCCATCTGCTTCAACTTCACAGGGCGTCCAGCTACCACAGAGATCATCTGGTAACTCACTTAGGTTCTGAACTTGTGCTTGTGCTTCATTTAGGTTCTGAACTTGTGCTTACAATACTGCTGGTTCAATAAAAAATGCAGGGTCTGTTTTGTTTTAAATCTGCTCTGTTTGTGCAAAATACTGTTGTGTTGCTGAAATGGATAAAACTTGGTTGTGTGCAGCAAGACATTCTGAGCAATATTCTGATGGTGTTAGGGCTTTCTTACAGTTTGCTGTTGCTAATTCTGAAAATAAACAGTTAATACTATGCCCCTGTAGAAATTGCAAAAATAGATACTGGTTCAATATAGATGTGGTTCATGAACATCTAATCTGTGATGGATTTATGCGTGGATATACCACATGGATATTCCATGGTGAAACCATGCATGGTTCAACACCTACAGTGCATGATGGTAGTGATGAGCCTGCAGTGCATGATGGTAGTGATGAGCCTACAGTGCATGATGCTAGTGATGAGATTGAGCAGTTGATTATGGATACCAGTGCCATGTACAACAACAGTGCATTAGGATCAGATTGTGATGATGATATTGATGACGATGCTGAATCATTTAGGAAATTAGTTGATGATGGTAGACAACCATTGTATCCAGAATGCACAAAATTCAGTAAACTTCATTTCCTAGTCAAATTGATGAACATAAAGAATATCAGGGGAATGTCCAATGTTTGTTTTGAAGAAGTTTTACAACTGTTCAAGGAAACTCTACCTGATGGTCATACACTTCCAAAGAATTTCCATGCAACAAAACAGTATATCAAGTCTGTAGGATTAGGTTACGACTGCTATGATGCCTGCTTCAATGACTGTGTCATATTTAGAGGAGAATATTCGAATGCATCTGTTTGCCCAGTTTGCAAGACATCTAGATGGAAGACTGAGAAATCTGTAGCTGGTGGGAAAAGAATTAGCAGGGTTGCGCAGAAGGTTATTAGGCATTTTCCATTGAAGCAAAGAATTAGGAGGATGTTCATGTGTTCCAAGACAGCTCCACTTATGAGCTGGCACCATGATGGTAGAACAAGAGATGGACTCATGAGGCATCCTGCCGACTCCCCAGCATGGAAATTTTTTGATGCCAACCACACTACATTTAGGGATGAGCCCAGAAACATTCGGTTTGGGCTTGCTACTGATGGTTTCAACCCTTTCAGAAATATGAATCTCTCCTACAGCATCTGGCCAGTAATTTTGATCCCATACAATTTCCCTCCTTGGATGTGTATGAAGGATTCAAATTTTATCTTGTCAGTCCTTGTTCCTGGTAGGAAGTCACCAGGGAAAGACATAGATGTGTACTTACAGCTGGTGGTAGATGAACTCAAAGACCTATGGCACAATGGTTTATGGACCTTCGATTCTCACGTTGGGGAGAAGTTTAAAGTGTTTGCTATGCTCTTATGGACAATATCTGATTGGATGGGCCGTGGTAACATTAGTGGAGAGAGCATAGCTACTTGCTCACATTGTCTAACAAATACCAGCTCCATAAGATTGAAGTATGGCCACAAACCCTGCTACTTAGGTCACAGAAGATTCCTACCTGAAGATCATCCTTACAGAAGTGATTCTGTGTCATTTAATGGCAGAACTGAGTTTAGGGATCCTCCTGTCCAACCTACAGGGCATGACATATCAGAAATGACAAAAGGCATTATTTGCGTGTACGGGAAACTTCAGAAGCCAAAGAAGAGTGAGAAGAAGAAGAGGCATAGAACAGAGGAGGGTGAAGAGATTGAACAAGAGGAGGAAGTGCACACTGTCGAAACGACATTCAAGAAACGAAGTGTATTTTACCAATTAGTATATTGGGAAGAACTGCAAGTTAGACATAACTTGGATACAATGCACGTTGAAAAAAATGTGTTCGACAACATTGTCAACACCGTCCTGCAAGTAGATACCAGGTCAAAAGATAATGTGAATGCAAGAAGAGATCTGAAGAGATTGAAGATTAGGAATCATCTACATGTTGATGAAAGTCAATCGAATCCAGAGTTGCCACAGGCACCTCACTACATGAACCCAGATAACAAGAGGCTGTTCTGCAGTGTTGCCAAGCATGCCAAATTCCCAGATGGTTATGCCTCATACCTGTTCAACAAAGTGAGGTTGGATGAGAAGAAATTTGTTGGGTTAAAAACACATGATTGCCATATAATATTTCAGGACATATTCCCTTTTGCTATTAGTAAGACTATGCCTGCAAGTGTGAGTCTGCCACTTATTAAGCTTAGCAACTACTTCAAGAAAGTTTGTTCAAAAATAATAGATCCTATTGAGATAGCGAAGCTGGAAGATGAAATCCCTGAAATCATGTGTGACCTAGAGAAGATATTCCCTCCCTCTTTCTTCGACATAATGGAGCACCTCATTATTCATATTGCCACTGAAGTGTTACATGCTGGACCAGCTCAGTTCAGGAATATGTGGTCCCCTGAGAGATTTATTGGGAAAGTAAAGAACTGGGTTCATACAAGAAGCCATCCTGAAGGTTCAATTGCAGAGGGCTACGTGTTTGATGAGTGTTTGTCATTCTGTTCAAGATATCTAAATGACTGCGCCACCAAATTCAATAAAACATCTAGACATGATGATAGATCAAATTGCAGTACATCATCTGACAGATACTTGAGAATAATTGGGAGGCCTATGTCTGGCTTTTCTGTAGGTGAGCTAGACCATATCTCATGGACCCAAGCTCAGAGGCATGTCCTGTTCAACTATCCTGAAATAAAAAAGTATGCAGAAGAGCACAAAAAATTCCTAAGTGCAGACAGAAGAAAGAGTAGGAGAGATTTGGAAAAAGACCACCATAAAAATTTCCATACATGGTTTGTTGAACATGTGCAGTCTGAACTTGCTAAAGGGATTGTAGTGCCTGAAGATGTAGTGCTGTTAGCTCAGAAACCATACATGATGGTGCGGAAATACAACAGTTACTGCATCAATGGATGCACTTACCATACAAAAACACATGCTGAAGGAAAATCAACACAATGTGATGGAGTATCTGTGTCATCAGAGACCTCTAGTTATGCAAGTGCAAAGGATAAGAATCCTGTACTGGGAGGTGTTCAGTATTATGGCAGGGTACTTGAGATCGTAGAATTGAACTATGCAAACCAAGGGAGTGTGGTACTATTCAAGTGTGAATGGGTAAAACCTCCTGGGATGAGGGTAGAGTTTTCTGGAATAACTGAAATCAACTTCAACTATGTCATTAAAGAAAGTGAAATGGTGTCTGAACCTTTCATACTTGCTAGTCAAGCAAAGCAAGTCTATTACTTACAAGATCCCATTGATGTTGATTGGCATGCTGTCGTCCATCCACCAATTAGAGATTTCTATGACATGGAGCCTCAAAATTAAATTTGTTGATGTTTACGTAATGTATGTCATATTTAGTTACTTTCTGCGCAATTATAAAATGTAACGAACAAATAAAAAGCATGTGACTCACATTCTATTATGTTATTGCAGGTCATGGCAATTTGGATAGCCAAGACAGGAGGCAGAATGAGGTAAACGAGAAGTTGGAACTACTAGGGATTCCATCTAAGGAAAATCAAAATGAGAATGAGCTTACATTTTCGAGATTCATTGATGAAGCAAGATTGAAAGGCATTTACAAGCCACTGACAGAAGTAAGACAACAAGACCGCAAACACTTTTTCTAGTTTATTGTGATCTTCCTATACTATGTTTAAGCTGACGAATTTATATCTGAACTTTCAGAATACAACAATATATGAAGAAATAGAGGAAGAGGAGGAGGATAGTGCAGGCGAGTATGAGTGTGACAGTGATGCAACAACAGTAGATGAAAATGATGATGAAACGACTGCACAAGGTGATATACAACAAGCAAATGTACAAGGTGAAGTGCAAACGTAGTGCTACATTTGTGACTCAAACTAATCCTTTCTCTTACTTATATTCTGATCAATTTCGCATGATGACACATGATGACAGATGAAGAAGGGCCGACAAGGAGAGGCCCAACATGTCTCAAAAGATTCTGGAAGGAATATGACCCCAACTTCAAAATTACACTGGAATTTAACCGAGATGGACAGCCTTGTGGGCTGAAAACAAGCTTGTTAACTAACTTCATTGGGACTCTGGTAAAAGGAAAAGAGATATCACTTGCGGCAAGCAACTGGACTAAAGTACCCAAACATGAAAAGAATAAACTGTGGAACACAGTAAAGGTACATTCCTGATCTTTGTGTAATATCATAAATTTCTAAAGTCAGTACATAAAGGCAGGAAGTTAACTGTATTGCAAAATCATAAATACAGGGTTTTTTCAATGTTCATGATTCGTATAAGTTTTGGGTCCTGAAATCAGCAAGTAAGAAGTGGAAAGATTTTAAAGCAGTCTTGAAGAGAAAGTATTATAAAGCAGATTTGTCAACAAAGAAAAACATCTCAAATGGTTGCAGTAAAAGGATTCCACCAGCACAGTGGTCATGGTTAGTTAAGTACTGGAAAACTTCAAAGGCAAAGGTATGTGAACGTTTACGTAAATGCAGTTAGCTCGGTATACTGACTGAAAAACTGCAAAGGCAAAGGTGTACTAACTGAAAAAAGATTTCCATAATGCAGCAAATAAGTGACAGGAACAAAGCTACCAGAAATGGTCAACCAAATGCTAGGCATGTGGCAGGTTCAAGAAGCTTTGCGGTTATGCAGGATCAAGTGGTACTTACCTACTATTTTGATAAATGATCTCAATTTTGTCTTCTTAAGAACAACTCTACAATGTTTGCACTAATTTGCAGGAGATCAGAATTGGGAGAAGAATATCAAGAGGAGAACGATACTGTGTGACACACAGTAACCAGGAAGGAAAGGCAGTTGATGATTTCGCAAAGGCAAATATAGTAAGTAAACTATAATGTGTACATCGAAAATTTAAAGTCTGCAAAAATTTGAATTCTGTGGAATGATGAATAATTGTTTTCATTTTTGTCAAAAACAGATAGAAATCATTAAACAGTATGATAAGAACCCACATTTGAAAGGAGAGGAACCTAGTGAAAGTGATGTGTACTCTAAAATCTTCCCTAAAGCAGGCAAGTCTTTAAGGCATGGCGGAGGACTTGTTGTAGGTGGAAATTCTAGTGAGAAACTAGCATTGGCTATGTCTGCTCTACATGATTCCACTATGGAAAATAGAGAACTAAGGGGAATGGTTGAGAGCCTAGCCCATACTCAGCAAGATTGGATTGACAGAAGTATTGCAATGGAGTTGAAGTACACTAAGTTGATGAATATTGTACAAGGTGGTCGGTATCACACACAAGACCTACCTGAAGATGATGGATATCAGATATCACCAAGAGCAAACACCACACGAGACCTGCCTGAAGATGATGGATATCAGATATCACCAAGAGCAAACACCACACAAGACCTGCCTGAAGATGATGGATATCAGAAATCAACTGAAGCTAACAACAATGGAACAAGTTTGGAACAACAGTTAGAAGAAACTGAACAGATGATAGATGAGAGCATATCCAAATCAAATAAGAGAAAGAAAATTCAAAGCCTTACACAGCTAAATGATGGGAAGCAAGATTCACAAGTAGAAGTAGCTCATAAAGAGAAGGCAACCAGTTCGAGAAAAACAGAGGTACGCCAACTGTTAATAGTTACATGCGTAAATTCATTGACAGAGACATGAACTGTACTGACATGGTAGTATCTTAACTGCAGGAACAATTGTTGAAAAAAGTTAAGCTGGAAAAAGTTGAGGAGATGAAAAATATTATGAAGCAAAGTTCAGAAGTAAAGACATCCAGTTCAAAAGCATCAGAGGTAAAATCAACTGCTAAAATTTGACTGTTGTACATTGTGTCATTTGCCTGAACTTTACTGACAGGTTATTTCACTAACTGCAGGATCAAGTGTTAAAAAATCTCAAGGTTGGAAAGGTTGAACCCACGAAAGCAATCATCAAGCAGAATTCAAAAGTTGTTGGTGCAGATAAAGCATCCAGTTCAAAAGCATCAGAGGTAAAATCAACTGCTAAAATTTGACTGTTGTACATTGTGTCATTTGCCTGAACTTTACTGACAGGTTATTTCACTAACTGCAGGATCAAGTGTTAAAAAATCTCAAGGTTGGAAAGGTTGAACCCACGAAAGCAATCATCAAGCAGAGTTCAAAAGTTGTTGGTGCAGATAAAGTATCCAGTTCAAAAGCAGCAGAGGTAAAATCAACTGTTGTACATTGTGTCAGTTGTTATGAAAATTTGCTGAAAGGTTACTGCCTTCAATGCAGGTGGGAACAATTGAAGACATAAGATGCATAATGAAGAAGAACAAGGGTTTGAAGCATCAATATCCCCTAAGTAAAGGAATGGAAGTGGGATTAGCTTCTCCTAACTCCTTTGACATGGTAGCACAAGGAACTATTCAGACAGCAGATCCAGATGCCATTGGGTTGGATGGGCAACCTTTGAGTGACTATGTGGAGGTGATGGTCAATGTGGTACACAAGAGAACAACAATGTTGCCTAGACCAAGGGGTAGACTGACCAAGATGGGAAGTGCACAGGCCAAGTGCGTCCCTTGGCCAAGGAATTTTGTAAGTTATTCCGAAACACATAGTCACTCAAAGCAAATTTGAATGTACCTTCAGATTCTTCATTCTTTCTTCAGACAATTAACCTTTCAGTCACCATCTGTTTATGCAGATAACAAAGACTGATGGATCATGTCTTGACATTGTGGTCAAAAGTATTGTTACAAACATGAAACTGAACTTGACAGGGAAAAGAAGTGTTGCTGCTCCTGCGTCTGCATCACAAGGTCCAGTAAAGAAACCGAAGAAGACTGTAATGGTTCCATCATCACAAGGCTAGATAGATGTTAATGTCATATGTTTCCAGTTATTGTCACGTACTTGATGGATGTAAGTTAATGTCGTACTGTCATTGAAATAGTTACTGTCATATGCTTCCAGTAATTGTCTCAAGTACATACTTGAGGATTAATGGTTATATTGCTATAGCATTTATTGCTACTGTCATATGCTTCCAGTAGTTTTTATTGCTGTAATGGATCTTAATGGTTTACAAAACTGATTGCCTATGTTCTAATATGTGAATTCCGCATGAAATACATATATTGTTATATTTGACTTTTGCCTCAAATTCTCTATTGCTATAGCATTTGAGGCACAAATCAAAAGTGCCTCAAATTCTATAGCATTAGAAGCATTATTGAGTGCCTCCATTGCTATAGCATTTGAGGCACAAATCAAAAGTGCCTCAAATTCTATAGCATTAGAGGCATTATTGAGTGCCTCCATTGCTATAGCATTTGAGGCACAAATCAAAAGTGCCTCAAATTATATAGCATTAGAGGCATTATTGAGTGCCTCCATTGTTATAGCATTAGAGGCACAAATCAAAAGTGCCTCAAATTCTATAGCTTTAGAGGCATTATTGAGTGCCTCCATTGTTATAGCATTAGAGGCACAAATCAAAAGTGCCTCAAATTCTATAGCATTAGAGGCACTCAATAATGCCTCTAATGATCACCTATTAAGGCATTATTGCAAAATGCCACAAAAGACTTTTAGCTACACTAGTAAATGCAGCGCTTTTTTTTCGCCTCAAAAAACATATTGAGGCATTTTTTAGACTTTTGGAGGCATTACTTAGTGCCTCCGATTCTAGACCGTGGTGTAGTGGGAGGAGAAGAAGATCAAGGATATGTTGTCAGAGATCATGGACAAGCTTGACTGCATGCTCACAAATTTTGAGATGTCTCCGCCTCCTCCGACCTCCTCCGCGGTCGAGTCTAATGCTACCGTAATCTGTGCTGCTCGGCGCGCGGGCTTTAACCCCTCACCGAATTCGCACGGAAAGTGTTTGACGTTTGGCCTGGTGCCCGATGCCAATGTCGTCCCTGTTACTGAGGCGCCCCTGATTGCGGAAGTTGTGCCACAGACCACTCCTATCCCTGCCGAGGATTTGCCATACCCATTCGTGCGACAACTCGCGGTCCTCAAGCCTGACAAGCGGATGCCCACTACCTGTTCGACGGGGGTCCTCGAGGATGCAGCTGATGCCACCCAGTTGAACATGAGGGCTCTGCCAGCAAGCATGGCGTTCAGACCATCATTACATGCAACATTACCTATTGTTGACACAGGCAACCAGGTTTTAGTGGCTAATGTCATGCCTTTTGATCCTGGAACAAGGCTTCAGTCGAGTGTTCTTGCTTGGGTAGCAATTCCACCTAATAGTTCTGTGGTATGTGTGTTGCCTGGTGGTTTGGAGGATCATTACAAGGTCAACTTGGACACTATTTGCAACATTATTCCTACACATTGGTCCTGCAAGATTAGTCCATGCGGTATTCTCATCAACTGCCGGCAATATAACAGACTACTAGCTGATGCCTTGAGAAACATAGTGGCATGGAAGGTTGATGGTAATTGCTTGTACAAGGGCATGTGCATAATCAAGGCAATTGACATAAATCTTACCATGTCGTGGGATCCTGGTGAGCAGCTTATCATGCCTTGGCTGTACTCTTGCGTCTGTTGTCAGGTGAACATATTTGAGTGGATTTGGCTGCAGCAGATTAATGAGGCTACCATGATTTCTTATATACCTAGTGCACTGCCTTGTGGTAATTCTCTTGATGTCAGCTCAGTTTACAAACATAAGTATGCCTATGCCCAGTTGGATGGCAAATGCACACAGTTTGATTTCAGAGAAGAGAGGACATGTATACATTACAAGCTACAGGTGATTACAGGAAGGTTTGAGATCCTTGATGCTGGTACAATGCAACCTAAAGTGCGTGAATGTGAAAAAACATGGTTTATTGGTTGGTTTCCTTCTCAGCGGAACACTTCCAATGGGCAGCAGAGGCAGTGGCATGTGCACATGATGGTTTCACTTGCATCAAAATTATCCACAGTCGCTCAAACATTCGCTGCTGGTGTCATAAGATGTGCAGAATTTTTTTCACCACATAGCTTGCTCCCTATGATTATTCAAGCTGCTCATTCCACTACAGAGATTATGCTTCTAGCCTTGAGTGCAGCTGGTAATAGTATTGACAATCTGATCATGTTGTCTATCAGTGTACCTTGGGACCCAGGTGTTTTCAACGAGCTGAGTACAGCGGTGTTGCAATTTGAGTTGGTGGAACAACATACTAGTGGTGAGGTATTGGTTACTGTTTATCTTTGTGATTATTCTGCTCATTGCCTTTTCACCTACGCACTATACCAGGATCATCTTGGCAAGCATCATGGAGCTCAACATTAGTACATTGCCTATATTTCCCATGCAAGAATTATATGCAGAATTGCCAACCACCATTGGAGTTATTGGGTTCTGTACGTGCGGGCACTAGGCAACCAACTCAAGGAGCTGCAACATCCATGTCAGACATCATTAAAGAAATTCTTGGTTGGCCAGTCAACAAGTTTTGCTACAAGTCCTAATGCAACGTGGTTCTTTTGGTTACTTCCTGGGGCTGCAGAACAGTGGACCGAGTTACAAAAGGTGCAGCCAATTGGTGTTCAGATTCTGTTGCTACACCTGCTCATACCATTGCAGTAGAAGCATGGCGGTTTGGTCCTTCTTAGAAGAATTTTGCCAACAGCCCAACATGTGCTCCATTGCAAAACTGACCTGGTAGGGTGTATGGCTAGTTCGCCAATCACCACGTCATGGGATCCTGGTGCGCAGCTCGGACAAACAACTCCTGATGTTGTTCCGTCTCGACTAGTTCTAGATATTTGGGCAAGTCATCAGCTCAATGTTCTCTGGTTGTGGGATCCTGGTGGTTTCCATCGACACTCGGCTTGGGGACAAGCCGAAATTCAAGCAGAGGGGAATGTCACGGACTGTACCTCCAGGATGGGCCGTTGTGGCGTGGGCTCGCTTCGGGGCCCAAGCCAGCAAGGACGGCAACTACAAAACGGGACGAGCTGCACCACGAAGGGCGAACAGAATTGAACAGGCTTCGGCTTTCTTCCTCCCTCCAGCTACCTCCCCTCGTATCCAGACGAGTTCATCTCCTCAACCTGATTCTCTCTTGCTGTCTACCCCGATTCCTTGCTCTTCCCAGTCTAACCTCCGTCTAATTCCCCAATCTCTTGTGAGATTTGTATCCTGTATCCAAACATTTGTCTGATTCAGTGCTAAGAGAGGCAGGATCGTGACAACAACCTCTGTAAGTATTGCCCTACCAAGTAGAGATCCTCATCTCTCTCTTCACCCTCTCGCAAAATCTTGAGTTCTCTCCCTGAACTGCGTCTTTTTCTTTGTTGCAGATTGTCCTCTTTCCATCAGCTTTACTCCCTCTGGTCCATTGACCATTAGGGTTTGTAGATTGAATTTTTCTCCTGGGGTCCTAGATCAGAGGGAAATAGATGCACGCGATCCCCAATAGGGGTTGGGACTATTGGCATGTTTGTTGTTGCTTACAAAGTCAAGAACATAAGTTTTCTCTGATATACATACTCAAATACTTGTGTTCAATCCTAGATAGGAACGGGTAGGCCTACATATCCCTTCTATATATCTGGACCATTTGAGCCTTGTATAGAAGTATGACAATTTTATTTCATTATCATCTTTGATTTGGAGCCCCCAAGCTTATCAGGTAACAACTCAGTATATTTCTGAATAATATAATGACTTGGGTAATCTAATTTACTTATAGGATACAGTATATGAAAGTTACCTTGCTCATATGATTGTACTATTGTTCGACAAGTTGGTTCTTTATTAAAAAAAACAGAATGTTAAGATCCTTATTTTTTATCCTCAAGATCTCTTTGATTTCTGGTTCTTGGTTCCGATTGCAACTTGCAAGTATAATTATCCATAGTAGAAAGCTATATTAATAATATAACACTGACACGAGGCAGCCTCATGTTTGCAGGTGCTGGTGCAGTAAATTTCATATTATGTCATGCAGACGTAGAAAGGACTTCCCTGCAGTTGGTGACCTTACGATTTGCTAGAGCAAGTAGTCAGTTCTATGTTTAGTTTTTGAGAAGCTTTAGAGTTTTAGCAAATATGAGGTCTTCTTTCCGTTGGGCACAAGATTGCATTTTCCATGTTTGTACCTTCAATGCAGATTCTAATGATATTTTGTTTGTCCTTCACATCCCTTTGATTTAATATAATTCGAAATTTTAACTGGAATTTGTGTGAAGCTATGGAAAATATTATCATTACAGAATTCTCTCTGAAACTGTTAAATATAATATCTTTGCATACACTGATTTTCTCGTTCATGCTAATTTTCCCGCCGATATTTCTTTTTTAGAGAGTACGCAATTGCGTACCGTTATTTTATAGAAGGCAGAAATATTTACAAGATCGGACTCAGACACAACCGTCCAGTCCGTAGCTCCAACACACACCCGAAACCCTAAAGCCTACTCTCGCGACATCGTTTGTTCTCCGACTCCAGCTGCAGGCCTGCCTCTTCTCGCTATGATGCCTGCCTTGAGCTCCTCCAGGACTTGCCGAACCAGCTGCTCCACCGAGCGCTGCCGCTGCGGATTGCGAAAACACCAAGCGTTCCGATTCTTCCAGAGGCTGTGACACATCAAACATACCAGGGCGTCGAAAACTTTCTTCTCTTTATCCCTGAATTTCTGTCTCTCCTTCATCCACCAGCCTTGGAGAGTGCATAACTGAGTTGGCGCCTCGAACTGCTCTCCCCAACGTTGTCTGCACCTTTGCCAAGCTTCTCGTGCGAAGACACACTGGATGAGAATGTGTTCCGCAGTGTCCTCCTCCTGCAGACACACAAAGCACGCCGAAGTGCTCGTCTGCAGACCATGACGAAATCTCCTGTCCGAGGTCCAAATTCTGTGTTGCACTGCTAGCCACATGAAGAGCTTACTCTTTGGAGTTGCAGGGTTCTTCCATATCGGGCCAGCTGTCTCCGATTTCTCTTGCCCCAACATGAGCATGGCGTATGTGGATCTTGCGGAATATGTACCTCCCGGCGCCCACGGCCAGCTGAAAGCGTCCGGTTCCTCTAGATTTCTTTGTACCTCTGAAATTGCAATCCAAAGTGTGATGCACTCCCTTGCTCCCCTATAGGCCAGAGTTTCAGAGATATCAGCAACCCAGGCGTTTTCTAGCAGCCCTTGGGCCACTGTCCTCGAGTTTTTTATCCTAGTGCTGACAAGTCTGTGTAAACCAGGTGCCACTTCCTTTACTGATCTATTGTTGATCCATCTATCTCTCTAGAAAAGGGTTCGCTGACCATCCCCCACCTTGATTCGAACAAGAGCATCGAACACCTCCCTAGCTTCAGTATCCTTAATCATCTGTAAACCTTGCCACGGCCTTTGATCGTCAGTGCGCTGCAGCCACTGCCAGCGCACCCGCAAAGCTAAACCCTGTAACCGCATATTATTGATCCCCAAACCTCCAAACTCAAGTGGCTTGCAGAGACGATCCCAACCAACTAAACACTGCCCCCCATTTGCTCTCTCCTTGGTTGCCCAAAAGAAACCACGCAGGCACTTTTCGAACTCCTCCAAGAGCCAAACTGGTGCTTTCGCGGCAATCAAGTGGTGCACCGCTCGGGCACACATAACGGCCTTAACCAGCACTAATCTTCCCGGCCTGTCAATCAACCCTCTCTGCCACGCAGGGACAATTTTAACTACTGCATCAAGCATGGGCTGCCACTGACTTCGAGTAAGCGGCTTCAAGGCCAACTGCAGTCCGAGGTAGCGAATCGGGAACTCAGTAATAGGGCAGCCCAGCACTCTGGCCACCAGCTCCTTCTCTGTCAGTCCAGCTCGAATAAGAGTCGCCGAGGTCTTGAGGAAATTGATATGCAGCCCGGACGCTCTACCGAACACCGACAGCAACTCCTTTATGGTGACCAGATCCTGTACCTCCGGCTTGATGAACAAAACCACGTCGTCAGCGTAGATCGAGACCCTCTGCATTGGTGAGGCATTGCCGATCGAGGCCAACATACCCCCCTCCGACGCCTGCTGAAACAAAAGGGTCACCACCTCCATTTCCATCACGAGCAACTGTGGTGAGAGTGGATCTCCTTGCCGCAGGCCACACACGTGCATAATTTTTCTTCCCGGGGATCCATTGACCACCACCTGCGTACTCGCCGTGCGCATGCAAATCGAGAGCCACTTCAAAAAAATCTCTGGAAACCCTAACCTTCGGAGCACCTCAAACAGAAAAGGCCACGACAAAGTGTCAAAAGCTCTGGATATATCAAGCTTTAGTAGTACTCCAGCTTCCCTTCTCCTGTTTATCTTCCTTGCTAACTGGCGAACAAGGATGAAATTGTCGTGAAGATTCCGTCCCTTGATGAAGGCAGATTGATTGCAACTTACTAAACTCTCCAATTTCTGCCATAGCCGTGCAGACAGCGCCTTGGTGAATAGCTTGGCGAAGCTATGCACCAGGCTGATGGGCCGAAAGTCACCAAACTCCTCAGCATCGCTCTTCTTGGGGATGAGCGTTATTATCGCTCGGTTGAGCCTGCCAAAATTTCTGCCATCGCCCACATAAAGCTTAAGGATTGCAGCCATGATTTCGTTCTTGATAATGGGCCAGGCCCGCTGGTAAAAGGCCCCCACGAAGCCATCTGGGCCTGAAGCACGGTCCGATGGCAGCTCTTTCACCACCGACCAAATTTCCTCCTCAGAAAAAATCGAAGCCAAGTCATCTAAGTCATGAGTCTGCATGCCTAATTCCTCCAAATTCAGAGTTATCTCCCTGTTCTGAATATTTCCCAGTAATTCTGCATAGAAGTCAGAGAACCGCCGATATTTCTTACGCTTGGATCAGGTACGTTTCCATCGACAACCCAGGGAGCAGGGGTGGATCCCGCACCATAACACGTCGTCTCAGTCTTCTAGGACTGTGGGAGGTTCATCAACTCTTCGTTTCTCCCGTCGTCTCTCATCTAGGTGAGGGCCTTCAGTTTCTGTGCCTCCATATCCATCGTTCTGTACTGCAGCTTCATTTGATTTTTTTAAGAGTTGAGATAAGATGCATAGATAGCAGAATTATGATTAAGATTTGCATTAGTTCGTGCTATTTCTTTGCAGAAATTGTACAAGTTGATCATTCGTTTCTATGTAGAATTTACCTTCAGGTTTTGATCATCTTCATGAGTCAAACTTCACCACACGCTCGAGCTTTTTATGTCAATTTTGGGAGAGGAACCGATTTGCAGCAGGTTATGAATATTTTTTGTAAATTCCATCATGGTTAAATCAATAGGCATGGAATTATATTTTCCGTGAAACACTGTTTGTGGCCTAACAATACTTGTAAATGTTCTGCATCCAGTAGACATTGCGCCTGTTCTGCATCCAGTGGAGCCAGGGGCGGCGCCAGTAGGGGGTCGAGGAGGGTCGGCCGACCCGGCTCAGATCGGGTGGAAAAAAATCAGGTGCCAGGAAAAAAGAAAACTCACCCTGAGTCCCGACCCCGAGTCCCAAGCGAAGAACGACCCCAACCTGCCCTGCCTATTCCCCTCTGCCCGCCCGTCTCGATCTCCCCGCGCCGCCACCCCCCGCCCGGCCAGCCCGCGTCGCGCTCCCGCCGGCCACCGCCACAAGAAGAAGAGGCAGCAACCTCCAGAAATCTCAAGAGGGCACGCCACGAGCATGTTAATTTCCCCTTTGGATTTCAGATTTCAATTTTAATTTTGATGTCTACTTGTCTAGTGACCAGTAGTGTGCAGGATATTGCTCAAAGATTGATTTCGATTTTAATGTTGTAGGACACTCAACAAGCAAATGTTCCTGAAATCTTTGATCTAGCAAATGTCGTTGCCGATCCTGGAGTTCGGAGACCAATTGATGAATATGGTACCCCTGAAATCAGAGATAAAATGAGATGGGCATATTTGTCGAGAGGCCGTAATCGTTTAATTGGTCATAATTTTCCCAAAACAAAATTTGGTCCGGATTGGCGGTCATTTCTAGATGCATGGTATACCAAATATGATTGGTTAGAGTATAGTGTGGAGAAGGATGCTACATATTGTTTCCATTATTTTTCTTTTCAAATCTTCAAGAAATAGTTCACACTTTGGATATGATGTTTTCACAAACACTAAGGATCAGAACATAGTGAGCGCTATGAATATGATTGTCTCAGTTAAAAGTCTATTGCAGAAATTGAGAGATGATGGATGGGAGCCTCTATTGCTTGCTGCTACTAACTTTTGTGTTAGAAGAAATATTATTGTACCGGATATGGATGATAACATTCCAGCTAGGGGTTATCCAAGGAGCTCACGCAAGATGGTTACTTGCTACCATCATTACAAGGTACAACTCTTTAATGAGGTGTTTGATAGAAACATAGTTGAGATGAATCATAGATTTTCTGAAACTTCTACACTTCTATTATTGTGCACTGCATGCCTTGATCCTAGAGACTCATTTAGCAGCTTTGATAATGATAAGCTAGTTGAGCTTGCAACTATGTACTCTGTTGATTTCTCTTCACATGATTGTTCTCTCTTGGTTGACGAACTGGACATATATAATATTGATGTGATGAAGAGAAGTCCTGAATTCATAGCTTGTGATAGTCTGAGTGGTCTTACTCTCAAGTTGGTTCAGAAGAGACAACATTTGACCTTTCCATTGGTCTATCGCCTTATTACACTTGTGTTGACATTACCTGTGGCAACAACATCAGTTGAGAGAGTTTTCTCGGCCATGAATATTATAAAGTTAGATCTTCGAAACAGGATAGGGGATTGTCGTGTCTCGGATGACGGACACCGGGAGTAGTGATACCCCCTTTTTAAGTTCTACACGGGGTGCGAAGGAGGCTGGAAGACGCCTTACCCGGGAACAAGGTCACCAAGTTCTTCGTCGAGGCACGCAGGCAAACAACACAGAGAGACACACGGAGTTACCCAGGTTCTGGCCACCCGGAGGCTAAAAGCCCTACTCCTGCATGTCTGGATTGAATTCTTCATCATGGGTGGTGTACAATGGTGTTCTAGGGTGAACCCGGCAGAGTCTTGGCCGGAGGTAGACGAAGAGCAGATCCTGCCCTGAGGAGATCACCTCTCTCTACCCTCCGAACCCTAGCCTGAGCTTTATCTTGCTTGTCCTCTAACTTGGCCTCCCTCCTCGGTGTCATGGTCCTCCTTTTATAGGCTAAGGGGATCCGACATGGACACGCGAGGAGCGTGAAGGGTTTTGGCGGGAAAACCCCTCGACGGTCCTTGGAGGAGACGTGGCATCCTCTCCTCCAAGCATTCTTCTGGAGGGCGGCGTGGTCGTCCGCCCTTGGAAAAGGTGGGACAAACAAAGCCTGTCCGCCCCACCAACTACGCTCGTGGCAACGTCACCAGGGCGCGGGCTTCATCTTGGCGCCCAAGTCTTCCACCAGCTTCCTGCGAGCTGGCGATCTTATCCTCTCAGCGGTACGAATAGAGTACCCGGGAGCACGCCTGGCCTCTTGCCGGGCGCACGGACCCGCGGGTACTCTGCCTTGTTCTCCGGGCAAGGGGTGACCCCGGAAGGTCGCCTGGTCCTTAGCCGCAAAGTGCTGCTGTCGAACTTGTCAGGTTTCCTTGGGGCAGATGAGCTAACCCATCTGCTGTACTTGACTCCTTGCCTTGTCCATCTTCTAGGTGGGCCCTGGTGATGGACCCACTTTGGCAGCATCAGGGGAACCCCATGTTCCACTACTGCGACAGTAGCCCCCGGGCATGGTCCCGGCGGCTCTTGCTTCAGTTGCCCGGCGCCTTGCCTTGACTGCTTCGCCTGAGGCTCGCCAGGGTGAAGTAGAGACTAGCCCCCGAGCCTTCTTTGGACTTGGTTGCGGCGAACGTTGCGGTTCGCACGGGCGGCCAACGTCTATCATGAATCCAACGGGAGGGAGCGCACGAAGCGGAACGTCCCCTCGATCCCCGCATCAGTCGGAGTAATGGGGCCACGACGTGACGCACGGGATGCCTTATAAGCCACATCTTGCAGCACTGTAGCCGCTACTCTCCCAAATCTCCGAAATCCCCAAATCGCCGCCTCCATTTCCATCTCCACCTTCTAGCTTCAATGGCGCGAGTGAAGGTCGCGGCTAAGAAGAAGAAGGCTAGCATGTCCTCACTCTTGAGGCAGGAACTGTCTCCCAGATCCGAAAGGGCGCGGCGAAAATCAGAGCGCAACGCCGAGCGGGCTGAGCTTCGACGGCAGCAGGCCTTGTTTCCAAGCGACTATGCTGACAGCGCCGAGATGATGTGAAAGGCCATGCACCTTAGAGTGATGGAGTTCGATGACGCGCCTGATGCTCCTGCTCGCGTGCCGACGAAGGTCTTCCCACCTTCGGAGATCAGGGCGCCTGGGCAGATCCCAATTTTTGATGGCTTCATGCTGATGGGACTCGTTCCCCTTTCTCAGATTTCTTTCTAGAGATCTTGCGTGCATACGGGTTGAGTCTTCTGCACCTGACCCCAGGCGCGATCTTGGATTTGACGGTTTTCGCCCACGCTTGTGAAGCGTTCGTTGGGGTGATGCCGTCCGTGGCTCTGTTCCGCCACTTCTTCTACCCCCGCATCGGGAAGGATGGCTGGATGGGGGGTGGTGTCACCTTCTGCTTCCATCAGAAGGTCAAGCAGAATTATCCTTACTTGCCAATCAAATCCAAGTGGGACAAGTGGAGGCAACGCTGGTTCTTGGTCGAGGTGCCAGAAGCCCTGCTGGAAGAACCGACAGAACATCCGGTGAGCCTGGAGACCCGGAGGTGCATCAGCCACCAGGATGATGATGTTTCGGCTGTGGTAGCACGCTTCAAGCTCCTTCGCGAAAAAGGAGTTTCCGGAGCTGCTATTGTTGCCCACTTCCTTCGCAATCGCCTGGCGCCTCTGCAGGAGCGACCACACCCAGGTTGGGACTTCCAGGGTCCCCAGGACCCATCTCGTCTGAGGAGTCCTGATATGGATCGTGCCCTCCTCCGAGAAAACATGATCGGAATGTTTACCCGGGATGTCAAATACAAGCTGCCGGCAGGATTCCGGCCCCTTTGTGATGACTCGAAGAAGGCAGAGATTCTGAAGTCAATGCCGACTTGCAATGCCTTCGGAATCATGGGCCGCCCTGACCACGGGCCCAAACCTGCTAGGTCTTCGACCCGGAAGGCCAAGGCTCCCTCTAGCTCTGATGAGGAAGAAGAACTCCCTGAGTCTGAGAAAGAGAGCGAAGAAGAGGAGTCCGGGGAAGACTCCGCTAGCTCTAATGACGGAGATGACGGTGATGGCAACGAGGTTGCCGCCGGCGACGACGGCGGCAGCGACGACGAAGATGATGGTGACGACGATGACGGCGACGAAGATGATGACGACGACGACGATGGTGAGGACGCGGGGGAGTAGATTTCTTCCCCGCACCGCCCTCCGGAGACCACCGTGGTCCCCGACCCGAGGGCAAGTATTCTTTCCTCGCCCGTAGAGGTGATTGGTGGCGAGGGCGACCTCATGGATGTGGAGACCGCCGCGGCCGACTTTGTCTTGGCCCCACGGCCAAGGGTGTCCCCCCTCCGCTCGCCTCCTGTGGCGGGACCAACCACTTCCCCGGGCGAGCATCAGCAGAGCCCCCACGCCTCCTCTGCCGGGTCTGCGGAGGTGCCGGTGCCCTTGGGGAGCAAGCGCGCCCGGGAGTAAGCTTTTTCCCAAACCTTTTCTCAGCTTTTTGTATTTCTCTCCTCCCCAGGGAAAGTGACCATATGTCGATGCAGGGGCTCGCTTTCCCTGGAGACCAGCAAGAGACGGCGCGACGCGGCGGAAGACGACACCGCCAACAGCTTCGGAGCTTGTGGCGGAGGGATGCTTCCTCCCCCACTGGCGGAAGTTGACGGTCGTCGCGGGAGCGGGGTGGGGAGCGCGACCGTGGCCTCCTCGGCCCGCCGTAGAGAAGGTCCAGACACCATGACACCGGAGCAAGCAGGTATACTCAGGCTCACGGGTTATGCTGTTCTTGTTTCATGTCTTCAATATGCTTGACTTTTTCTTGTTTCCAGATGCTTATGTGGCGAATGTCTTTTCCCCGGGTGACCTGCTTGGCGTTGCCAGCCAAGAAAAGCCACCCTCCTTTACCCCTTCGGACGGCCAAGAGGTGTCCAAAGGCGCGCCCAGCTCACGCGCGGCTGGGACCCAAACTATGATCCCTGCTCCAGGCCAACACCGCGGTGACGCGCCGGGTCCTGAGGTCTCCCTAGACTTGCTGGAGAGTTCGCTGATGACCGGGCAGATTCTGAGGACGTTCACCAACTTCTCCACGGATTCAGGGGCCAGCGAAGAGATCGCCGAGCTGACGAGGATCAAGGAAGACCTCACTGCCAAGAGCTTGAAAACCGCCAGTGCCCCGGGGAGCTCTTCAGAAGCGGCTCCCCAGATCGTCATCAGCTGAGAAAACACCATGGACACCATTCTCCGTGGAATGCGTCAGTTGGAAGAGGAGTACATCGGTCGTGAGGCGGCCATCGTGGAGACGATTGGGAAGGCCGAAGATCTGATCCAGAGAGGAATGGGTAAGCTCAATCGCCTCTCAGTTCAGGTTTCTAGCCTGCGGGAGTCCCTTGAGCAGAAAGGTGCAGAGCGAAAACTGAGCACAAACGACGCGAGCAGGCTGTGGCGGAGAGGGAGCTGCAGCTGGAGCAGGAAACGGAGCGGCGTCTGAAGGATGCCGCTGACCACCACCGGGAGGAGCTCGAGGCCAAAGATAAGGAGATCAAAAGCCGCCAGCTCAAGAAGGAGGAAAACAACCAGGTCATCGAGGATATCAAGAAGGCCCTCCACCAAGAGCAAGAGTCCGTCCGTGCTTTGCAGCAGCAGGCCGAGAAGGATGGCCAGAAGATATCCGAACTCGAATAGTCGATGAAGGCGCGGAATGATGAGCTTGCGAGGTTGAGGGAGAACAATCAGGAGCTGGCCCAGGCCAACTCCCAAGCGTCAACTGAGCTGTTGGAGCTTCGCCGCTCCAATCAGGAAGGCCTCGCCATGATTGCGGAAGCCTGCCAAGAGGCTACGAACCGGGTGGAGCGGCTGAAGCTGAATACTGCACTTCCGAAGTTGGAGCCGAACTGCCAGAGCTTGCCCCCTGTCGCAGAGTTCATCGGGAAGGTTGCTGTCGACGTTCGAGCCTTCAAGAACAAGATGGCCGTCCAACTAGTTGGAGACAAGCACGAGGCGAGCAAGCTGACAGCAGCTTCGGTGATGGCGGCATTCCGGGAGGCCAACCCGGATGCCGTCATGCCGAACTTTGTGGCGTCGTCCCCTTCCGAAGATGCTTGCCAGGCGGTGAACGCTCCCGTGACCGCAATCGCCACGAAGATGTTCCCGCGCCGTTAGGTTTCCTGCAAAACATTCAAGCACCTCGTGCCCCAAATGTAATAAAACTCTGAGTCAGATTTCATGCTTTGGCTCCAAAACTTGGATGTAATATGCTAGAACTTGCTTTGCTACTCTACTTTGCGAGTATTTTTACTGAGCTTAGCATGTTTTTACTGTCTCCACATCTTTCTGAGGGATCCTTCGGGGATGTAAGCTTACCTGTGAGGCCCTGACTGATCAGGAATGCGCTCACAAGCCCTACCGATTCCCAAAAGGCCGCTCACTCTGTTGGCACGCACGTCCCCGGGAAGTATCAGGTCTCGCACCGCTTTTTACCCCGGGAGAGTCGCTACCCCATGAGTGCTCGCTCGACGGTCGAGCCACGTTCCCGATTTTTACACGTGTTTAATACCCGCAAAATAGATAGCTATGTGCAGAGAGGATTTTGCTCAAGGAGCACTTAACTTTCATTGATCACAGGAGTCCTTGAATTGATCACTTGGCACTTCCGGGTACATCTTGCAGGGACATGTTTCAGTGAGTCTGGCGGGGAGGAAGGTTGAGCGCTTCCTCTCCTCGGGCACATTGGTCAGCTATGTTCCACAGGTCCTCCAACGTGTTCACAACATGAAGACTCAGTTTCTCGCGCATCTTCAGGCTGCGAACATTGACGTGGAAGATTGCGATCACGGAGACCTCTCGGAGATCAGCCGGGGGAATGCGGTCGACGACGCCTCGGAACCTCCATATGTAATGACGCAGCGTCTCCCCAGTCTCTTGTTCCAGGCGATAGAGATCGAGGACGATTGCCGGGTACGGCGTGCAGCAGGTTTTTAGGTGCTGGCCCGCCCGATCCTCCATTTCCTCCCGGGTGCGCTGCCGGGGATTGGAGCTCTGGCCAGTGCCTTCGTGGAGAGGCTCCATGGGCTTCTTGCCATGGGGATCTTTGGGTCGCACTTCCTTCGACGATGCTGGTGCAGGGACGGTGGCGCCGACGTCGACAGTCGGGGCTGAACTCATGGGAGCGTGACATTGGTGAGCATAGTTCAACAGACTTTCCAAGCTAGCGATCCATGCCTTCGCACGGGGATCGCTCATGCACTGATCTGGTGGGAAAGAGAGAAGCGCTCTTGACTGACTTGCTGGCTCACCAAAGACCTCCCGAGTTCCTGACATGTTCCCTGCCTGCTGATGAGGTGACCGTCCACTTTGGCCGGAAGATGTTGACGACCTTGTGGGAGAAGAAGTGTTCAGGGCAGCTTCCGTCGTGGACAAGAGGCTAGCTGCTAGTTCCGCCGCAAACGCAGAGCTCGACGAAGGTCTTGAGACGGATGGAGAGCTCGACTCAGATCTGGTCCCAGACGAAGTATGTGACGTAGAATTCGATGAAGAACTTGACGCAGAACTTGAGGTTGATGAAGACGAAGACGAATCCAGCGCTTGCACCCCCTACCTGGCGCGCCAGATGTCGTGTCTCAGATGACGGACACCGGGAGTAGTGATACCCCCTTTTTAGGTTCGGCACAGGGCGCGAAGGAGGCTAGAAGACGCCTTACCCGGGAGCAAGGTCACCAAGTTCTTCGTCGAGGCACGCGGGCAAACAACACAGAGAGACACACGGAGTTACCCAGGTTCAGGCTGCTCGGAGGCTAAAAGCCCTACTCCTGCATGTCTGGATTGAAGTGTTCATCATGGGTGGTGTACAATGGTGTTCTGGGGTTAACCCGGCAGAGTCTTGGCCGGAGGTAGACGAAGAGCAGATCCTGCCCTGAGGAGATCACCTCTCTCTCTACCCTCCGAACCCTAGTCTAGTCTTGCCTGAGCTCTATCTTGCTTGTCCTCTAACTTGGCCTCCCTCCTCGGTGCCATGGTCCTCCTTTTATAGGCTAAGCGGATCCGACATGGACACGCGAGGAGCGTGAAGGGTTTTGGCGGGAAAACCCCTCGGCGGTCCTTGGAAGAGACGTGGCATCCTCTCCTCCAAGCATTCTTCTGGAGGGCGGCGTGGTCGTCCGCCCTTGGAAAAGGTGGGACGGACAAAGCCTGTCCGCCCCACCAACTACGCTCGTGGCAACGTCACCAGGGCGCAGCCTTCATCTTGGCGCCCAAGTCTTCCACCAGCTTCCTGCGAGCTGGCGATCTTATCCTCTCAGCGGTACGAATGGAGTACCCGGGAGCACGCCTGGCCTCCTGCCGGGCGCACGGACCCGCGAGTACTCTGCCTTGTTCTCCGGGCAAGGGGGTGACCCCGGAAGGTCGCCTGGTCCTTAGCCGCAGAGTGCTGCTGTCGAACTTGTCGGGTTTCCTTGGGGCAGATGAGCTAACCCATCTGATGTACTTGACTCCTTGCCTTGTCCATCTTCTAGGTGGGCCCCGGTGATGGACCCACTTTGGCAGCATCAGAGGAACCCCATGTTCCACTGCTGCGACAGGGATGATTGGCTCAATGATTTGATGATTTGCTATGTTGAGAAAGAGATATTTGCAAAAATTGATGACAAGAAGATTATGATACGTTTCCATTCCTACAGTAACCGTAGAGGTCATCTTCCTCGACAGCTTCGTCTTGCCAACATGGATTTAACTTAATGGTATGATACTATCTTATCAAAATGTAGCATTATTTTGTATGTAGTTTTCTTGTTCTTTGTAGTCAGTTTGTAGTTGTGCTTGATGAAATATGAAATTGAATCTGTTTGGACCTTTCTTGTGTTGAATACACTTGCTTTTCTGCCTAAATTTTTTAGAGCTTATTTGTTCAACCCGGCTCAGTTCAATTCCTGCCTCCGCCACTGAGTGGAGCAGTTCTGTTAGGCTAATATACAAGATAGAGTTTTGATTGGTCATTATATAAAGAAGATACTGAAGCTGGTTTTGCTACATGCGACATGTATCTTAATCACTAGCAAGGTACTCTTTCTAATCTCACTATGTACTCTCTTAAATCATGTATGGCTGATGTATCCTCTCAAACAAAAGGGTACTCTGTTTCACACATAGTTTATCAGATTTGTTTTTGTTCTATTAAGTGTATTGTAATTTGTGCCTGGTTTCAGAAGGGTACTCTTATTTTAGAATTTCTAGATATTAGACCAGATTCTAATATGGCTTCTTAGAAGTCCATGTGTATTCTTGGCACTGATTCAGTTTATTTTTTAATCAAAAATGTTGATATTGGTTTTTCATGATGTGGCATACTTTTTATGGGACAATGTATTGCTTTGTGCTAGCCCCAGTTTCAGCAAAACCTCCACAACCATGTTGTGTTTGTATTTAACCCGACCTCAAGTATGTTGCATCATCTGTGCAGATGTTAACTATGTTGGAAGGTGCAAGAAAAAAATACTTGTCATCTAACTTTAAACAATAGTTGAGTTTCTTGGATTATTCCCATTATTACACGCATGATCAAAAGCCAAGATAAATAAGGAGCAATAAGTTGGGGATTTCATAGTGTGTCTTTTAGCTTATAATGATTCGATGTATTGGTAATACACCTCCATTCGAAGAACTGAGTGAAGTATGCTTCATGAATTTTTTATTTTTTTTATTTTTTGTTTTTTCCATCAAGATATTGCCAAACAAACAAGAAATGGAACCGACGGAAACTACTTATTTTGATCATTAATTGTGTTTTTTTCTTTTGCCAGTCATTTTTAGGATTTCACCTGAAATTCCAATTCCAACATCATGGGTTCCTAGATGTTTTTAATCTATATGTCTTTGCATTAACAATGAGCGGCAAGCAGTGATGGCCCCTGGCGGCGCAACTGGATACAACTCAGGCGCTAAAGTTCACGTCAACTGCTTGTTCTGCTTGGCAATGAACTTCATGCAGGTGGCACTGCTGCTCTGTTACAACTCGCTGAGCTTCATGGCGAGGGGCATGCCGAGGACCTTCCTGCTGGATCTGCTGCATATCCCAGAGAACGAGTTCGGCACCTTCTACTTCAAGCTGGTTACCGAGCTGAAATATGCTCTTGCTTGATCCGTTTGAAAGTGCGAGGATGATGGACCAGAACATCAAAGAGCTGGGATGTGCACTAATTCCCCCTGCTTGTAACCTGCCTCCTAGGAAGGATTGTAAAACTATTTTGCGTTTCTCCAAAAAAGCATCAAAGAGCTACACATGTGCTATGTTCTGCTACACAATTATTAAGTGTATGTTTCAATGTTGTTTCTTCTGCGACTAATAATGCCCTTGCATTTCACGGAAACAAATGGAGCCTGCGTGAGTGTGCTGGAGAAGCACATCTTCCCTGGTGTTTTTGTTAGGTATTTCTAATGTTGTGCGTGTAGTGTTGTTGAAGGCTGAATTTGCACCGGCTCATAATATCGGATAATACATGTACTTACTTAATTTGGTTACAACTATACTCTCGTCGACATATATCATGTGCATGTGCACGTGCTCAATTACTAGTATGCTCAAGTTGCACAGTTTTCTCCCATCCAAATTTCCCGACATACCGAGCGCTGTCACCAAGTTGATAATGATACCATACACAAAATAACGGCTTCAAAGAAGATATACATCACCCTGTCTCTTAGTATGCAAAGGTGAGCCTTCACTGAATAGCTGGCTAAGATGCGACCGTTTCACCAAGCATTTGAGAAGCACGTTTACATGTTTTGACAAGATCCCAATAATAAAAGACAGTTAAACATTCATCACCCAGCACGTTTGTAAGGAAGCACCAACTAACTCACTCAGAGTCATCAGATGAAGCATTCAGAACACCCTGTAGCGGTGAAAAGAGGGCATGTGGAACAAGTCTTTGTTTGGATCAATCTTTATACATTATTAAGAGACTATGGCTATCACAATGGGAGTTCCCCGGCAATTTGCCCTGTCCCTTAGTATAAGAAGATAACGGTGAGCTTATTCCCTATACCTAAACAAATAAAATGGACTCATTATACTAGATAACAGAACAAAGATAGGACTCTTCACTAAATAGTTGGCTAAAGCCAACCATTTCACGGAGCATATGCGGAGAGCACTGAAGCATGTCCATGTGTTAAGAATACCACAAAAAATAAATAGAGGCAACATAGATTCTGAATTCCAAGAAAACATAAACCTAAGCCAGATTAGATCATCTAAAATCGTCTAGCAACGGCATAAAAAATTAAGTCTGCAAATTTTGACATTGTGGCAGTAAAGCATTCATTACTCAGCAATTCAACAACATCAACAAGCAGAGTATCTACCTCAGAGTATTGCACACATGCGCAGTACCAGCTTTACTCGATTACTCTAGATATACTAGAATTTGCATATTTATTTATATATTTGAGAGCAAGAAGAGAATGAACATGCTGCTGCCAAAAAATAGTCACAACTTCCCGGAGCATTACAACTCTTGCAACCATCAATTCAGCTAAGTAGTTTGCAAACGTAAGGGTAGTTGAGGGCACAAACTTCATCCGGTTCATAGACACTGGGTGTGTTCGGTTGGTGTCACCGCAGGGAACGTAATGGGTTGGACCTGCACCCAGAGCAGATTCATGTGTTCGGTACGAACTAGAATCAGAACGTAGCGATTCCTAGAAAACGAATATGCTGCGTAGATTCGGAATTAGGTGGTACCTCCAAATCGGTGGAATCACTCGGTACCCGTCGGGCATCTCCTTCCAGGGCGACGCCTTCTTCAACAAGTACATCCGCCTCACCTGCGACGAGCGCGTCGGGCCGCTCACCAGCCAGCGCCATCCCGCTCTCCGACCCCGTCTCCCGCCGCCCCGCCTCCTTCGCCTCCGCCTTCTCCTTCTCCATCTCCGCCCCCGACCCCTCAGCCGCGTCCGGCGATGTCCTCGCCTCGGCCCGTCCCGAACCCTATCTCCTCCCGGCGACTGGAGCGGCGCCGTCTCCTCCCGGCGACTAGAGCAGGCGGCGGCGCGCGCGGGGCAGGAGCTGGTGGACCGGCAGGGCGGCGGCTCCTCCCGGCGACTGGAGCAGGTGGCGGCGCGCGCGGGGCAGGAGCTGGTGGACCGGCAGGGCGCCGTCTCCTCCCGGCGACTGGAGCAGGCGGCGGCGCGCGCGGGGCAGGAGCTGGTGGACCGGCAGCGGGGCGGCGTACAACCTCGAGTGGTCGACGGTATGAATCCACCCCTCCCCTGCCCCCACCCCCAACTCCTCCCTCCTGTATTGCAATTTTCAGCCCAATCTTGGCCGGCAGCAGATTGAGATTGAGAAGATTGGGAGATTGAGAAGATTCCTACTCTCCAACCGAACACAGGATTAGAATCAACTCATTCCCTTTTTTGCACCAACCGAACATAGGAATTGGAACCAACCCATTCTCAAGAATGGAACCATGACATTCCATTCCCTTTGGTTCTCCAACCGAACACACCTAGAGCCACAACAGCAGCAACAAGGACTAAACACCTCTCTTCAGCCGTGAGATGAAAGACCCAACATCCAAAGCACCCTGCAGCGCTGAAAAGAAGCTATGTTGAACAAGGCTTTCCTTGATCCTATGCGGCTATGTGTACCTGGAAAGAAGATATGGGCGCCGTCCAACTGCGAAATCGCCAGCAATTTCCCCTCACTGTCAACAAGAACCAGCGTCTGTCCAAAATTGTAGAGGACAAACACACCCCTCCTCTCATCATGTACAGCCATCACATTCAGACTCTGATGCGCCCTGAAAGATGCCACCGGCAATTCGACATGGTATCTATGGGACCAGACCTCGCTATCATAGTCCTGCATCACCCAGATATCAACGGCCATCATGCTATCATTGCAGCTGTACATTCCAAGCGCGCCATCCACCTCATACAGACGGAATGCTCCGCTTGTCTGAACAACTGGAGAGCATACCAGACGGAATGCCTCGGCTGTGGTGTCGAACACTGTTATCTTCTTCCCGCTCTGATCCTTCACAGGGTACGGCCGCCAACTCCAATGCAGGTTACCACGGACCGCAACGGGTGCGCAGAAGAAGCCCGGCGCCAACTCCGGTGGGCACCCGATGCACCTCGGCCGCCGCTGGTTGCAGCCCAATGCGAAAACGTAGCAGGGATCTCTCGCGTCATACACCTTGGACCTCATCTGCAGTAGCAGCCGGTACTCGCCGGTAGGAGGATGCCGGTATAGCCCCGTGGCTTTGAAGCCCTGCATCTCCGGCACGCCACCCATCTGGCGCGTGGTTGGGTTTACACAGATGATGTCACGCCGCGGCCAGGCGTAAGGCCAGAGGGTACAGACCGAGAGGATGAGGAGGCCGTCGCAGGACGCCTCCACGATGATGGCACTAGAGTCGCTAACCCGGGCGACGGGCTGGAGTCCCGCTTCGGCGGCGACCCGGTGGTCGAAGGCGCGGAGGTCCCCGCCCGTTGCGCCGTCTTGTTTGGCGAGGAGGACGAGGGCGAGGGAGGGTTGGTGGCGGTGGTGCGCCATGAGGATGTCGTGGGTGGAGGCGATGCGGCGCCAGGCGCGGCGCAGACGGCGCGGCAGCGCACGAGGTCCTTGGAGGGCAGGCGCACGAGGATCTCCTCCGGGAGGCCGAGCCATAGCGGCGGCGGTCCTGCTCTTGGGAGCCCCGCCATGGTCGCCGGCCGAATGCTCAGCGAATCTTGCTTCTTGATTATTTCTCTCTCGGAAAGAGGAGGAATGGAGGTGGACTTGGTTTTGAGGAGCCTGGGCTAGGCAGTCGGCACGTTTTAGACACAAGGGAGGGATATATATGGGGAGCTGCTCCCAACGGCAACTCCAAACGGGCTTGATCGTTTAATATACGGAATTTCTACGTTTAGAACGGTCTGACGTTAGTCTTATCCGGCGGATCAATCACGTCTCGTCTACTCCCTGGATCTCGCGCGCCACTTCCGGCTGGGCTGCTGGTTAATCTACGATGCCGCCGCGGCCGAACCAGTCCAAAGGCTATTCCTGCGATATGGCTGGACGCGGGCCAACTCGGGCTGGCTCGGGCCGAGCCAGCAAAAAGCTCGGGCAAAAATGGCGAGCCGCGAGCTGGCTCGCTCCGCCGGCGAGCCATGAAACGGAGCTCGGCCCGAGCTCGTGGGAAGCTCGGTGCAACTCGGTGCAGCCCGCGAGCCTGATGGAGGTGGGTCACTGACAGGTGGGGCCGTCCTCCTCGACGGCGGCGTAGTACGGCAGCGGCGACCGTGAGCATGTGGGGCGGCGCGGGCGACACTACTCACCAAGCAGCAACGCAGCGACGCCCGAGTCGCGGGCAGGACGGAGGGGAAGGGCGACGCCGGCGACGTCCGTGTCGCGACGGTCCGGACGGAGGGAAACGGCGGGGGCAGAGGCGAAGCTTGGCGACGTCGTCGGTAGCAAGGACTCCCTGAAGATCGTCGCGCTGCAGGGACCGGTCACCGTCGACACTACTCACGACGGCAGCGGCGACCGTGAGCATGTGGGGTTGGCCGAAAAGCACGACGTCGACGGTAGCTTGCGACGGCGGGCGGCGGCGCATGGCTGACCTAGTTTTTGCATCTGGTTGGTTCGGGGAAGAAGAAGACGACTGAATCGACTGAAGACGACTGAATCGACGAATCGACGAGGCAACGAGCGAGGCAACGAGCCGGCCCGAGCCGAGCCTGGCTCGGCCCGAGGTCGCCGCGGTCCAGAGAATGGGGCTCGGCTCGGGCAAAAATTCTGGCGGGCCGAGTCAAGCTCGCACCGAGCCCATCAAACTCGGGCCGAGCCGCAAAGCTCGGTGAGATACGTCCACCCAGGCCTGCGATGTGCCCGTGCGAGGGCATCCCGCCGGAGCCCCTGCTTGTCTCCCTCGCAGCCGACGTGGACAGCCGCAGGGCCGGCGACAGCAGCGCCTTCCCGGTGTTCTGCCGCGCCATGCGCCAAGCAGTCCCGCACCGCAGGTCTTCTTCTTCTCCACCAAATTTATCTCCACACATTCCCTGGCGAGCCAATCCCCAGATCGAGGATGCAGAGCCAGCGAGTTGACCGCCTGCCCTTGCGACAGAGCTCAGAACGGTAAGCGGTGGCTCAATCTGTGCCGCCGCCGCTCGAGTCCCGCCGGCCGCTGCTCGAGACAGCTCTCCAAGGGCCGCCGTTGCCGCCCCTTACGTGTGGTGCAGCCGCTCGATTTCGCCGGACGCAACGCCCCTCGTCAATTGAGTCCCGCCGGCCGCCGCTCGATTCCGTGGGACGCAGGCCACTGCTCGTCGCTCTTGTCCCCGTCACCGTCAGCGTCGGAGGCCAGGACGCCGTCTGCTTGCTGTGCCCCTCTGCTTTTCTTGCTGCTTGGCCCTACAGCTCCAGTACCGCGGTGGCACTCTCGTGCAAAAAAAAAGAAAAGAGAAAACAGGTTCAGATTGACATTACCGGCAGCTGCCGCATTGGACCAAGTTTTCCATTCTTATCATTGTTCATGCGATTCTCACGCAGAAGCAAAAGTACTTGCGATGTAGTTCAGTGTTTTGTTTCTCCATCAAAGATGAGGTGTTGCTTTGTGTCGTGTTTGTGTGGAAATAATTTGTGGTGTCCGTATGTATACTTTGTGAAGAATAGTTAGAAAGTTGTGAATCCTGTTTTTTCGGACATTAAAGTTACCCACCATTAACACGTTAGTTATCCATGATGCAGTATATAAGTTACCCACCCCATGAACGATTATTTTCATATTGAAACTAGGTCTCACTTTTGGTTGCTCTTTTCAATTTTTTCCGAGTTTAGAAATTACCACCGAGTTTTATCGAGTTTTATAAGCGAGTTACCACTTTGGGTAATAATTTTATCATGTACAAGTGGATAACTTGTCAATTAAATATCTGAGCAATTTCATAAGTATTAGGGTGATGACTACATCGATTTCATGGTGACAACTACATCCAAAATAAATAGGTAACTCCATAAATACTGAGTTGGTAAGTATTTCTTAGATAGTGGGGTAAGATCTAAAAGGGCAACTCATGTATGAAACTATGTTGTAACATCTAAACTCAAAATATTGCAAAGAACAAACCCAAAGTGAGATATAGTTTGAGGTCAAAACTAGTTGTTACCGCATAATTGATGTATTCATGTCCTTTGAACTAATAGTTACCAACCTAATACAGATATAGTTACCCAGGTGTTCAGAGTATGAGTCGATGTAGTTATCCTGCTCTCTTGCTAAATGTTATCAACCTAGTACTAATAGAGTTACTCAAGTGTTTAGGGTATAGTTATCACCATTGTATCGATGTAATTACGAGGCGGACCGAACATGTTGTTGGCCGAGAGCCGAGGGACGCCTCTCGCCGGGTGTCGCGTCGCCAGCATCGCCGGTGCATGACGACTCTCACCGGACCACCACGTCGGGATCTCGTCGGAGTGTCGCCGGACCACCACGTCCTGATTGAGTTACCATATTCTCTCGATAATAGTTATCCACCCAGTACTGGTGGAGTTACCCACTCAGTACTGATAAAGTTACCCAAGTGTTCATGATGCAGCTATCCACCATGAAATCGATGTAGTTACTCTCCTTTCTTGGTAATAGTTACCCACCCAGTACCGATGGAGTTACCCAACCAGTGTTCATGATGCAGTTATCCACCACTAAATCGATGTAGTTACCTTACTCTCTCGATAATTGTTACCCACACTGTACTAATGAAGTTACTCATATGTTCATGATGCAGTTATCCAACACGAAATCAATGTAGTTACCATACTTTCTCAGTAATAGTTACTCACCCAGTACTGATGAAAAAAATCGATATAATCGATATAGTTACACTCCTTTCTCGGTAATAGTTACCCACCCAGTACTGATGCAGTTACCCATGCGTTCATGATATAGTTATCACCACGAAATCGATATAGTTATGCTTCTCTTTAGGTCATAGTTATCCACCTAGGACTGATGTAGTTACTCTACTCTCTATGTAATAGTTACCCACCCAGTACTGATATAGTTATCCATGTGTTCATCATTAGTTATCACCATGAAATCGACGTAGTTACCTTAATCTCTATGTAGTAGTCACCTATTTTGTCTTTTTTTGCATTCATGAAAAAGAGACTCCACACAGACTGTTTTTATGGTGGTAACTTACATACGAAAGGTTGGATAACTCACGTGTAATAGGTGGGTAACTTTTGAGTCCAAAAAAAAGTCGTCAAAACATATCAATATGGGATCTAGTTTCGAAAATCTCGTCGCGACTAGTCCAACGGTGAAAACGGATCGCAAATCGGATAAACGATTTGAGCTGTAGAACCTTTTGAATTTTCGAATTTCGCATTAATTGCTAACCAATTTTGTCCGTAATCTCTTTGCATGCATGCAGCGGATTGCTCATGTGGTCGTGATTAGTATCAAAACTAATTTTGTGCATGCATGCTCACGGCCGCAGCTTCAATCGAGTGCACGCCTGTCGGAAAAGATGTCGGAACGTTGTCTGGTTACGCTAATCATAGAACGGTCGTTGTGAAGTCGCGTTGTTAATATATTTATTTTTTCGGACATTAACACAAACATATTGTTTTTTCCCACTAAAATTTCTTGACATACTGACCATTGTCACCAAGCTGAAATCATAGACGATATAGCTGCTCGGAAGAAGATAAACATAACCCTGTCGTAGTAGTATGCAAGAGTGAGCTTATTCCCTATACATAAACTAATGGAGTGGGCTCATAGTATATAATGAAAAAACACATAACATATCACTGAATATTTGGTTGCAGCAACCATTTCACTGGTCATTTCTATAGAGCAGCAAAGATCAGAGACCTCAAGTCCTTAATCCTGCACCTTGTAGGGCGCACACTGGACTGGAACTCTCACAGGAGAAGTAGCATCTGTGTTTTGGCTCCTCAACTCGAGGTTAGGTTTTGTACCGGTTCAGGAGTTCCTCCACGGAGTTCCTTGGGCGTCGTTCCCTTCTTGGAGGCATCGTCGAGGTGAAGCCCTACTACTTCCTTCCGCTATCACCGGGGGAAACCCCAGATCTGTGAATCGGATGATGGCGGCGTTCCGACGTCGTCTCCCCCTTGGGGGCATCATTTTGGTGTGGTGCATCGGTCGAGGGACCGGTGGACGGTTTTGGTGGTGGTGCCGAGTTCCGCGTGGTGGCTTGTGTGGCAACGACGGCGATGGCGAGTGATGGTTTGGTCGCGGCTCGACCTTGTTAGTCGGCTTCTCGTTCCGACGTGTCCGACTCGTCTTTCGGCTGGTCTTCTTCTGCGGCGGAGTCGGAGCTGCTGCGGGCGGCGTACGATGACCTGCTTGGGGCGATCCAGTTGTGAAGACCTTCGTCGACGCGGGTCCTGCTCATCTCCTCTCCGGAGCTCTCCTTCAGAATCGGAGTGGCATAGGCCGAGGTGAGCTTCACGAGGCCGCTGCGACGAGATCTTGCTAGATGGCCGGAGTCGGCGAAATCGGAGTTGCTGAGAAGTGATGACGACGATGCTAATGGACAACCTAGCGGCAACCCTTGTCTTCGACGGTGTGTGTGCAGCTTGTTTCTGGTAGCCAGGATGGCTGGGTGTACCCTCGCGACGGTCGTGTTCTATGACGGTTGGCGAGGGTGTTTGTTCCGGTTTTAGGCCGGTTTCCCGCTAATTAACCGGCCAACTCTCACTTCTTCTTAATTAATGAAAATGGCAAGTCTTTTGCCTTGGTTAAAAAAAAAACCTAATACTAGTAGAAATTTATGTAGAGCTGTAATCTTAAATTTAAAATTTCAAAACATCAATGACGTGTACTGCGTTAGTTTTTGTTACAAGATCAACAAAGAATCTCTTAGTAAACAGGTGTTGCGCCGCAGCCTTCGTACTTGTCAACAGATAACAGGTATATTAGAAATAAATAAAAAAATCATATGTGGGAAGCATATATACTACATCCAGCTTACATGAAATTCATTTATATTCAGCCTATCAGCCAATGTGGCTGGAATCATCAGTACACCAAAAGGGAGCCAATAAACTGTGTATACAAATTACACCTCGAGATATAGTGGTTGTGACAGCAGGGGATTTTAATACAGAATATCACGGTATAGAAATTATTTTTGATGTTCACAAGCGGTGTCAACTTGAACCAAGTGATCTCCCTCTACATACCTTGCTTATAACAAAACTTCCCCTAAGGCTATTAGAAAAGAATAAAGGTATGGCATCTATTTAATGTGAACAATTGTCCAGTAATCCCATTGGAAAAAGGGAAATTCCACCAAAAATATGACAACACCTGATGTTGCAGTAGCAGGGCAAAGCTCCCATCCCTCCATTTTCAGCAACTGAGCTGGCTCAAACTAAGGGCCTCAAAAAATGATCTGTTACGGATAATTTACAATGCAGATAGCTGGCTCAAATTAAGGGCCTCAGTACAGAGTACTCGTGTGACCCAAACTGAAAAACTGGCAACAGATAAACTGCACTTCTCTGACCCAGACTGGAACTGCCCAAACTGGCAAAATGACCACATACATTGCAGAAACCAGTTTCTACAATGTCAAACAACAAACAAAAAAATCTGTACATACACACATACTCAGATACAAACTGTTCCCAACAGAGTAACGAAGAAGCCCTAACAGAGTGCACTCAGCAGTACAGAGGTACTTGTCAACACATAATAGAAACATTAGAATAATTAAACAGATATATTAGAACTAAAAAAACACATGTGGGAAGCATATATACTCAGCTCACATGAAATTCATTTATATCCAGCTTATCAGCCAATGTGTCTGGACTCATCAGTACACCAAAAGGGGACCAAGCTAAATTGTGTACACAAATTACACTTTTCAAGAAATTGCTTGTGACAGCAGGGGATTTGTCCAGTAATCCCGTTCGCAAAAGGATCTCCGCAAAAATTATAACATATAATGTTACAAAAACTATGGCAAAAATTTGTGCTCCCACCGCATAGCTTTTCTTATAACAAAACTGCCCATCCCTCCATTTCAACAAACGAGCCAGCGGAAGATAAGGGCCTTAAAATAATTTGTTCTTGGTATTCTTACAATGCAGATAGTTGCCCACTGAAAGAAATTGTCTGATACCATCTGAGGAATCTCACATGACAGTAAAAATGAACTGTGCTTATGTTCTCACCCCCTGTTCCCATAACAGAAATAATCTTTAAAACGGATTGCTATCTGCCTCATTGAACAGCATGAATTCCGCTGAAGTACGATCTTTGTAAACCTAGATTAGCTCCACATCAAAAAGGGTCACTTGTTGTCTGATATGTACAGTTCCTGTACAAGATCATCATCATCATGCGCATATCTAACTAAGCAAGCCATCGACTTCTTATGTGGCCTGGTCTCTTTGAATAGGTGGTGCTAAGCCATGCTCTTTCATCATGCAATTGTATCGCGGTGACGCTCTTGCACCCACTTGCACACAAAGCTCCACAACAGCAGGCGCATGACCATAATAATCCCGCCCACTGTTCACCAGAACTGGAGGGTCATGAGGCCGCTGATGCCACACAATCTTTTGAGGTACTAGGTCATCCACTCCAGCATTCTTCCACTTGTGTTTTCCCCGCCAGCCCTCAAACTTAAATACTCCACACATCCTGGCCTTGTGCCCTGATACCCCAACGTGCACTTCAGAGCAATTCTCACACACTTTGGATGGGTAGACCAACAGGAGTTTTGTCACACCTAATCTGAGCCTTTCCCATGCTTCTAGTGTTCTCTGACCTATCAATCTAAGTTCATCAGGTAGCAAGGGAGCGGGATTTTGGTTGTTAGCATTAGCTGACGTACATAGCTCATCGCATCTGTACAGAACTCCATCAGGTATCTCTGCGCCTGCCTGATGGCAGAGCTCGAGTACAACAGGGACACGATTGAAGTCAAACCTCTGGTCATGCTTTATCTCATCCTGAAACGTGTTTTCCAGATGGAAGGCCTCAACAGGGACAAGGATGTCATTCAAGCAGCCTGGACTCCACTTGTGAGGTTGATCCTTGATCATACGTTTGAAACCGTGGCATGTTTTCATCTGATGTGCCAGTGCTCCAACGTGAATTTCAGGACAGAACCTTCAGCACGAGTAAACACAAAAAAAACTAATTAAAACGACAACACAGAAAGCAACTCAATAATGCAGAAGGGTTCACACCTATCAACTAATGAGATCAAACATGCACATAGAAGAGGACTGTTTGAGTAACATGGCGACGGCATTGGGAACACAATAACAACACTAGCCTATGAAACCTTTTTTCTACCTATGTCTGTTTAATTGCTTGGCCATTTCTTCAGTCGTTTTGAATACCTAAATTGAGGATGATCTACTACAAAAGAAGCATCTTTCAGCAACAAACGAGAAGACTAAGTTTATTGTACCCTTCCATGAAATAAGACAAGAACGTAATAATTTCATATTTTTTGCTCTTACTTGCATGAATGTACAGGAACAGTTCTGAGCAGTGTCGAGACGCCTTGAGTGAGAATCTCTCTGGCCCTGACCACCTCCTGGGCTACCGGGATCATTCGCTTGACCGGATAATCCTTGGATCGGTTCTTAATCCTCTTGAGTATCATTGGCCGTAGCTGCATCCAGTCCACCCTCGAAGAGTACATTCTCAGATTTAGGATTGAGCCGTAGAGCTCCGAGCAAACGGCACTGCCGGCTCTCTGCCCCATAAACGCCATTGCAGCACCCAGAGCAATGCCTACAGGTTCACATTTTTTCGTAAGTGCGAGAAACAAGCATCTATGGATTTTTTGTAAAACAAGCATCCATGGTATTAGCAGGCGATGCGACGAACAACGGAGCATGTAGATTTCCTCTGCTCTAAATTTGGTTGGCCTCAATATAGGAGTTCAACCTGGACTGGAGTGTCGACGCTTCTCCAGGAGTCGAGAAGGGAAATGAGGGAAGGGGGTGATTCGTTACCTTGCCCTTGCCAGCAGGCCGCCGGACTCCTTGCGCTCGCTGGCGGCGCTGCAGTCAGCGGAGGGGAGCGGTACAGGGAGAGCGCTGTAGGGGAGAGGATGAAGGAGGCGCAATCGATCGAAGAATCCCGGGTCTCCTCCCGCTCGGTGGCGGCGCTGCGGGCGGTCGATCTGCCAGGCCCCGCCGCAGGCCTCGACTCCGAGGAAGCCCGGGTGCTGGCGAGCAGCCGAGGGGGACGTCGGCGCTGGGCGGCGAGAGGTGGGGCGAGCGGGGAGGGGAGGGGAGGCGGTGGTGCAATGGGCAGCGAGAGGGTACGGCCAGGAGGGCGGCGCGGCCGGGCGGGCGGGGAAGAAATGCGGCGACGGCGAGCGAGCCCGATAGATTCGTGTCCGGCTGCCCGACATGGGCTCGACCGATTAGGGGTCGGCAAGAGAGAAAAGTTGAGCCCGGGCCTAATTATGGTACGGACGTCGCCAGGGCCTCTAAGCCCAAATGTTCTCGCAGGCTTCTCACCGACCGACGCGGCCCAGCATCGGGAGAGGCGGTGCGACGTGGACACGTGGGACGCAGCCATTGGCTATCAGCCGTGGCGGTAACCGTTCCGGAGATCGCCTCGCACCGACCAGTCTCGTCGTCTCGAGATATAAAATTGCGAGCTCCAACTAAAGGTGTCAAGCGGCCGTCCCGCTAGGCCCGCAAAACACAACTTTAGTTCAAAACGAGCTGATTTTGTGGAGAAAATTACAACTAACCAAACGAGTTTTGACTTGGAAGCGGGCCGGATCGGGCGCCGCCCTGCAACCCCTCTAACCAATCGCCTCATTGTCAAGGTATTTAATCCTACCCTTCTATTCTCTTCTACTTCTTCCTGATCGATCCTAGTCTATGTTCAGATTCGTCCCCATATTCGTCGTAATCCTTGTGTTATCCTGATCGATCCTACTCTAGTTTTGAACTTCTGATCAATCATAGTCTAGTTTAGGTTCGTTCCCTTGTTCATCTAAATCGTTTTGTTCACCTTGATCACGCTAGTATCTATTGTAGTTTCAGGAATTTTCTTTCATCTTTGGAAGAGGTTCTCGTGTCGTGGGATTTTGCCTTCAATATATTATCTTTCATCTAACGCGTTTTATTCACCTTGATCGTAACTTTTCTTTTTGCTGATCGTAACTGTAATTTTCGTTGTGATCATAGTCCATCTAAAGTGCAAAATATGTTACTGTTGCACATTTATCTGTGAGTAGCAGCAAGCAAGAGGTTGTCCTCCTTGTTATGTGAGTAGCCTTGTGTTCTTTGAGAAGATGGGAGTAGTGGTAGTTTGTCTGAAATAAATGTATGATTCATATAAGTTTATCAAGTTTGAGGAAATCCTTTTATCTAGACGACATAAAACTGTCCCTGGCTGGCAGGAGAATGGAAAGTTTGGACGTCTTCAAATCAACACTTACCACTTCTATATGTACTCTTTATATGGCTTGTGCATCCCAAAAATAGCACACATCTCCTACTTACGATGCAATGTTGACGTCCCGACAACAGATACAGAAACTACAGTTCACAACATACACCTTCTCACCCCCAAAACAATCAGACTTGATAATGAAAGGCCTCTATCAAACAGCTTAGCATAAGTACAAGTTCTTCACTGTTACTGAAATTTTGTGTAATCTCAACCATGATAACATACTGATATAAAACTAACCTTTGCATGATCCCATATAGGATTGATCCGTACACATCAGACACGGGAACTACTATTGAGGTTGAAATACAAGCACATACACATCATGTCATCAACATCGGTTGTTTATTAAGCGCAGGATAAACTGCCTACTAAAGTTCCTATCAGCCAGTACATCCTTACAATGCTACTACAGACATGGCTGACGGTGGCAGTACATAACACCACGTACTGTGGTCATAGTAGAACCATTCTGCCCAGGCATGCTCATGCACCATCGTCGTCTTCGACAGTGTTCACGCGTTCGCATTCATCGATCCATTCACTGTATCTGCAGGCAAATAATTCTATCTTGAGTTCCAGGTGCGGATAAAACTAATTTGCAAAACCATGATACTGGAAAGAGTTATTTGTTCGATTTGACTTACATATCAATAGGTTCAGTCAGCGCTGCACCAAAGAGAACAAAGAGTTGGTACAAACTTGAAAACATGTAGCTCAACAAAGGCTGACTACCTCTACTTAACCATGTTTCCTTTAAACGAAATTGTTATACAGCTACATTATAAAATTAGGGAGCCACATGGCTGCCTTACAGACACAATGGTGTGATGTAATGGAACCGAGTAAGTACATACTATATCTGATTTATCAGCTATGCTCCACTTCCACTTCAGTTGATTATTTAGTGAATAAGCCAAGATTAATATGAAATGGGTGTGGCTTTACGAAGTTATATCTTGTTACTAGAGGTGCAATCATTGGGATGAGCAACAAGAGCAAACTAATGACTTGACTGCTGCAGAATATCCTAACTGATAATCAGTCAGCATGGGATCTAGATTAGGAGGTACAATCTGCAATTCTAGGTATGAATTTGGACATACCATTAACAGTGGTGCTGAAGTTTTCCTGGCAGATCTGACATGAAGCCTCGCCAATCAGATTCTTCATATCACTGAAGAGAAAAGGAAACCCCAGTCACAATGTTGAACGCATAACCATGACCAGCATCAACCAACTAGTAAGGAAACATATGAATATGCTACTCACATTCGGCATTCAACACTGCTACCATGATTGCAGAAAGGCAGGAAAAGACCGTATCAAGCTTGTCCATCCGCTTCTTCGGAGGTGGCTTAGCAGCTGACTTTCTCTTCCCCATGGTTCAACTCCTTTTCTTCCTTTAAAAACAATCAAGGGCAATGATTAACAATTAAAAATTAATCAAATGGTAACAAGACATGTAACACATCTATGAACACCATAGTGGCGGTGAATGCGCCACTAGGAAGCAACAGATACAGCCACTAGACCGAGACGGCAAGCATAGGCATAAGGCAATCCACTGCAAAATGCCCATGTACTAGTTACCACAAATATGTTGAAGGGATTTAAAACCAATACCAAGCTACAAGAGACCATTTCATCATCTAAAAGCAAACGAAATATGTAATAACGAAACAAGAGAGCAAACCAATCGTACACAAATTAGTATGTAGCTAATGGAACTCAGGAACAGAGGACAATTTATAATCCTGCCATGGACCATATATCCACACCCAACCTAAACATAAATCAACCACCTCCAATCAACTCCAATCTACTTTTCCCGGTTGCAAATTCAAGTTTGGGCATTATAAACCACCGAAACGTTCGGCAGTCAATTTGTGCCGACGGAATCAAGAAATTTGGGCATAACCCTAGCGTGACAGCCCCGCCGCACGCCTTGGATCGACAACGACTAGCCACAACAAACCTAATGAAACAGAAATTCACGAAGATGTCACCACGGAACCCGATCAATGGCGCCCACGCGACACCCCACGGCGACGGATCGGGAGGACCGCCTTTTCGGATAAGAACACGCCAACGATGATAGGAAATCACACCCCAAAAACGAACAGGGGGGGAATTCACGCAGGGTAAACGCACAAACCGCGAGATAATCGGCGAGCAGGATACGAAAATGGACGCGAGATAATTTTCCAGAAGATTTCTGGGGATTCGTGTGCTCACCTCGGCAGGGCTTCCGTCTGAGGATTGGGGAACGCTGGAAATGGGGCAGGGAGGGGAGAGAAGGCGAATGGAAATTGGAAACGCCTGATTTATAACGCGTCACGCCGAGTCGGGTTGGTGGCTCACTGATCACGTGGTCCCACCAAGTCCACGCCCTAGCTGGGCTCTCGAGAGGTTTCAACTGGCCTGAAATTCAAGCCGACTCAATCTTTCATCATTGATCGACCTTTTCACTAGATATGTGAATTTGTAAAAGACCATCGTTATTATAGTTCCAAATTAGTAGGAAAATTACAAGTTTGTCATATGCGCATGTTCGAACAAATACAATGCGTTAAACGAGTTCAACGAGCTACTCATGAGCTACTCACAGATAGTTTGGTCAACAACCGAGTTAAGATTCAAAACTAGGTTCGGCTCATGAGACATTGAGTTCGAACCAAGCCGAAATACGAGTTACTTTGTTTAACTCGCAAGTTCCGAGTTTTAATTCTAACCCTAGTCTCAACTCTAGGGATGTGGTTGCATAGCACACTAAACGTCACAAAGATCTCACCATAAGATGTAGGCCACACTACACACCATGTCATAAGAAAGGCACCTTACACCTTCTCGCAAAGATAATGGTCCCGCTCCACTATGTGATGCTAACTGGGGTCAATGAAACTGTACAAATTGTACTGGAAATTCAAACAAACTGGTTCGCGCGAGATTTCATCATCAGTGGTTCATCATACCGAGCTATTTTACATAGAGATAGAACTATAACCGGAAATAAAACTAGATCCGGTGGTCTTCTTAACCGGCCAACTAAAACTACTCGCAGCTGAGTTAGTTCATGGTCGTAGACCTGCTCAGCGCCCATGCGAGCTCGTGCTCCTCCATTGCGGCTTCGAGACGGGCCGGAGCACGGAAGCGCCTTCCTCCACCGCTTTCGTAGCGGCCTTGAGCTCGTCGGCGGTGGCGTCGGTCCGCTTGAAAGCCGCCATCACGTGGTGAAGGAGCACGGACCAGGTGCACGACCTGGTTCACCTGTCGGGCGACGGATACCACCACGGCCTCCTCCGGCTTCTCGTCCAGCACCTCGATCGACACCGTGCAGGAGTTACCCGCCTCCGTGTCGCGCGAGCACGGGTGCAGTGCAGCGACGCTTACTTCTCATCATAGATGTTGACTCGAGGGAGCAGGTGAGCCCACCTGCGCCAAGGTGGTCGCGCTTGCTCGCTCCCTCTGATGGGCGGCGGCGGCGGCGCTCCTCCTCCTCACACGGAGGCGCACGGCATCCGTCGCGCCCGTCACTACCGCACATGGTGGAGCCCGCCATCGATCTACCGGAATGGGGCGAAATCTGATCTGGAACGGGACTAATTGCTCATGCACCACTGTCATCCTTGCCGGTGTTTACATGTTCACATTTGTTGTATCTGCATGAAAATTACAACATGTTCAGTTTCAGGTGCGTGTAAAACTAATTTGCAAAATGTGTACTACTATGACCACAGTGCGCTGGTGCTATTTGCTGCCACCGTCGGCCATGTCTGTAGTAGCATTGTGCTCCCTCTGTTTTTTAATATAAGATGTTTTAGCTAGCTCACATGGTGGCTAGGTGCTAACTTGTCGTGGTGGTATTGATGGCTACGTGTTGGTGAACCCCAAGAGGAAGGTTATGATGTAGACAGCAGAAGTTTTCCCTTGAGAAATCTACCCAAGGTTATCAATCCAGTAGGACTTGACGATCTATCGGAAGGTTGTTGATGTTGACTCCCCCTGGCGCTAGGGAGCTTGCACCAACGTGGAATCTGCACAGACACAAACCAGAACTTTGCCCAACACGAAACAGAGAGGTTGTCAATCTCTCCGGTCTTGCAGAAACAAAGAGTTAAACGTATGGTGTGGAAAACAGCAGGAAAAACAGCAAGTAACAGGAAACAGATGATTGCAGCAGGTTGTGTAAACAGTATGAGGAAATTGGACCAGGGTCCACAGTTCACTAGTGGTGTCTCTCTCAGAACAGATAACTAGCATGTTGGGTAAACAAATTACAGCTGGGCAATTGACAAATAGAGAGGGCATAACAATGCAATACATGCCAAGATGTCTACTATGAAATCTAGTTGGGCATTACAACAAAGTACATAGACCGTTATTCCAACCGCATCTATGCCTAAATAATCCACCTTCAAGGCAGCATCCGCATCCTGTTCAGTATTAAGTTGCTAACAACAGATTATTGCATGAAGTAAAGTGTGTAATGTAATCAATACAAGTGCCCTTGGACACTGCACCAATGTTTTATCCCTAGTAGCAACAGCACATCTACCATCTTAGACCTTTCTGTCACTGATCCAGATATCTAGAGACTGAACCCACTATCGAGCATAAATACCCCCTCTTGGAGTCACAAGCATCTACTTGGCCAAAGCATCTACTAGCAACGGAGAGCATGCAAGATCAAGAGCACATAGATAAACAACTTGAATAAACATGGTATCAATATTCATCGGATCCCAGCAAACACAACATCTAGCATTACAATAAGATGATCTTGATCATGTTAGGCAGCTCACAAGATCTAAACATGGAGGCACAAGGTAGAGAGACAACCATCTAGCTACTGCTATGGACCCGTAGTCCAGGGGTGGACTACTCACGCATCACTCCGGAGGCAGGCATGGTGATGTAGAGCCCTCCGGTGATGATCTCCCCTCCGGCAGGGTGCCGGGAAGAGCTTCAGAACTCCTCCGATCTGAGATTGACGATGACGGCCGCGACGGAACTTTTCGTGGAATATGATCGACCGTAATAGGGTTTTCGCGTCGCGGAGAATATATAGGCGAAGAGGCGGCGTCGGTGGCCGAGGGGGGCCACCACGCCATAGGGGGGCGCGGGCCCACCCTGGGCCGCGCCCTAGTGTGGCGTGGCCCCCTGGTGGGTCTGCTCCGACTCCCCTTTGGACTCCGTGATCTCCTCGTGATATTATTGACGATGTCTTTTGTTTCGTCCAATTCCGAGAATATTTCCTTAATAGATTTTCTGAAACCAAAAACAGCAGAAAACAGGGAACTGGCACTGTGGCATCTTGTTAATAGGTTAGTCCCAGAAAATGCATAAAAATGATATAAAGTGTAACCAAAACATGTAGCAATTGATATAATAACAGCATGGAACATCAAAAATTATAGATACGTTTGAGACGTATCAAGCATCCCCAAGCTTAGTTCCTGCTCGTCCTCGAGTAGGTAAACGATAAAAACAGATAATTTTTGAAGTGACATGCTACCAACACAATCTTTGATCAAATAACAATGTAATGCACATGATCTGAATGAAGTGATCCAAGCCAATGGTCTATAGTTTGCAAGCAAGTAAATAAAGAGTAAACATAAGTGATCACACAAGTGCAAACTTTCATGAATAACACTATAAAACATTTAGAGATATAATAGTCTAACATAATAGTTAGTTCACAGCAGCAATAATTCTCAACATGAAAGTGTTTGTATCAACACAAAGGAAGATAATAGCTTCAGCTTTTGCTTCAACTTTCAACATGTATATCATATAGATAATGTCAATGCAAAGAATATGATCAACCAAACACAAAGTTATGTAAAAACTGTTATACTGGAGTTGACAATGATGTTTGCTTAAGTAGACAGAAAGAAGTGGGAAAACTGACTCAACATAAAAGTAAAAGAATGGCCCTTCGCAGAGGGAAGCAGGGATTAACATCATGTGCTAGAGCTGTAGTTCCCGAAGGCATATAGAGAGCATAAAATATTGTTTTGTAAGGTAATGGTGTATACAGGTGTCAACAAATCAAATAGCAGGTACTTGTCATCTTCCATGGCTAACTAACTTTTAGAGCGGTTCCGAGAGTTTTTAGGACTGCACTTGTAACAAGCACTTATTGGTGACACTCCTCCCAACCATTTACTTTCCACAAACCATGGCTAACCGAATCCTCGGGTGCCCACCAACATTCACCATGGAGGAGTGTCTATTTATTTATTTATAGGGTGGACTAACCAGCTCTTTAATGCAAAATAAAAGGTGGAGAAGCAGATGAAGCTGCCAATCCTTGTAAATTAATTAGCATGGAAGATGACAAATCTCACTACTACGTCCTTATGAGCTTTTCAAGTAGTGACACAAAAAGGAAATGTAACAGTTTTGAGTAGTTAGTAGATAGCACATGAAGAAATTTACTTGGAATGGTGAAAACACCACATAATAGGTAGGTATGGTGGACACAGGTGGCATGGATTTGGCTCAAGGTTTTGGATGTACAAGAAGCATTCCCTCTTAGTACAGAGTTTAGGCTAGCAAGGTTATTATAAGCAAACATCATTATCAACTGGAATAGCAAGAGTGTACATAAAACACAAGGTTTGACGAACCATAGACTCCCACTGTCTTCCTTGTTAACACATAGCCTTCATCCAAAAATTATCTAGACTACTATGGACTTCCAATTATGCAACAGATTATTATAGCAGAAAATCCTTATAGTAGTTCTTCATTAATAGCCATTACTTACATGATGCACAAGCTTAAACATTAATTACTTGACAGCTCAAAACAATTGGCAAGCATCAAATTACTCAAGACAACGATCTAAAAAGATTCATGTAAGCATTTTATACCACTACCACATGCATAGCATTTTTCTGGTCCAACCAAACACCAATCAACTTATTTGACAACTCTCCAAACAGATATAAGTGAAGCAAGAGAGTACTTTCTTCAAAAGAAACTGAAAGCTCTAACAAGAGATGTATGAAAAACTGAGAGCTAACAGCAATAACAGCAACTAGACAGGAATACTCAACAAGTATAAGTGAAGCACAAGAGTATTCTAATGAAAAAGTGGAGCGTGTCTCTCTCCCAAACATGAATACTAGGATCCAACAAGTATAGCACAGCAAACAAAACAAAACAAACTGAAAACAAAAACACACTGACGCTCCAAGGAAGAGTACACTAGTATGAAGCAATAAAAATATAGCACCATTAGAGATGACCTGATAATTTGTAGATGAAGAAGGGGATGCCTTGGGCATCCCCAAGCTTAGATGCTTGAGTCTTCTTGAAATATGCTGGGGAGGTAAGCCTCCCCAAGCTTAAGCTCTTCACTCTTCTTGATCATGTAATATCATTCTCCTCTATCAACACTTGAAAACTTCCTTCACACCAAAACTTAACAGCTTTTCTCATTAGCAGGTTAGTGCACTAAAAGATAATACTTCAAAGTTCTAGCAAAGACAAAACTCACAAGCCAACTATTTTAAACATTAGCCACTGTTACTAGGCTCAAGTGGGCACTTTTACACGAAAAGAAACCACTTAAAAACTTGTAAAAGAGAGAATGCAAAATAAAAGACAGAATCTGTCAAACCAGAACAGTCTGTAATGACGAATTTTTTCGAGGCACTTACGATGCTCAGATGAAAACTTTTGAAATAATGAAAGTTGCGTAACATCATCAGGAACATGCACAAAAATTTCAGCATTTTTCGATTTTTTCTGATTTTCTACTGAATTAAACGGTGACGAACAGCAATCTGTCCCAATGCAGTCCCGAAAATAAAACCAACTTTGCATTAGTAACTCTCCTTGGCACAACAAAACAGCAAATAAAAGATACAAAGGAGTTGCTACAGAGGTAAACAAGCATCCTTGACTCAAGAAAACAAAAATAAAACAGCAAATAAAAACATGGGTTATCTCCCAGAAGTGCTTTTCTTTAATGCCTTTGAGCTAGGCATGAAGAGATGCATCAAGTATTGCCAAAAATGTTGAAATCCTCCACTCTTTCGGTGGGATCCTCTTTCTTAATTGGGAAGAAAAACTTTCGGTTGATAGGTGCAACAAACTTCATGAACCCATATTTTGCATTGATAAATCCCCCATTACTCTTCAAAAAAGATCTTCCCAAAACTATATTACTAGGAGATTTTGTAAGGATCATAAAAGTTGTAGGTATATTTTTATTTTGCATAGTAATCTCAACATTAATGATCCCTACACTTTTTATAATAGTGCCATCAGCATGAAAATGAAAAACAGGATAATCAACCATACCATCAATTTTTAACAAGTCAAACACTATCTTAGGCATGATGGACATTGTGGAACCAAGATCACAATAGGCACGAAATTTCTCACTACCAATGCTTATTTCAATAAAGGGTTCCCAATCATTTTTTAACTCAACATGAGGTGGTTCCTTAATGTGGTGGTCTAAGGTTAAGTCCTTGAGTGACTCTTCTATTTTATCAAGCCTAGTAAGCACACCTGTCTTATCCTCTTGAGGAAATTGAGCAAGTCCATTCAAAATTTTATAGGCTTTTTCTGTATCATGTTCATAGAAAGTCTCCCCCACCATAGTATCTAGAGCATTTTGGTATAAAGGTAGCAAGCCAAAGTAGAAACGTTTAATAAGAATGTCTAAGTCCATTTTAAGTTGCATCTTCCTATGCAGTTCTAACATCCTTTCCCAAGCTCCTTTAAAAGTTTCTCCACTCTCCTGTCCAAACCCAATAATTTCTCCTAAAGGGGAAACAGTAATGAAAGGACTGGAGCTAGACATGGTAACAAGCAAGTAACAACCGAAATAGTAAACTAGATGCAGGAATTTAATTTTTTTGGGTTTTTGATTTTTAACAGCAAGCAAAACAAAACTAAAACAAGACAAAAAACAAAGTAAAGAGATTGGAACTGAGAGACTCCCCTTTCCAATAGCCTCCAAGTCCCCGGCAACGGCGCCAGAAAACAGCTTGATGGCTACGTGTTGGTGAACCCCAAGAGGAAGGTTATGATGTAGACAGCAGAAGTTTTCCCTTGAGAAATCTACCCAAGGTTATCAATCCAGTAGGACTTGACGATCTATCGGAAGGTTGTTGATGTTGACTCCCCCTGGCGCTAGGGAGCTTGCACCAACGTGGAATCTGCACAGACACAAACCAGAACTTTGCCCAACACGAAACAGAGAGGTTGTCAATCTCTCCGGTCTTGCAGAAACAAAGAGTTAAACGTATGGTGTGGAAAACAGCAGGAAAAACAGCAAGTAACAGGAAACAGATGATTGCAGCAGGTTGTGTAAACAGTATGAGGAAATTGGACCAGGGTCCACAGTTCACTAGTGGTGTCTCTCTCAGAACAGATAACTAGCATGTTGGGTAAACAAATTACAGCTGGGCAATTGACAAATAGAGAGGGCATAACAATGCAATACATGCCAAGATGTCTACTATGAAATCTAGTTGGGCATTACAACAAAGTACATAGACCGTTATTCCAACCGCATCTATGCCTAAATAATCCACCTTCAAGGCAGCATCCGCATCCTGTTCAGTATTAAGTTGCTAACAACAGATTATTGCATGAAGTAAAGTGTGTAATGTAATCAATACAAGTGCCCTTGGACACTGCACCAATGTTTTATCCCTAGTAGCAACAGCACATCTACCATCTTAGACCTTTCTGTCACTGATCCAGATATCTAGAGACTGAACCCACTATCGAGCATAAATACCCCCTCTTGGAGTCACAAGCATCTACTTGGCCAAAGCATCTACTAGCAACGGAGAGCATGCAAGATCAAGAGCACATAGATAAACAACTTGAATAAACATGGTATCAATATTCATCGGATCCCAGCAAACACAACATCTAGCATTACAATAAGATGATCTTGATCATGTTAGGCAGCTCACAAGATCTAAACATGGAGGCACAAGGTAGAGAGACAACCATCTAGCTACTGCTATGGACCCGTAGTCCAGGGGTGGACTACTCACGCATCACTCCGGAGGCAGGCATGGTGATGTAGAGCCCTCCGGTGATGATCTCCCCTCCGGCAGGGTGCCGGGAAGAGCTTCAGAACTCCTCCGATCTGAGATTGACGATGACGGCCGCGACGGAACTTTTCGTGGAATATGATCGACCGTAATAGGGTTTTCGCGTCGCGGAGAATATATAGGCGAAGAGGCGGCGTCGGTGGCCGAGGGGGGCCACCACGCCATAGGGGGGGCGGGCCCACCCTGGGCCGCGCCCTAGTGTGGCGTGGCCCCCTGGTGGGTCTGCTCCGACTCCCCTTTGGACTCCGTGATCTCCTCGTGATATTATTGACGATGTCTTTTGTTTCGTCCAATTCCGAGAATATTTCCTTAATAGATTTTCTGAAACCAAAAACAGCAGAAAACAGGGAACTGGCACTGTGGCATCTTGTTAATAGGTTAGTCCCAGAAAATGCATAAAAATGATATAAAGTGTAACCAAAACATGTAGCAATTGATATAATATGCATGGAACATCAAAAATTATAGATACGTTTGAGACGGATCAGGTATCACGGCAGATGCCATGGGATGGCTTATGTTGGGGCCGATGGACGCTGGTGGAACCGGGGAGGGCTAGCGCGCTAAGGAGAGCACACGGAAGACACAAAGCACACCTCGATCTACCCAGGGTCAGGGCCCTCGTGAGGAGGTAAAACCCGTACTCCTGCCTGTCTCTATATCTCGGTATCTCACAAATACAATGGTGCTCCTTGAGCTGTATCTTTGCAGCTATGTCACTGAGCTCTAAGGAAGAAGATGAAGCTAAGGGGGGCAATGTCTCTCTCTGGGCGTTGCCTCTGGCCGTCGTCCCTCACGTAGGAGGGAGTGAGGGTCTATATATACCCTAGCACTAGCAACGGTCACATCACCGTACCGGCACTGCAGACGCGCACGCCTGCGCGTCATGATTGTCTCTGCACAGTGGATAGGACGTGGCTTGCCCATGCCCTGTCCCATACCTCTGCTCCCACGTACAGCCGAGGTCAGCGGCGTCCTTCTCCTGCTCCCACGCCCGTCCTTGGTCAGCAGAGGTGAGCCCGGTCACCTCAGACACGCGCCATACCGCACGCCACGCTCCCATGACAGACGGGCTGTGACAGCAGCGCTGACCTCCGTCCGACATAAGGTGCCTCCTCTCTATAACCCGGCATGGATATGCCAGATTCCCTTTCCTGAAAAGCCTCCCGCCAACATCATAACTCGGCCTCCTCTGGGCCCGTGTATGTCGGTTTTTTGTACCTCGGTCCATTCTTGGACACAGCTTATACCATACCATGACCCTACCCAGGGGTAGCCCCCCGACAAAACTCAAATAAGTGTACATACACACTAAAACATGTCCATATACACCTAGATACATGTGAATGTGGACAAAAACCTAAAACATCTTATATTTATAAACGGAGGGAGTAGCTTGTAAGGTTGTACTGGCTGATCGAAGCGTTTTATCCTGTGCTTAATAAACAGACGAGGTTGATTTAAAAAAAAACAGACGAGGTTGATGTGTATGTATGTACTTCGGCAATCCTGGCAGTTTCAGTTCGGGGGCCATCTTAGTTCCCTTTCCTTTGGCTACAAATTAATAATTTGAGACCATGAATTGGATGAATTTGAGTTCATATGGGTTTGGATCAAACTGCATATCAATTGGTGCGCCTTCCTAGGCTGTCGACCTGCTGCTGCCGCCGAATGATCATGGTGGTTCCACGGATCTCGTGGAGGCCAACGGTCCAACGGATTACATGTTAGAGCATCTCCATCGGCACCCTCCAAATCGGTATCCGGCACCCCCAATTGAGCCCCAACTGGGGGGTGCCGGACACATGTCCACCCAAGATTTGGAGGCCGCCCACAGCGGCGCCCCCCAAAGGCCCACCCCCCAACGGCGAGCAATGGATCGAACACCTTGCGGGCGGCAACTTGTCTCGGCCGCGACATTCCAAGTAATTAAAAACGATTCAAATTAAACTAAAACGATGCAAGTTACAAACTTAAACTAAGACGTTACAAACTTAAGCTAAAACGATAGAAAGTTAAACTTGATGGCGGTGACACGTCTCCGCTACTGCGCCGTTTGGGAAGCCGGGAAAGGCTGGGGCGTTCAGCAGGCGCCGCCGTAAATGCGAGGCGTGCGGGAGACACATCGCCGTCCCGTCCCTTCGTCGCCTGTGGAAACGCGTCGCCATTAACGCGAACTTGGAGGCCCTCTCGGGGGTGCCGGACACGAAATTGTTCGGGGCGACCCTTTCGGGGGTGCCGCTGGTGGCGGTTTTTGACGTCCGGACCCCCAATCGGCCTTTGGGGGGTCGTTTGGAGGGTGCCGGTGGAGATGCTCTTAAGTGACCACTTCAATTGTGGCCCGTGTGTCTCTTTGAGGAATACAAGATTACAAGCGTTCCTTAACTTCCCTAAAAAAAAGCGTTCCTTAACTGTTTGCACTCCGTTCTGCTACCACGAAAACAGAAACCACATTTTCACTAAAAACATTCAACTATAAGCACAATACGGTTCACCACTTCGCTAAGATCATATCCATCAAGCATACCAAACTACATATATATGTGCCTAGCTACGATGACTACGTGAATCTGGCAAACATCGCTACCACCTACCAACAGTCTACTTGCGTCTCCCTACTGGCACTTTTCTTTTTACCGAAACTGGTTCATTCCCTCCAATGGCTCCAAACATATCGAGAATGGTATTCCTCACAACCTTCATCAGACCACCTTTCGTTCGCAGCAATCTATAGATCGCAAGCCAGTAGAGTCTGCCATGCTTCACACCAACGGCTCCGTCGTAGACCATTGAGAAATACATGTAGATGTTGAGCGACCTGAGATCCATAGATATTTGTTATTGCATATATGATGGAAGGCGAATATTCACACAGCTATCCAAGAAAAAAATAAACGAGAAACAAATGTTTTGCTTTATATGATATTAACCCTTTGCTTAAGGCGCAAAATTCCAGTAGTTCCTACACAAACACTAAAAATTCAGTAGCTATATTACTTGTGTACAGTGACCAAATGCATGTTGGAATTCAGCAAAGGACCCTGTTCATTAAACAAAGTATTGTTTAGTCAATATCTCATGGCCCCTCATTTGTTGTTCGGATTTCTGGCTCATCTACTATTGGTATGTGGAGGCTCCAACCAAGGGACTTGCATCAGTAAACACTATGACATCAAGAAACATCACTCACCAGCGCACGCAGGCTGGCATGATGCTTTAACGTGGACTGTCGTAGTGTTATTCATGTATTAGGTCATTATGTTGTCTTTTGTGTATACTTGATCAATTTGCTATCTATCTTTTTCTATTCAAATTCAAACTAGCAAAGATCGCTACTTATTCGCTACATTAGTAATAATTATTGCAAATACAGACCAGGAAGATTATATTTGTATTGGAAGAAAATGGAGCATTGTTGTTGCAGACATAGGCGCTGACCAATGGAGTACAGTAGTGTGGCAGAAAGTTGTGTTATTAAAGGAGTACAATATTCTTCCACAAACACAGGAGTACAACAGCAAGTATTGGGTAGCCTGACAGTTGTGGAGCTCAGACTTGTTGTGTGAGAAGTAATGCAATATAAGTTTCATTTTTTTAATCTGCAATGTGGATCATGATTTTGCAATCAATTTGTTCTACTCAATGTATCATCCATGAATATGAATGACTAGATGGTAGATGCTTGTGATTGTAGATTCCTTGAGCTGAGAAGTTTTATTATTTGATTTGCTAAATCATCACAAAGTTTCAAGGAAAATATATGACTTAAGAATATGTATGCTTTTAGAAAACTAATTAGGTTGCTTGTGATTCAGGGGATTTGAACTATTGCACAAACATATTGTGAGATATTACAGTTATCATATTTGAACAGAGTACACGGGTGATTGTAATTTGGTTCATGTTTTTAACACCCATTTTTTTAGATAGAACAAGGTTGGGCAGGCTGCACCGCTGCACGCCTTACCAACTGAGCCAGGTTTCACATCGCATTTTAACGATCTTTTGATTGTTGCATGGATGCTTGGCGTCCATTTTTATATATGTTGTTATTATGATCCACTTTCGAGCATCAAATTCTTATCCTTGAACATGCAAATATATTTTCTATAGCGCTGCAAATAATAATTCTTAATCGATTAGGGGTTTCTAGATTTTCTTTTCTGCAAGTAAATTACAATGAAGAAGATGTGAGGGTCAGAAAAAATAATTATTAGTCTAGATAACTTTGTACACGTGTTACAAGAAGTAACGGACTAAAGAAGTCCGTAGCAACGATCTACATACACTAATGTATATGTATTTCCATAGCAAATGCCGCAAGTTAGCAACATCATACTATTATTCAGATTGGTCTCAAGAAATTAGCATGAAATTTTAGCAAATAAAAAAAGGTCCGTGCACCTTGTTTCTATTTCAGTGGCATTGATTAATCATATTTGCACAACAGGAAAAGTCACCAATTGGAGCTTTTTGCTCTTCTAGAATATGCGTGAATTGGAACTTATAGTTAACAGATCACGGCTCAAATATGAAGCATCAAGATATTGATTTTTTGTGGATAATCGAATAATTATGCTGCTGCACTTACCAGATCAATTCAACAAGAAAGCGGTAGAAGCCCTATAACCAGCAAAGAAAAGCATACAAAGATTAATTAGTAAAGCATCTAACTGCACAAACTTCCTCAAGAAAGGATTATGTCAAACATGTTGACACATATTTTAGGTGGAAAATGTCATACCTGAAAAACACTATTATCCTTGAAAGACAAAATAAGTAGAAGGACTGTAGAAAAAGAATAGGAAACAAATCATATCAAAATAGGTGCAAAACTACCACAAAAAACTAAGTGTAAATAAACAAATACATAGTCAGGCTGTCCATGTGCATACAAATGTACTACTGGAGCAAAATAGTAACTCGTGAAAAGAAAAGAAAAAAGAATGGTAAACTGAAGTCTTTTTAAACTCACCTAGCTGTATCCTTGCACATATGGTAAATGACTTGCCATCCCTTTGCAACTGGGCTGATAAGGCACTTAACTTGTAGAAGATATACCCAAGTACAATATCCATGAACAGCGTAGGTGTTGTTTTGCAGAGTTGGCCCAACCCAGCAACGACTAACAAAGCGCCTGCACGGACCACAAGATCTTCAGTGTCTCATAAGCCATACACCTCGGCTTATGTACCGATGTTGCGCTATAAGATCATACATAACCAAACAGTGTCTACAAATTTCTGATGTAGGGTTGCAGTTTCAGCTAAAAGATAGAAGTCTATAGACAGTACTACTGTGGTAAATAGGCTAAAGCGCTTTAAAGTTCAGTTCTTGATTTTACCTGATAGGGTGCCGACGTGGAAGCTGCGGCAGCGGAACAAGTTGCCCGCGGCCATGATCTCGCGCAGTGTTAGCAGGATGGATTGGAGGGGGCAGCGACAAGGGCATGCCATATAGCATCCAGTTCTTTCTTCCCCTGTCCAACTGGGAAAAAATCGGCGAGAGGGAAAAACTTGGCGTCTTCTTGGAGCAGAGCCACTCCCCACCAGCGGTTAGAGCCAGGCGGTAAGGTTTCCGAATCTGAGTCCGAGTTGTGGGCGTAGCTCCAGGCAGTAGGGGCGACACAGGACAGCTTCAAGCCGGTTCCATTGTTACGGCCGAGGAAACCGGACACAGATCGGGGGACCGCGGCGCCGGCGGGGCAGCACCGGAGACAAGATGACATTGTGGCCGAAATTGTTGCCATACCTGCGGTATTGGCCGCGAGATTTTTGAGGATCGCCATTGTCAGATTAGTTCTCCCTTCGGCGGCGGCGGGGAAGGAGGGCAAAGAGGCAGAGTCACGGGCATCTTCTGGTCGTTTTCTGCTCTTCGCGACGCCGCACTCGTAACGTTAAAATCCCATTAAAAAAAAAACTCGTACTGGTCGTTTTCTGCTCTTCGCGACAATGGCCCTTGTCACGGGCGTGGCACCCGCCAATGCCGCCGCCTGCTACTACTCCCTCCTCCAGAGCTGCATGAGCTGCGCCCGGCAAGGCAGGTCCATCCACGACAGGCTCATCACCTCCGCCTCTGTCCCGGACCTGCACCTCGGCACCAAGCTCGTCATCTTCTACGGCAAGCACGGCGACGTGGCCGCGGCCCGGAAGGTGTTCGACGGAATGCCGCACCGCAGCGTCGTCTCCTGGACGGCCATGGTCTCCGGGTATGCCAGGAACGGCCGCCCGCGGGAGGCGCTGGAGCTGTTTGCGCTCATGCGCGCGTCGGGGGTCGCGCCGAACCAGTTCACCTACGGGAGCGTGGCCAGCACGTGCGCGGCGGCTGGGTGCGCGAGGAGCGGGGAGCAGGTGCACGCGTGCGTGGCCAAGGGGAGGTTCGTGGGGGACATATTCGTGCAGAGCGCCCTCATGGACATGCACCTGAGGTGCGGGGCGGTGGCCGACGCGCGGCGGCTGTTTGCGGGGATGGAGAGGAAGGATGTTGTGTCTTGGAATGCCTTGCTCAGGGGTTTTGTGGAGCGTGGGCATTACGGTGACGCACTTGAGTTGCTATCCTCAATGCTGAGAGAAGGTATGGTCTGGCACCGGGATCTTCTACTGTATGTTTCCTCTTGCTATGAACTGACATGCAATGTGTGGCCCCTTGGCTTATATACTGCTATGAACACCTCAAATCCAGGCCCATTATTGTAAACTCAGCATGTCATGCTACTACATGCTATATATTCTTTATGTAAAAATAGTAATGTGCTGCTAAACTTACGGTTCTCTAAATATATAATTTTCTCCTCATCGAAATGTACCAAATAGTCACCAAAATTGTTAATCCTCTCTGGGGTTGCGCTAACGTAAATTAGCACTTCCAATGACTAGTTTCCACTGTCTAATTTCGATTTACATGTTTTAGATTTTTTGAGAGAACTCGCATCTTTTAGATTTTTCAGTTTGCATTTCTATTATGCTGTTGTTTGTGTATTCGAAATACTACATTTTTTTCTTGGTCGCTAATCAGTTACAGTAAAAAAAACTGAACAGAAATGCTGCCTGACCATTTCACATTTGGAAGTGCTCTAAAAGCCTGTGGAGCAGTTAGTGTGCTTGCTAACGCGGAGCTGATTCACACTTGCGTAATAAAGTTAGGCTACGGGGACGAAAAGGTTGTTATTGGATCACTTATCGATGCTTATGCAAAATGTCGGAGCATGAGCAGCGCACGAGTGATATATGACTCCATATGTGAGCCAGACCTTGTGTCATCTACTGCCCTGATCAGTGGGTACTCCATGGATAAAAAACACACTGAAGATGCAATGGAGCTCTTCTGCAAGATTCATCGTAGGGGTCTGAGGATTGATGGTGTTCTGTTAAGCTCCTTGCTTGGCCTTTGTGCTAATGTGGCATCTCTCAGACTGGGGACACAGATTCATGCTTATATGTGCAAGAAGCGGCTTATGGGTGACGTGGCATTGTACAATGCTCTAGTTGATATGTATGCAAAGGCAGGAGAATTTTCAGATGCCAGGCGTGCTTTTGATGAAATGCCCCACCGAAATGTGGTTTCATGGACTTCACTCATCACTGCCTATGGGAAAAATGGTTTTGGAGGGGATGCTGTGAGCCTTTTCGATAAAATGCTGGAGGATGGTGTGAAGCCAAACGATGTGACATTCCTTTCTCTTCTGTCTGCATGTGGTCATTCTGGTCTGATGAGCAAAGGAATGGAATATTTCACTTCCATGATGAGCAAATATGGCATTGATCCAAGAGCGGAGCATTACAGTTCTGCGATCGACCTTCTTGGCCGTGGAGGTCAGTTAGAAGATGCATGGAAGCTAGTTCAGAATATGGATATTGAACCCAATTCATCAATGTTGGGCGCTATGCTTGGAGCTTGTAAAGCGTATGGAAACATGCCTCTTGGAGAAACTGCAGCCAAACATCTTTTCGATATAGCTCCTGAGAGTTCTGTACACTATGCTGTGCTTGCAAACATGTATGCGGAATCTAACTTATGGGAGGATTCTCGAAGTACAAGAAAATTGATGGCTGAAACATCTAGTGGAAAGGAAGCTGGTCACAGTGTCCTCTAAAGATAATGAATAAGTTTCCTCTCCAAGATATTCAGATGATGGTTGTTTGCCTCTGATAGATGCACCAGATGAATCTGGATTACCTTCAGACCTTGGTCCACAGTGAACCTGACAGATGCAACTTGTAGGGCCTACACAGCTTTGTAAACTCTAACCAACTTTGGAATCTTTGCTCCTTTTGTTCAGCACTGCAGAGTAAGTGCACATTGTGCTTACTTAAAGCTTCTGTATAATTTGTTCATTTATATTATATCTGTTTGGTTACATTCTCTGTAAATTCATATGTTGCCACTTTTGCCAACTGTAAAAAATTCTTGTTTGCTGATGCATGTTTGACTCCTAAAGTCTTGTCAGTATTCCCCGTTCTGTCTATGTGCTGATTGGACAGTTACAGGTCTACGGAGCCTTCATCTTATTACTTAGTTCAAGTTGTCTACATCAATTTGATTACATACAAGGTTTTATTTGCTAATCATGTATGCCACATGATAGTTGTCTACATCAGTTGATACCTATAAGAATACTGTAAAACATGTAGTGGATAAACCAGTTTGTTATTCTCTTGTGTACATGACTATAGGGTGATACTCTGTTTTGCACTCTACGCTTTCCATATCTCTTTTGGTGTGGGTACAAATGTTGAGTATTTTTCAACGATTTATGACTGATTTGATCGTCCTTTATATGTTGAACCTGACAGTGCTAATATCATGGGCTTGATCTATTGCATACGTTTTATTGGTGTTGAGTGAATCTCTCTGCAACATAAATTGGTCAATGCAAAAAAGTGGTATCATCTCTGCATGACTTCAACTTTCAAGTCTCGAGAATGTAAATCCATCACGTTCCAGTTACTTAATGAATAATTGAATATGTTATCCAATCCATGTGCTGTTGACTTAATTTTTGTTTGTTTACTTGCTTTACCTTTTAAAATATTTTGATCACTACTTCAGATCTAAACTGTAAAAATAAATTTAAAAATACGTAGTGAAAATGGCATGCCATTTTATCAGTATCACATACTAGTATAGTCCTGAGTCCTGACTGATATACCAAGCTTGCATGATCATGATATAATCATATAACTGAAACTTCTTTTTTGTTTTTATTAGTTTGCAAGCATTTGACTAGTGATTTCTGCTCTCTGAAACTATCATAATGCAGTTATTCCTTTTTCACATTATCTGCTTTCCTATTGCACATGTTGATATTTATTAACAGAATCAGTCGATCCCTAAATAATAGTACCAAAGTTAGGGCTGTTAACAGCTAGCAACTTACAGTTCAAGTTTTTGATGTGGCACTTTATAGTAACATGCTGAAGTCTCTGCATCATCTTAAGAGTGTGGATTACACAAGTGCACGGGTCACGAAGGCGTGAAGGATGGTCACCATTCATCCTCATCCAATGCCTGTTGGCAATCATAGTTTGTAACTGGTGGATTAGAGGTCCTTAACTTCTGAAATACATCCTATCCATAATAATATGCTTCCTAGATGCCTGATCCGAGGCTTGTGTGTATTCTTCAATTCTTGTACAATCACGCAAGCCACAGAACCCCCGAATACTGACCTTCAAGCACATGCCAAAGTCTTCGGCCATCTGCTGGCCGCATTACATAAGAAAATAGTGCAGCTGTAAGCCTGTAAGGGCATCTACTTCGAGAGCCATTATACTAATATATTGAGAAAAATGGCTTGCTTACTGTCACTTATGTGCAACCTAAGCTACTGAACTATAAAGCAGGCTGTGAGTTCTAATTCACCTATATCATCAAGGATTGTGCAAATCCATCTTTGTAGCTAAGGGTTTACATTGGTCATGCACAACATGGTTTACACAGTCCTTTTTGGATTTGTCCTTCCTCTTGTCCTACAATCCTCCCTAGTGTTATGCAATCCACCAGAGTTGAAGGTTGGCTTTTACCAATACACATGCCCATATGCAGAGGTCATTGTTCGTGATGAGATGAACAGGATCATCTCCCACGTCCCAAGCCTCGCCGGCCCTCTGCTCCGCCTGCACTTCCACGACTGTTTCGTGAATGTGTGCACACATCTTAGTCTGTTCTGGACTATTTCAGTTAAGTCCAGAGGAGATGTACTGAACCGTTTGTATTCTGCAGGGTTGTGATGCTTCTATTCTGCTCGATAGCCTACCAGGATTACCATCTGAAAAGGAATCGATACCGAACCTTAGCCTGCGAGGCTTCGGCGCAATTGACCTTGTCAAGGCTAAGCTGGAGCAAGCCTGCCCTGGAGTGGTCTCCTGTGCTGATATCCTAGCTCTTGTGGCAAGGGATGTTGTACTACTGGTAAGACTAGCAGCTCTGTTCAATATTGCTGGTTCATTATTCAAGTAAGAGAAATTGACATAGTTCGAAAAAAATAGTGGGTATAGGACGATTTTCAGGCCAATAATGGGCCAAAACCACAGTTTTGACTGTCTTCAGTGAGTTTGATCATCTTTTATGAATTTACTTGCAGTACCTTCTCTCTTGCTAAGCCAACTTTCATTTTCACTATGCAACAGACCCATGGGCCTTTTTGGGATGTTCCAACTGGGCGGAGAGATGGGATGAGATCGGTGAAGGATGACGCTTTGAACAACCTACCTCCACCCTTTTTCGACGCCACTCGTAACCTGTTCCAGTTCTTCATCCCGAAGGGCCTTGATGCTAAGGATCAGGTGGTTCTGCTAGGTATATACTATTCTTGAGGAACTGAACTCATTGCATTTCTAATAAACTACTGCATCTCTCCTAGTCTTAGTAGCCTGCGCTCCTTTTCACTGTAGTTTACTCAAACTTTGCTGATCCCAACAAATCTCTAGTAGCATTCCCCGATAAAGGTGACTGTATGTATAATAACGAAGCAACTGGGTAATCGAGAAAGGTATGCACGTACCAGGTCAACAGAGATGAGAAAGACAAAACTATGTGGTTTGCACTTTTCAGTCCTGGTAACATTGCATGATACTAGTATGATGAAAACTCCATTTCTGATTTTTACAGATATTGCAGTTCTTCAAACTCGACCTGTAGGAAGCCCCATGGAAACTGACACATGTTATATCTTGTCTATGCATTGACAGGGGCGCACACCCTCGGGACCTCCCACTGCTCGTCCTTCTCGGACCGTCTGTACAACTTCAGCGGCACGCTCATGCCCGACCCGTCGCTGGACAGGCAGTACGTCCCGCGTCTGAAGACCAAGTGCGTGCAGGGGGACACGAGGACGCTGGTGGAGATGGACCCAGGGAGCTTCAGGACGTTCGACACGAGCTACTACCGGGTCATCGCCAAGAGGAGGGCGCTCTTCACCTCCGACAAGACGCTCATGCTGGACCCCTTCGCCAGGGACTACGTGCTGCGCCAGGCGGGCGTGGCAGCAGGAGGGGGCTACCCTGCCGAGTTCTTTGCGGACTTTGCGGCGTCCATGGTGAAGATGGGGAGCGTGCAGGTGCTCACCGGCGCGCAGGGGCAGGTCAGGAGGCGATGCGCCGCCGTGAACTAGGTGTACATGTAAATGTTGGTTGGTCTATGTGACCGATTGTCAACTCGTAAATTATCTAATGCTTAGTGGTTAATTTATGTTGGCGTAGGATTAGTAATGTGTGTCTTACGCGCGTACATTGTGTGCATTACCGTATTTCTTCATCTGTATGGCTGTTTTACGTACTGATATCTTCAAATAAAGTGTTTGCTTGGTTCAGTGAAATGGTGTCATTTCAGGGAACCTGTTCTCTGCAAGAAAAATACAACACACAAAATGACATAATTGAACTTGTATTTCCGATTGTTCTCTGCTTCTCTGTGGGCTGCTTATAGGAAACTTGAAAGGGACGTGCTATCTGACAGTACCTTGTGTGGCAAAGTTTACTCTCTGCATTGGATAGGTCCTAGCTAAAGGATAAAGTATAACAACCGGAAACTCACAAGTGCACCCGGGAGCATGTGCTCCCGGTTTTTTCGAAAAAAAATTGAAAATTGAAAACTTGTCAAAAAATTCCGAAAAAAATCATGCACATACCTGAGCATGTCACACACCATCGTGTCAAATTTGGCGACGAAACGACATCGCGGCCGCCCTGTGCAAAAATGCGTTAAGCTAGCTCCACATGCACGGTCAACTCTTTAACCTTGTCTCGCACTCCTTGTGCACCTCCTTTTCCAGTTTTTGCTCATATCCTGTAATTGTTACAGCTGTGGCGAAAAGGAGGCGGTCAATTTTATGTGACTGGAATTTACAAAGAAAATAAATCACACAACTGAAATTAGCAAAAGCGTGTTTTGTTTACTCGAAGTATCTAACCTTTTTGTATAGACCACCTTTCTCTGCTCCTCCAACGAAATCACCCCAACCGAAAGAAGAAGAATATCGGTATCCTACACAAAAAAATCCAAGGAAACTTTGCTGCTTAGCTTGGCATCTCCATCGCTTTCTGTTCCTTCCTCGCTCATCAACGAATCACCACGGGCGCCAGGAAACGACACTAAAACCACTACGACGTACAAGCCCAGAACAGACGTACATACACCATGCGCGCAGACGGTGATCGCAGACCAAGCAAGCGTACACACGCGCCATGCCGACCACCGGCGGCCGCCACTTCCTCCACCCGCTCCCGGCGGAGCGGCCGCACCTGACGCGCTGCACCAAGCTCCTCTGCTCGGCGTTCCTCACCCTCCTCCTCCTCGCCGGCGTGCTCCTCTTCGTCGTCTACCTCGCCGTTCGCCCGCACAGGCACCAAGCAGTCGGCCAGCGTCGCGGTCGTCCTCTCCGGGCGGTTCTCCGTCCGCAACCCCAACCACGACGTGGCCTTCCTCTACGACCGGCTCGACATGTCCGTGCACTACCGCGCGTACGGCGACGTCGTCAGGGACCACGACCTCAACGGCGGGGCGCCCCTGTACCAGCCGCCCAAGACCACGCTGGACCTCGCGTTCGACGGCGTGGCCGTGGTCGGCAGAGTTCACGTTGAAGGTCCGGTCGAGGATCCGGGCCAAGGTGGCCTTCTGGGGGTCCCACTGGCACCCGCTCCACGTGGCCTGCGACGTGGCCGTGGGGCCTGACGGTCAGCTGCTGCCTGAGAGCCAGCAGAAGCGCTGCAGCATAGACTTCTTCTAGATGTAAATACATTTGATTTCACATGAATGGAGACTGGGGTTTCATGCTTTGGCCAACCATTTTACATTGGAGAATTATTTCCAGTTACAAACTACAACACACTCATCCATCCATCCATCCACACAACCATATTCCCAGTGCATTCTGAAATTTAAAACTCCACTTAGCTGAACTTGCACCGAGGTGTTTACAACGAGCTGAGCCAATGACACAGAGTCGATATATACAAAAAAAGAAAAAATTACGCTCTGATGAACATGTCTCGGCAGGGCAGTAAACGGGCCATGTCAAAAACAAGGCAGCTGCCAGGTGGAATAAACTGGTCATCATCATCCTTTGTCGAAAGCGCCATTACACAGATGTCTGACTGCATACGTCGAACGTCTTCATTGCCTTCATCGTTCAGTACGGCAGCATATGGGCAGGTACATTGGGGTGACAAATCTCCAAGCCTTCGTTGAATCATTAACTCTTCACTCTTATGACCTAGCACCAGAGCACCGATTTACTGGGCGGTATTTCACCAAGCTGAGTTTTCCATGTCATACAATTACCCTGGCGATAAGCAAAGATATGATGAATGAAGTTATTACTAGTGGAAAGTACATGTTTGGTATGGGCAACATAACAGAATGCGTAAATGCATGAAAGGACCAAGTACACGGCATGTCACCTGAATTGGGAGATTTTGTCCATAATATACAAGGTAAGATCTAATGCAAAGATGAAAAAGACTAATAATGGTAGCTTAACACCGCATGAACATGTGAAATTCTAAAACTATTACACCCTCGGACTTCGGTGAGAAGGTTGCAGGTTTCAAGAGCAAGGAGGTTCTTCCAAATAAGAATAATACTACCCTATAAAGAAGCAGCATGGTTCCAACACAGAAAACAGAGATGAGATTCTGGAAAGATATCACTCCTAAATATGACAGTAGAGTGGAGCAATGTATAGGATCTTACCGTTTTATTTTATCCAATCTCGAGCACAAACAAGTGCCTCAATCGTCTTGATGCTCAATGTGCTGTAGTGCTTTGGAATTACCGGTCCGCTGCTACTGAATGCTGCTTCGGATTGAACGGCAGATGCTGGCATAGCCAATATGTCCCGTGCAATAGCTGCTAGCGTTGGGTACTTCGTGGTATGGTTCATCCACCAGTTCAAAATATCAAAATCATCCTTCCGTGGAACTAGACCATCTTCAAGGTAGTCATCGAGTTCTGTAGATATCTGACAACTTGCTTGTTCATTGAGATGCTGATCCCAATCATCTAATAAATCATTATTATCGGCATCCAAAGCCGCACTATTTGAAGCAGCACTCGGTCGGTCCGTAGGATTGCAGTATTCATTGAACAGTTCCCGGACTGTTTCGCGTATTTCAGATAAGTAGATCTCTGAATTCGTGCCAAAAGCTCGTTTCAGGCGAAACTCAATGAAGCTGGTTTTGAATCTAGGATCCAGAACAACAGGTATTGACAACCACAAGTATGAATTTTGCCAATAGCCATGGAACACTCCCTGCATCTCCATAACCAATCTAGAGATTTCTCCTTGATCATTTGATGCTTCTTCTTGCAAAACTGTCCTCACTTTCCAAACCTCATTGAAGTATATATTTGCTGTGACAGAGCTAGGGCAAGAAATAACTTCAATGACACGATAAAATGTCCTCAGAATCTTGCAAACAGACTCAGCAACATTCATATCTTCTGGATTCAGCACATTTTCAGAAGGAAATGACTTCTTGAACTGCAAAAGTACTTCAAGCCTAAAATAAAACTTGTGCCACCACTTAGCATCTTCTTGTGGACACTTCAAACTCATCTGTGAAATGACTTCCAGAAGCTGTTGTTGGGCCAATGGTGAGGATGCACGTGCCACAAAAAAATCCATTGCTGCATCACCAACAAGGCGAAGTATATCTGCTTGCGCTTGAGAAACAACACTATTTAAGACATCATCTAGACAAGCAATGTTGTATAGTGTGCCTCTGATAGGAAGGCACTTCTTCTCTGTGAGCATTTCCTTTAGCTTCACGGTGTTTGCATTGTTCCTTACATCACCAACAGAAGTCAAGCTCCAGATCTTATGTTCAAGATTCCAATCTCTAATTGCATCCCACATGACATTGTATGATCCACTTTCTGAATCTGGGACAGAAGCCTCCTTGCAATGTATTATTCTTTCCAGATTAGTAGGTGAGGACCAAAACATGCCAAATTTGATAATTATTCTGTGGACTTTCCAGTCATCACCAATAAAATGTGCTGTCAGACACAGGTAGTTTACTGTTGACTCAGGTCCATCAGGAGTCCAGATGCTTGCTGACAGGGACACACGTCGGGAGGAAAGTGTAATTATATCCTTAAGATTTACCTTTTCCTTTTGAAATAAGGCAGTACAATGTTCCTCCATAACATTATGAGAAACTGCATCAACCATAGGGTTGAGATTCGTTATAAATCTTCTCATTTCTTCATGCTCCACAATTGAAAAGGGATAAGCATGTACGATTATCATTTTGGCTAGCTCCTGATAAGATGTTTCTTGACCAAACTTCCTGGCGCTCATGTCAGTTGAAATGTTCACGAATGATGTTTTCTGCTTCTTCAGGCATGTACCATCTGATGTTGGTGAGGATTGATGTGCTGGCACCATTTGAATGGGCCGGATTATAGGGGTTGTTTCACTAGAGCTACTAGTCCTAAAGAGCTTGCTAGAGTATTCAGCAATCTGAACCTTCCCATTTGTCAAGGCGGGCGAGAGCTCATCATGCACCCTGGACTTGAAAGTAGGCGCACTCGAAGGGTGAAACGAAATCTTCTGTTGATTGTGGACACTTCCACGCCGTCCTGGACAGGTTAGAAGATGTCGACTCAGATGGCTTCTCCCTCCAAACTTATTTGCGCTGAGACGTTTTTGGCAGTGAATGCAATCTGCAGCCTGCAGCTTCCCCTCTACGTAAACAGGAGTGAACTCCTTCCACACCTTGGACTTGAATCTGCTGGGAATTACTGAGCCGATATCGTCAAGCGTCTCCGAGATAATCACATTCACCGGATCAATCGGTGAAACTGGACTCTGTTCATTCACCGAAACTGCGCATAAAACGTAGATCGTTACTTATATGCCAGGGGTCAATTGTTTTGACAATGTCACATCTATGTATCCTAAGCTACACCATTGCCTACTAGTAAACTCAAAATGAAACATACCATATGGGAAGTAGGAATCCTTCTGGCGCCTCTCGGCTGACTCCGGCTTGCCGGGGCAGATCTTCTGGTGGCGCCACAGGTGGCTGGTCCCGTTGGAGTCCTTGCAGCTGAGGCGGTTGTGGCAGTAGAGGCACTCGGCGAACTGGACCTTCCCGTTGAGGAAGATGGGCTTGTACTCCTCCCAGACCTTGGACCTCTTCTTGTGCTTGTACCGGAAGGCGCCGTGATGAGCCCCGTCGTACGCCACCTCCACCTTCATGCCGCCACCACCCACCACCTGCTCCTCGGGGTACTCCACGACCTGCTGGATCATGGAATGCTCCATGGCTAGCTTAGCTGCACAGCACAGTGAACATGAAACAAAATGGACTGTTATTTTTTTTTACTGCTAGTATCCATCACACAGCTACATTAAGCGCTGACAGAGCATGCGCAGCGAGCTACGAGAGTACAGATCTGCGGCCTAGAATTCAGAAGGTATGCGGGAAATTTCCACGAAATGCTGCGCAATTGAGGTGGGGAAATACTGATGGATCGCAAAGACTGCGGCTTTTAGGGAACCAAGATCCTCGGAATATACACACATGGGGAAACAAAATCAAGAAATTTCTGGAGGAAATCAAGGAGAAATCGAGGCGGAGGGGTTACCTGAAATGGGGAAGAACCCTGGCCTGGAGCGGAGATTGTGGGCGCGATTAGGGCATGGAGTTGGATCTGCGGGCGGGCGGCGGGTGGGTAACTGGGTACACCCTGTTCTTCGATTTGGGCCGGGTAAAGGGCTTGGTCGACCTAGATGGGCTTGCGTGGGCTCGACTTGTTGCAGCTTATGGCTTGTACCGTGCCTGCTCTCATTTCGATCTTTTTTCCCGGGAAGAGAAGAAGATTTTTTTTATCAAGATGACTAGATAATCCCTCACCACCGTAATTTTACGCTTAAAAACTAACAACACTAGAAAATAATGCACACAACTTTCTTTTTAGAGTGAATTCCACTTTTTACCGCACAGTTGTGCATTTGTGACACTTATTACCCCATTTAGTGAAACAAAATCAGAAAATATACCATATATATATATAAAACACGCGTTTACCCTATTTTGACATTCTAGTTGTTTCGCTAGAATAGACCAGCATCTTAGAACCATGTGTTGCGTCAAAATTCATAAAAGATCAGAGAGCGCTATCGACAATAATATTCTACCTTCTCTTCACCATATGTTCAATTTTGTTTTCATGGTCCTTAAAAATTTTAGCCTCATTTATCACCTCACACCTTGCCCAACAGAACTGATCGAGGTAGATTTATAGAGTTTTCGTGTTCGCACTCAGGGATTGAATTACAAGTTTTCACGTTTGTAAACAGCTAGATCTATAAAAAGGGATGGATTTCTTGAAGTAAAAAGACTTAACAACAATTTGAAGTAAATGTTTTTGTTCTTTTATCAAAGTATAGCAGACACAAACAAGACAAAAAAGCAAACACGTATACCTAGCAAAGATGGATTTGGAAAAGAAACAAACACACAAACTGATGATTTAGATAACAAACATGACAAGGTACTCACAATCATCACAGATCATCACGAGTACTAAAGAGAAATAAGAAACACAGGTTGCAATTCTACTGAACAATGCCACAAACAGTTGACAGGAAGGACTGAATTACTGATGGATCCACAAATTATAGAGTGATCTAAGCAGTTTGAGTAGCAGCAAGGGGTAGGATTAGACGTTCTTCCTAATGATTCTTTGACGATCTTGATCTCGATCGAGGCTTGATGTCAGGAAAGCAGAGGGAGTTGGAGACAGAGTTGGAGCAGGGTAGAGGAAGGGAGAGATGATCTTCTTCTCATCGGCTTCAGTTCATGCTCTTGGTTGCCGTTCTTCACGACGATGACGATCTCGATCCATCCTCCAGTCCCTCTCTCTGATCTCGGCGGTGGTGGTTGTGGTGTGGCGTAGCTTCCACTGTCAGCTTTTTAACTGCTCTTGCTCACCTGCTCCCGCGGCGACAGGGGCACGACAGAAGCGTGACAGTCTTTTTTCCTTTGGGTCCCGCAATCTTCTTTCTTCTATCGCACGTAGGTCCTTAGGTCATCTTCTTTTCCAATTGTCTTCAAAACGTCATGATAATGCATGTTTAGAGTGCCTTTTCACACTTTTCTGCAAGAAGACAATGAAAAGTTGTGATGTAATTCTTTTTGCTTAATTTAACCAATTGTTACTTAAAATGCTTTGAATTAAGGACATGAATAAAGGAAAAAGGGATTAAATAGGGCTTAAAAATATATAAATATAGTGCATATCAAGAACTACAACAGAAAAAGAGGGTCCAAAGTTTCTAAAATGGGTAATCTAGACGATATTTTCACTACATGGGGTAATTGGTGTCACAAATACATAACTAGAGGGTAAAAAATGGAATTCACTCTTCTTTTTATTAATAATAGACAACATAAAATCACCAAAACCTTACAAAGAAATACATCGATCAGTCGGAACCCACCGTCCAAGTAAGGAGCCACCATCCAAGTCAGAAGCCACCGTGTCAAGTATTTGTGGATGGAGGGAGTACCATGTAGGTGTACAGAAATATTGATGTGTGATGGACTGTTGAATGTTACCTGGTTGTCTGATTGTAGGCATCGCCGTGTCAAGTACAACATCAAAAGGACAAGGACAAGTGGCTAGTGTTTTAGAGAACTGATTGTAGACTATTACAAAATTACTTTTGTATGTAGTTACGCATGTATTGCTCCGGGAAAGTTTTTAGTTGATGACCACAAAACACATCATCCTCCTCCTCCCCATCATTCTTACCCTGCCACCAACCCTAGCCGCCACCAGTCCGGCCGCCGGCCTCTCTCCTCCGCCGCCCGTCCCCTCCCCCGCCTCTCCCCTCCGCTCCCGTGCTGTCCCCCGAGGCGGCACCGGGGCGAGACCCTCGTCGCCCAAAGAACTTCACTCGGAGACCTCCCTTGCCGCCGCTGCCGCCGGCGAGGACCGCGGTGGCGGCGGGCCCAGCGCCTATGGTGCTGGGGGCATCGCTGCGGCGGAGCACCGGTGGCGTTCGGGGACGGCGCCGTTGATCTTCTGCGAGCGGGATCCGGGGCGGTGACCCCGGTCTGCGGCGGCGGCGGCTTTCTCCCGGGCATGGCGTCTGCCATGGACGTCCTGTGCGTGTAGTGGAGCGGCGGCTGTAGGTCCTAGGCTTCCGCCTAGACCCATCATCGGTGCGGCCGTCGGTCGCCCGGAGGTGCGTGGGGAGGCGGCGCGGTGCTCGTGTTCGGCCTTGCTGTACCAGCGGGACGGCGCGCGCGCGTGGTTCTTCGTTGTCGGGCCTCCTCTTCCGCCGGAGAAGGTCGGCCAGCGGACGGCGGCGTGGGGGCCTGCTGCTCTGCACAATAAAGGCGGCGGTCCTATGGTTCCTCTTGCGCCAAGAAGAAGATCTGCCTGACACCTGTTTCTTCGATCTGGCCGGATTGTCGAGTTCCGGAAGGCTCCGTCGGCGAACTCCATTGGGCAATCAAGCCTGGAGATTGTCGGATCGGGTGGGATTCGGTCGCGCGCAGCCATGTTTTTTTCTGACCGTTTGGTTTCAGAGGAAGCGTCGCGAAGCTCTGCAGTCGGTTGCCATTGGGGACATGCCTTTCTGTTTCCCGGTGAAGTCAGACTGCGGAGAAGGACATGGAGGCCTAGATTTGAAGACTAGTAACGGTGGTTCGATTCCTGGTGGCGATGAGGAATTGGCTTGGTGTTTCATGACTTGGAGCAGCGGCATGTAAGTGGGGGCGACAACATACGTGAAGTCCGAAGTCCTACCTTTCAGGGTGAAAATCCAAGGTCTGGCCTTAATTGGTTGTGCCTGACAGTGGTCTTGCTGAAGACATTGTTTTGAGAGCGAGGACTATCTTCAGGGTGAAAACCCAAGGTCTGGCCTTAATTGGTTGTGCCTGGCACTGTTCTTCTTGAAGGCATTGCTTTTGAAGAATTGGACATCAGGTGTTATTTTGGTGGTGGTTGTGCGGCTGCTGCAAGGACTGTAACTCTGTAGCGGGACTTTTCTTTTTATTTCTTCTTCTTATTGTCTTTCGGCTGTGTGCATCCGTAGTAGCTTTGGTTATTGCGTTGTTGCAGAGGCTGGGTGTAATTTGTATCTCCGCGATATTAATATACACTCTTTATCTAAAAAAAAGTTTTTAGTTGATGAAATACTTTATTTTTGGGTTAAAATTGGCTTTTTTTTGCACTATTTAATATAGCATTTGGAGAATGCCGCCGCTAAATTGTATAGCACGCTATTTTAAACCTTGGTTCCGATCTTCCGGAGGATGCTCACTGGCCTTCAGAAAGAGCGATCTGCCCTGCGCATGTGCCAAATCCGCATGCAAATTACTCAACAAGTTGTTGTTCATGCTGCTGCGGCCGGCAACTCCGAACCGATCTCTCTATCAATCCGTTTGTAGATCTGAAGTGTTAGGATTAACCCCGAGGTGAACCCGTTTCCTTGTGCGTCCGTCAGTCCGTGTATGAGTGGAGTTCATCACCGAGTAGTATCGGTGCCTGAGCCCTGGCTGCGTATAAATACATGTACTACCCCTACCTTGTAGCACCAACGTGAGAAGCAAAAGAAAGGCAATAGGCTAGTCGATCTACAAAACTAAAGCTTTTCTGTACGTGTGCAAATCGCCGGAAGGAAATCCACGGGAGCCAGCTTCCTGCAGGAAAGCTCGCGGCGAGCAAGATGGTCTCCGCGGACGTGCTCCGCAATGTCGTCGGCATCGTCGGCAATGTCATATCTTTCGGGCTCTTCCTCGCGCCGGTGCAGACTTTCTGGAAGATCGTCAAGAAGAAGGACGTGGAGGAGTTCAGCCCGGACCCGTACCTCGCCACGCTGCTCAACTGCATGCTCTGGGTCTTCTACGGCCTCCCCGTCGTGCACCCCAACAGCATGCTCGTCGTCACCATCAACGGGGTCGGGCTCGCCATCGAGGCCATCTACCTCGGCATCTACTTCGCCTACGCGCCCAGCAAGAAGCGCCTGAGGGTGCTCGCCGTGCTCGGCATCGAGGCCGTCTTCATGGTGGCATTGGCGCTCGGCGTGCTCCTCGGCGCCCACACGCACGAGAGCCGGTCTATGATCGTCGGCATCCTCTGCGTCATCGCCGGCTCCGGCATGTACGCCTCCCCGCTCACCGTCATGCATAAAGTGATCAAGACTAAGAGCGTCGAGTACATGCCCTTCTTCCTCTCCCTCGTCGGCTTGATCAACGGAATCTGCTGGACGTTCTACGCTCTCATCAAGTTCGACCCCTACATCACCGTACCCAACGGCCTCGGTGTTATCCTCAGCCTCATCCAGCTCATCATCTACTTATGCTACCGCAAGTCCACCCCCAAGAAGGAGATCAAGAACGTCGAGCTGCCCACCGTCCTCTCCAAGTCCGACAGCACCATTACCAACGGCAACATCTCCATCGCCGTGGAGCAATAAAAGTGTAGCAGCACGCGCTCCCACGTTTTCAGCTACATGTTAGCCATATAAGGAGTAGTGTTTTTGTTTAGGCAGTATGCTTTACTTTGAAGTGTTGTTAGTTTTTTCAGTTACTTCGAGCGTGTTGTCGTTCTTCCATTTTTTGTTTCTGTATATATGCTTTGATGAATATTATGATTGACTTTATTCATTGTTGCGTTTGTCTACAAATAAGTTTTAAAAATTATAGTGATAGAAAAATTATGGTCAAAGTTAAGTACTGAAAAACTTGCGCGTGTCTAAACGTCTAAAACTTTCGAGTACGTTGTGTGCAGGAGGCAGTAAGAAAATGTTCAATAGAATCATTGTTGAAAACATGTCCAACTATGTCTACGATGAGCACATGAAACTCTGCAAGATCTATTTAGAAGCCAAATTTAATTTAGACCTAATAATACAAAAAATACGTGCTTTTCAGTACACCCCTTTTTGAAATTTTCTGAAGATTAAAACTTAACCCTTTATCAGAAAAGGGTAGTATAGTTTGTTCCACGTTGTCAGCAAACCCCCAGTCTATGGATAACTGATGTCAAACACACACTAGGTTTGCATGTCATACATTTACCCTATCTATAAGCAAAGATGTGATGGGGCCATGGAACTGGATGGTTCTTTCATAAATTAGAACAGCTAAATATCCAACACAAACATGTAATTAAGAGCCTAACTGATGGACCTACTGATTAGTTCCACATGAACATGCAGAGTTCTACAAAAATTACAGCTTCAGTGAGATCATCATAGGACATTACACAGCACCGTAGGTTCCAAAATCATGCATGGATCCCACAAGAAAAATAAGTAAGACAATATTAGTTCTGGCAATAAAAGGAAGCAGCCTCAAGCACACTGGATCCGCGATCGTAGAACGGGGAGATGTACAGGTGTATGATCTTGCAATTTTATCTCATCCAATCTCGATTGCAGACGAGCGCCTCGATCGTCTTGATGCTCATTGTGCTGTGGTGCTTTGGAATTACTGGCCCGCTGCTACTGAATGCTGCTTCAGACTGAACAGCAGATGCCGGCATAGCTAAGATGTCCCGCGCAATAGCTGCAAGTGTGGGGTACTGTGTGGTATGTTTCATCCACCAGTCTAGAATGTCAAAATCGTCCTTTCTTGGAATCAGAACCTCACCAAGGTAGTCATCAAGTTCTGAAGATCTCTGGCTACTGAGATGCTCGTCCCAGTCTTCTAATGGATCGTTATCATCCCAATCCGAATCTGCATGGCCACCACTCGGCTGTTTCCTAGGGTTGTAGTATTCACTGAAGAGTTCCTGGACGGTATTGTGTATTTCAGATAAGTAGCTCAGCGAATCTGTGCCGTAAGCTCGTTCCAGACGAAATTCAATGAAGCTCATCCTGAATCTTGGATCAAACACAACAGGTATTGACAACCACAAGTATGAATTTTCCCAATACTCATCGAATTCTTCCTGCATCTCCATGACCAGTGTGGCAATCTCTCTGTGATCATTTGATGCTTCTTCTTGCAAAACTGTACTCACTTTCAATACCTCACTAAAGTACATATTTGCTGTCTGAGAGCAAGGGTTAGAAAGTACTTCAATGACGCGATAAATTGTCCTCAAAATCTTGCAAATAGACCAAGTAACCATTGTTGGAATAATCCTGTGCATCACCCTCTACACAGCACTAGAAAGTTCTACCATAGTAGCTAGTACTGTAGCTTAGTAGCTAGTAGTAAGCTCTAGAAATGTCTACCATGTTGTCAGTTTTCACTGCTGTGACTTATTAACTAAGCTAGTAACTAGAAGAAGTCTCTAGAATACATAGGAGTTGTAATCTGGTAGAAGGTTGTAGAAGCTAGTAGCATCCTAGCTAGGTCGGTTGTAAAGTCCTATAAATAGGACATGTACCCATGTTTGTAAAGTAAGCAGAACACAAGCAATAAAGCTTCAGGTTGTGTACGTGACCAGTCTCCACTGCTACTCGATCCACTTCAGTGAGTGTTCGTGTGAGCCAAACCAACTAGCTGGTAGAGCATCAGCCCGGGACGACAAGTGGTATCAGAGCCATGTCCAAGGCTGCAACGGAGGTCGGCGAGAAGGGTGAACGCAGCGGGTTCAAGACGCCGCTGCCGGTCGCAAGGCGACGCCATTCCACATCTCCAATGGCTCGACGGGGCAGCAGCCCGACACGCCGCGGTGGCGGCGAGCTGGTAGTGCGCGAGCGTGTCGTGAGGGAGAGCACCAGCTCTGCCCAATATCCGATGCTAACCCGCTCAAACTATGCTGAGTGGGCGATGGTGATGCGCGTCCAGCTCCAGGCTCAGCACTTGTGGGATGTCATCGAGTTTGGCGCCGACGACGAGCACGACGATCGAGCAGCGCTGGCAGCATTGCTCCGTGCCGTTCCGCCGGAGCTGGTGCGTACGCTGGCGGCAAAGGACAACGCAAAGGCAGCGTGGGAAACGCTCAAGACGATGCGTCTCGGCTCTGAGCGCATACGGGAGGCAAAGGCGCAGACGAGACGTCGCGAGTTCGGAACTTCGTTTCCGCCCAGGTGAGTCGATCGAAGATTTCTCGATCCGACTAACAAACATCGTCAGTGATCTCGAGCTCCTCGGCGACCCCATAAGCGAGTACAAGGCAGTGCTCAAGTTCCTGCGCGTGGTGCCGCGCAAGTATCGACGGTGGTGATGGCCATCGAGCAAGTTGTCAACCTCCAGGAGTTGACAATCGAGGAGTTGTGTGGTCGCCTTATCACGGCAGAGGAGGCGTACGACCTAGACGATGCCACCAACGGCGTCAACAAGCTTCTCCTCACAGAGGAGGAATGGGCGAGCCGTCAACGACAACGTGGAAAGGGCGTATCTGGCGGCAGCGACGTCAACAAGCTCCTCCTCACTGAGGAGGAATGGGCAAGCCGTCAACGACAACATGGAAAGGGCGACGGCGACAGTAGCGGCAAGCCGGCTCCCAGGCGGAAGCAGCAAGGTGCGCAAGGAGGTGGCAGTGGCTCAGGTGAGCGTCGTAGAGGGAGTTGTCGGTACTGCGGTAAGCTTGGACACTGGGCTAAGGAGTGCCGAAAAGCCAAGCGAGACCGTGAGCAGCGCGGCGAGGCGGCTAACCTTGTGCAGGCTGAAGACGAGGACAATGCGCTGCTGATGGCAACCCATACCGAGGTGCAGTGGCTATGCCCGCTGAGGATACGGCGAACTCCTCTACACCAACACGGGGGAGCAAGTCTTCCTCAACGAGGAACGTGCACATGTCGAGCTTCGCAAGTCCGAGAGTGACACCGACACGGCATGGTACCTGGACACAGGCGCTTCAAACCACATGACCGGAGAAGCATCCGTCTTCGCAGAGCTCAACAAGAAGGTCTCCGGCACGGTACGTTTCGGTGACGGCTCTCTTGTCGACATATGTGGGCGTGGCACGGTGATGTTCGCTATGGACGGCGGGCGACACCGGGCGTTGACGAACGTCTACTGGATCCCGCGGATCAAGACAAACATCATCAGCATTGGGCAGCTCGACGAGATCGGGTGCCCGACGCACGTCGAAATGGAATGATGATCATCCGCGACCGGCAGAAGAAGCTCATCGCCAAGGCTCCTCGCATGCGGAATCGGCTGTACATGGTGCATCTCCAGATCGAGAAGCCAATATGCCTCGCTGCTCACATGGGCGAGGACGCGTGGATATGGCACGCGCGCTTCGGCCACCAGAGTTTTGAAAGTCTCGAGAAGCTTGCTCGGAAGGACATGGTGCGCGGACTTCCATGATCAACCACGTGGAGCAGCTCTGCGAGGCGTGCCTCGCCGGCAAGCACCGCCGCGCCCGTTTCCTCAGGTGGCGAAGTACCGCGCTACCGAACCGTTGGAGCTCGTGCATGGTGACTTGTGCGGCCCTATCTCGCCGCCCACACCAGGAGGTAAGCGTTACTTCCTTCTCCTCGTCGACGACTACAGCCGGTACATGTGGATCGTCCTCCTGCGTAAAGGACGAGGCACCGGAGGCCATCCGTCGCTTCCAAGCTGGCGCAGAGGTGGAGTCACGACACACTCTGCGCGTCTTCCGCACCGACAGAGGAGGGGAGTTCACCGCAACGGAGTTCGCGGACTGGTGCGCTGATCAAGGCATCAAGCGGCACCTCACTGCTCCGTACTCGCCCCAACAGAACGGGGTGGTGGAACGGCGGAACCAACAGTCGTTGGCACCGCACGTTGCATGTTGAAAGGCGCGGCATGCCAGCACAGTTTTGGGGGGAGGCGGTCACCACGGCCGTTTTCGTCCTCAATCGTTCATTCACAAGGAGCGTGGACGGGCGTACTCCGTACGAGGCGTGGCACGGTAAGAAGCCAAATGTACACTTCCTTCGTGTCTTTGGTTGCAGGGCCACGCCAAGATCACCACGCCAAACCTGAAGAAGTTGGATGACCGAAGCAAGCCCATGGTGATGCTCGGGTACGAACCCGGCGGTAAGGCGTACCGCCTCTACGACCCGGCGACAAAGCGCGTCCACGTCTCCCGCGACGTCATCTTCGACGAGAGTGCTGGTTGGGACTGGAGCAACGACAACATGGCGGAAGATTATGGCGGAGGAGAGTTCACCATCGAGTACTCCTACGCGCCTGCACGGCGACATTGCCGCTTCGCCAAACCAGTCCACCACACACTCCTGCCCCAATGGAGATTCAGCCCGAAAACAATTCGGAAGTAAAGTCTGTAGACACGGCGGCCACAGAACAAACCCCAGTAGGCACTGCAGAACAAGTGAGGTTTGCCACACCTCCGTCCGCACCAGACCCGGAGATCTTCGACGAAAGCAACGATCCAGATATCCACACCGCTACCGTCGCATCCTCGACATGGTGGATCCCGACGCACCGGTGCCAGGCCAGGCTGAGCGCCTGCTACTCACCCCCTCCGGTGAGCCATCCACATATGCTGAGGCGGAGCAACGAGCACTGGCGCGCCGCGATGCTTGAGGAGCTGAGGTCCATGAGGAGAACAAGACATGGACCCTCACTGACTTGCCTGCAGGTCACAAGCCAATCGGTCTCAAATGGGTCTTCAAGCTCAAGCGAGACGCCAACGGCAACGTGCTGAAGCACAAGGCGCGCCTGGTGGCAAAGGGGTACGTGCAGCGACCGGGATCGACTTCGACGAGGTTTTTGCCCCGGTGGCACGTCTGGACTCTGTTCGTCTACTTCTCGCCATCGCCGCACAGAAAAGGTGGGAGGTGCATCACATGGACGTGAAGACTGCGTTCTTGAATGGGGAACTCGGCGAGGAAGTATATGTGACGCAACCGCCGGGCTTCACGACCTCCACCACATCAAGCAAAGTACTACGCCTCCACAAGGCATTGTATGGTCTTCGTCAAGCCCCCAGAGCATGGAACACCAAGCTGGACAGCGTGCTGGTGTCACTCGGGTTCACTCGCAGCCCATCTGAGCATGCTGTGTACACCCGCGGCGAGGATGGCGAGCGGCTTCTCCTTGGCGTCTACGTCGACGACTTGATCCTGACAGGCGCAAGCACCAAGACTATCTCCAAGTTCAAAGAGGAGATGAGCAGGAAATTCTGCATGAGCGACTTGGGATTGTTGACGCTCTATCTTGGCATAGAGGTCAAGCAGTCACCGGGGAGATCACCCTCAAGCAGTCTGCGTTCGCCAGCAAGCTTTGGAGAAGGCGGGCATGGCAGATTGCAACGCCGTGCATGTTCCCATGGAGCCGCGTCTGAAGCTATCCAAGGTGAGCACTAATCCACCTGTGGACGTCACTTTGTACAGGAGCATCGTCGGCAGCCTTCGCTACCTCGTGCACACACGGCCAGACATCTCCTTCGCCGTCGGTTTCGTCAGCCGCTTCATGGAAAAGCCAACACGAGCACATGAGCGCCGTCAAGCATATTCTGAGGTACGTTGCAGGGACACTCCACTACGGCTGCAGGTACCGTTCAAGTGGCAACGACAACGCACACCTAGTCGGCTACAGTGACGCTGACCACGCCGGCACATTGACGACAGGAAGAGCACGACAGGGACTCTCTTTTTCCTCAATCAGTGCCCGATCACTTGGCAGTCTCAGAAGCAAAAGGTGGTCTCCTTATCATCCTGCCAAGCAGAGTACATTGCCGCCACTACCACGGCATGCCAGCCGTCTGGCTCGGACGGCTCATGGGCGATCTCTTCGCCACAGACCCCATGGTCCCTACAGTGCTCGTCGACAACAAGTCAGCGATCCAACTGTGCAAAAATCCGGTTTTTCACGACCGGAGCAAGCACATTGAGACACGCTATCACTTCATACGGGAGAACGTCGAGACCGGCAAGATTGTCGTCGACTACATCAACACCGACAATCAGCTGGCGGATATCCTGACCAAACCACTTGGTCGGATCAAGTTTCAGGCTCTACGCGAAAAGGTCGGCATCGTCGAGATCAAGTAGTAAATGCATCAGGATTAGGGGGGAGATTGTTGGAATAATCCTGTGCATCACCCTCTACACAGCACTAGAAAGTTCTACCATAGTAGCTAGTACTGTAGCTTAGTAGCTAGTAGTAAGCTCTAGAAATGTCTACCATGTTGTCAGTTTTCACTGCTGTGACTTACTAACTAAGCTAGTAACTAGAAGAAGTCTCTAGAATACATAGGAGTTGTAATCTGGTAGAAGGTTGTAGAAGCTAGTAGCATCCTAGCTAGGTCGGTTGTAAAGTCCTATAAATAGGACATGTACCCATGGTTGTAAAGTAAGCAGAACACAAGCAATAAAGCTTCAGGTTGTGTACGTGACCAGTCTCCACTGCTACTCGATCCACTTCAGTGAGTGTTCGTGTGAGCCAAACCAACTAGCTGGTAGAGCATCAGCCCGGGACGACAACCATCATATTTTCTGGAGACAGCACTTCTTCAGCAGGAAATAGCTTCTTGAATTGCAACAGAACTTCAAGCCTAAAATACAACTTGTGCCACCACTTGGCATCTTCTCGTGGACATTTCAAACTCATCTGTGAAATAACTTCCACAAGCTGCTGTTGTGTCGATGATGAAGATGCACATGCCCCAAAAAAATCCTTTACTATGTCACCGACAAGGAAAAGTATATGTGATTGTACTTCGGAAACAACACAATTTAGCATGTCGTCCACGCAAGCAACATTGTATAGCTTGCCTCTGATGGGAAGGCACCTCCTCTCCATGAGCTTCGCCTTAAGCTTACGGGTATTTGCATCCTTCTTAATTTCACCAACTGAAGTCAAGCTCAAAATCTTCTGGTCAAGATTCCAATCTCGGATTGCATCCCATATGACATTGTACGATCCACTTTCAGACTCGGGAACACAAGCCTCCTTACAGTGTACCCTCCTTTCCAAATTAGTAGGTGAGCACCAGTACATACCAAATTTGATTACCATTCTGTGAACTTTCCAGTCTTCAGTAATAAAATGTGCTGTCAAACAGAGATACTTTACTCCATCATGAGTCCAGATGCTTGCTGACAGCGAGACGTGCTGGGAGGTAAGTGCAATTTTATCCTTGACCTTTATCTTATCCTTCTGAAATAGAGCAAGTAAATGTTCTTCCATATCACTGAGAGAGACTGTGTTAGGCATAGATTTGACGTTCTTTAAAATTCTTCTCATCTCTTCATTCTCCACAATTGACAAAGGATAGCCATACAAAGTTATCAATTTGGCCAGATGTTGATAAGATGAATCTTTACCAAACTTCCTGACCCTTAGGCCGGTTGCAATGGTCATACTTGAGGTCTTCTGTTTCTTCAGGCTTGTGCCATCTGATGCTTGCAGGGATTGATGATCTGCCACCGCTTGAACGGGCCGACGGGTAATGCCACTAGCCCTGCTGGGTTTGCTAGAGCATTTTTTTATTCGAACTTTCCTGGCAGGCGACAGCTCATCTTGTACCCCGGACTTCAAATTGGGTAGGCTAGAACGGTTACCCTTCTGATGATTCTGGTCACACCCAAGTCGTTTTGAACAGGATAGAAAATGCCGAGCCAGATGACCTCCATTGTTCCTGAGGCGCATGTGGCAATGATTGCAATCTGCACCCTGGAGTTTCCCCCCATCGTAGATGGGTGTAAGCCCCTCCCACTTATCCGACCTGAGTTTTTTGGGAATTACTGAGCTTATATCCTCGACTGTCACTGGAAAAAAAATCATCAACCAGATCATTTACAGAAGCTGGATTATTTTCATTCACCTCAACTATGCAACAAAGTATGAACAGCTACTTTAAGCCAGTGTCTTAACAACGGAATATATATTTATCCAGAATTCCAGACCCCATACTACACCATTTCTAACAAACAACAGAGCACTACTACTGAAGCTGTCCGGATACCGTGAGGCAAGCACTAGAAAGGCAATGCATTAGAACCTGAATAGGCAGAAATGAACATTACCAATTGGGACGAGGGAATCCTCCTGTGGCCTCTCCGCCACCTCCGGTTTGGCCGGGCAGGTCTCCAGATGCCGGCGCAGATAGCTGTTCCCATTGTAGCAGAGGCGATTGTGGCAGCTCAAGCACACTGCAAACAGAGTCTTCCCATTCAGACGGATCGGCTGGAACTCCTCCCAGACCTTGGACCGATTCTTGCGCCCGTTCCCGAGCGATCTGCCGAATTCTACCACCGCTTTAATGCTGCCATCCTCCTCATGCTCCACAGGACGCTCCATGGCTTCACAGCAACTCGGTAGGAATGAAACAGAAACGAGGTCCATGTCAGTCCAAGAAGAAACCCCATTAATTTCAGTCCAAGAGGAAACCATTAATTTCAGTACGATAAAAAACCACATCTCAGAGCATGGTATTCCCCATACAAGTCAAGAGCATATGAGCTTTTCGATCTAGAATTCTAGACCCAACCAAAATGAACTCACTTGTTGCCCGTTCGCCAAAACAAAAACACATGCTTGCTGATTCAATTCCCCTGCCTGGAACCCTAGATTATCGAGCACATGCACCCACAACACCACAATCCGAAACATGCTGCTAACCATGACCATATTCCATGCCCAAAGCGCCACAAAACTCTACTAAAAGTGGCACCTTTGTGTGCAAGACACGCCACCACCCTGACACGGGGTTTCTTGAGCACTCAGTGTCAGAACTGAGGGGGAACGAGCAAAGCGCCGGCGTGCTAACCTGGACCTTCGGGAAACGGTCGCTGACCCACGGCGTACGTACTCGCCCGACGGTCGCCGCTCCTCGGCGAGCTCGCCGGACGCGCGCGCTGCTCTGCCGCCCGCCAGTCTTTCACTCCCTCGTTTCAGTGGCAGCAGTGGAGTGGGCTTCAGCTTCCTAGAGGAGTACCCTAGACTGGATGCGTGCACTGGGCCGGGCTTCTTGGTTGGTCAGCCCATCAAAACCCATATCGTAGGTTTGGGCTGGGTAAAGATCTGGCTGGGCTTATTTACTGGGGTAATCTCTTTCAGGCTTCATGTTTTAGCGGAAAGTGGTAGTAGTGTATACGAGCCGGGCACACGTGCCCGTTTGAAAAAAACGAAAAGGACTTTTCTATGGCTCAAAAAAAAAAAAAAACTGAAACAAAGCATACAGCTACATTTACACATTCTGTACGTTCCGCCAAAAGTTTCGAAAAACAAACTTTGCATACTGGGCTACATAAAAGAAGAAATATTGGGAGAGAAAAAAGAGTTATTTTTCATTTTTCACGGACACAATTTTGTTTCCTAATGTAGCTCGGAATACGTACTATTTTTGTTCACCAAATAAATTTGAAGATACGTACAAAACATGCATATGTGTCCAATAGAGAAAGATTTGAATTTTTCAAACTCAAATTCAAACATTTCAAAAAAAAAAAATGCAACCGAGCACACTGCTGTTTGAGTGGCACGCTGCTACTCAGTCCTTATTTCAGGCTTCCACTAAAACTAGCCTTCTATATGATTTTTTTTGTTTTTCCTGATACAAAAATGATTTGTTTGAACAATTTAACATAGTTAACTTACGACTATTCATATTGCATAAACATAATCCAGGCCTCCAGTAGAAAGCGATAAAGATCAGATGTGGCAAACACTCTGTTCATATCATATTATCATACATACAGAGATTCATGCCACTCACTCTAATGGCTACTTCGATCACTCAACAACGCTACATGTCATCCTTCCAGCTACAAAATTTCCTGCCTGCTGCTGCTGCCGCTGCGTGTCCACTCCTTATCCCACCCACCACTTTTATACCCCCAAGGAACGTGTAACAAATGTACACAAAAGAATAACCGACAAGGAATTCACCACTAGTTGTTTCCTATTGACTATTCACTATTCAGTCACTCGCTGGCCGCTCGTACAGACCACGCGTCAGTAGCATAAATCACAACGAGCGCAGCTCCGGGAGATCGACACTGTGAGCTTGGTTACAGCACGAAAAACTGCGAGTAGAGGAGCTCGCAGATCTTGTAGTAGTCCTCGCACAACGGGCCCTCGATCACCATCTGCTGGGAACCAGTGCTGCCCTGCAATGCAACGGACCACCATCATGCGTTTCAGTCAGTCAGAACGCATGCACAGACTGACTAACAGGATGACTCAGGTCGGCAATATCATAAATTCATAAATAAAAAAGACCTACCTGTAACCCTTTATACGCCAGGAACTGCTTGAAATCGGCCAGTTTCAGATCACCCACGAGAACTGACTTGTGTGCTGACGGAGTTGACGAGGGGCGGTAGCAAGTTCTCCTCCACTTTCCTGACTTCTGCGTCAACCCATGCAATTTCGTGCTCACCCAACTACAGACAGCTGTAGTGTCAGAGCAGTGCTTTCTTACGGAGAAGACTCAAAGTGAAACACCGAAGTGAAGAATTCAACACATAACCCATGCGATTTCGTGCTCACCCAACTACAGAAGCGGTAGGGTCAGAGCAGTGCTTTGCTTTCTCACGGAAAAGACTCAAAGTGAGAAATTCAACTGGTTAGACATTAGTCAAGTGCTTATGGCTGGTGACTAGCTGGGAAATGGAATGGGCTGCCTTGTCGGAAAGCAACAGCACACTTTTTTCATGTTTAACAGCAAAAGGAGTTCTAGCATTTCCTTTTTGTTTGTGTTAATTGTGGAGCTCCTAATGGGCTCCGAGTACTTTAAGAGCTAAGCTATCCAAAGAGAGAACTTGAACCATTAAATTGCAAGTTTTACTTATGTCAAATTTATATCATGGCGTAATCTCCACATCAAGATGACTTCAGTATCAGCGAAGAGATAAAATAAGTTAACACCAAGGGAATCAAATATAACTCATACCTTTTTAGAAATAAAATTGCTCATCAAGTTCTCTGAAAGTTGTACCTGAAATTTCACAATAGCACAGAAATTGCAAAATTAGCAAGTGCGTGTGTGTATACATATATGATTGGTTGCAAAGTTATATTAGCCTCCTTGCTTAAGTAAACAATGGCATACACAAAAAGTTCTTGTTGCTGCTTCTGCTGCTTAGGATTGAGCGTCATGATGGTGTAGGGGACTTCAGTAATTTGTAATGCCGATTATTCACTAACTTGGAGTATCGTGATGGTGGGTGCAGTGACTTCACACTAGTACAAACTTGACTTTAAAAGACGTAACCTAGAGCCGGTTGGAATGAAAATAAAATACGCCGTCTCGGAACAGCTCCCTCAGACGGCTGATATTTCGGGCCCGTCTCTAATAGTATTGGAGTCGGTTTGTATTATTGCCCGTTTCCCATTATGTGCACATTAGAGACGGCCAGGAATATTACCTGGCTATAGATCTGTCGCAGACGGTTCATATTAGTGGTCGTTGTTTACTTATATTTGAGACAGCCTATAAAATTAACCGGCAGTACGATCGCAGAAACAGATAGTTAGCATATGTTCAGGCAAATATACGAACAGATCGATCGAGTAATGCAAACCTAACACAAGCAGTACATATATACATCACATAGAGCATTAATGTTCGAGACAAACTAGCTAGCTAATACTTATAAATTAACGGTACTAATTAGGGGAGCTGATCTTGCTGCAGGAGCGAAGGCTGGCACGACGACGGCTGACGGAAGGGTGGTACTGGCTGGAACGACGACGGCAGAAATGTTCTCAATGTATCGCTGTGTGTATCACGAATGTAGCCAAGTTGCTGTACTATTGTGTTCATCTACGTGATGTAGCAGCGATTGTCTTTTCAGTTTTACATGTACTGCTTCACACTCAAGTAGAATATTATTTTATATATTTCAGGATTGCGCCACCGATTGACGCTGTTCTCTTGTCTCATCCCGACATCTTGTATCTAGGAGCTTTGCCCTATGCTATTAAACATCTTTGATTGTCTGCACACCAGTATATGCTACATAGCCCGTGTTTAGACTTTGACTTCTGACCATGTATGATTATTTTCTTTCTCGATGGGTCAGCTTCCTTGGCACACATTCTTGTAATTGGCAAACTACTTGTATTTCTCTAACCATATGCATAGTTTACATATCAAATAACTAATATCAATATGCCTTTATATCAGTATGCCTCGTGTTTATAATTGCAACGTCAAGGATTGGAACGCTTGTGTATATACGTCCCATCATACTTTTTGTACATCATTTGGCTTGCATATACCACCAGTCCAATGACATCTAATAATAATTATTATTATATAAACAAGACAGAACATGATAGTTAATTGGTACATAATTTAGTAAAAACAATAATTACCTGCAAGCATGTTATTCCGCAGAACATAAACCGTGCTAAAGTGTGTGAATCGCTGTGGTAGCCGAGGGATGACGGTTTGCGCCTCTGCTAGGTGAATCTCAGTTTGTGTACGTAATATTATGATGTAGTTCGACGGTATGGCAATTGTGAAGGGCAATGGCACATCTGCCGGCTAAAACCCTATACGCTTGAACAAATAGATTGTTCATGCCTCAAGTTGATTGTTGAAACGATCTACGAATTCTTCGTAACAGATCGCCTCCATTTTCAGCCCCTGCGAAATATGACAAATTAGCCATTGTAAATCACATCTAAAATATTGACCAGACATGGTTCTGAAAATAATCAATGGTTCAGTTGTACATGTTTTGTAGTTGACATGGTAATTAAGTGAATAAACATCACGAGATTGCATAAATGTAGTACATGCCATCACGAGATTGCATAAATTGATCATAGTAAACATGCTTACTCTTATGTCAGCTAGTATGACGGTGAGAAACCTTCCATCTGCAGTATGTTTTATGCGAGTGCATAAAACCTTGGCCGATGTTTCCCAGGGGAAACTTAGGGCCTATTTGATTCATAGGATTAGAATATCGAAGGAATGGGAAAGGAATAGGAATAGGAAAGGATGGCATGTGCAAAACTTTCCTCGTTCCTTGTGCATAGGATTCAAAGAATGAGGTCTTAGTGCATTTTTGTTTTCCTGTACGTTTTGCCTTGGAAGTGAGATCTGTAGGAAAATTTTCTCTAGTTTTCCTTTGCATCATTCCAATGAATCAAAAGAGTGAACAGTAGAATGTAGGGAAAATTTCCTATCCATGTACATTCGCTCTATGTTTCCTCCAAATGAAAGGAGCCCTTATGTGGATGTGCTCTTCGTTAACCTCATCAAATGTTACATTTCTGCAATTTTGGATGGAAAAGCATTAGCTTTACAGAATCACAATAAATCAGTAATATGATATAGGCAAGTCATCTAGGTTACACGTTGACCGGAGGAGGCGAGAAGGCTAGAAACGGTTCTGGTTCCTGCGTCGACGCCGTCCCCCAGCGTGTAGAGTGGGTATACATGTCTGTAACGTCGTTGATCGTTACGTTCCTGCATTGTTCAATGGTCAAAAAAGAAAAGCTATAATAATTGCCGATGAACAAAAGTAGTCAAAAAAAAACATATTCTTGCCTGAGGTTTGCCGGAAAGGGAATTTTCGGAGCAGGTACGACAGGTGCTGGCGGTGCTGCCATCACCTTCCTAGAGATGGTTGGAATGTATGGGAAAACCATGGTCGGTTTTGTGAAGAGGGGGCTGAATCGGGTGGCTTGCGATGGGACTCTGTTTTTTGCAATGAGTAGGGCACGGACGCATGATCCATTTTATAGATGCAGGACAAAAGGCTACTGGCGGGAAAGCCTAAAAATTTGGATATTAGATATTGGCGCCTTAATTATTTGCTGGTAGTGATAGATTGTTTGGAATGTCTCAATTTTCTCGTAATTTTTTTGTGTGCTGCACGATACTTAATCACTGGCCTTACTAAACCATAAACTATGTAATGAATGATAGAATCACGTATGATCAGCAGGTAATTGTTGTGTGATACAGACTCTGGCACATTTCAAAAACAAATATTCCAGTAACATACATTCCAAACGTGATACTTAATCAGGCGATACGTATCAGGCAAATTCCAAATAACACGGATTACAAATAACATGCATTCCAAATATGATTTTCGTGTGATACTCAATCAGGACATTCCAAAATATCAGGAATAGCAAGATTTATTCGACAATCTTTTGCGGGATAAATAATTATGTGTGATTTCGGGAAGCGATTTAATTCACACATTTCTTATATGAAAGCTCCCAATGATTGGACAATCACGTAGGATACTTATAGAAAATATGTTTTCTCATAGGAATTTGAAATCCATCATGAAACAGGCACGTCCAAACTGATCTGAACGCAGGGTATTTCGACACGAGACTTGTTAACAAAATAACATCTCTGACCCACGAAAGAAACAAAACATGCATGTAAAGCACAAAATTCAAACTGGATAAGACTATGTTTATGCATAAAAATCACTTTGCAATTTATAACAATGGTGGAAGAACAGTGTCAGTATCAGTTTGTTGGTTCAGTATTTGAGTGACAATACATATGAAGAAATATATGTATTCGGAGCAGAAAAGACTGAAACATACATCTCCTAACAGAACCACATGTCCTACAACTGCCACTTCATCTCCCAAATATGCACAGGGTCACGTTCAAAGCAGAAGTGGACTTGAACGACGTTATCGCTCGAGATAATGTGTCAAGTTCCATGCTGACGGAGTATTTTGTGGCCAACCAGAATCTTGAGTGGGCTAGAGATGTTTTGTATAGAGATTTTACAGAGAGCTTCACATGGCAACCAACAAAGTATTGGAAACCAAGGACACAACGTCATCAAGTAGGTCGAATCGTGTCAGCCCATCCAGGTGAGGGGGAGCGATATTTTTGAGGGTGGTGCTAAACCACGTGTCAGGATCGACGTACTTCAAAGATCTGAAAAACCGTAGATGGTGTCTTGTGTGGTAGCTTTCGCGAGGCTGCTGAGAGGAGAGGTCTCATCGAGTCTGACAACACGCTCGACGAGTGTCTTACCGAGTCTGAGCAGTTCACGATGCCAGCTTCGCTCAGGAGGCTCTTCGCAACAATCCTGATATTCTGCGAGCCTGGCGACGTGGGAGGTTTGTGGGATAGGCACCTAGAGGCAATGTCTGATGACTACCGGCGACATCACACATGCCCGAACGCAGTTGAGCAGATAGTGTTGCTTGATATCAGTGCCATATTGCAATCCATGGGTAAAGACATAAAAACCTTCCCTATACCCGACATGGACGAGACGTATGACAACACTGGAGGCGAGGCTAGGGAGATCATCGAATAGACTAACATCGAGCTTGACCCCAACGATGCTAATCTAGCATCTTCGTTAAATGTCGAGCAGAGGCGTGCCTATGATGAAATATTGTTGGCGGTTGACAGTGCTGAAGGAGGTGTCTACTTTGTCGATGGCCCTGGAGGCACGGGGAAGACCTTTTTGTACAAGACACTACTTGCTAAGGTTCGGGCGATGTCAAGATCGTTGTGGCAACGGCGACGTCGGGCGTCGCCGCTTCCATCATGCGTGGAGGTCGGAACACCCACTCGAGGTTTAAGATCCCACTGAATAGTGAAGATGGAACGTCATGTTACTTCACGGAGCAGAGTGGGACAACCAAAGTCCTGAGGAGGGCTTCGCTCATCTTATGGTACAAGGCCACAATGACAAAGCGCCAGGCAGTTGAGGCGCTGGACAACAGCATGCGTGACATCATGGGTCGACGGGACAGACCGTTCTTGCCACAGCGATGTTGCCATCGCCTTGAACCTTAGCAAGGAGCGCCTTGTACAAAAAGGTCTTCCCCGTGCCTCCAGGGGCATCGACAAAGAAGACACCTCCTTCAGCACTGTCAACCGCCAACAATATTTCATCATAGGCACGCCTCTGCTCGACATTTAACGAAGACGCTAGATTAGCATCGTTGGGGACAAGCTCGATGTTAGTCTTTTCGATGATCTCCCTAGCCTCGCCTCTAGTGTTGTCATACGTCTCGTCCATGTCGGGTAGAGGGAAAGTTTTCATGTCTTTTCCCATTGATTGGAATATGGCACTGATATCAAGCAACACCATCTGCTCAACTGCGTTCGGGCATGTGTGCTTTCGCTGGTAGTAATCAGACATTGCCTCTAGGTGCCTATCCCACAAACCTCGCACGTCGCCAGGCTCGCAGAATACCAGGATTGTTCCGAAGAGCCTCTAGAGCGAAGCTGGCATCGCGAACTGCTCCGACTCGGTAAGACACTCGTCGAGTGTGTTGTCAGACTCGATGAGACCTCTCCTCTCAGCAGCCTCGCGAAAGCTACCACACAAGACACCATCTACGGTTTTTCAGATCTTCGAAGGATGTCGATCCTGACACGTGGTTTAGCAGCACCCTCAAAAAATATCGCTTCCCCTCACCTGGATGGGCAGACACGATTCGACCTACTTGATGACGTTGTGTCCTTGGTTTCCAATACTTTGTTGGTTGCCATGTGAAGCTCGCTGGAAAATCTCTATACAAAACATCTCTAGCCGCTCATGATTCTGGTTGGCCACAAAATACTCCGCCAGCATAGAACTCGACACATTATCTCGAGCGATAACGTCGTTCAGGTCCTCTCCTACTTTGAACGTGACCCTGTGCATATTTGGGAGATGAAGTGGCAGCTGTAGGACACGTGGTTCAGTTGGGAGATGTATATTTCAGTCTTTTCTGCTCCGGATACATATATTTCTTCATATGTATTGTCACTCAAATACTGAACCAGCAAACTGATACTGACACTGTTCTTCCACCATTGTTATAAATTGCAAAGTGATTTTTATGCATAAACATAGTCTTATCCAGTTTAAATTTTGTGGTGTACATGCATGTTTTGTATCTTTCGTGGGTCAGAGATGTTATTTTGTTGACAAGTCTTGTGTCGAAATGCCCTCCGTTCAGATTAGTTTGGACGTGCCAGTTTCATGATGGATCTCAAAATCCTATGATAAAACATATTTTCTATAAGTATTATACGAGATTGTCCAATCATTGGGGTTTTCATATAAAAATGTATTAATTAAATCGTTTCCCAAAATCACACATAATTATTTATCCCGTAAAAGGAATGTCAAATTAATCTTGTTATTCCTGATATTTTGGAATGTCCTGAGTGAGTATCACACGAAAATCTTATTTGGAATGCATGTTATTTGTAATCTGTGTTATTTAGAGTTTGCCTAATACGTATCGCTTGATTAAGTATCACGTTTGGAATGTATGTTAGTGGAATATTTGTTTTTGGAATGTACCCGAGTCTGTATCACACGACAATTACATGATTCTATCATTCACTACATAGTTTATGGTTTAGGAAGGCCACTGATTGAGTATTCGTGTAGCACACAAAAAAAATTACGAGAAAATTGAGTTATTCCAAACAATCTATCACTACCAGCAAATAAATAAGGCACCGATGTCTAATATCCAAATTTTTAGGCTTTCCCGCCAGTAGTCTTTTGTCCTGCATCTATAAAATGGACCATGCATTCATGCCCTCCTCATTGCAAAAAACAGAGTCCTATCGGAAGCCACCCGATTCAGCCCCCTCCTCACAAAACCGACCATGGTTTTCCCATACATTCCAACCATCTCTAGGAGCACCTGTCATACCTGCTCCGGGAATTCCCTTTTCGACAAACCCCAGACAAGAATATGTTTCTTTGACTACTTTTGTTCATCAGCAATTACTATAGCTTTTCTTTTTTGACCATTGAACAATGCAGGAACGTAACGATCAACGACGTTACAGACATGTATACCCACTCTACATGCTGGGAGACGGCGCCGACGTGGGAATCGGAACCGTTTCCAGCCTTGTCGCCTCCTCCGCTCAACGTGTAACCTAGATGACTTGCCTGTATCATATTATTGATTTATTGTGATTCTGTAAAGCTAATGCTTTTCCATCCAAAATTGCAGAAATGTAACATTTGATGAGGTTAACGAAGAGCACATCCACATAAGGGCTCCTTTCATTTGGAGGAAACATAGAGCGAATGTACATGGATAGGAAATTTTCCCTACATTCTACTGTTCACTCTTTTGATTCATTGGAATGATGCAAAGGAAAACTAGAGAAAATTTTCCTACAGATCTCACTTCCAAGGCAAAACGTACAGGAAAACAAAAATGCACTAAGACCTCATTCTTTGAATCCTATGCACAATGAACGAGGAAAGTTTTGCACATGCCATCCTTTCCTATTCCTATTCCTTTCCCATTCCTTCGATATTCTAATCCTATGAATCAAATAGGCCCTAAGTTTCCCCTGGGAAACATCGGCCAAGGTTTTATGCACTCGCATAAAACATACTGCAGATGGAAGGTTTCTCACCGTCATACTAGCTGACATAAGAGTAAGCATGTTTACTATGATCAATTTATGCAATCTCGTGATGGCATGTACTACATTTATGCAATCTCGTGATGTTTATTCACTTAATTACCATGTCAACTACAAAACATGTACAACTGAACCATTGATTATTTTCAGAACCATGTCTGGTCAATATTTTAGATGTGATTTACAATGGCTAATTTGTCATATTTCGTAGGGGCTGAAAATGGAGGCGATCTGTTACGAAGAATTCGTAGATCGTTTCAACAATCAACTTGAGGCAGGAACAATCTATTTGTTCAAGCGTATAGGGTTTTAGCCGGCAGATGTGCCATTGCCCTTCACAATTGCCATACCGTCGAACTACATCATAATATTACGTACACAAACTGAGATTCACCTAGCAGGGGCGCAAACCGTCATCCCTCGGCTACCACAGCGATTCACACACTTTAGCACGGTTTATATTCCGCGGAACAACATGCTTGCAGGTAATTATTATTTTTACTAAATTATGTACCAATTAATTATCATGTTTCTGTCCTGTTTATAAAATTATTATTAGATGTCACTGGACTGCTGGTATATGCAAGCCAAATGATGTACAAAAATTATGATGGGACGTATGTACACAACGTTCCAATCCTTGACGTTGCAATTATAAACACGAGGCATACTGATATAAACGCATACTGATATGAGTTATTTGAGCTAAAGAAGTACAAATATGTACAAGAAAACACAACAGAGGATCTAACCTCTTTTTTCGGTGGTTGAAGTCGACAGCATAGACGATGTCCTCTCCATCTTTTGTTACTTTCCATACAGTACCCCCCAAAAGATGCCCAGACACATGCGGCGTAATAACTATTCCTTCGCCTTTATCTGCTGAGAAATGGTTATTGAGGGAATACACTTAAGCCTACCAAAATGGTGTACATCAACATGGTCTCACTGACCGTTAAGAAGGTGATTTTGTGAGTATTTCAGTCTCACAATATTCTGGAATGCAGGATCAATATCATCCAAAGTAAACAAGTCAAAGTCTGCAACTTGCTGCAAAAGAGAGAGAGAGAGAGAGAGAGAGAGATTAAAAATGGTAAGTCCTCCATGAATGATGAAGAGTGACGGATAAAGATGCAGGTGGCCAATGTTTATTTGGTCCGATGCAAACACATCGGGATGATATGTAAACTGGTAATGCATATTGTTAGACGAATACAAGTAGTTACCAATTACAACAATGTGCGACGAGGAAGCTTACCCATCGGGAAAGAAATAATCATACAGGGTCAGAAGTCCAAATCTAAACACAGGTTCTGTAGCATATACTGGTGCAGATAATCCAAGATGTTTCATAGCATAGGGCAAAGCTCCTAGATGCATGATGTCAGGATGAGACAGAAGAAAAGCGTCTATCGTTGGCGCAATCCAGTGACATACTCCAGCCAGGGTAGATGAACACAACTTGGCTTAGTTGGCTACATTCATGTTACACGGAGATTTACATTGAGAACACACATCTGTCAGTGACTGACACGGACGACACACCCCAGTAAACGCTAAGAAGCGCAAAGCCACCGCCCTAGCTGGCGCAATTCGTCGAGAAGGTGGCGTTCCCGGCGCGCAATTCGCCTGGCCACGCATAGCACCGAGACAGCTGAGTCTACTAGCGTGCGAGCGATCAAGGTGGCTGGGGAGCAGGTAGGATAGGTGGTCGCGGGGCGGGGTACCTAGCGAGGGGCTGGAGGAGGGCGGGGTCGCAGTGGTGGGTCCAGCCGCAGTCGAGGAGGAAGCGGAAGCCGTCGACGGCGAGCAGGTAACAGAGGGGGCCCTCCCCGTACGCCCCGCTGAGCGGCGTCACCTGCACCGACGTCCCCATCTCTTCGCCGGCAGGCGGCCGCGACGGCGGGTTCGAGACTGAAGTTGGGAAACCAGCGCGCTCGAGATGGACTGGAGAGGTATGCGTGCGAGTGAAACAGGGCCGGGATGGGCTGGGCCAGGTGTGGCACGTATGGCTGGATAGATTGCTACTTCCTCTAGTAATGGACTGATAGAACTTTTTTTTTGGGAGCAACCGGCGGGAGCACTGCCTTTTCATATACTCCCTCCGTCCCAAAATAACTGTCTTAGATTTGTCAAAAAATAGATGTATCTAGACATGAAACAAGTATAGATACATTCACTTTTGTACAACTTTGAGACACTTATTTTAGAACGGAGGGAGTAGATAGAACGAGAAAAACCGCATTGTACAAGATGGCATGTTTTAGATTTAGGTGGTAAACATGCCTATAAAACCACGAACTCAAGAAACAAAACTAATCCGGCTCAGCCGGGGTGTAGGCGGCGAAAGCGCGCCCCCGCTGCAAAATGTCCTCCCAGGCAAGGGAGGCGGCCTCGACGAAAGTCATGCGACGTCGAGTGAAGATCCGTCTGTTTCGTTCCTTCCAATCGTTCCAGAGGACGTAAAGCAGGCGACCACTTGTGCACCTTTGGATGTTCTTTGGCTTCCTCCAATCATGTCATCCCACAGTTCTGAAAGGGACGTGGAGCTATGCCCCTGAGCCTGGTTGTTGTTTTCGTCCCAAGAGTTTGCCAAGTTCCAAGAGGCGATGGTGAAGGGTCAGTCTTTGCATATGTGGTTTGTGGTTCAGGCGCGCCCAAGCAAAGCTGACAGACTGGATCGTGTGGCTGTCATGTCCACCATCAATAGCTTCCCGTGGATGGCCAACCAAGCGAAAAGCTTGTATTTGGTGCGCTCCAAATCTTTCGGGCTCCGAACCTAGGATAGGATCAATGGAATTGCGCCTTGTAAGCAGAGGAAGAGCAAGTCAGCAAAAAATGATTTCAGTCCTTATTTCGGGCTTCCACCAAAAGTGACCTTTTGTATGATTTTTTTTTTGCTTTCTCCTAAAACAAAAAAAAAATATTTTCGAACAATTCACCATAATTAACTCAGATTATTCATATTGCATAAACATAATCCAGGTCCCCAAGTAGGAAGCAAAAAACAACCAGATGTTCCAAACACTGTCATATCAATATATCATACATACAAAGAACATAGTAGTATCACTCTTCCTATAATAACTACATTGATCGCAACGCTACATTCCAGCTACAAAATTTCCTGCTGCTGCTTGTCCACTCGTTATTCCACCCTCCGCCTTTTATACCCCCAAGGAACGTGTAACAAATGTACACAAAAGAATAATCCGCAAGGAAGCACGACGTTAGCGGCTTCCCCGTTTTCGACTGTACACAAAAAAGGAACCCATGTACACCAACTCAGATCAGACTTCTCATCCTTGTCACCAGGGACTGCATGCTCTCGAGCTTGTCCGCCAGCTGCCTCATGTCCTCGGCATGGTTCTCATCTCCCGCGCCGCTTGAGTGGGACACGAGGGACGCGCATTTGGCCTTGGATTCTGAGATATCGCTTTGCAGTGAAGAGATTGTTGCTTCCAGGGCCTCTTTCGACCCCGCGTTCGCGATTGGGTGGAACCTTGGGGTCCTAGGGGTGCCCACACTGCCAAAACTGTTCTGCCTGCTGAGCCTGGTAGGTGTGAAAATATTGTCCATTCCTCCACTTCCTGCAACAGCACAACTTCATAAGATACCTGAAACCTAGTATCTTCTGAAAAAGAAGTAAAATGGGGACCACACCACCCTACCCCAGGTAAGCACTTGCAAGTCAGAAGCATAGAACATATGACGAAAAACAATGAATGTTCAGAAGAAGGGGAATTAAACAAATGACTGAATGAGAGTCAAGAAAACATTGTCACTGGATTAGAGGATCAGGAAAACAACAAGTTGTGTGCACTGTACTGTACAGCAACCTGCAATGCAAACTCTAGACACACCTTTACGATTACTAGATTGTGATTTTAAATATGGGGAAAGTTCATGTCCTGCTGATTACCAATTACCCAAGATTTGACATGTTTGCAGCACTGCATTAAGAACTATAACTAGATAGTTTTTTACAGCATATATTCCTATCCAAGAAACTGTAACAGCATATATCGTTCCATTCTGCATGTTGTCACGATTAACTGATCATAACACCAAAAGAGAAAAATCGGAAGCCCAGGGCATGTGAAGTAATTCATTCCATACCTAGGTTCCTTAGCTGCTCTATAGTTCCATGGCCAAGAGACTTATCGAGCTTAAGGAGACGGAGAATCCCGGCAGTGATCCTGCCCATTGCATCAGCTTCAGATCTGCAAATCATGGCAAGGTGCTCTAGCTCTTCTTTTTTGCCACGCCTCAATCTGCACATTCAAATGGATATAGATAGTTAAGGTAACAGCTGTAAATTCCTGTCAGTTTGGACAAATACTGAAACAAGTGTTCCTACCGGTTCTTTGATGGAAAACTTGACATTATCCATCATCCACTTGGTACCCTCAATCTCGTCTTCACCAAGGACCATGGTAGCCTCAACATCAACGCCTTGGTCACCAATAGCATTTGTATTATTAAGTCCAACGCCTGATTGATTCTTATTTAATTTACCATTCCCAATGAGTTTATTACTCAAGCGAGGTTTTATTGCCTCTAAACCTTCAATTCCAGCCTGCAGGTACCACCAAATATCTGCCAATTAGACCACAGAGAAGGAGAGCACCAAATTGAAATACAAATTTACAGCAGTCACAAATATTACCGTAAAACGCTCCACGGAAATGCCGTTTATCCAACACCTTCTCTGCACCTCCCAAGTTAGGTCGGTCACTGCTTTTGCCCGACAATGCAGATTCCTGAAGGTTGTATGCCAACATTTATCTTCCCTACTATATGATCACCACTATGAGGGGAAGACCAGTCTCCTACTTCTTCTGTCCCTTCAAGTGCGAACAACCAGTTTCTTAACTCAACTGACACATCAAGATCATCTGGCACCCCCAGGTCAAACTTTGAATTACTGTCATTGTCTTCAGATCTTCCTTCTATAACATTAGAGGATATGGGAAAAATAAGAAACACGTTTCAAACAATGCAAGAAAAGGAACGAACAAAAAACAAAGATTTCCCTCCACCATCTGAAATAAAGACATTGACATTTCTCCGTGTATTGTTTCAGTAGTAATAGTAATTAAAGTAGAGCTTGTTACAATTCAGAAAGTTGGAAATGCTTGCCTTCCTTGTCAGTGACATGAGAGGATGTGAACAATTTCCCAAGTGGACCAGAAGATAAATCATTCAGTCCTCTCAAGAGGCCTTCCCCTGGACCACCATCAGGCCCTAGAATACCGAAACGATGCAGCAACGACTCGGTATACTCAGTCCACCTCCGAGACGGACACCAGATACCTTAGCTAATACATTCAAGCTATGGCACTCCATGTCCCGCATGTCATAAGGGATTACATGAGTGATGTTTATGTCAATGAATTGAGCGTCTTTAGCCTGGTGTTTGCTGCGATGGTCAACCCAAAATACCGGTCTCATCTTGGGATGCCCATTTTCACACACGCCAATGTTATTTTCACCCATCACGGCAGTGCCATTCTCATGGATTGTAGCACTTTCTCCTTCCAAACAGTTTACTGAGACAGTTCTCCACATCAAGTTAGTTGTGACTGCAAAGGCACCACCTAGAGTGCGATGAGAAACTTTCAGGTACAGATCCTCTCCACCAAACTGAACCAAGGGCATATGTAGATCTCCCGCAGACAAATATTCCAAGAAATTGAGCTGGAGACTATTCATAGTTAAGCTCACTGCCGTATCGCTGGGCAGTTTTTTCTCAAGGTTGTTAACTGAAGGTTCACTATCTTTGTCAGACCTGTTACCTTTGCTAACCTTTGAAATTCGTTCTCCAACCTGTCCAAAGTAACTATAGAGGCCTAAGACAAAAAACAACTGCTCAACTGAAGTGTTGGACGTGAACTGTTGGAAAGCAACACCAATTCTCACAACACCCTCCGGGGGTGGCAAATCCATCAGAGGGCTACCATCTGCAGTAACCATAGCAGCCTCAAATCGAATGTCATCTAATTCAATACACTGCAACGAATTTGGAGAGGGGTCCTAACTACTCTCTGTTCCTTTGAAGTACTAGAGGTTTCAAGCGAGAGGCTTAGATGTGAAGCTCTACTAACCCACTTCCTCTGGCTGGCATCAACAGGTTGATATTCCCAAAGAAGGAAGCAAGCTGGATCCCTATCAAGGTTTAGCAGTGTACACTTTGCTGATTGCGACTCACAGAAGTGTAGGTCTTCTACATGAAGTCTTGCTCCTGAAAATGGTGACTGGGAGCAAGCGGTCTTAGTTCCACTGCACCTTGCTATTTCTTCAGCATCTAATGGAACAGATAGATCAAACTCTTTAAGAGAAAAGACAGGCTGTTAATGGAGGAATCAGGAACTATGGCACTGTGATTGGGCACAACTCCATCAGCTAAGAATGAGGCAATTCTTAAGCAGGACTGTTCCTGAAGGGTTACCTAAAATGCAAAATTACAGGAAATATTTAATCAAACAGAAAAAGAGTAACATTAAATTTCACTGTTAATGTAAGAAGACGCACCATAAGAGGCTGGCATGTGATGACCGTTTTCGATGCAAACTTTGGAGGTGATGGAGAAGGAGTGATCTGAAGACAATAAAGGGAAAATAAAGGAACTCCGGCCGCAAATTCCAAGAATTGATTCCCAAATGGGTAGATTGGAGGACAAAATTTTGACCTGAGAAAGTGACATAATAGATTAGACCCACAGGCGTTGATATCATACAAGTAGTAGCACAAAAGCAAAAACATAATCAGTACTCACCAAAATCAGGGATTGGCAAGGGTTCTTGCTGAACAGCTTGCATAGAGGGCTGTATCAATGTGCATGGAGGTCGAGAAAATGTGTCCCTGCAGAAATAATACCGTACATGAGACCCAGCAAAGGTGTGAATTATATCCATAGCTCAAATAAATTCTCTATCACTGTTTATCAGAAATTCACATATTAATCTAGTTACAAGGTAAGTTTGTAAGTACCCTATATTCAGCACTGGATCCACCAAAGTAACATGAGCAATGCATAAATCTAAATTGTACTGGATTCCCATCTAACTTAAGAGAGTAAGTAAATGACTATAAACTTCATGACTCAAGTAGTCTAGTCACTATAGAAAGTTCATATCTTACCTCAGAAATAGCCCAGAAACCTTTATGCAAGACAAGTTCTTTGAACTCTCCCCGTCTGAAATGCTAGCCTTTAAAAATAATGAGGAAAATGGTTGTCATTGTGTCACTCGGTACAGCACAATAAAATTATCCGGCAAGAAAGTCTAATAAATGATGTAATCAGTAGTCAATAGATTGACAAGCAAAAAGATTACCCGTGAGAAGAACAGTGATTGTACTAGAAGTTCAAGCTGAAACTCTGTCAACACAAATAAAAAATAAACGAACAAGTCACTATAGATGACACTAAAAAGCATATTCAAAGATGATTGGTGCTATGTCTTACCAGCATCTTTAATGCAGAGAAATATGTGGTCTACATAAAAGATACCAAAGAAGATCCTGCCGCTTCTGCATGCTGGTAAAAAGAGAACGAAGAGTAAGAATGCAAAGGATATTCACATGTCGATAGTCCTACTACGTAATGCAATCATACACGAGAAAAAAAAACCTGTTGAGACTTTGGATCTAAATCTCCTCTATTTAAGCACGTGGATACCCCAGTCATGAATCGAAGAAAAGCCCGTAAACCTGACCAAAATGCATTTCAGGATTGGCTCAAACAGTAACATAACGAAGAGCTTAAGCTTTATGGCCAATAACAATTTACCAGGTTCACTTAAAGCGGGACAGATAGCTTCAGTAATATGCAGCTGAACTTCGAGGCCTAGTGGGTTGTTCTGCTCCGTTCGTTTGAGGGTGATCTGATGTTAAAATGTATAAGCCAGGAAGCCGAGACAAGTAGAAGTTCCAACATCAATAACAAATTCTGAATATCCACAAATCATATTCCAGAAGTCAAGCACTCACATTAGCCTCCCCTGATATCCCTTCCAAAAATCTTTCACCGCCAAAGAACATTCGCTTTGCACCATCATCATCTCGCTTGTTATCTTGACTGCTCGAAGAGTTAAATCGTGCATCGGCGAACATGTCCGGATGGGGTAACAGATCAACTGACAGTGACTGCCATTCCAATTTCTGCAAATTTGGAGAAAAAAGAGAGATGGAAATTGTATTTTACATCTTCTTTCATTATGTCCCAACACATTTTGTAATGGCACAAGTAAACATTAATATGCTGGGAAGAACTAGGAGAGTGTCAACCTTGAAAACATAAATGAATCCTGTGCTGTTGGAGAAATCCCTTGCTTCTTTCAAATTTACAACCTATATAAATGATATTTCAATCAGCTGGCCCAAAACAACAATTTTACAAGTTCAAGTACAACTATAATCTAGCAAGAATACCTGCCATTTTTCGTTTGTTGTGTACAGTACAAGATTGCGAAATGTGATAGCCGCTAGGGGAGGTGACCTGAAAAGAAAATATAAAATATAAATTAAAATCCCAATCAGCACACACATGAACAATGCACCCAGTTTTACTCGCTGAGAAGTATTAGGAATAAACGTGACTATGCATAAGTCATCAGACAAGCCCAAAGGCCACTTGAAAAAAAGTCCAAAGGCCATATTCTTAGAAATTTAGCCCCATTGGTCATCAGAAAAAAGAACTGAATATGCAAATAAGTCATCATAATATACCATGTTGCGTCTCCTTGGCGTCGAGCTCCTCCATGTGTTTCCAATAGCAGGTTCACTATACCTACTTGTACAGTCATTCCATCTGCAATCTAAGGCCAGTATAGCATATTAAACCCACTTGAATTTCAGAATTTGTAAGGTTATATTGCTTCAACAAATTTGTGTGTGCTCAATAATAAGGAAACAGCTGTACAATTATAAAACACCATTACTAAAACAAAAGGTGCAGACATGAGCATGCAGGACAAGACCATAAAGCAGAAAATAAAGCCTAGAAAGATTGAATATTACTGAACATCAAGCTACGATGGACTATGATTTTACATATAAATATTACTGACATCAAGTGCAATGAAACCAACCTTGTCAGCATATCCATAACCAGTACTTTTAGCTGATGGTGTGATGGCGCATTGCTAATAAAGAAGTCGAGAAAAGAGCATCAGTTATTTCATGGTTGTATGATGGTACAGAATCACAAGACGGGAGATTATAACCTGGTGGGGCTGGAAAGATTTTCTGAATCGTCCTTCTCTACAAGCACAAGATCAAGTTTATCGATGTTCACCACGATTGGCTCCACTTGCACATTTGATACTGATGGCAGCTGTAACAAAAGAATCTAACTGTGAGACCTGAAAAATACATGGCCAGTTGACATACATAACTGCCTACAACTGTAGGGTTGATGTTGATTACAAGTCACAGACTTTACGGCAATTTCAAATGCCTAGTATACAATTTGAATACAGGTTAGAAAATTAACAGCAGCCACAGTTTAATGCCAATGCCAAGCTGAGTGCAAAGTGTTACTGTCAAACCATCATTTGACCATACCTATGAACATTCTAGCCTAAATTTCCAAGCCCGTGGCTAGAATTCAGGACAACGACAGTCAAACGCAGCTTCACTACAATTTCTACTGCGAAAGCACAAGAGGGATAAATGACAGCAATATGAAGAGCAATTCACCACAATGCGCTCCTTGTCAGTTAAGCCCTCGGGGAAAACAGAAAACGCGCCACGAAAAACTACAGAGTGACAGAGCCAGGCGTGGCGGCTTTACCGTGATCTGGAGCTTCCCGACTCGCGCGCGTTCGACGGTGAGCGCCGGAGGCAGGCCCAGGCTGGCGTGTAGCGCGTCGCCATTGATATCTGCAGCGGCCCAAATCAGGCCGAAAAGTTAGCGCCGACAGACAGGGAGGCCACCCAAATTGGGCGTCCGCGAGGAGGGTTTTACCGAGGTTGGAGAGCTCGGCGGTGCGGCCGTTGAGCTTGAACTGGTCGCGGGAGAAGGACTTGAGCCAGTACTTGAGCGTGTACTCCAGCGCCCGCGCTATGATCGACTCCATGGAGCCCGCTGGAGCGCTCCGGAGGAGCTTCTGGGGCGGAGACTGGCCAAGGGGGCGCTTCTCCGGTGGCGGCGTGCCGCCGGATCGGAGGCGAGATTCCGGCGGGATGGGGGAAAGAAAGAGGTGGAGGGGGTGGAGAGGAGTGGTGGGCCCTTTTAGGCCTGAGAGTGAGAGTTCCTTTTGGTTTAAGCCTCTGGTTTTGTTTTTGTTTAACTTTTGCCACCTGCATTTGTCTCGAGCTTTTTTTAATTTCATAATTATTTTCTCTCTGTCTTCTATTTTACTTTATTTCTGTGCAAATGTGTGGTTGACACGATGCACTGGTGTGATTCTTTCCTTGGGTTCCATTTTGGGTGTTGGTTAAGGTTGGTATGATAATGGCATTCTCTTTGCTGCTTTTGTGATCAATTTTCTTAGTTTATGGACAGAGAATGTGCATCATTCTTTAAGAGCAACCAAATACAACAGACTTGCGATACTAAGAGTAGAAATAACGAGCATGTTCTTTTTTTGTAATTGATCATGTTCAAAGAAATGGCTAGTCTAACTTTGCACCTTTTTTTGCATGGTTTCCGGCTTAATAAACCGTTATTTTCTCTGGATGTACAAACAAAGACAGACGTAAAGACCAAACCGACAGGCGACAAGAGACACCCTCAGCTTCATCTTCATGATCTAGTCGTAATTTTATCCCTTTCACATCCAAGCCACTCTTCCCATGCATGGTACGCATTTTTTTATTCCATCAACTAGCTCGACGCTAACTAACAAGAGCGATCAGCAGCTAGTAAAGCACATATTAGTGCCACACTCCAAAGATCCAAACGAAAGTTTACCGATCAACCTTCAAAATAAAGTAAAGCGATTCTGACTTCCAAAAGAGTAAGGTAATTCTGAAGCAACTATACACAGAAGTTAGAATCTTAAACTCTGCCGTACTGTCAAGGCATGCATATATACATGGCTGGCTCTTGCTTGAGGAAGCTAGCTTCACCTCGTGGTAAAGGTAATCTTGCTGCCTCGGGATTGGTAAGGACGAAATCACCGAGTTAAATATTCACTTCGCTTGGATCTCATTGCTGACACTGCGACATGAATAGATCGACAGATCTGGAGTTGTGGACTTTTGTTCCTAGTGGCGAGCCCTTTGGTTCTTGGATGGCAGTGGGACCAAGGAGATGTAGCACGTGGGAGTTTTGTACTGCCAAACGAAAGATTATTCCCATTCAAGCTTCAAAAAAAAAAGATTATTCCCACTCGGCCAGTCACCGGATTTTCTGTTTTTTTCGTTCATGAATCCGCACACACCCATATTCATAACCTAGCAGTCCACAACCTCATTTAAACGAACATGCTTTTTTCATAACGGCACATGTACAGGTCCCTGTTATCTTTCCGACGATGGAGACAGATCGAGGGGAGGTTTCATCGTTTTAATTAAGAAGAACTCATGCATGAAGATAATGACCAAAAGTACAAAGGGCCATGAGAATCATCTTTTGTTTTTGAACCTTGACTGTGAGGCAAAAGCCCCACAGTTAACTCACTTTATTAAACCAAAAGAACAGAACTGTACAAAAGAAAGAAAAATTAAGGTAAGCTATCTAACCAAGCCTTTATGAGACGTTTGGTGGTACCCTCAAATCAATAACAGCCCTTTATTTTTGTCCATCCAAGGGCACGGATGAAATCATACTAGTGCTAAAAACTGGAGTAGTACAAATCATACTAGTCGCTAATTCGTGACCCCCGCAGATGGGCCCTGGCCCAAGACGCTAGATGGGTGTCGGCCGGAGATAAAATTCGGATTTTGGCCCTAAACGGTGGATGGCACGTGGATGGCAACTACTATGTTCGGTTCCCTGTCCTAAAGAATTCCCCAGTTCGCGAAATGGAAACCCTAGCTCGAGCTAGAGATCATCAACGCCTCCTAAGACAAAGCACTCCGCCACACGGCAGAAACATATGTTACACAAACCGCACAAGACTATTATAGAGTTTCATTATGCATAGCACGACTTGCACATACCAAAGAAACGAGGAAAGGTACAAACTTAGCCGGCTTGCGAATCAATCTTCCAAGCACTAAAATTTCCAGGAAAAACCTCACAGCATGTGTTCCCAGGAACTGAACACAAAAATTATACTACACAAAATTTCCCTTAGTCTCACACAAGCTAGCAGCTGAGGTTCATACAACCAGTTTTTTCCATGTCTACCGTGCCCCAGATTTCTCTAAGGTCTCAGACAGGCTACAAGCTGTACAAAGCAAATACACTAGTGCTCCGGTACTTTCCGGGAAGTTATTTTGCACGAAAATTAAAGCACGTGAACGGTCTTGATTAGAGAACCAACCCACCATATGTGTTTGACTTGAGGGAGACCCATGATCACAGCCGTTAGTGTGCTTTAATTTTCGTGAAAAATAACTTCCCGGAAAGCACCGGAGCACTTCTCAAGCAAATAAAGTCCGGACAGACCTAGTTCTACTGGAACTTCACACTACAGTCAGTTTTCCTCTGAACTTATACCAGATACAAAAGAAATCACATCCTTTTCTTATTACGGATCACAGAGTGGCATAAAGGAACCAGCTCAACAGCATCCTCGTCACCCCAGCACCCATCCACTGCTTCTATTGAATATCTCATTAGCCACTCGTAACATTGCAGCAGCTCCACCAAATTGTCTACCTCGAAGTTCTGTCCTCTGCAATGCAGCCCAAGAATGAATAAAATGTGAAACCTGAGAGAGATTATACTAGACATATCTACAGGAAAACTATTCTAGAAACAATCAGCAGCTTATCTTTTTTTCTTTATAAAATTCATTACCCCACTACAAAGTTCATCCAAATTAGAAGGTAAATATTGAAATCCAAAAGTACAAGCTACAATATCCAAGACAAATTTAGCTACTGCATGAACTGAACACTTAATCTTGCAGGATGATTAAAAACAGGAAAACGATATTGCTATGTTTGGTCATGGCCAAAAAATTGGTGGCTTGGTTTTCGTCATCAACCAGATATACTGTAATCATCGCCCAACAGATAGATGCCTTAAGTAAATGGTATATAACAAATTAATGGTATAATGATGAGTTGGTGACAATGGTTTTCAGGTCAAAAGCTATGGTAAAAAATATTGATGCCTTTAAACATAGAACCTCAAAGGACAAATAGTAGTTACATATGAGAAAATCAGCAAAATGTAAATCATAAACCCCCTGGTGCAAGAGAGGGCAGCAAGTAGCTTGGTCATGATACTTCTTCATCTACAAGCTACCTGGTTGTTTATATTAGTTTTCTTCCTTGTTCTTAGACATAAGTTGTAAGAGGCTAAACCTCTATAATAAAAGAGGAACCGCAACCTACCAGTGGTATTAAAGAAGAAAAAAAACTGATTAGTCGTTCTTACATCTAGATTTCAATATCCCAGCCTATAATCCTATCTTGCCGATGAGAACCCATACCCCCTTCAGCAGTTGCCACTCGGCTCTCCTCTGTCGGAATTTAAGAAATACCAACTATATGTTCTTCCTAAATGCTCATTTAGTGATTATTGTATGTACCTTTGGGGGTCACAGATTGATTGCTTGTTTCATCAACTCACAAACCGCCTGGAATATAAAGAAGAGGAGACAGCAAATAAAATGAGTACTACACCAGGAATAAAAACTAGAAGAAGAATATATATAAAATATTAATTCTCCTACAGTTACCTTTGTCCCTAAAGCCGAATTTCTCGTGGAATGACTTTGCCCTCTTCTTACATGGATCACCTTTCCCATTTATCGGTATTGGATCCAGGACTTTGCAAGTAAAAGATTGGTTCACCCCTGAAAAATATGTGCAATGGATACTAGGCCTAACTACAATTTTGCACTCTCTCATATGCCGTTTTTGTCATCTAAAATTATTACTAATTCAATACGTTCATGTATTACACCTAGTATTTGTATACACACAAGAGCAGATGGGCTAAAAACTGACTAGCTATTTCAGCAAATCTATACTGCGTAGAGAAGATAACTGAAGTTTCTTCAGTTCAGTTAAAAATGCAAAAGAGGGAGAAAAGGTGAAACATTATTGGAGAAACTTTCTCAAGTGTGGTGCACAGTGTCTGTCTGTCTCTCCTCCAGTATCTCATACTCTACTCTGAAGCAATCTCACTGTAGGTCTGTGTCGGCAGAGTAAGTACGATCATGCCATCACTACTAACAGGTAAGGACACAATTAGATTTAGATACTCACTTATTACTGAGAGAACTCTAGTATATGGTTTTACCTATACAAACTCTAGCGACTGACTAAACTGAACTGCACTGCATAGAGATGATGGAGGGGAACACGTACATAGTGCCTCATGCGAGACTGGGCCGGCCTCCAGCGGTATGCAGCACAAATGGGATGGATTTCCGGTCTGGAATACGATTCAAGGCGGACGAACGACTCGGTGTCCGCGTCCGAGATGTCGGCCGCGGCGGCATGTTCCGGATGTGCGAGCCGGAGGCCGAGACGGCGGCGACGTTCTCGGGCGAGTGCGAAGTGGAGGCGGCCCGCGAGTCAGGTGTACGCGGTGGCGTCGTCCGTAGGCAAGTTTGAGGTGGAGGCGGCCGTGGGTCAGGCGTACGCGGCGGCGGTCTGCCGGCGGCTGGCCGTGTGAAGTCGATTTGCTTCCGCTGAAACCGTTCGCTATGGCGTTGTCTAGTTTTTTTTCCATCATACTTCCGGCTTACTGGGCCGGCTGGGCCTAATCTCCGCCCTTTCATCTCAGCCGTGCATATGAAATCATACTAGTGCCCTTCAGTGACTAGTGAAAGCCTGAAAGGTACCATAAAAGTCGCCTTTATAACAGAAGCAACCAAAAGCGATGGGAGGACTAGGTTTCCGAGATATTCACTCTTTTAATATCGCTATGCTATCAAAGCAAGTATGGCGCCTTTTACAGAACCCGGATAGCCTGTGTGCACGAATCCTCAAGGCCAAGTACATTCGAACTGTAATATCCTGGAGGCGAAACCGGCTGAAGGTATTTCCTATACCTGGCGCAGCCTGCTTCATGGAATTGATCTCATAAAGGAAGGCTATATCTGGCGCATTGGTGATGGCACACAAGTAAATATCTGGTCTGACCCGTGGTTGCCTAGAGCCTGGTCACGCAAAGTCCGCACTAGAAGGGGTGACACATTGTTAGAGAACGTCTCGGATCTAATTAGTCCAATAGATGGACAATGGGATGAACAGTTGGTTCAAGACAGTTTCACATCTGATGATGCCAGTCTAATCCTCCAAATTCCTCTCCGTGATGGGGCTCAAGATTTTATGGCATGGCACTTTGATGAGAAGGGACAGCACTCTGTGAAGCAAGCATATAAACTATTTGTCCAATCTGAGAAACGCAAAAAAGGCCACGATGCAAGTTCAAGTTCAATGCAACCAGGAGCGCTGAACTCTTGTGAGGACAAGTTCTGGAAACGTATTTGGTCCCTCCCTTGCCCAAATAAAATTAAAATGTTCACTTGGCGTGTCACTCACAATTCCTGGGCTCTGAGAAATAACCTGAGAAATAGAGGTGTTATATTAGAGAGCTACAAATGTCTTTTCTGTGATCGTGCCGATGAGGACGGAGCTCACCTATTTGTTAAATGTAAGGAGGTGAAGGAGCTGTGGCGTAAGAGCAGAATGGAGGACACTAGATTAAAACTGGAACAGTTGGATACGGTGGCCCAAACTATGGATGCTCTTTGGGAATTACCAGAACGATCACGAGTTCAGATTTTGACTGAATGGTGGCACTGGTGGAACAATCGTAATAAGCTGAGGGAGGGAGAACTTCCAGTTTCCTCTGCCGAAATTGTTTGCCGTTCTGTCAGTCAAACTGATGAGTTTTTGCAGTTCGGCAAAGGAAGAAGAAGCAAAAACACTGATGAACTGAAGTGGAAACCACCACCTGACGGTACTCTCAAACTGAACTGCGATGCAGCATATAACCCAGGTGACGTCCATGCAACATGGAGAGTGGTTGTCCGAGATCAGTACGGTGAATTAATCATGACGAATGCAGGCAAGACGGATGGGATCCGTGATGTGTTCAATGCAGAGATGAACACGCTGGTAAGGGCAGTCGACATAGCTACAAGTATGGGTGCAATACGTGTTGTTTTTTAAACGGATTTTGAACTCTTGGCAATGGCAATCAACCGATGTGGCCAAGACTTCTCCCAGCTTGCGGCTTCAATAGATGATTTGAAGATCCAGCTCGGCTCTTGGTTCTCACATAGTGAAGTAGTGGCCTGTAGGCGTTCTGCAAATAAAGTTGCTCATGAACTTGCCATTCTAGGCAAGAGTTTGTAGCTTGGGAAGTTGATGTACCGGCCAATGTGGCTGAAGTTTTGGTGGGTGATTCACCCATGGTATCGTAATAAAGCAAAAAGTTAAATTCAAAAAAAAAAACTTATCCGAAAACCTATGAACATGTGGATATCATGCATGAATCTACTCCTCCAAACTGAAAACCTGGGCCTCTCATCTATGAAAATTCTATCATTCCACACCTTCCAAATATTCCAGCAAGCCACCATCACAACTTCGATGAAGAAAGGCCTGGCAAAGCTTTCTCTAGCAGCTTTAACTATTTGCAACATGATATCACCTTGAGACCAGCTTATCTGTAAGTAATTCCAAAATCTGACACTAAAGCTGCAATCAAAAAATAAGTGTTGTCGATCTCCATACTGATATCCCAGGCACAACTCACAGTGAGCATTATCAGTAACATTCCAGTTCCTTCTCGTGAGAATATCCCTTGTGTTTAACCTATCCCTCGACAAGAGCCAAGCAAACATTTTAATTCTCATAGTAAATTTATTTCTCCAAATCCAAATAAACACAGGACAGACCGAAATTGGACTAGGAACAACAGCATAATATTTGGCAGCAATGAAATCACCATTTTTCCAAACTGTCTTCCACTCATCGGTCCTCAAAACATTTAAGTTGGACTATGAGCATCATCTTGCTTGCTAATTCTAGTTGTTTACCACTCCTATATTTTCACCCTTACGGTAGGTCTTGAGCAACTAATGAATTTGCAACCGAATAGACATAAATTCCGGCTCAACCAAATCAACCTTCGAGAAGCCCGGTCCTAATATTTTGGGGGGCCCCAAGCAAAATTAGAACTCATGACCCTATAATTCAAATATCATAATAATAAATAATATATGTATATACCAAATTTTACAGAACTAAGTGCATCCTAAAGCAATATCAATATCACACAATCAATTATTACCCCAAAAGTCTTTTTCTAACATACATATAGGCGAACACATCGGTGATGGTATATCAATATTGTTGGAGATATGCCCTAGATACAATTAATAAAGTGATTTTATTTGTCATATCTCAATTGTTCATAATATGTTTTTGTACCATGCTATAACTGTATTAAGCGGAAACATTAATACACGTATGGTATGTAAAACAACCAGGTCCCTAGTAGCCTCTATTTAACTAGTCCGTTGGGTAACAGATGATCAACGTTTCCTGATCATGGACAATTACGTCAGTTGACAACGGAGTCATGTCATTGGGTGAATGACGTGGTGGACATACCCAAAAGATATAGAAACGTAGTGCTCATACCTTCGACTGTGAGATCATATCAAATCGCTGCTTCTGGAAGGTGCTTTGATCGCACCAAACGACATGTCTTATATAGCGTGACAATAAAGGTGACACTTTCGGGTATCCGAAGGAAGCGGTGGAGGCGAGTGATCAAGAGCGAGATTTGACAATCCACATAGCAGGATAGATACTCTGGGCCCACTCGGTGAGATTACATCAATGAGCTTGCAAGCACGTGACTAGGTCACAGGGATGTAATATCACAGACGAGTAAAGATAGATTTGTCAATGACAAGATCATGCTCGGTAATCATGATACCAGAGAACGATGCTCGGACAATCTAAGTATCGCTAGGCAAAAGGATGAGACTGGACGTCTAAAGGTTCAAACGATAAAAAGACATTCGGGGACGCACAGGGGCTATCATGGGTATCCAGATCCCGCTGTTAGTCATTGATCGGAGAACTTGTCTCGATCATGTCTGGAGTGATCCCGAACCGTAGGGTAACACACTTAAGGGTAGGTGACGTTTTAATTAGATTGGATATGAGAGAGAAACCGGAGAACTCCGGAAGCGTTCCGGGACATGTCCAATGTTGATCAGAGGGCTACGAAATATGTTTCGAAACTTAAATGAATTAAATAATATGTATTTAATATTAATAAGTGTTATTAATTATTAAATATATTTTTATTTAATTAATTTCGAATTTTTTAAGGCATTAAACCTAAATGGGCCTTAGAGGCCCATTAGGGAAAACCCCCAAAAGGGAAAAAGGAAAAAAAAAAGGGGAGGGCCAGCCGGCCTGGCTGGGCCGAATGGGGCCCAACCAGGGCCGGCGCACCCCCCATGGCCGGCCGAGCCATGTCGGACCCTTTGCCTTTGGAAATCCATCCCATCTCCTTTTTATTCTCTCCTACCTTGAGCGTGGTTCCATTTCCGGAGCTGCGTACTAGGAAGGAAGTCTCTCCACTATACGCACACCGCCGTGCTACTAGATCCAATCTTCCGCTTCCGCTGCTCTGTTGGATCTGGAGCCCGGAGGTCGTCATCTACACCGTACGTGTGTGGAACTACGAGGTGCTACACGGGTGGCACTGGAAGTTGTCTTCTTCCTCTACACGACCTTGAGGTCGGCTTCGTCGGCTTCATCGACAACGTTTGTGCGGGAACGTAATCCCGCTTTCGGTCTACAAGGGTATGTACGCCGTTCTCCTTCGTATAGTATATCTGCATAGTTATAGATCTTGGCTAGTTTCTGGTTATCGTCGGTAGGAATTTTTTTGTTTTCTGTCTACGATCCCCTTCAGTGGTATCAGAGCCGATCTATGCATAGATATGATAGTACGGTTAGAACACATGTTGAATGTGGGCATCGATTCTATATTTGTTACCCTCTAGCGTGTACTTGTTTATATCGCGGCATTGTTTGATGAAGCGGCCCGGACCGACTTTATGCATACTCTTACGCGAGACTGGTTCCGCAATACATATGGCTTGTACCATATATGCGGCTGGCGAGTGTCTGTCTCTCTTACAATAGTTGATATTGCATTTACAATGGAGGGCCCTGAAAGGGGTGTAATAGAGACAATTATTTAATCGATGTTGTGGTTGTATATTCGTAGGTAAGAACGGTTCTTTTACGAAAGCCCTAGCAGCCATGTAAAACATGCAAAAGATAAAGTAGAAAGCGTCTAACTTTATTTTGCAGGGGCAATATGATATGGTCACGGTAAGTTTTATGAATTGTTTATAAACTGTCGGCGCAAGGACCATATCATGTCGCATTACATTTGATGTTATGTTATTGTGTGCATCTTATATTGTGTGTATATATATGTTATATATTAGTTACATGGCGGTAGTAATATAAGATGATCCCTCCAAAATACCATATAGTGTTCTCCCTATAGCGTGCACCACCGAAAGTTCTCCGATACGAGGCAGGCCGTGACGATCGGGTGTCAGACGTATCTGCGTTCGCATACCGTGGGTGTAAACCACGTTGCACAAGCAATACGCTATAGGTTATTTTGGCGAGCCTAGCATGTACAGACATGGCCTCGGAACACAGTGACCGAAAGGTTAAGTACGAGTCACATAGATGTTGTGATTGACATAGCGATGTCTACCTTTGAAGCTATGCTATCGGCCGTGACGATCGGGGATAGTGTATCGGATGAGGATCGTGTAATCACTAAAACGATGCGAGGGATGTTCGTTTTGAGTGGGAGTTCTGGTAGTTTTATTTTATTAAAACTTGAACCCATATTTTATTATGAACAAAGTCTTTATGTTTTGCAAAACCTTTGTAGATAATAACCTGTTTGATAGACCTTTTAAAGTTAGGCGCATTCCTATGATTGAGAAACTTAAAAGGTGGGTCCAAACTTCATAGTTTTATACCGTAGCTTGAGGATACTCCTTGTTTCAAACCTTTTAGCTCTATATGATACAATACCCGTTAGAGATAGAACCCAGAGATTCCACAAACAAAAGGATAATTTGGATTATCAAGTTTTGTGCGGATATTTTCATCATAGTCCAGTGTATGCTATGATCTCTCCCATAGAGAATGAACTGCGGGTGCGTGTTGGCAGATCGCGAACATTTGAAATGGTCGCTGAGACTGATGATCTGTATCCACCGTAAATCAGGTTTTGTTCTGCCATATGAGTGATGGCATGGTTTTTAGCCTAGATTGTCGTTTCGATATTTTAGTGTTTTGATATGATCAAACCTAAAACGGATAAATCTTTGTAGTGTACCTAAAGAATTAATTGGGTACATGTCTCACAATAAAGACAAAATTGTTGCTGGAATATACCTTACTCAAGAAATAGTTTCTTGTCAAAAGGGCATAAGTGGGAAAGAGAGTAGAGCAAGACGAAGTTAATGAACTTTCTCTCCAGACATCAGAGTGGCGCAACGGAAAACGTTCCGGTACCGTCCTCCACAACTGGAAGGAAGCTGATGATAAATGATCATGATGCTCTGAGCTCATACTAAGGTCGTAGGCGTATGAGAATGTGTTCCGCACTGTGTGGTACGACAATCTTGTTATGAACATCATGTTATATAGAACATGAAAAACCTACGAACTACGAAGAAATGATGGTGAACCTAAGTCCGAAAAATGGCTATGAGCCATATATAATCCGAGATAAAATCCATGTACAATTACCAAGTAAAGACTTTGGTAAATCTTCTTGATGGGCTTCACGCCGTTGAGAGTAAATGGAATTTTATACAAGATAGACGCTGACGGAAAGGCAACCGTCTAAGGATCGATTTGTCACAAAACGGTTTTGACAAATTTAAAAGTTGACCACAACGAGATTTTGTCTCAAGTGACGATGCCTAAGTCTATTTAGGATTGTTCTAACAATTATTTTCAATTGAGAAATTGATGGATGGATAAAGAAACCGTGTTCCCTAATGGCAACATTAAAAAAGAGTTGTAATCAGTACAACGAATAGGTTTGATTGATCCTAAGGATGCTAGACATGTATGCTAGCTTCAGTTGTCCATTCATGGGCTAAAGCAAGCATATCGGAGCTGGAATCTTTAGTTTGATAATTGGATCAAAAGATTTTGGAGTCATCCAAAATAGTTGAAGAAACCTGCATTTACAAAGAAGTGAGTGGGAGCTAAGTAGCTTTCCTTGATCTTATATGTGAATGACATATTTGAGTGGGACCTAAAAGAAATTCCCTGGTCTTATATACGGATGGCGTATTTAAGTGGGAGCTAGGTGTCATTCCTGGTTTTATATGTAATGACATATTGAGAATGATACAGATCCTCTAGTAAAGTACAAATGATTATTTAAGTGATTAAATTTTCTATGAATGAAGTTAAAAGTATTAGGCTTTAGATTTATAATTTGTATAGATCAAAAGGGGCTTAATAACATTAGGTCGGAATATTTTCCCAGGTTAATATTCTGAAATGTTTCAGAATAGAACAAGCGAAGAAAAGATTCTAACTTGTATGACTAGGTAAAATATTAAGTTTATCTTGGCGTTTCAGCGATAGCTCATGAAAGAAAAGGATGTCCGACATCTTCTATGCCTTAGCCATAGATTCTATCATACTGAAAGCTCGACTTGGTGTGACCCAAGTTCTTGGTTGAAGAACGGGTTCTAGAGTGATCCCTTGATGGATCAATGATCAAACGTTAAGTATATCATTCAGTGTCTAAAAAAACTGAAGATATGTTTTCTGGTATGGGGTGAAAGTGAAAAAACAACTTGCCATAAAAGGTTACGATGATGCAAGTTATGACACTGACCCATACGATTAGAAATCTCATACAGCAGAAGTCCTTTGTTTTGAAGAAAGACAGGGTTAGCTTGCGAAGTTGCATATGAATGGACTGTCGCATAATCTACATAGGTATAGAAATATATGTCTACTTCAGAAGTAGCAAGTGTGATTGGACTGAACGGTTTTCCTGAGCATGTGTGGTTTCCCTTAATAGATCTCTTAGACTTTTAAGGCCCATGCTATGCGAAGTTTGGAGCCTCAGTCCATCGACAAACATGTATTTCACCGTTATCATAAGATACGGGATGATGTCAAACTAGATGACATAGAAGTGTTGCAAAGCACATACAGATCTCAATGTGGGAGATTTGTTGACTGAATTCCTCTTCCACGAGACAAGCATGCACCATCTGCTATAGGTGTTAAACTTTTACCAAGTTGTAAACTAGATTAAATTGTACTCTAGTGCAAGTGGGAGACTGTTGGAGATATGCCCTAGAGGCAATTAATAAAGTGATTTTATTTGTCATATCTCAATTGTTCATAATATGTTTTTGTACCATGCTATAACTGTATTAACCGGAAACATTAATACACGTGTGGTATGTAAAACAACCAGGTCCCTAGTAGCCTCTATTTAACTAGTCCGTTGGGTAACAGATGATTAAGGTTTCCTGATCATGGACAATTATGTCAATTGACAACGGAGTCATGTCATTGGATGAATGACGTGGTGGACATACCCAAAAGATATATAAACGTAGTGCTCATACTTTCGACTGTGAGATCATATCAAATTGCTGCTTCTGGAAGGTGCTTTGATCGCACCAAACGGCATGTCTTATATAGCATGACAATAAAGGTGGCACTTTAGGGTATCCGAAGGAAGCGGTGGAGGCGAGTGATCAAGAGCGGTATTTGCCAATCCACATAGCAGGATAGATACTCTGGGCCCACTCGGTGAGATTACATCAATGAGCTTGCAAGCATGTGACTAGGTCACGGGGATGTAATATCACAGACGAGTAAAGATAGATTTGTCAATGACGAGATCATGCTCGGTAATCGTGATACCAGAGAACGATGCTCGAACAATCTAAGTATCGCTAGGCAAAAGGATGAGACTGGACGTCTAAAGGTTCAAACGATAAAAAGACATTCGTGGACGCACAGGGGCTATCATGGGTATCCAGATCCCGCTGTTAGTCATTGATCGGAGAACGTGTCTCGATCATGTCTGGAGTGATCCCGAACCGTAGGGTAACACACTTAATGGTAGGTGACGTTTTAATTAGATTGGATATGAGAGAAAGAAACCGGAGAACTTCGGAAGCGTTCCGGGACATGTCCGATGTTGATCGGAGGGCTACGAAATATGTTTCGAAGCTTAAATGAATTAAATAATATGTATTTAATATTAATAAGTGTTATTAATGATTAAAAATATTTTTATTTAATTAATTTCGAATTTTTAAAGGCATTAAACCTAAATGGGTCTTAGAGGCACATTAGGGAAAAACCCCAAAAGGGAAAAAGAAAAAAAAAAAAGAGGGGAGGGCCAGCCGGCCTGGCTGGGCCGAATGGGGCCCAACCAGGGCCGGCGCACCCCCATGGCCGGCCGAGCCATGTGGGAATAGTCCCACATGGCTTAGCCAGCGGGGTGGGTAGCCCTCCTCCTCCTTTAAATAGGGGACCCCCTTTGCCTTTGGAAATCCATCCCATCTCCTTCTTCTCTCCTATCTTGAGCGTGGTTCCGTTTCCGGAGCTGTGTACGAGGAGGGAAGTCTATCCACTATACGCACACCACCGTGCTACTAGATCCAATCTTCCGCTTTCGCTGCTCAGCTGGATCTGGAGCCCGGAGGTCGTCATCTACACCGTACGTGTGTGGAACTACGAGGTGCTATACGGGTGGCACTAGAAGTTGTCTTCTTCCTCTACACGACCTTGAGGTCGGCTTCGTCGGCTTCATCGACAACGTTTGTGCGGGAACGTAATCCCGCTTTCGGTCTACAAGGGTATGTACTCCGTTCTCCTTCGTATAATATATCTACATAGTTATAGATCTTGGCTAGTTTCTGGTTATCGTCGGTAGGAATTTTTTTGTTTTTTGTCTACGATCCCCTTCAAATATCACTCTCACGATCTCACCTATCACGTCAACTCTAAGCGGAATTTTGTGATCACGGTGGACTTTGAACACAATGATGTCTCCTCTCGACGACTGGGCCTATCGCCTCTTGGCATGGTTGGATGAGGGACGACGATGTGGCGTCTTGAAGGGACAGTCGACTGGCGCTGCACATGGAACACAAGGAGAGAGTCTGGGACTCCCTCCTTTTCAGAAAAATGCATTGGTTAATAATTCAAGACATTTGTGCGACCAAAAGTTTCACAGTACAACCATCCTTCTGAAAAGCATTTAGATTGCAAAAGTCACATTTCATAGAAAGATACCGGTGAAATAACACATTTTTTTAACGTTTAACAGTAGGGAAGGCCCCTACTACTTTATTGGAATTCAAGATTACTTATGTAGAGGGAAAAAAAGCACAAATACTTTCTGGGCATCGATTTAAATAGATTTTTTTTCCTTTATCGTATTCAACATTTAAGAATCTCGTCTTGTTTAAAGGTAATGAGAAGAATGAGGAGTACAAAGGAGGCCTATCCATTGGCCTATTGTAATTTCAATTCATTACAATCATCGCGTCAAAACTCAAACCCAAACGAGCGGAATACCTTCTGAGCATATGACTTATGACCTATGAGGGTTTTTTATTTCGAAAATGAGGATAAGACCCCGTCATCTGCATCAAGCGATGCATGCAACTCTTTTATTGCAGCATTTAGTAGTATCAAAATTATAAAGATCACGGATCACATAGGTTTGAAACATGAATCAACCAACAAAAAATGACATCATGAGACAACTAGGCATGTTGATAACCTGCAAGACATGAAAATTGTTTGTCCTATTAAAAACAAGGTTATTTGGATAATTATAAACCGACCAACATAAGGCTGAAACTCCTATGCGAATTCAAGCCTTGGTCTTCTTATCGATTCCATTCAACCAATTGACAAACATATAAGTATTTTGGTTGGTGGCGGAATAGTGTATCCAATTCAATGTAAATAATCTAGAAAAACTAATTTAGTTTCCTACATGAACAAACTACGAAAAGGATATAAGTAGATGATTAAGAAAAGAAGGTTTGACATCTGAAACCAAAGCTTGTAGCTGATTTGTAATCCATATGTTCCTTTTCATAAGGTGTATTAGTTCAGTTCAACTAATCAGGGTCCAAGACGACTGTGTTTTTTTGGGAACTGTGTACTCTCTCCGTCCAAAAATAAGTGTCTCAAGTTAACGTATAATAACATGGCTATGCCATAATGAGAATGGAGCTGGGAAGTTATCCCTCGAAGTGTACAAAAAGAGAACAGTCTGCGACACTAAATCCCCTCACGTAGTCACACCTCTCAACTCTCATAAACCAGAAAAGGGAATCACATACCGCAAGTACATTGTTGTGTGAGGTAACAGAACTGCAACGACACATCATGTAATGCAAGAACACAGCTGTATCTTTATCTCAAACTGATGGATACAGCATAGTGAAATGTACGTTATAATAAGGCGTTCAACTCAGTGCAACTCAGTGCATGGCAGCCACTAGAGCGCAGCTGAAGTGCTGAACCCACGACTTCAGCGGGAGCCTCTTGATTTCTGAAAGTATTTAGAAAAGATTTAGGAAGAGAGGGAATAACACATGGGTCGCTATCATCTGACCCCTCGGGTATAGGGTTTCTCCCGGAGCTGTCCGGGACAAAGTAAAGGAGAACATCCCCATCAACGCCTTCAAGGCTTCAAGCACAACACTTCTCGAGGGATCCATCCCAGATAAAATCCACCTGCAGAGTCTTGAAACTATTCTGCGAAGTCTGTCTATGCGCTACAATCTGAGGGAATCAGAAGGTACAATTTCAGTCGTACAATTTGGAAATCAAGTGTGGACGGCTGATATTTTACACAATCACCAAACTGCTATGCTTGTTACCTGCGCATCTGGGTACGCAAGTCAAGACTATCTGTTACAGTCGTAGGCGCACTATGATCCGTCGAGAACAAGCAATCACAGCACGATGACGACACCGAGCTTTGTTAACGCAGTTCGGCGAACTCGCCTACATCTGCGGGGCATGACTACGGGCGCTCCTCTCCATTGATACCGCAACCCTGGTCGCCCTAGGCGCCGGCACAAGCCGCCGGCTCCCCTTGCGTGTCTGTTGCTATCAAGTTGTCATGAGTTACACATGTGGTGCTCCCCTCATTATATGGGAGGCCCAGGGTATAAGAGTTCGACTCTGATACTACTCGTATCCTATCCACACCTAATACAACTCTAAGTCCAAACGTAACTCAACACGTACACAATATTGGACACAAATACAACAAACTCCACCTTGGCGAATATTGTCCGCCACCTCGAGTTCGTCCAAGCGTCAAACCTCCATGTACTCCGGACTTGGTTGTCTCCATGAGCTCCACTGCTACTCCCAGACTCCACGTGACTCCACCTGCAACTGTAGTCCCTTCTTCCGTTCAACACCATCACACACCGACCAGTGGTCTGCGTAAAAAATGCTTTCAACTTGAAGAAACTTCACCGTCGCCTTTTATAACCTTGAGTCAAATTCACAGTCGTCTCATCCTGGATAGTCTTCTACATGTCCCACAGCTATAGTACTCCTCCCCTTCCGTGTCTAGTCACCCACACTTTGCCACGTGCACTGAACATCACAGAATATACGGCCATGTACTCTCCACGCTTTCGACATTTAAGACTCTCCAACACTTTCTCAGATTCCCTATGGCCGACTCTTGTCTATCACCTGACATGTCAATATCCATAGACCCAGTCACCAACTTGAACCTGATACTCGCCAACACTGCTTCAGCACCCATGCACACTCATCTGACCACATGTCTGACCGCCTGTGCCCTGGTCTGTCGCCGTGTCCCGTGCTTACCGCACGCCTCGCCGCTACTACCGCGTCGAGCATCTGCAATCCTGGCCAAGATCTACCGGGTCGCTAACCCACACCACCTCAGGCCCCACTGCAGACAACCATCGGTCATACCCGACCGATGCCGAGTTCCACGTATCTCTCGAACCCTGACGTCCAGTCCGACCAACGTGCTTCTCGCCTTCCCGCTGACTAGGCTTCGACTCTCCGCATGCTTACACCGTAGCCCCTCCATCAGCCGAGTGAAATCTCCCCTCAGAGACTCCAGCTCCACCTTCGACATGACTCCTTGGTAGATGATCAATCCACCCCACGCCCCGTCGACCTCAAGATCTCCTGTGTACAACATCTTGAATCAACCCTGCGTCATCGCATGTCGAAGCATGCATAACCGTGCGCCACGTGTTTCCACGCCACAGAATTCGGACACCATCAGCCCTCACGCTCCTACGTCGTCGTCGCCGGTCTTCACCGTCTTCTGTGCGACCCAGTCCGACCCAGCCGAACGTATCCGACTGCACCCATGCTCCACCCTGTGCCCAGTCCACCTTCCGCGCACTGTCCGGCACCCTGTGTATGCATGATCCTCACGACAAACTCCAGCACGTCGTCACTCGCCGCATCCAGTCCATCTTGATCAACTTGGCCCCATGCTACTTCATCGAGCGTCGCCCATACAACGCTCAGATCAAATAACATTGACCAAACCTTGTCAATCTTCCCGTGAACCTGCGACTCCGCGTCTTGTATATACCGCAGCCATCCCATACACAACCTTTGTACCGAGCAAAGAAACCCAAAAAAATTATCATTGGTGCCTTCCATATACACGTACCAAAAGAGAATTGCATGTACATGCACCATCCTCATGCACACGTGCCGCCAAAGCTCCCGATATTTTATCTCTTCTTGCTCCCGATGGCAAACAACCACAATACATGACGCCTTTTTTTCTAAACAAATCTCACAGCTGACCCCGATCATCTTGCATGCTGCTCCTTGCGTGTAGTCGCTAGCGCTTCCGTACATGTGTTGTCTGGGCCAGCACATCGCGCACTGCCAGCCTTGGGCCTTCCAGCACCTGCGTCTCGGACCACGTGCCCTCCGGCCCACCATTACACACGACACGCCTGCCGCGTTCAATCGGATCTCCATCGATCTTCTACGCCTACAACGCATGCTGCCGCCGCCACTTCCGATCGATCCGCCGTATCCTACCTGTGCTTTCCGATCGCTTATGTGACACGACGATCTGATCCCGCCGAATCACCTTCCCAACTCGCCGAATCTGCCTTCGCTTCTCACCGACACATGTTGTGCGGTTTACGCACACCGATCTCGACGAATATGTAGGCACGGCGATCTCGCCGCTCTTCCTCTAGATCAATAATCTGCAGCCTTCAACCTCGCTCTGATACCAATTGTTACAGTCGTAGGCGCACTATCGATCCGTCGAGAACAAGCAATCACAACACGATGACGACACCGAGGTTTGTTAACGCAGTTCGGCGAACTCGCCTACATCTGCGGGGCATGACTACGGGCGCTCCTCTCCATTGATACCGCAACCCTGGTCGCCCTAGGCGTCGGCACAAGCCGCCGGCTCCCCTTGCGTGCCTGTTGCTATCAAGTCGTCATGAGTTACACGTGTGGTGCTCCCCTCGTTATATGGGAGGCCCAAGGTATAAGAGTTCGACTCTGATACTACTCGTATCCTATCCACACCTAATACAACTCTAAGTCCAAACGTAACCCAACACGTACACAATATTGGACACAAATACAACACTATCCATCACCTGTAAGTCTGTAACTTGTTCTGTTAATGCTCTGGAAGGCAGATAACCATATTGCCGTGGTAAACCCATTGATATAACACACTGAATTAGTTTTACACAAGGCCTTCCCGAGCACTTGGCGAGCACTTGGCATAGCACGAGTGACTTGAATCACGTCCAGGTATCATGACAAGACAGAAGACACACCCTGGACTAGCCTAAATCCTCCTCGAAACAGGCTTTCGCCCCGCTTTATAAATAAAGCAACATGCCAAGCAAGTCCATACACAGTTACAAACACAAGAACGGCACTAGAAACCGCTTGCTGGGGTAGCAGCACAAGTAAGCCCAAGAGGAAGAAGCAAGAGAGTGAGGTGGGGGGAGGGGGGGCGGTGGGAGAGTTACATCAGGGGAGGAAGAGAAAGAGAGCGAGACAAAAACTAAGCCCCTCTGGCGCTAGCTGGAAGTAGTAGAGGAGATGCGCCGAGCGGTCTCCACAAGTCTAGCGAGCATGTCATCCAGCTGCCCCCTGTCCCGCTGCCTAGACAACGGTGCCACTGCTGCAAGAAAGCCAGAAATTTAAACATCGAGTCAGAAGCACGTCGGAGAAAGACCCGCTCGATCACCATCTTATTGCGAATCGTCCATAGGGTCCACGTCAACGCGGCAAACACCAACCAGAAGAGGCGTCGCCTCTCCCCGGTACGGTTGCCTGGATTTCTAAGAACTCGCCGAGGTCTGAGGCCTGCCAAGCAGGCCCAAGCGCCTCGTGGACGAAGTTCCATAGAAACCTGGCAGCGGGGCAGGTGAAAAGGATGTGGGTTCCCGTCTCGGGGATCCCACACATGGGGCAAAGCCCATCACCCGGCCCTGTCGCTTGCGTACCTCCACCCCTGAGGGGAGGCGGTCCCTAAGAAGCTGCCACACGAAGATTTTGATTTTTAACGGTAGGGGGCCTTCCAGAGTGGGAGGCCCAAGCTCTAACTGGGTTACTAAAAAGACTCCGATAAGCCGACTTTAGAGAACGTCCAGAGGCCAAGTGCATGACACGAGGTCTCGGCCGCCCGCAGCGCCTCCGGAAGTAAACTCCGTAACTCCGCCCAGGCTGTAGCCTCGGCAATACAAAATGTTCGTCGGAACGAGATGTTCCAAGTCCCATTGAGATCGCCGCGCCCACCAGCTGCATCGGGTCCGCGCAAATAGCAAACAGAGAGGGGAACCTATGCTGTAGGGGCTCCGCCAAGCCACGGGTCCAGCCAAAAGAGGGTGCCCTCTCCATTACCAATGGAGAAGCGGACACCCTTCCTAATCTCATGCTTAATGGATTGGATGGACCGCCAAAATTGGGATCCATCCTGACGGTCACAAGAAAGGAGGGGGCGGCCCTGCAGGTATTTCGCTTTGATAAGTTGCAGCCATAACCCCCCTCCTCTCTAAGTATCCGCCACACCCATCGTAGCATGAGCGCCACGTTCATCTTACGAGATGATAAGATACCTATGCCCCCCATGTCTTTGGGGGCGCACACATCCGCCCATTTGACCATGTGGTACTTCTGACGCCCATTGGCCGCCTGCCAGAAGAAGCGTGAGAGTTCCCTGTCAAAGGTGACATGCGCCTTCTGGGAGTATATAAACTCCCATCAGGTACATAGGCAGACTAGAAGACAGGCGTCAATCAGGACTGTTTTGCTCGCCTTAGAGGTGAACCGCCCTTGCCAAGGCTCCGCCTTAGCTTTGACACGCTGGGTAACCGGCTCTAGGTCCTTAATAAGGATCCTAGAGTCACTAAGGGGCATCCCAAGATAAGTAACAGGGAAGGCAGATAACTTGCAATTTAGTTTGTCCGCTATCCGCTGTTGCTCATCAGGAGAGTACCCCATGATCATGACTTCGCTCTTGTCGAAGTTAATCTTGAGGCCAGACATGGCCTCAAAGCAGAGGAGAAGGAACTTGAGATTAACAATGTCAAGTTCCGACCCTCCACCATGATCATGGTATCATCCGCATACTGGAGGTGGGTGATCCCACCTCCAGGAATAAGGTGCCCAACCACACCAGAGATGTGGCCGGCCGTCTTGGCTTTGTCCAAGATAGCCGCCAAGGGTCACCGGCAAGGTCGAAGAGAAGGGGGGAGATTGGGTCCCCTTGCCTCACCCCACACGAAGACCTAAAGTAAGGACCAATGTCCCCATTAATGTTTATGGCCGTGTTCCCAGACATGACGATCTGCATAACCCAGCATATGAAGCGCTCATCAAACCCACGACGCTCGAGGACCTGGCGGAGAAAAGCCCAGTCCAAACGATCATATGCCTTCTGGAAATCTAGCTTAAGGAAGACACCTTTAAGATGTCTAGCCTTGACTTCATGAACAACCTCATGAAGAGCCAGAATCCCGTCATGGATAAATCGTCCCTTGAGAAAGGCGAACTGATGTGGGTGAGCGAGGCGCTCCACAACTGGCGCCAAGCGTGTTGCACACACTTTGGCAATCAGTCTCTGGATGACATTGATCACCGTGATCGGCCTAAACTGACGTATATCTGTGGCCCCTACGACTTTAGGAATCAAGGTAATCACGCCAAAGTTGAGGCGAGACATAACCAGTGTCCCAGTATAGAACTCCTGGAACATCGGCATAATCACCACCTCAATAACCTCCCAGAATTTCTGGAAGAAGGAGACAGGAAGGCCATCCGGACCCGGGGCCGAGTTGGCCTTCATCCCCATTATAGCTCTGCGCACCTCCTCAGGGCTGAAAGGGATAGTAAGCTCCCTATTCTCGTCATCCGAGACTAAAGCCCCTAAGGGCCAGAAGTGCGGTGCCAAAGCTACCCCGTGCGGGGCCCTCCGTAAATAACTCCTTATAGAAGGAGTATATGTGGGCGGATAGGTCCTGGGCCTCCTCTAAAAGGAGGCCATCCGCCCATAGGCACGGGATAGAGCACCTGCGACGGCGGCCATTGGCAATGGCATGGAAGTATGCTGTATTAGCATCTCCACGAAGAATCCAATTCTGACGACTACGCTGTCGCCAGAATATCTCCTCGCCTTTGTAGATCTCCATCAAGGAGTTCTCCAAAGCATACCGCTGCAACCATCCATCAGCGGAAAGCCTGTCGAGTCAGCCACCACATCGAGCGTCTGAATCTGGCCGAGGATGTCCGCCTTATTCTTTCGCACCTCTGCGCCTAAGTTCGCGCCCCACCCACGCATAAATTGGCGCACGACTTTAGCACAATGGTGCCAAATGTCAACCGCATTATAGGCGCGGGGGGGAGTCGCGACCGCCAAGTCCCACTTCTGGCGAACCGCTTCCACAAAGCCCGGCTGACTAAGCCAGAACTCCTCAAAGTGGAAGCGGTTCGACCTCGGCGTGGCCCCTCCTCCGGAAGAAAGGAGGAGGGGGGAATGATCTGAGCCAATCCTAGTAATCGCACGAAGCGAGCACAAAGGAAAAGCAACTTCCCATTCCACCGACACTAAAACCCGATCAAGCACACCGGATCGGGACAGCCTGGTTGTTGGACCACGTATAACGCGCCCCAACTCGTGTGATCTCTCGTAGAGCCAGGTCAGCAATCCAGTCGTTGAACATGCGCATCCTAGGGAGGTCCACATTATCTGAGCTCTTGTCATCAGGGGAGCGAATAAGATTAAAATCACCTGCCACCACTACAGGAGTGTGGCATCGCTCCACCTTTGACCTGAGCTCAGCTAAGAACTCAGTGGACCTCCGTGATCCGCGGGGCCATAGACAATAATCACCTCCCAACGAAGGTTCGATCGTCTATGGGTGAGCAACATGCTCACAAAGAACTCCCCGCGATCCATATCTCTATCTCAAAGGTATCCTCCTTGGCACCAAGGAGGATGCCCCCTGAGTGTCCCGTCGCCGGGAGCCAATGCCACGAGAACTTGTGGCGACTAAGGCTTTCCAGCTCTGAGATCGAGAAGTCCTGACGAATCGTCTCTTGCAATCCCACAATGTCCACATCTTCGTCTCTAAGATAGTTGATCAACTGGCGGCGGCGGCCCTCCTGCCCAAACCCCCTCATGTTCCAAATGAATGTGAGGACATTCATTGAGAAACAATGTCAGGTTGGTCCCCTTAGGGGGGACCGATTGGGCCCTACCAGAGGTCGAGGGCCGGGACGTTGCTTAGGGGGCCTCCCGCGCCTCTTCCCAGGCTGGGAAGTAGGCACAGCAACTGTGGCATCATCAGGCCTAGGAGGGGCTCCACTGCCGGACCCTTGTGCCTCCTGCACAGGTCCAGTGGGAGCCGGGGGCCCCTGCCGCTCATGCTCCGCCTGAGCACGAGCTGCCGCTAGGGCCCCCTCATAGACCTCCTTAGCCTTGATGGCCGCAATCTGCTCAAGGCGAGGCCCTCGCTCTCCACGGAAAATAATGTCACAGTCCCCCGCAACCTGAGCTAGATGAGCTAGTGGTACAGAGTCGAGAACCGAAAATCGGGAACCAGAAGGAGGGGAGGGAGGGGGGGGTAGGGGTGGGCGTAGGACGAGACGTACCAGTCCCACGGTCGAGCGCCTCACGACGGCGTATTGCCACCATCGTGATAGTAGGCTCCACCGCCTCGCCTCCAGTCCTAGCCCTCGCCAGCGCGCGCTGTGGCGGCGAATGCCAGGGGCAGGAGGAGAGGACCGGTGGCGCCTAGGGCACCCCCTGGTGCCAGCCACAGGGGTGTCGGGGAAGACCGTGACTGGCTCCAGGACTGGTGCTGCCGGGGTGCCTGGGGAGCGGGTTTACCAGACCGCGCCCGGGGAGCGCGGGGTGTTGGGGGCCATGACCTCCAACCCCACACTCGTCGAGTCCTCAGAGTCCTCCACCTCCGCCTGGGGAGAGGACTGTAGCCCCAGGGCCGTCGAGACAAGGCCGGAGATGTCCATGGATCCCGGCCCCTCACATAGGTTGGAACCGTACTGTGAGAGCGGGAACCCAAAGGACGGTGGTGGGGCGGGGAGGAAGGTGCGGGCGTCGTCGGTCCTCCCCAGCTGTCCAGGCGAAGATGACTGAACCTGGGAACCTGCAAGAGAAGCCGCCCCTGACGAAGGCGGAGCTGCATGCAGTAGTCGGAGCTGAAGGCGCAGGAGGTGGAAGGGCGTCCCAAAGAACCAGCTGCATCATCGCAGGCAGAAGAAAACACACATTCTGCAGTTCAAGGACACAATTGCATCCTTATGCCAAACTGATCGATATTCCATTCATAGTTAAGTATATCACACAGGGCGTTCAGACGATCACAATAATGATAGCACCTACCTAGAAGGGATGATAAAAATGACAGAAGAAACACCATGGTTTAACTTGAAACCGCATCATCACAGATAAGATGTGCACATCGATCTCTCTTCAGGTCTTGAAGAAACATCTCTCTCATGTCTGGGGCTAGCTAGCTCTGCCTCAAATTATTCCTGCGGCTAGCTCTGCCAATAATTCTTCCTCCCATGCCTTCTTGGTCTTCTCCAATCTAACGAGGACGTCTTCTTCAACCTCGACATAGCCCTTCTCCTGGTACTCGCGGCGGACCCGTGCATGGCATTCCCTGATAACCGGCCGAGACTCGTAAAGCCAGCACGCCTCCTCGTAGAGGTCCATCATCTCCTCGTCCATCTCCTCTTCCGGCGACGGAATCAATTCGGGGTTCCGGCGCTTTAGGTCCCTGATAGCACGAGGGAGACGATCGTCATTCATTTCTCTGGCCAGGATGCGATTGATCTCCTCCTGCGGCAGCCGGCCCTTCTTCTTCGCAGCTGGAGCCATCTCCTCCTCCTCATCGCGCCGCCGCCGCTCCCCGTTAGGTTTCGTCCACGGATCGAGCACATCAAAATATCACGAACACAGACGGACAAAATTATCGCCAAAGGCACATATCGTGCCTTGCTTCTTTTCTCTTTATTCCTCAATTTTCTTGGTACTACAAACTCACGTTTGCTGTATATAAAACCGACCCAGCAAATCTAAACCTTTCCTAATTAACTAAACCTACTAGTATACGACTAGTAGTCCAGCTCCAGCTCTAACACACGGACACAAAGTCCTAACTGAACTAGTACTCGAACCTGACTCAACACGCACGCACACACTTTAGGAAACTAATCCAAACTTTACATATCAAAGTCTAGATTATTTCCAACACTCCCTGCTTCAGCTCAGAACAGCCGATCGCCGCCGCCTTCCTCCTGGTGCTGCGTACGGACTCCTCCGCCTTCCTTTTGGTGGTGCACGAGCACGACCCCTCCTCGCCGGCGGCCACCGCTGCCTTCGCCGCTGCTATTGTTTTGCTTCTGGTGGTGCGCGCATTCGACGAAGGCTAGCTCCTCACCTGCCATCGCTTGATCTGCTCTCCTGCGCCTCAACTCACCACGCTGCGGGATTTTGGGAAGATTGGAGGAAACCTAGCTCTCGAATTGGGGGTGGAGAAGCTGGTGCGGTTTGGGGATTATAAAGGCCCGAGCTTTTTCTTCCAGTTGGTACTCGAGTCGGAGTCGGAGTCGGAGTCGGAATCGATGCGCTGGCGAGTCAGGACCCTGCTCGGCTTCCAGTCTGACCCAGTTTGGCCACCATCCCGCGCAGGCCAGGATATGCACCATCATCTTGAGGGCCAGTAGGAGTAGTGAACCAGTGATACTCTTTTCGCTGGGCCGGTTCGGGCTCCAAGGAGAAGCGGCGGCGGTGGCGAGCTTCAGGTTGCGCGGTGGCGGGGCCGGCGGCGGGGGACGGGGGCGGCGGCGGCGACGGCGGCGAGCTGTCAACTTACCCGAGCAAAGGTGCGCGGTGGCGGCGGGTCGGTCGTCGGGCAAAGGCAAAGGTATGACATTTCCCCCCTTCGCGTGTTTCTCAGGCAACCAAGCCAGTCGGAGTTGAGGATGGCGTTCAAATCACGCGGGTCTGTTCAAGATTGGGGGCTACGCCACCGATTCCGATTCCGATTTCGATCGTGTCGTGGAGATTTATGTATATGTCCGGTGCTCGCTCGCCTGACGGGTGCTCGCACTCTCATCGCGCGCCGCCTTGTACGATGAATTCAGCTCTGAGGAATATGTCGTCGCTGGCCGCGGCGGCGACCGAGTGCCTCCTCAGTGGAGATGGAGGAACCAAGCGAGAAATCAACCCGAGCAAGGATCACAAGTGCTCAGTGCGCTTGCAAGGCGCCCTGGTTGTGAGATACAGCCTGCGCGCGGTGGGAGGTCCCAGCGTGCCCACGCACCTGCACGAGGAGCCTCCTCGGAAATTCGACCGGCTGTTTGAGCTCTTCGACCCCGACACCTTCTTCAAGAGCTACACCGCCTGCCGCGACGCCATCCACCAGATGCTCACACAGACGCCGCTGCTCTGCGAGTTCGACCTCGGTCCAGATAACTGGGAAGATTTCCTGCCCCATTATCTCGCCACGCTCAATGTGGCCGTGTCTCGACGCCTTGTGGAGGAACACGGGGGTGCCCCCCTGCGCTTCAACCTCGACATGTCTCTCAACATCTGGGTTGACATTCTACTATATATAAAAAACGGAGGAATCGCTGCCTCCTCCAGCCCTCCACGTCGCAGGCAGTCCACAGCCATCCGATCGGCACGATCGATGGTCCAGAATAGGCCACGTCGTCCCCCAAAACGCGCGCACTGTAGCACGCGAATATCTACCAATCGCAGCGTGACACGCGTCCCCGGTCACTGGCCGGTCGCCCCGGTTCCAGCCGGTGCCCCGCGTGCACGATTTTTGACGCGCGAGCTTTTCCAGAAAACCCCCCAGAAGGACCTATGTGCAAATTGTGGAAAAGTGAGGGACTTTTTTGTAAAAACATCAGCAAACCCCCCTTCCCCCTCTCTCCTGCGCGCGCCCACCGCGTCGCCGCCGGCGCTCCAGCCCTCCCCGCACGCATCCACGGCCACGGGGAGGTGCGCCGTCGCGTGGGCCACCTCCTCGCCGCGTGCTACGTCCTGGGATGCCGGCGGCGCGTCGGATTTGCCGCCGCCGTGCCGCGGCTACCTCCGCCGTGTCCGTGGTCACCGCCGGCGTCTCCGGCGACCTAAAGTGGGCGGCTCCGCCACCAACAGGTCGGCCGCGGCGAGGCGCATCGACCGCGCCCGCGCCCGCGTCCCGGAACGCGGCGGAGGGCCGCCGGCGAGCTCGGCGCCGCCGCGGGCGTCTCCGGCCAGACCTAGCCACTGTGACGTCAGCATGACGTCACAGTGGCCCACCTGTCAGTTTTTTTTTAAGGAGCCCAAATTATTCTTACAATTTTGAAAAAATTCTACATAATGTAGAAGGAGCCCAAATTATTCATACAATTTTGAAAAAATTCTACATAATGTAGACCAAAATTTTTAGATATGCCTACAAAAAAAATGACACATATGTCAACGTGGTCACATAAAAAATAAATATGCACGACCAAAATTTGAATTTCAAATTCCCACAGTGGCTTCCAAATTTGAGTATTTCGTAGATGTCAAAATGGGATTCAAATGCGTCAAAACTATTAAAAAACTAGATGACTTCTGAATTTAAACGATTTCCGAAATACGGACAATCTTAAAACGGAAGACTCATTTGCATTTCATTAATTCCCGAATCTGCGCAATTTTTAAATGCGGCCACTTTCACAATTAAATTTAATAAGCGGAAAAAATATGACAAACATGTCAACATGGACACATAAAAAACCACCTACCTGCAACATATGATCAAATTCTACGTTTTAATAATTCAAAATTTTAAGCGATTCTCAAATCAGCGCACTTAATAAACGCAGAAAGAATTCAAACACAATAAAAGTACGAACATAACCACACAAAAAAAAACCGTTCTGAAAACGTATAGATTCGGGAAATTACGAAGCAAAGAAAACCATACTGGAACTTTCCAATCCGAATTTCAAATTTAATCCCTCCAAAAAAGAATTCAAATTCTTTCAAGTCCACGAGCGCGGCGGAGGCCGTGCTTACAAAATATTACAGATAGATCATGACCACAAAATATAAGCATTTAATAAACATAAAAACAATTCAAGTACGAAAAGCTCCCCGGTTTGACCATTTTAAAAATTTGAATAACTTCTCAACCTACACAATTTTTGAATTTCAACAATTTTACGGTTAAATAATTCAAAAGTTTAACCCACGGGCTCAATGAATAGCTCCCCAGTTTGACCATTTCAAAAATTTGACAATATTTCAATTTCAACAATTTTACGGTTAAAAAATTCAAAATTTTAGCCCACGGGCGCGGCGGAGCCCGCGCTTAGTCCCCTAGTAATTTATAACGAGCCCAAGGCGCTACTCCGCGCGTGCGCAGCAGCTCCATGCCAGTTCACGACGACGACGGACTGTTGTGTATGTATGGAGGAATTGGACAGCGCGGACAGCGTCAGGCTGCCTTGCTCTCACTCCTTGCACCGCGGGTGCATCATGCCGTGGTTCTACAAGGTGGCCACGTGCCCGATGTGTCGCCACGACATGGGCAAGTACCTCATTGCTGTCACCAACACACCAAAGGGAAAGTTTCCAGGTCTTGGACTCTGATTGTGTGTTTCAACTAGCAAGGATTCAGACCATTCCCTTTTTTATGCGTCACACAGGATTCAGACCATTCCCATATATGCATCTGATGGCTGAGACGCTCGCTCTCTGGAAGGCTGGAGGGATTTTGCCTTTGGATCGGACTGTCAGGTGCTGGAACTTGAGAAGGCAGGACTGATCAGAGATTATTAATTGGAATGTTGCAGTAAGTTGAGGAGAGCTCAGTTAGGGTCAGGATTACAGTTCCTTTTCTCTATCTTTGATTCGTAGATAGAGAAGCTAGTGTCCGTGCACATCTCTGTGCAAGACATGCTCTCTTCGCTGACCACTTGTAACTTATATTTTATCTAATAGTATATTCCTGGAAACTCTCTGGAAATTCTAATGATGAGAGACAATAAGTCGGTGCTACTTGTTTTTCTTTTCTCGAGAACGGCAAGGGTGCCTGATGACATTTCGTTGGAATTAAGTAAAACAACACATAATCTTCTGCTAGAACATCCTTCCCGACAAGAGACACCTCAGCTTCATCCTCATGATCTAGCCGTAATTTTGGACAAGACGTTTTGGCTCCCGGTGTATATGATCATGTTATGTTTTTCAAAATTAAAAATAATATGAAAACACTTCGAAAAAATCTGAAAAAATTGGGCACAAACATATATAAGTTTTCAACATTCGTGCAAAATTCGGAAGCTGGTGCGGTTTGAGGATAATAAAGGCCCAAGCCTTTTTTTCCGGTTGTGACTTGAGTCGGAGTCGGACTCGGAATCGATGTGTTGGCGAATCAGGACCCTGCTCGACTTCTGGTTACCCAATTGGGCCACCATACCGTGCAGCCCATTATCATCTAGAATGAGATTCTCACGCTTTTCGGCCGTTTTCCGCCTTCTACCGCCTAGTGCCCATTTAGCCTACTGCAAACACACTTTCTTTTTTCTTTTTTCCGGACGGTATCTGCAATTGCCAGGAGTAGGGCTGACAATGGCGTTTTCTCGGGAGCTTCAGCCATCGTCTACCTCGCCCGCATGGAGGCTGAAATGCTGTAGGCACTCGCGTGCATGGAGGTGATTGCACTTGCGAGAGGGATCTCAATGCTCGGCGCATACGAGTGGCAACCGAGTTGTATGAATGTGGTCAAGAGCATCGAAGAAGGGTATATGGGGGGGTCTATGTACATATTGTCAAGGAGATAAGGGAGGCTCAATCTGAGTTCGACAAACTTGGTTTCTGTCATGAACGACGGAGCTCGAAAAAGGAGGCGTGTTGTTTACGAGGAGCAAGGTCCTAGAGTTTAGTTTTTAGATCCACCGGAAGGCATTTGTATCATGTTTTAGTTGAATTTTAATAAAGGTAGACGATCTTAAAAAACAAAACAAAAAAATAGGTGTACTGGGTGTAATGGATTTTCAAACAGCATCAAATGTTATATGTATGATCATTTCCCTTTTAACAGCTCAAAAATAATTTAGTTTAATGGTTTCTAAACACTTGAACAACCTTTATAGATCAAGAGTAAATAACGCGGACAATAAGAGTGAAGTGCGTGAACTCTTCCGTGGCCAGATGGTCGGCAGGCTGAAGCGCCAAGCGCCAGGTCGCGGGTTTGAGTCACACTTCTACCTTAATGACAAGCCGGGGTGGCGTCTCCCCCCTCGGTCTTGTTATTTATAAGAGTGAAGTGCTCTGTCTCCCGAGATCCAATGATCTCAGCATTATAAAAAAATGAAAATGATATTTTGCATCTCCAAAAAATTGAAAAACATTTACGTGTGGACATACACATGTTACCTACGTATCTGCAAGTTTTGCTAGATAATACTTTCTATTGTAGACTACACAAAAATCACAATATTGTGGCTCTAAAAGGAAAATAATAACTCTTTTTCTTACCGACATTTCTCTTTTTTGTACAGGCCACGTATGAAAAAAAAACTTCAATTCAAGTTTGGATGTATACATTAGACATGTATATATACTTGTATGCTTTTTTCAAAAAAATTGGAGACCTACAAATGAACCTTTCATATTAAGAGAAAAAGGGATTACTAGATGTCGGGAGCTACAAATGATTTTGTTGCCATGCTGTCGTAGTTTAATAAATTATCATATGACATTCATATAATACTAAAAAATATTTTCTATAATGATTTTCATACTGATTTATATTATAGAGGTTAATATTTTTTCCTAAACATTTGGTAAAACTTTACGAAGTTTGATTGGACTAAAATTAGAGCATAATGAGTATTCAGTAGCAACCAAGCATGCCCTACGTTGGTAGGCGGCCACGAGCCACCATGCGCAGTGGCAACTAGTCGTCCTTCGGGTTGCAACTTCGCGGGTACAACTCGACCATCCATGAACTATTTTTGTGATGATTTGTCGTCGCCTAAGTATTTGTATCGAGGTGTGCTCTAGGTCTAAGACAAAGACCATTGATACATAGTGGGTATATATAGTGGGGATTCCCAGATTTTGTCTTTGACGGCAGTCGACGCCTGTAGGTTAGCCACCGTGTCGTGCATAAGCACTTATACTTTTTTCGCTATTTTTTTTTACTTTAGAAGTATCAACAATAACTTTGATAGAACGCTATGTTATAATTAATTAACTAAAGTTTTGGCAGCTCTAAATTGAACATTTTAGAATGTTTTTAAACACTTGGACAACCTCTATAAATCACTGTAAATAACATTGACAAGTAGAACAGCTTTGTCCTGTCGGTGTAATTTAATACAATAGAATATCGAATAAAAATTTATTTTATGGTGATTCTAATAATATTGATTTTCTGTTATAGATAATGATATTTTTCCTATACGTTTGGTCAAACTTTAAAATATTTATTTTGACTAAACTCAAAACGATGTGCAATTTGGAACTAAGAGAGTATTCTATAAAATATAATTTCACATGCATATAATATAAACTCCATATTATAATAATTTTCATACTGATTTAATATTATAGAGGTTATTATTTTTTCCTATACATTTGGTTAAATATTACAAAGTTTGATTTTGACTGAACCAGAACTTACTGAGTATTTAGTAGCAACCAAAGCATGCCCATATGTTCCTAGGCGGCCATGGCCACCATGCGCGGCAGGAACTAGTCGTCCTTGGAGTTGCGGCTCCGCTGGCTGATTTGTGGTTTGTGGCCAATTTGGTGGGCTGTAGCCTATTAAAATGACTATAACAGCTACTTTTGCAATGTGCCATAATTGGCCCATGTATCTCATAAATGAAAAAAATAGCCCTACAAAACCCATGAACCGTAGCCCACAAATTTGTCAAAAAAAGTTGAGATTTGGTTATAAACTACAGTAAGAGAGTAGCTGTATTCATCCACTTTCGTCTAGGTCAGATCTTATCGTTCTCATCCATCGAAACTTGGTGCGAATGATAGAAAAAAATTAAGCCAAACTTTTTTGCATTTCAAACAACAAGAAAACCCCCAAATTAGGAACCTGGGATTAAGGAGAATATGCTCGCACTGAACATTGAAGAACCTAACTAGATTACCAATTCGCCACTTAAAAATAATTTGTTGCCAAATCAAGAAGGAAGAGGTGAACTGGTAGAGGGAATAAACGCAATGAGGCCCGTGACCGACGACTCAATAGTAGAGCTGCATAGTCTGTTGGTCGCTGCTCGCCCTCTAGTCATTGTTGCTGCCTGGTGCTCGCGGGCCGCCAGTTGGGGGCGACGGGGGTTTTGGGTCGCCGCTCACTGTTGGGTCACTGCTGCTGGGCGCCGGATTGGAGGTCGGATGGCGACAGGGGGATTCAGGTTTAGTATGCGGCTCGACGCCCAGTACTAGACAGAGAGCGCGATGCTCTATTTTTTTTAGGAACGCAATTTCCTAGCGCGTAGTTCTCAAACAGGCCTAATATCCCCACGGGCTAAGGTGCACATCTGCAGCTGTGGGGGCCAAGCCAAGTACTCTGATTGTTTCCAATTAATCTTGCAAATAGCTAAGTAGTAATCAAGAAAAAAATGTGGGGGGGGGGGGGGGGGGATGCCCCCTAACATCTGTAGGGGATCGTGTGTAGAAAACAAAAAAATTCCTGACAACGATAACCGAAATAGTCAGGATCTATTACTATGCAGATATAAAGTAACGGAGGGAACGGTATACATACCCTTGTAGACCGTAAGCGTCGACGATCAAAAGATCTGTTTCGATGACGACGCGTGATGAAGACGGGCGGCGAAGACGACGGCGGCGCCGACCTCAAGGTCGTGTAGAGGAAGAAGACGTACTTCCAGTGGCACACGTGTAGCACCTCGTAGCTCTACACACATACGGTGTAGACGACGACCTCCGGGTTCCAAATCCAGCGAAGCAGCGGAAGCGAAGACTTGGACCCAGCAGCACGGCGGTGTGCGTATGGTGGAGAAACTTCTCTCCTCGTACGCAACTCCAGAAACGGAACCACGCTCAAGGTAGGAGAGAAGAAGAAGGAGATGGGATGGATTTCCAGGCAAGGGTGCACCCCAATTTAAAGGAGGAGGAGGGCAGCCAACTTTGCTGGCCTAGCCATGTGGGACTATTCCCACATGGCCAGCCGCACCATGGCTGGTGCGCTGGCCCTAGGTAGGCCCCATGTGGCCCACCTAGGCCGGCCGGCCCTCCCCCTTTTTCCTTTTGGGGTTTTTCCCCTAATGGGCCTCTAAGGCCCATCTAGGTGAAAATGTCTTTAAAATTCGAAATAAAATAAATAAAAATATATTTAATCATTAATTACACTAATTAATATAAAATATATATTATTTAATTTATTCGAGATCCGAAACTTATTCAGTTGCCCTCCGATCATCATCGGACATGTCCCGAAACACTTCCGTGTTCTCCTGAAGTTTCTCCTAATATCCAATCTTTATAAAACTGTCGCCTACCCTTAAGTGTGTCACCCTACGGTTCGGGATCACTCCAGACATGATCGAGACACGTTCTCCGATCAATGACTATCAGCGGTGGCTGGACTGCCGTGATAGCCCCTGTGCGTCCACGAATGTCTTTTTATCGTTTGAACCTTAGACGTCCAGTTTCAACCTTTTGCCTAGCGATACTTAGATTGCCCGAGACTCGTTCTCCGGTATCACGATTACCGAGCTTGATCTCGTCACTTGAGAATTCTATCTTTACTCGTCTGTGATATTACATCCCCGTGACCTAGTCACATGCTTGCAAACTTATTGATGTAATCTCACCGAGTGGGCTCAGAGTATCTATCCTGCTATGTGGATTGGAAAATCCCGCTCTTGATCACTCGCCTCTACCACTTCCTTCGGATACCCGAAAGGGACACCTTTATTGTCACGCTAAATAAGACATGTCGTTTGATGCAATCAAAGCACCTTCCAGAAGCAGTGATTAAATATGATCTCACGGTCAAAGGTATGAACACTACGTTTCTATATATCTTGGATGTGTGTCCATCATATCATTCACCTAATGACATGACTCCATTGTCAATTGACATAAATGTCCATGATCAGTAAACCTTGATCATCGGTTGCCCAATGGACTAGTTAAGAGGCTACTAGGGACCTGATTGTTTACATGCCACACGTGCATTAATGTTTCCGCTTAATACAGTTATAGCATGGTACAAAACTTATTATGAACAATTGAGATATGACAAATAAAATATCTTTATTAATTGCCTATAGGGCATATCTCCTTCAACATCAACATAGCTTCGTTGTTTCCCCCGCATGCAATAGAGATGGCTACGATTTTATTATACCTATATTTGGTAACTAGCAATGAAGAAAGTCGCCACTTAAAAATAATTTGTTGCCAAATCAAGAAGGAAGAGGTGAACTGGTAGAGGGAATAAACGCAATGAGGCCCGTGACTGATGACTCAATAGTAGAGCTGCATAGTCTGTTGGTCGCTGCTCGCCCTCTAGTCATTGTTGCTGCCTGGTGCTCGCGGGCCGCCAGTTGGGGGCGACAGGGGTTTTGGGTCGCCGCTCACTGTTGGGTCACTACTGCTGGGCGCCGGGTTGGAGGTCGGATGGCGACAGGGGGATTCAGGTTTAGTATGCGGCTGGACGCCCAGTACTAGACAGAGAGCGCGATGCTCTATTTTTTTTAGGAACGCAATTTCCTAGCGCGTAGTTCTCAAACAGGCCTAATATCCCCACGGCCCAAGGTGCACAGCTGCAGCTGTGGGGGGCCAAGCCAAGTACTCTGATTGTTTCCAATTAATCTTGGCAAATAGCTAAGTCGTAATCAAGAAAAAAAATGGGGGGGGGGGGGGGGGGGGGGGGGGGCGTCCCCCCCCCCCCCCCCCCCTCGTAACATCAACATAGCTTCGTTGTTTCCCCCGCATGCAATAGAGATGGCTACGATTTTATTATACCTATATTTGGTAACTAGCAATGAAGAAAGGTGGCCATCTGCAACTTAGAGAAGTCCACACCAACACATAACTGCAATCCTCCTCCGAAGGCCACGAAGTCCTTCGAGGCGCCACCCACTGGTTCCACAATATCCTATACACATTCATACTTTAGTACGTTGGTACTTTCTCTTATTTTAATCCTACAGAGTTATGCTACTAGGTCTTTCTTTTTTTAATCCTAAACTTCAGACCGGCTTGGTTTACTCCCCTTATATTCTAAAACAATTCACTAATTCCCTAAATCAAGATTTACAACCTAGTTTTGTTAACATGGTGTGGCTTAGTATGACAAGAGAGGCCACCATCATGTCTGGTTGTTTCACTCAACATTTGACATTAATGGTTTGAGATACTTAATCTCTATTTTTTTGCCTCTACTTTTATACCCATGAAACTTGGTATCTTTGGATACCATCACTTATATGTGGTTTATATGCTAATAATCAATAGAAAGGTGATTTGGAACCGTATAAATTTGACCGTTCTAAAGTATATGTGAAGGTAAGGATAATGAATTACTTGTTTGAAGATATGATTATCAACATTTTACTTTTATATGTTCTATTGTTTGTGATTATATGTATTCCGCATATGTGGTGATTCATTACATTAATATCATTTGTGATGAATGGTTTATTATCACTACAATCGGCTCATCTCATTGTTACACCCAAATTCAATGTACGAGGACCATGGAAGAAGTGGTTTTGAGTTTTTCGCAAGTGTGGTGTTGTAGACACAAATATGATTTAAGTTCACCATGCTAAGAAGAGGTGAGAACAACTAGCGCGATACAGTCAACCAAACACCAGGGTTTTTCCTCACAAGAGCACAAAATGTCTCATGTAGGCAACCAAACACCAATCTTACATTTACCCCCGCACACTGGCGGAGCTTCAAAAAAGAGGAGGGGGGGGGGGGGGGGGCAAATGACAGAAAAAATTTACGCAAACTTCTTTGCAGTTCAAACAACAAGAAAACCCCCAATTAGGAACCTGAGATTAAGGAGAATATGCTCCCATTGAAAAATGAAAAACCTAACTAGATTACCAATTCACCACTAGATTACCAATTAGGAATTTGTGAATCGGTAGAAGGGATAAACGCCATGAGGCCCGTGACTAATGACACAACAACAGAGCTGCATAGTCTGCTGGTCGCCGCTCGCCCTTTGATCGTTGTTGTTGCCTGGTACTGGCCAGCCGCTACGTGGGGTGGGGGCAACGGGGGTTTTGGGTCACTGCTGCTAGGCGCCAGCTGCTGGGTTGGAGGTCGGGAGACGATGGGGTCATTCAGGTTTGTTGCTGGCCGTTCGCCAGTCGTATGCGGCTCAGCGCCCTGTACTAGACAGAGAGCGTGATGCTCTATTTTTTTAGGAACACAAGTTCATAGCACGTAGTTATGTGGGGGCCAAGTACTCTTTTGTTTCCAATCTTAGCAAATGGGTAAGTAGTAATCAAGAAAATTATTTTGGGCACCCCGTGACATCAACATAGCTCCGGCGTTGTAGCTGCATGTTTGGCAGTTGGCACACTAGTTTTTTGAACAAAAGAAATTAGGTATAACTAACAGAGTACATATATTTCATCCTGCATGTTGAGTCAAACATGTATCGATCTCGTGTGCAAGTCAAAGTTTCAAACTGAAATGCTCTTTGGATATGTTGTTGATACACCAAATTGTAGTAGGTATTATCAGTTTGATCAAATCTTTGTTGTTTAAGCATTCATGCTCTCCTATGTATGCATGTTGCCAGGATGGAATTAGTCGGTCATTTCAAGGCACCTACATACTTAGTCTTCTTTTTGTGTCCAACATTTCGGCATAATTATTTTCTAATTATCTTGGACAGAGTTAGTTACTCAATCTTATTAGTTTTTTGACAGTACTCAATCTTATTAGTTGTATAAATGCTCGATGATATATAAATAGGGGGAAAGCAACTTCAAGTACGAGTCTGTAGCTTGCTGAAAATTAAGCTGCACATACCGAATTGATTGGCTCTCCAGTTTTGGCCAAATGGAAGTCCCCAACCTGGTCAAAATGGAAATGGTCATGAATGACCTCACATTGTTTCCTTTTTTTTATTGTATCTATCAAGAGAATTCAGGATGAAGTACTAGAAGCTTCTCGTGGCTGAAGTGGATAAGGAAAGTTCCGACGTTCCTTCCAGAGGGCATTTTGGGCATCGATTAGAAGCCAAACCCCTCCTAGCCTAGGCCGGCTCCGAGATCTAGCTTAACTACCAGTATCAGCGGCCTAGCACCAAGTACCCCAACGACCCAAATGCCCAATGACATGCAATTTTTGAACAATTGAACTCGTGGCAAAATTCGACTGGAAAAAGGAAATGCAACGTACGTAGCTCGAACTTATTTTTTTAGGGTAGCTAGCACTTATTTTTCGAAAGGATGTACGATGTAGCTAGTAATTAGAAAGAATTTAGCTAACAGCAATAGCCATTAGTTAACTGAGCTAGTGGATCCAGGATGATTGATCCATCCGTATTAATATAGTGCCAACCTAAGCTAGTGCTATTTCCAGCATACCGTCCGGACTCCGGACCAGATTCAATCACGCTCGTGCGACAATTTATCGACGACGAAATGGGAAAATTATCGACGACGAAATGGGAAAATGAAATAGGGAAGGCTGAGTGAAAAGAAGAGGATAAATATCATATATGGCTTGAATATACTCCATATAAATCCAGAAGTGGCCAGCTGCTTCTACTTTCCACAGTAAAAGTGGTGCAACCACACACAAATGGTGCAGCCTTGCCACAGTAAAAGTGGAAAAAAGGTAGTACTCCACGTTCATGATAATCAGTATATTGAGCAAAGAAACAGGTTTCAATTTTTTTCAGAGAGCTGTAATCTGAATCTGATTGCCCTATATGTTAATTATCATACCAAATTCAGCAGAAATGTAACAGTACATAATTGATTAAGTGATGCACTGATGTGTAGCTTGCGCTGTCATTTGGTCTTGGTGCAAGGTCTTGGAGACTTCGCATGCAACTTGACCCCAAAAAAAGAGCATCTATTCCATCTAGACGTACTGCATGCTCCTGCCTAACCGTAAAATTCCTGCATTTTTCTCCTGGACCGGACCGACGTGGGCCCAAACACCAATTGACGCCACGCACCAAAAATCGCAGATACAGCGTATGTAGAAGCTGGCTAACACATGTCAGTGGAGTGTTACATTCCTCTAGCTCATCCATCATCCATGGATGGAAGAACCAAGGAAACCAACCAAGATTTCAGTTTCAGTTTCAGCTCGATCGTTTAGATAACTGACAAGGAGAGTGATAGATAATAAACACGTGCCTCGATCACACGAGAGGAAGTGACTCACGAAGGAGCCCGAGAGAGATGGATAGAAGGAAACCGGTTAAGCAATAGCGTTGGACGGCGAGGTGCAATGGATGTTCATTTTAAATTCTCGGAAAAAAAATGGCGGTACGTATTATGCTACGAAATTCCAGATGCTTGGTAACAGCTATGTGGAGTAATAATATATGTGCCACTGGGGAATGGAAGAATGGTCGTCAAGGTCAGGTGCGATGGACCTGCGGATTGACTCACGTGCGGCTTAGCTTAGCAAGCTCGATCACGATCGGCAGTATCATAATCGTCGCACTCAGAGCTGATTATTACTAGTGGGGTGGCGTGTGTAGCAGTGGCCACCACGTACTAAGCCGCTGCTTCCACTTGATCACGGTTAGGCCAGCTACGGTGAATTTAAATTACCAGGGATGCTAACTAATTAGCAGCAATATCTTTGGGTTTTTGCTCTTCTTTTTTGGGGGAATTGCCATCAAACTCCACTATCTTGGCTCAGGACTCCACGTAGATTTTGCTAGCCTATGTTGAGAAAGAAAATGGAAAAGCCTTGCGTCGGATAAGTGGAGCCCTGAGATTCAGGTAGCTCTTTATTTTAAAAAATTCAAAATCAAATTTGAACTTTTGAAAAACTTTTTTTATGTAGACTGTGTTATATTTCACCAACATGCAAAATTTCAACTAGCAATTTGTTGTATTTTGGGATGCAAGAAAATGACAATATATGATATTTGAAAGTCGTAAACAGTGCAAATTTCAACTCTCAAAAATCTGTCAGATTTTTCTATATTCGTGTAGCATAGAATATAAATTATTTTGATTTCAGATTTTGCAAGTCAATAATGTATCATTGTCTACATTCAGGGTTACTATTCATATTTTACTGAAATTTCAAATGTAATTTTTAAAATTTTAAAAATAGAGGGTTTTTGGAGATCGCCTCTATTTGAACTTTTCCGCTTGTATCAAAACTATTTCAACCAACAAAAGGGTACATAATGAACAAAGATACAAATATGTTCAAAAAATAGAAATTCTCCTCTATCTATCCTATTTTGGGACTATTATTTTGTTTCAAAACGACATACTAGGATTATTGTTGAGCTTTGGGATGGTTCTCAACATAGGTGTGATATTTAGGAGAACATTTACAAATGAAATGATGGTCCAATGATCCTTGTGCTTACCAGGAATTTGAATTTATCGAAGGACCAACGGGTCTAGCAATATTAAGAAAATGGGATTTATGCTTCCAAGCCCATGTATAATTTAATAATTTTAGAGGTGTTAAACCTTTATACCCGCCAATTTTCTGGGATTTGAAACTGCCTCATAGGATTCAGGTTTTCTGTGGCTTTTCTCTCAGAACAAGGTTATGAGTACATATATTATGATAAAAGAGGCATTTAAAAAACTGTAGAATTTGAACTTTGCAAATAAATTGTGTCAGTTTACCATCTATTTTTTGGAATGCATTGCAATAAAATCCTTTGGGAGGTAGTGAATGAGGTTTCTGATGTTCATATTATTTAGTTTGAATGGTTTGCTTCTGAGCGGATTTGCAACAGACGTTTAATGCATTTGAATGTAGGTATTTCTGTTCCCTGGAGTATCCGGAATAATAGAAATAGCTTAGTTTTTAGTGAAATTTTTTGAGATCAATATGAATCAGGTTCGGCGTCTACTGTATTCATATATGAAATCTACATGAGTCTGTTAAAGAAGTGGAGGAGGGGGGGGGGGGGGGGCAGTTGGCTCAATTCTTGGGCATTTAGCTGGAAATGCTCAATACTCGTTGAGATGGAACCGACTGAGATGCGTATGTTTTCGCTGGATTGCTACCTGGGTGGCGACTGCAAACTCTGATTATGAAGGGAGGGTGGTACTGCATATTTGAAGGACCGCCTTGAAGCTGCAAACTGTTTTTATGTTTGGTTAGCTTGTTGAACTGGTAGTTTTTAAGCGTAGTTTGAACTCTCTTTAGTTGTAGACAACATTGATTTTATTTTGAATGAAATAAAATCGGGAAGAGGATTTCTAATAATCTAGAAAAAACAGTATCACCATAAAAATACGAAAAGCGCAACAAGCGAACTAGTCAATTCTTGACACGCAGCACGATGCGATCTCAACCGTCAGATCTCCCGGCAAACATCCTGATTTTGCCCAGCTCTGAAACACGGACAGGTGTCAGTTCCGCACGGTATGGTAGTCCTAAAACTAAGATCAGGTCGCCATCACACCTGAATTATTATCTTCGCAGCCCCAATTGGCAAGGCATCCAAAAGAACGGTTAAAGAACCCACAAAACAGGGGATCTTTTCAAGTGTCAACAAGAAAACAGAGCATTTTTCTATGATTCCAATTGTGCCCTTGTCTGCTCCCCATCTAACTTTCCCGCCACCACTTATAAAAACTGGTGCACTTCCAACCGTTTCAACTCAAAGATTGAAAGACAATTCAATGTCTGATCCCAGCAGCACCGCTTCCTCTTCATCTTCGTCTCCGCGCCTCACCACCGGCGTCGTCAACTTCTTGGCCCGCCGCGCCATGACCACGCACCAACGAGCGGCAGCATTCCACCAGCTCCCGACTGGTCAGCTCCTCTCGCCGGGCTCCTCAACCGGCTCGGCCGACTCCGCGCCGTGGCACCGCGCCCCGGCCACACCGCCTCTGCTCCCGTTCGACACCAACGACGCCGACGAGATGCTCCTGCTCGACATGCTCTCCCACTCCCAGGACGCCTCCACGCAAGCGCCCACGACGGCAGCGCCAGTGAAACACGAGGAAACTGAGGGAGACGGAGCCGTGCGCGTCGGCGGCGGTTGCGGACGCGCGTTCCGCGGGGTGCGAAAGCGGCCGTGGGGCAAGTTCGCGGCGGAAATCCGGGACTCGACGCGTAACGGCGTGCGGGTGTGGTTGGGCACTTTCGACAGCCGGAGGAGGCGGCGCTGGCGTACGACCAGGCGGCCTTCGCGATGCGGGGTGGCGCCGCCACCCTCAACTTCCCCGCGGATCAGGTCCGGCGGTCGCTTGTCGGCGCCGGGGACGACGTGTGCGGCCGCGCCGACGGGGTGTCGCCCGTGCTGGCGCTCAAGCGGCGGCATTCCATGCATCGGAGGCGGCCGGCGGCGGCGAGCCGGAAGCCCAAGGCCGCCCGGCGTCCGGAGGGCGTGATGGAGCTGGAGGACCTCGGCGCAGACTACCTGGAGGAGCTGCTCGGCGCCTCCCAGGACGGGACGACCTCCACCGCCTCTGTTTCATGGTGCTGGAGCCACCACTCCGTCTGACTTTGCAATGAGCTTGATCGGCAAAAGTAGAGTCTTGGTGATGAGTGATGACTTGAAGACAATGGATCGATCTCTTTCTTTTCTTCCCTGTTGCTTAATGATGGCCCGATTGTGTTGGACAATTCAGCTAGACAACTGTTCTTCTAAACCGGAGAAACCGACAATAGGGTGAGAAATTGTCTGTCGAAGTGGGGAACCCGGCCTCTGCATTGATCAGAGCACGCACTCATCGGCAGATTGAGAAAGACCATGCACGCTGTGTATAAGTTCTGAAGCGCCAAAATGTTTTGGTTTGAATTCAGTTAAGAAAGATAGCTGTTGTGAATAGTTCCCAAATTCAGTTTTTTGTTAGTCTCGGTGTTGATGGGTGAAGACGTGAAGTGGAATTGAGCGTTCGTGCGTGCTGACGTTGCATAATGAGAACTCAAACTGAAGCAGACAAGCTTCCTGTTAAAAAAAACAGACAAGCTGAAAAATTACTTGCGTGGATGCATCCAGACATGCATGTTGCTGAATGCTGAGTGAGTGGCTCTCTCAGCCACGTGCGTGCGTGTAATAAAAAACAGTAGTTATGATGGTCGAACCGATAAGTCAGGGCCAACCAGCTATGACCAAGAGATCGTGGCAAGCAAATTAGTTCCTGAAGTCCCAAAAAGTCCACAAACCATCGAATTGGTTTAACGAACCGTTTAGAGTAGCTTAGCTTCGTCAGACAACCTTAATCTTACCGATTACAGACGCATGGGATATTGATGGATTGACAGTGACATCTGACACAAGCAAGAATTAGAACATTTGACAATCCACAAGCTGCCATGGCAGTGGTAGTGCACATGTTCATCTGTGTTGAGTGAGGTAGCCAAGTGACAAGCAAGCTGCTAGCCGCCGGATCTAGCTCGCGGTGCAAAACCACCTACCTGTTGCTCTCATCCTGCCAAAGTGACAAAAGTCAAAAAAAAAAAAAATCGGTTTCTATGATGCCAACGACCAGCTCGGGTCTTGACTCTTGACGAAATCCTTAATTACCCTCGTACACATTAGTTCCGATTAGTCAGGGCTGAGGGCTTTTCTTTGGCGGGGAATGAGAGATAGGTTTATTGGACGCCCTATGTCTGTTAAACGATTGCTTTACATGAACGCCCAAATTATCGTAGATAACGCCGGTCAATCACTCTCTAATTGCTTGGTTCTTAGAAGGTTCTTAGGAACATCGTAGCATGTTCGTGTGCCTTGGTAACTAACACGTTCAAACAGCATACGTACGTATATGTTTGAGCAAAGTGCAAATTGCATTACTCCTTGTCCTTGGTGGTGTGTCATATATGCTTCTCGTCCCTTGACCAAATGAATTTATCCTATTTTTTTTTTATTTTTTTTTTGCTTTTGCTCTTCATCTTGGTGCGTAGACCCATGCATTCATCCCTCCTATCCAATCATAAGTCCCCTAATCCCTTTCTTTCATATCTTTAATGATTGCAAAGAAAAAATTATTCAAATTCTTCATTTTGGTCCTCTTCTCCTATGGAGAGTCGCTTGCGACCATGAAAGGATGAGCAATGCCAACTAGTAATGGTGCGACGAGCATCCCTAGACAAACCACTCATTGACACCTCGTATAATACAAATACTAGGCAATTTAGTGCGGCGACACGCCGCGCCCGTGTGGTGGTACTGAATGTTCTAATAGTTGATAATACATTTTTCTTTTTTCTTGATCGAAAGCAATTAAATAGATTGTGAACATGAGAGCAGATATTAGAGCGGAGATGTGATCGTTAGGCGGTAGGTCTGGTGCACACTCAAATAAATTTGTCGAAAGAGTGGTCATATTTTTGTTTTGTAAATACGAAGAGTCGTCAAATTTTTAGCAGAATACTAATATTTATTTAATTCTAGGCATTAGGACGGTAATCATACACTAATAGTATAAAAGGTGTACAATCTGTCATGATACTACAGCAAGGATTGTTGAGTGAAGTACACTTAAATAACTAAATATGCAACCGTAGTTACCGCTTGCAACATTCCTGATACCAAAAATTAGCTTTGTAGTGCTCACACACAAAATGAGGGCCGCTATAATAAAACCTTCCAGGCCACGAACCTGCAGAAAATATGAAGGTAGTAAGAATTAAGTAATGAAAAGAAAAGGCAACCTACAGAATTAAGCAAATAGAAATCAAAATTCCACAACTCATGTTTTAAAAGCGGGATCAGATTCTTAGGGAGAGGAAGATCTACGTTAGTGGGCCGGTAGCCTGCTTTCACAAACCGATGATCACGGCGAATAGACATGCGTACGCGTTGGATTACACCAACTCTATCTGCCGGCACAAAAGGTGTGGCCGCACCTGTAAATATAAGAAGGCATAAAGGAGAAAAAATATAAATAAGAAAACAGAAAGAAGTATTTCATGAAAAAAGACACAATAAAATATAGCTGCTCGTAAGAGGAACAAAGAAAAATCTGCACCTGGAGCTACATCGGCAGACAATGCGCCAATTCATCCAGTTCCATGTCAGACAAATCGTCTGCAGTCAGAGCATCCGGAGACCCCGCATAAAACTGAAGAGAATCAGGCTTCAAAATCCACATTCGGATATATCGAGGTCGAATAGGAGGAAGATGGAAAAGGAGTCCAGGAGCTAGAAGAAAGGGCTATGAGCAAGAATGAACATTCGGCTGGACATCATTCAGCGAAGAACCACCATCAGGAAATTCATCAGACATGAATAATATTTTTAATTTATCCTAAAGTAGCTGCAAAACATTGTCGGCCCAGTGGAAACCAGGGTACCATGGGCCGGCCTGTCACAGCCCTCGACGCTCCGCAGGAAATTCTACTAAGAACCAGGCGTTCAGCCTGATGAGCCTCGCGAGGGACTTTTCCCCTCGCGAGGGTTTCTTCACTCGGTTGAGCATTTCTGCTAAGAACCAGACGCTCGGCCTGAGGGGCGTCAAGAGGAACTCTTCCCTCGAGAGGGCCTCCTCTGTCCAGAAAAACACCAAATCCTGGCGCGTCTCCGCGCTACCCTCGCGAGGACTCCCTCGCGAGGCGTCAACGACTACAGAGCCTCGGTGAGGCTCCAGGCCCTCGCGGGGTTCCTTCAAGTGGAAGCAAGCTCCTGCACCCGCTGCAGAGTGCACATGGGTTCTGCGCCCGCCGCAGAGTGACGCGCGCGTCTGCGTGCGATGACGACGACGCCGCAGTTGCCATTCTCGTGTATAAAGCAGTCAACAAGGCTGGGGCAAGCAAAGCGGACTCCAAGGATTGCCGTTTTGGTGATAAAGTTGCCGGCCGCCGCTACGCTCCAAGCGCGACGTCACCGTGGGGCATGCCACCAGACTCTGCAGCGCCAGTCCACCGTCCTGGATGGACGGTGGCTTTTTCTGCCAAGACGACGTGCTCTCTGCCATGGACCGCGTCCATGGACAACCCCGACGCCGTGCGCTGTGCTCCACCTTCGCCACCATGTGGATTGCCCTTCCCGCCTGTAGTTTTCGGGGAAGAGGACCAAGGCAGTATATAAAGAGCCAGCGTACGACCAAGGAGGGGGATCCGAAACTCATTCTACTCATTCCACACTCAAGCAGCTACGTCTGAAGGAGAAGACGGAGCTCATTCCACCATAGTCCACCATAGCCACAACTGTGCCCTCGGCAAGCACCTTGTATTGTGAACCTCTCAAGCAGTGCAATACATCTTAGCAGGACGTAGGGTCTTTACACCTCACGGTGGGCCTGAACCTGGGTAGCGGCTCGTGTTCCATCTCTGTCGTGATGTTCCTCACCGAGCTCGACGAGCACCGTCGCCGAGATTGTTGAGGATTTGTTTGACGTTGTGTTCAGCCCTTACTCGATTCCTGGCACTTTGTGAGACACCCTAGTTCCTGGGACTAGTCTCCGACATTTGGCGCGCCAGGTAGGGGGCTGAGGCGCGTCTTCAACTTTTTCAACCTCTCCGCGCCATGACTGACACGCGAGCTGCGCGCCTTGCGCGATGGACGTTCGGCAGAGCCAACACCGAGCCCGCCGCCAACAACAACCCGCGTGGTCGCCCACGCGCCAACCGCGCTTCAGAGCGCAACGCCGAGTCGCGCGTCGAGCACCCTGAGGACGACGGCGGCAACGGCAGCGGCAGCGACTTCGGCAACGACGACGAGGGCGAGGGAGCTTCCTCCCTACACCCATCCAGGCACTGCGCTACTGATGGCGCAGGAGCTGCTACACTACCGCCCCACGCAGGCGGGCCACGACAACTGGCTTGGGCGCCTCGAGGAGCTCATCAACGCCGCAGCCGTTCCTGCCGCTCCCACCGCAGCACCAGCGCCTTCTCGCTCGCTGGTGCGCCACTCCGGACGCGAGGGGATACTAGCGCACGGCGCTCCTCCTCCCCCTCCGCCTCAGCCACCCCTCCAGCTGCAGCTCCGGCGGCAAACCACCGTGCCGCGTCGCACGCATCCTCACCGCACGACTGCCAGATTGTGCACGAACTCCAGCGGATGCGCGCGTGGAGATCGAGAGCCAGAGGGACCGCCACAACCGCGTCGTCCAGGAGATTGCTGCTGCAGGCCGCCAGAACCGCGGCGCACTCGCTGGCGGCGCTGTGACATACGCCACGGGCTGCACCGCCTTCACCCGCAACTTGCCGCGTCGTCTGGCCGTGAAGTTCAAGCCAGACCTCCCTCCGCGCTACGACGGCAGGACCAACCCTCTGGAGTTCCTGCAGCTCTACACCGTCTCCATCCAGGCGCGGGAGGCGACGACAAGGTGATGGCCAACTGGCTCTCCATGGCGCTCAAGGACTCCGCGCTCTCGTGGCTCATGAACCTCCCCGAGAACACCATCGACACGTGGGAGGACCTCTGCAAGGTCTTCGTCGCCAACTTCAAGGGCACCTACGAGCGCGCACTCACCTACAACGACCTTCGCGCGGTGCGCCAGAAGCCTGACGAGACCCTCCGCAGATACATCCAGCGCTTCAGCCAGGTCCGCAACAAGATTCCGAACATCCCGGACTCGCACGTCATCTCCGCCTTCAGGGAGGGCGTCACGAACCGCCGGATGCTCGAGAAGCTCGGCATCCACGACACCCTCACCTCGTGGTGAAGCTCTTCGATCTGGCTGACAAGTGCGCCAAGGCTGAAGAGGGCCTCCTCTTCGTCAAGAAAGAAACGGAGGATGACCCTCCTGAGGGGTCCAGGAGCAAGAAGAAGCCTGTCGAGAAGCGCAAGACCACCGCCATCCTCGCGGCAGAGCCTGACGCAAAGCAGCCTCGCGAGGCCTCTCCGGCGGCTGAGAGAAGAAAGTGGACAATCGCCCGTTCTGCATCTACCACAACAGGCACAACCACGCACTGAAGACTGCTGGGAGCTCAAGCAGCTCAGCAAGGAGCGCGAGAAGAACCAGGCCGCGGCGGCCGCGGCGGAGGCCGTGGTGGCCGCGGAGGGGACGCCACAACTTCCAGCAGAGGGCTCGGGGGAACAAACCGGGCAAAACGGCAACCTCCCCGACGAGAACCCTGGGGGCTACCAGGCCCCTCAGGGGGCAATAGCCTGCATCCTCGGCGGGTCTCAGGCGCCCAAGTCCAACAACCACTTCAAGCAATTCTCTCGCGAGGTCAACGCCGCGCTTCCAGGGATTGAGGCATCCCAGCCCCTCAAGTGGTCGCAGTACACCATCGCCTTCGACTCCAAGGACCACCCCAAGTCGACCAAGGCTGTGGCACCATCCCTCTGGTGTGCACTCCCATCATCAACAACATCGCCGTCGCCAAGACGCTCATAGATGGGGGCGGGCTTGAACGTCATCTCTGTCGAGACCTTCGAGCAGCTTCAAGTGCCTACGAGTGGCTGATGCCCTCTAGGCCCTTCACGGGGGTGACAAGTGGCTCTACCACACCTCTGGGGCAGGTGAGGCTCGCGGTCACCTTCGGCACGCCGCAGAACTACCGCACCGAGCAGATCGACTTCGACGTCGCGCACATTGGCCTGCCCTACAACGCCATCCTCGGCTACCCCGCCCTCGCGAAGTTCATGGCCGTCACTCACCACGCGTACAACATCGTCAAGCTTCCAGGCAGCGGCGGCACCATCGCCATCCACGGTCAAGTCCAGGACGCAATGCGCTCTGTCGAGACCGCCTACAAGGCCGCTGCCGTGGCATTCCCGCTGACGAGGACATGGAGCCCCTCGAGAGGCCCGCGAAGAAGAAGCAGCTGTTCTCACAGGAGCAGGCAGCCACGAAGAAGGTGTCGCTGGACGCCAGCGGCTCGGGGGCTAGCGTCACCATAGGCGCTGGCTTGCCTCCCAAATAGGAAAGCGCGCTCGTCGCCTTCCTCAGGGCAAACTCTGACATGTTCGCATGGACACCGTCAGAGATGTCCGGAGTACCGAGGGAGGTGATCGAGCACCACTTAGCCGTGTGTCCAAACGCACGCCCCGTGAAGCAGAAAGCACGGCGCCAGGCGCCAGAGAAGCAAGAGTTCATCATCAAGGAAGTAGAGAAGTTGAAAGAAGCACACATAATCGAGAAGTTCCACACCCCACATGGCTCTCCAACACGGTGGTCGTTCCCAAGCACACCGGGGCGGCAGGCTCTGCATCGACTACACCGACCTCAACAAGGCCTGCCCCAAGGACCCGTACCCCATGCCTCGAATAGACCAGATCGTGGACTCCACCGCCGGCTGCGACCTCCTCTGTTTTCTGGATGCCTTCTCAGGCTACCACCAGATCAAGATGGCGAAGGAGGATGAGGAGAAGACAGCATTTCTCACCCCTTGTGGTGTGTATTGCTACGTCTGCATGCCCTTTGGCTTGAAGAACGCCGGCGCCACCTTCCAGAGGCTCATGAGGAAGGCCTTGGGGGCTCAGATGGGAAGAAACGCAGAAGCCTACGTCGACGACATCGTGGTCAAGACTCGCGAAGAGCACACCCTCATGGAGGACCTCGAGGAGACCTTTGCCAGCCTGCGCAAAGTAACATCAAGCTGAACCCCGCCAAGTGCGTCTTCGGGGTACCATCAGGCAAACTCCTCGGGTTCCTAGTGTCTCACCGCGGCATAGAAGCAAATCCTGACAAGATCAAGCCATAGAAGAAATGCAGCCACCTCGTCGCCTCAAGGACATGCAGCGCCTGCGGGATGCATGGCCAGCCTAGGCCGTTCATCTCCAAGTTCGGCGAGAGGGCGCTGCCATTTTTCAAGATCATGAAGCGGTCTGGCACGTTCAAGTGGACGCCGAGGCGGACAAAGCATTTGAAGACCTGAAGAAGTACTTGGCTAGCCCACCTGTCATGGTTGCCCCAAGGCCTGGCGAGCATCTGAAGCTGTACCTGTCAGCCACTCCACAAACAGTGAGCGCAGCCTTGGTGGCAGAAAGGGAAGAGCCAGTCCTCGCCAAGAAGGACACCGCCACGCCAAGCCCAGATCCCCCCGATAAGGAAGCACCCTCTTCAGGCCCGAGCCTCATGTCAAGCCCGCGCAACCAGAAGGCACCCTCCGAGGGTCCCTCAAGAGAGGCTCGACAAGGCTCCCGAGGAGCCCAGCTGCATCACCATCGACAACGCTCGTCGAGCATCCCGTCTACTTCGTCAGCACTGTGCTGCGAGACGCTCGCGAGCGGTACACTATGCAGCAGAAGCTCCTCCTCGCGCTCCTCATCGCTTCCAGGAAGCTGCGCCACTACTTCCAGGGCCACCCCATCACGGTGGTCACATCATTCCCTCTGGAGCAAATCCTGCGCAACCCAAACGCCACTGATCGCGTCGCAGGGTGGAACATTGAGCTGCAACCTTTTGGCCTGCGCTTCGACACCACCAGGGTCATCAAGGGAAGGGCATTGGGGACTTCGTCGCCGAGTGGACGGACACGCAGCAAGAAGAGCCTCATGAGGCAGAAACCACGCCAGCTGGAGACACAGTGCCAAGCCACTGGACCATGCACTTCGACGGGGCATTCGCATGCCAGAACGCAGGGGCTGGCGTCGTCCTGACCTCACCCAAGGGCGACAAGCTCTACTACGCCGTCCAGCTGTGCTTCACGACTGACAAGGTCTCCAACAACATCGCCGAGTACGAGGGCCTCCTCGCCGGGCTCAGAGCCGCAATCGCCCTCGGCATCAAGCACTTACTCATCAAGGGCGACTCCCAGCTCCTCGTCAACTTCTCCAACAAGAGCTACACGCCTAAGGACGGTCACATGGCCGCTTACCTCGAGGAGGTTCGCAAGCTCGAGAAGCACTTCAAGGGGATGGAGCTCAGGCACATCCCGCGAAGGGAGAACCAGGAGGCCGACGACATCGCCAGGCGAGCATCGCGAGAGAGCCCAGCAGGCAGGCGTGTTCGAGGAGGCTCACCAGGCGTCGGTGAAACAGCCAAAAGAAGCGTCAGCATGGACACGACGAAGAGCTCCCACCAGCACCAACATCTGGAGCACCGAGCTGCGGTCCACCCTCAGGAGAACGCCTGCTGTTGGCCATGACGCATCAAGAGACGGGCTGGATCGATGAGCTCAAGGAGTACCTCAGGGACGGAGTCCTCCCTGAAGAGGATGCAGAAGCAGAGAGAATTGCTCGACAGGCCAAGTCATACTGCCTTCACGAGGGAGACCTGTACCGCAAGCGTCCAAATGGAGTTGCACTAAAATGCGTCCCCCCTGAAGAAGGCCGCCAGCTGATCAAGGACATACACAGTGGAGAATGTGGCCACCACTCATCATCACGCACCCTTGCGGGAAAGTCTTCAGGAGTGGATTCTACTGGCCCTCAGTGCTTCAAGATGCAACCACCGTTGTCCAGGCTTGCGAGGCATGCCAATTCCACGCCAAGCAAGTCCACCAGCCTGCACTGGGGCTCCAGACCATCCCGCTCTCCTGGCCCTTCGCGGTCTGGGGGCTGGACATCCTGGGACCATTCCCACGCTCCAGCGGGGGCTACCGCTACCTCTACGTCGCCATCGACAAGTTCACCAAATGGGCGGAGGTCGAAGCGGTGCGCAGCATCCCGGCGAGATCAGCGGTGAAATTCATCAGAGGCCTAGCCTGTCGCTTCGGCGTGCCAAATCGCATCATCACCGACAACGGCTCACAGTTCACCAGTGGCATCTTCAGGGCCTACTGCGAGAGCCTCGGCACCCGGCTCTGCTTCGCCTCGGTGGCTCCCACGAAGCAACGGGCAGGCGAGCGAAGCTGAAGTGCTCAAGGCCTCAAGACAAGAAGCTTCAACCGCCTCAAGGCCCACGGCAAGAACTGGATTGAAGAGCTCCCCTCTGTGCTCTGGTCCATCCGCACCACCGCCACGAAGCCCACTGGAGAAACGCCGTTCGCTCTCGTCTATGGCGCTGAAGCAGTCCTCCCCACCGAGATCAAGCATGGGTCCCCACGGATCCTTGCTTTCAACGAGGACAATCAAGAGGAGCTCCACAACGACGACCTGCTGCTGCTCGATGGACTACGTCGCCGTGCCGCCCTCCGGCGGCAAAGTACCAACAAGATCTGCGCCGCTACCACAGCCGCCACATACGCCGCGCACCCTCGAGACAGGCGATCTCGTCCTGAGGAGGATACTCTCCAGGGAAGGCCTCCACAAGCTCTCACCATGTGGGAAGGCCCCTACAGGGTCGCGCACATCGCCAGGCCCGGCGCGGTACGGCTCGAGACGGAAGACGGCATCCGGTCAAAAACCCGTGGAACATCGAGCATCTACGCAAGTTCTACCCGTGATCACATCGCGGCAGGCATTTTTTGTCTCAAGAGGGAAGCACGCATCTTCACCTCCCAGCTTCACCAAGCTTTCCCTTCACGAGGGCCATCTCCACTGAGAGCTCTCTACAACGCGTCGCCACGGGCCCCATGCCCAGACATGGCGGACTTTGTCTTGGCCTCGCCAAGTGTAATGAACAATTTCAGGTCATCATGAACCTTTTGCGCCTCGGCGCCGTTATGTAATATTGCTTGGTGAGTTGTTTTCTTATATTCATTCGCGCTCACATTTTTCCCCATGCGCACCTCGTGAGCGGGGGCTGAGCACGGTGCCTGTGCTCGGGAGCATCCCAGCAGCACTACAAAACCCAAAGGATCCGAGCTCTAACTCGTGGTTCTCCGCCCACGACCGTTATCTCACCAAAGAGCTCTGACTCGTGGGCTAGCTCCCATGCACGTCACCTCACCAAGGACCTTCGTGCTTATTCTCCTCGTGAGATACCCATGAGGAAATCTATGAGCGCGCATGAGTTGTACAACCATGCATTGCTTGTGGGTATGCCTCTCTCTCCAACGCAGGGAACAAGACGCCCTACAGGGCTGCGGAGCTCCAAACCAGCCTCAGGCAACCTTGAGAGGGGAAACGCCTCGCCAGGATGTAATACCCCACAGTTTAGAGAGTCGGAAGGATAGAAATAGAATTTGTGCATTTGCATGGCATGCATCTAAAATGCGGGAAATTTTGGCGCGAATAAGAAACGAGTAAAAGAGATCGATGTTTCTCGCTCGACTCGATGAGTTAGGGTGTAGACCATCTTGTTGAGTGATATGAAATTCGACATGACCTTTCTTAATTAGTGACAGCTTGACCACAATTCATAATATGACAGTATATAATTCAAATAAGGAATCAAACACAACTCCAACAACCTTCATATTCATCATCTTATTACATCAACATATTTAAGATTGTACAATAATTTGAATCCTCAAATTATCATCTCATCTCAACTTATCATCTTAATTCTACACCCATCTCGATTCAACATCTTACACATATATCCTCGTTCATCATTTTATACACATTCAAGAATAAATAGGAAATCCAATGTTCCGAGTCCATGAAGATACAACAGAGAGGATTATACAAACTTTACAAGTGAAATTTGAATGAATACATAAGCATTACATCTTTAATCGAATAAGTACATATCTCATCCAAATAAAAAGGAGATTACAAATGAATAAAAGGAACCTTAAAACTAAATATTGAACTTCTCATCTTGATCTTCTTATCTACTAAATCTCACAATCTTCTCAAATTAATTCCTGCAAGACAAAGAGAACAAGATAGAAAGAAAGAAGTGCCACCACATGGATATGGAGAATGATTCACACATCAAGTGTCTATTCTTATCAACTCTAGTTAAACTTGGGTGAAATTCAAAGGCTTTGTGGTATATAGAAGTAATTTGGTAACAAGCCTTGCAATCTTGTTAACAAAATTATTTTGTATGCATAAAAGCAATTGAATTATCAAGGCCAAATGAAAGTTTCTTTCGATAAAAATGTTTGCCTTCACCACAAGGGCGAGGCAATTTAATTTTGGAACTTAACTAATGGATATTAGGAACTTGTCCTAGTATCCAAATACTGACTAGAGGGATCATTATTAAATCAAAGGCAACAAAGGATCATACTTGGATCATTTTGGAACAAATAGGCAACAAGGGACAAGAGGCAACATTGATCCAAATAAGAGAAGGGACAAAAGGCAACACTGATCCGTATTTATCTATCTTAGGCAACATATTTGTTTCCCTCTAATCTAGTCAAGTTCCTAAATAAGAAAGCCCACATGAAAAGATAGATTATTTCTCCAATGGTATTACTTACCAAGGAAGAAAAAAAAAAGATAAATGCTAAAGCCCACAATCTGAAATTATTAAGCCACATGATCACCACCCATAAATGGCCAAGCCCACATATGAGAGAAGCCACACAAGCCCATCTAGTGACAAATGCCACTTGGCTTGATAAAAAAATTAATCCTACAAGGAGATAAGATCAATGACCATGCATTCTTATCCACAAGCAAAATATCTCACATAACTTGTACCTCAAGAATATCTCACAAGAGGATAAGACCAATGACTACTCATCTTTATCCACAAGGGAAATATCTAGCTTAACTTGAACCTCAAGAAATGCCTAAGTATGAGAGCTTGACAACAAGTAGCTTACTCATCCATGCAAAGCAAGAGTCACCACTTGAGGTGTCAACTTGTGGGGGATAGCTAGATCCTATAAAAGAGCATGTCATCCACACAAATAAAGGAATTTGCTCACACATTCATTTTCAGCAAAGAACCAGCCGTACCAATTGTTCATTATATCAAGGAATTCATCTACAACAGTACCCAACTGTTTCTACAGCCCCAAAACAGCAAGAACACCTCACCCATTTCTCACATCAGATCAGCTAGAACAGCTCAAGAACATCTCAAGAACACAAAGAACATCCACTGAAATAATTTGCAGCTAGATAAATACACCCTAGGAACATTGAAGCAGCGAGGAGGAGCAGGCTAGCCACAAGACGCAGGTTATCATCATTTTCCAGAAGACCAAGCTGCTCAACAACAGCAGGTTAATTCTTTGTGTGTGTGTGAGGCAGAGGAGAGGTGCTAGCAAGTTCTGTAAATGACAGACAATGCTAGAAAGAGAGGAGAGCAGGGCAACACATCAAATCCATGAATACATCTTTAAATCATTCCAATTACCCTTCAACTAGTTTCCACTAGGAGGATAGAAGGAAATGTTTCTCTCAGATTGGCATAGGGATGCTATGCTAAATCATCATAGAAAATTAAAGCAACACACTAATATCTGTTCTTATCAAAATATTTGCCTCAGCCTTTGCATCATCGGCTAGACCAAGAAAGCAAGCCAGATCTGTTCTTATCAATTCATATCTGGAGGAAGAGAGGAGAGGAGTCAGTAGATCTGTTCTTATCAGTATATATCCATCTATCTAGCCATAGAAAGGCTGGATATCCACACTTTTACACCACAAACACAAGCAGATCATGTATGCACATGATTTGGCAAGCAAATTAATATTCCAGCCAGTAAATCCAAGTATGAGCAGTATATGAAAGAAATATTCAAGTTACCACTAATGCAAAGCATGATCTGATCAGGCAATCATGCAAGATATTAAATACAGAGGCACACTACATGGCAAGATCATGTATGCACATGATCTGTTGCTTACTAGCAGCAGCCAGGAACTAAAACACCCAAGAAAAGCAAATACAAGTATATAATGTATCTGTTCTTATTAGTTTTCACAGCCAGATCTGTCCAGAGATATATCTACAAATTGCTATAGGACAACTTTATGCAATAATCATGTACATGTTGCTGAACAGCAACTAGTTCATGTCCAGAAACATCTAAATCACTCAAATCTGTCCAAGAACACATTTCCTAATCCTCTACAGCTTAAGAACATAATAAACAATTCCTAAGCTTAACAATAAATTAAACAGGAGTATAAATGAATCTATTCAGTTAACAGTTAGAATAGGTTCAGTTTCATCAAAGTTAAGTTATCACAAAAGCACAGATGCTGGGATGAATTAATCATCCAAACAGGAGCATCCACAAAACCATCTAATTGAATAAATCATTTAGAATTCTTCTCTATAATTCAACTGACAACAAAACTGTAAAGCACCCAAATTGAATACTTCATCAGCTAACACAACTAGACAGACAAGTTTATCACAGCCATATTTATTAGCTAGTCTATAGCAAGTATTAATTGACCACACTGAAGCTTTCTTCAGTTGGAGCTTCACATGGCACAGCTAGCTAGATGAGTTCATTATGAACATTCCACACATAACATCACTAGATCAACTAGAGCATTAGCCGGTCACATCACATAACATCACAGACCACAACCAATTCATTGGCTCACTAGCCGGTCACATCAGAAGCTCACCTTGAGCAGTTGTAGTCGAGGCAGTGGCGACGAGGGTGCTGATGCCGGGGTTGCGCCAGAGCACCATCCCACCGGCACCGGAGAAGAGCAAGTCGAGGAAGAACCAGAGCGAGAGCCCAGGGGACAGCGCCGGCGAGCCGTGCTCGTGGAAGTGAAGGAGCAGGGGCTCGAGGGTGTCAGAGCAGGCGGGCAGGAGCTCAAGGGAGAGTTGAAGGAGGCGTGGTCGGTGCTGGGCAGCAGTGGTGGCGGCGATGGCAGCCGGTAGAGGAGATCGAGCCGGAGACGAGCGGCGCGGCTAGGGTTAGCCGCGAGCGTGCGGGCGAGAACAAGGAGGCGATGCAGCAAGGAACCGGAGGCGGATACCATGGCGGAGCAGCGCCAGGCTGAGGCGGCGCCGGAGCAGGCCGGCGACGGCCAGAGCATGGCGTGGCGGCGGCGACGGTGAACGCCAGGGAGAGAAGGGGATCGAGAGAGAGGTGAGGTCGGGTGAGAGAGAGAGAGAGTGGGCCGGTTGGATTTGGTCCAACCGAGCCAGACCTTGACCCAAGGCTAATAGGTTGGGTCCAACCCATTAGGCCGGGGGCATTTTGGTAATTCACCAAATAAAATTATCCAAATTTAAATGAATTTTAACTCTCAAACAAAAGGAACAAAAATCAGCTAAAAATAGTCAACACACTCTATAAATTATGAGGAATTTTTATGTAAGTTTTATTTGAAGTTTTGAAAAATATTTTGTGGATGGAAAATTCAAAGATCCTTAAGTGGAAATGACTTGAAATTCTTTTCAAAACTATTTTCCTAAAATAAAATAATATGGGAAAATTAAGTTTTGAAGTTCAATTATATTGAAATATTTGAATTTAATCACTTTAAATTTATTCCTCATGAAAATTGTTGTCAAACTCTTTAAATAATTAAAAACTCCAAAACACTCGAAAAGTATTAAAATCCATAACTTGGGAATTTTGGGGTGACGATGCATCTCATGATTATGCATAATAGCATGCTGCTAGAATTTTTAGTAGTCCTTATCAGGATTACTTTGCTATTTTCAGAACTCGGGGTTTTATCGCAAACCCTAGAACCCCGAAGAGTTGAACGGCCATTTCTATCACAGGCAAGTTCATTCTTGCATGTCCTTACTGAACTATTTTAATAAAAACTATTTTCAAAACTATATTATTATCATTGCATTGAAAAAGAAAAACTATTTTCGAATGATGTGAATTGCTATATATATTGTTTGGCTGGCAATGGAACCACGGTATGATGTTGTGGTGGAGGTTCCATTGTACGGGAAAGTATATACCTAGGATTAATTACCAATGTCACAGTGATCCTAGCGCCGTATTGAAGCGTTTACCATGAGATCTGGCATGGGACGGTAAAGTCAGCTGCTATCTTCTCTCGTTCACATATCCTCGGCAGGCTATTACCTGGTTGTGTCCGTTGCGGCGGCCAACAGCGTGGAAGCGCGTGACCTTCCCACCTGACGGGGTGATTGGAATAGAAGCTCGGGAGAGGTGGCGGGATAGCGGTCTTTGTTACGGCCGCGCCACAAATGGGCGGATATGTGTTGTGCGGAGAGGGGCAGTGATTGGCTTTGGACTCACACCTGGCCCCATACCATGGAAGTATGGACGGGAAAGTACGCCCGGAAAGGCAACAAGGCTGGGTTTCTCTCATGGGTAAAGTTACGCAGCTCTGCAGAGTCAACAACAAGAAACTGTGACTGTCACATCCGTGTTCCCGGAAGGAACTACAGACCGCAGCGGGAAAGGCATCCCAAGTGATGACTATGAACCCGTGGAGACTGTGAGCATAGTTTTCTGAAATAAAACTTGACCTTTGAAGAAAGGTTTTCCAAAACTTGCATTATGTCTATGACCTTTGGTCATGGCAGTAGCTAGTGCATTCAAAACAAAAACTCTTTCCTATATTATTGAACTTGCTAAGTAACGCTCGAGTTGCTTACCCTTTCCCCGTTGACCCCCTGCTTAGATTTTGGAGCCATCAACGGAGTTGACAGTTACCCATCAAGACGTCGAGGAGATCTTCAACGAGGAGTCAAGTCTACCTGGTGAACCTTGAAGGAGTCAACAGCTACTTCACCGACAGAAGGATGACGACCACCTTGCCCAGGTGTATATAACGACAACACTGCCGATGGAGGAGACAACATCATTTTGGAAGAAGGAGTACAACTTGGATAAAGATATTCCAGATGGAATAGATTAGGGCTGTGACAACAGCAGTAGTGGATTAGGAATTAGAGATAGAGCTGATATCCAGCTTAGTGATACGAATTGGATCTTTTTGATGTTTCATTTGCACGAGACCTACTTCTATCTGTAAAGAAGGTACTCGAGATTTTGTATTGAATAGTGTTGTAATCCTATAGTGTTACCTTGGACCGGCTATGTTTCTGTTGTACTACTCTGAGGGATGTAATATTTGCGGAGAGGTCCTTCCGTGCGTGTTACATCAACGACTTGTACACTACAACATGCAGTGGTGTGCTGGGTCACCGCAGATAGTATCAGAGCAAAACGACCTTAGGATTAAAACCCTTTTAGGAGACTTGTAGGTTGGTAAGACTATAGGAAGTTATCTTATCTAAACCATATCTTTCTACAATTATGATGGTTATTCACTTGAGAATACTACTGTTATACTTGTAAAGATTTTTCTTACTCGACTAGGGTAAATCTTCTTGACTATTCTGATATAGGTATAGTACTTATCTATCTTATATCTTTCAACTTGGTATGACAAGTTTGAAACTATTTTCTACCAGCTATTATACCAATTAGATTTACATCTAAGTCAGTGTTACTTATATGGTATCATTGATAACACCATCCTATATGTGAAGACATATGATGAAGTAGAACCCTATCGTAAGTGTGTGAAGGATGAAGTCGGGAGGTGTTTGATGATGGTGAAGAATCATCTACAATCAACTAGGGAAAGTATGCCAATACCCTAATGATTCACTTCTAGAAGGAATCACTAGAGTATAGTATAGATTGTTAAGATATTAGGAGATGGCATAAACAAGGAAGGAAGCTACAATACTACCTCCGATGTACAATCAACAACTACCTGAAGGATCCGAAGATGCCAGAGATATTTGTTCTAGCCAGATGGAGGACTTCAATTTACATGGAGTTTAGTTCTGGACGTAACCAAACCAGACCACAACTACTCTATGAGTACTTTGTCTTAGCATTATCCCTTTGCAAATGGGCAGTTGGGGTAACGAGTGAGTCAAAGAGTTGTTAGAATAGGACCATAAGGTGATATAAACCTATATTATAGTGTATAGCATCTAAGCCTGGGTACTTTTGAGATGTTTTTACTCAAAGTACTATTTACCTTGCGGGCTTATGTTGCATGTTTGCTACATAACTGTATTTGGATTTATTGGATCTTATTGGATTTTTGATTGGCTAGGTTGGTACATGAAGTTAGAATTTAATGTACAATGGTATGATTGTCACATTGAGTTCTTTTCTTGATGTTACTGATCTAGAGGTAGATAGGAGTCGTGTAAGGGAGAGACGAGTAACTAGAAAGATGAGGAAGCAAAGAAAGCTCATGAAGAGAAGGAAGTCCAGAAGACAGAAGTCAATAAAGCTACGAATATGGAATGTGGAGAGTGTCACGTCATATTTGGATCTGGAGACATGTTTTACCGGTGCCTGGAGGAGGAATGAAGTAAGTTCAAGAAATAGTATCACCACAAATTGGACGAAGATCTACCGAAGATGACGCAAGAAACGCTACATGAGAAGGAATAACCAAGAAGGAAGAATATGCAGTTTTTGTATATCAAGTTATGAAGTCTTTCCATGGAAGTCCAAGTTCAAGAAGGAAGAAGGACAATATGCAGAATACATATGGATTTGTCATAACTCGGTGGAAGAGGTTATTGTTGGAGCAATAAGAGATATTGATACTATTTGGATCAAGTCCGAGAAGTAGTTCAGCAACACTTATGTGTCTAAGAGTAGCATAAGGTTGAAGATAATGGAGTATGAAGATTGGAAGAATATGGATATTTTAGTTTTGCAAGAATCAACGGGAAGTTGATCATCTATTCTGAGGCAATACCAGAAATTGAGGCAGAGCAATTAATTGCCAAACAAGAATTTTGGATTAGAGACTGGACATTTACAAGAAGATAACTTGGTGACGGATACACAGACAGATTGTTAGAAGGAGTGGAGAACAAAGTCCTCTGAAAAATTAGGATAAGTCAGTACAGGATGAGAAAGTGTAGTACTTGAATGGAAACACGTTGATATTCCAAAGATGATATATCAACCATATCAAACAAGTGCAACTATAGAGTCTAATGTTCAAGAGAACATGAGAACTTTGGGAGAAGAGTTTGCTTTGTCGTGGATTGACGTCAAACCAAGAGGGTGGACCAATTTGGATGAAGTACCCCACATATGATGTCGAAGTACCAAAGTCAGAGTTATATCTCGAGCAATTGTGGAGAAAGATGTATTACTAAGAGAATTAACATCTTAGAGCTGACCACTCGGATGATGGAAGACGCAATCAAGGCGAGTTACATGGTCAAACAAGTCACAACTGTTTGGAATTAGTCTGAAGTACCAGAAAGGAAGGAAATGATGCGTCAGCTGAACTTTACCCTGATGACCAACATCCTATTCAAGTCTGAAGTTAAGACAGCATCCAATGCACAATTTAGGTGTGCAATTCTTTTCTTGAGACCATCAAATTAGCCAACTGGAATTCTAGCCATAGTAGGAATCCAATTTATTGGAGATTACTTTGGTTGTTCACAATATGGTGGACATACCACGTATTCTTCGGGAAACTGTTGGATATATAGGAATAGTTAATATCTATTTATCGGAGAACGATACCGGGTATTCACAACATGGTGGATATACCACGTGTTCTTTGTGAGACCATGAGGTAGAAACAGTGCAAGTTCATGCAGAAAGAAGAGTTACTAAGCTTGACTGAATGGAGCCAACGGAATTAAGCTCAACTGACAAAGGGTCAAAACGGAGGAAGACTTAGGGAATTCCAAGGGGGAGAGTGAACAAGTGTATTGGAAAGTACTTGGCAGAAGATGACATGAAATTCAAAAGGAAGACTTTGACTGAGACATGACTGAATTGGTTATTAGTGCTCTAAAAGTTCTTTGGTGCAGGAAATCTTTACCAGATTTTGAAGCCAAGGAAGAAGTTAAGAGTCGAAGGATATTTTTTTAAAAGGATTTAGTGGTCATAGAAGCTATGACTAAATGATCTAAAGTAGAGTGAACAAAAGAGACCTGAATTCATGGATGGGGAAATCTAGATACCTATTCGTTGAATCTAATTGAGATCAGGATCCAAGGGGATTGATGCCAGAAGGTTTGTACCCCTGATTACAATTGATTGAAGAGAAGAAAGAGTAATCAAAGTTGGATAGACAAAGTTGTCTACTACATTTGGAGGAAGCAAATTACGAAGAGCAAACTATGTTCTATAAGACATTTTAAGAATAGTTACCTCATATTCTCGAGCAAAAGGAGATGAGCTTTACCACCAGAAGTGAGGTCTTCTTAAGCTCATGATTATAAGGATGGGTACCACCTGGAGATCACATAAGGATGTAGAAAGGATCTTCGACATAGGGTATAAAGCCAGAGTAATTCAAGGATGTCTGAAATGGATAATCCAAGAGACATGAAAAGGTAGTAAAATCATTGGAATCCAGTGGAGAAGCGACGAAAGTCGACAAATGGATAGTATGGATCCATGGAGGATGGACATAAGGATTTTGGACAAGGTATCATCTTGATCTACGACCACGTCAGAAAGGAATTTGAGAGAATCAATATATGTGAAAGTTCTTTCTTTCCTACTCTACGCGAGAGAGTCGAAACTTCGGGACGAAGTTTAGTTTAAGGGGGAGAGGATGTAATACCCCACAGTTTAGAGAGTTGGAAGGATAGAAATAGAATTTGTACATTTGCATGGCATGCATCTAAAATACGGGAAATTTTGGCGCGAATAAGAAACGAGTAAAAGAGATCGATGTTTCTCGCTCGACTCGATGAGTTAGGGTGTAGACCATCTTGTTGAGTGATATGAAATTCGACATGACCTTTCTTAATTAGTGACAGCTTGACCACAATTCATAATATGACAGTATATAATTCAAATAAGGAATCAAACACAACTCCAACAGCCTTCATATTCATCATCTTATTACATCAACATATTTAAGATTGTACAATAATTTGAATCCTCAAATTATCATCTCATCTCAACTTATCATCTTAATTCTACACCCATCTCGATTCAACATCTTACACATATATCCTCGTTCATCATTTTATACACATTCAAGAATAAATAGGAAATCCAATGTTCCGAGTCCATGAAGATACAACAGAGAGGATTATACAAACTTTACAAGTGAAATTTGAATGAATACATAAGCATTACATCTTTAATCGAATAAGTACATATCTCATCCAAATAAAAAGGAGATTACAAATGAATAAAAGGAACCTTAAAACTAAATATTGAACTTCTCATCTTGATCTTCTTATCTACTAAATCTCACAATCTTCTCAAATTAATTCCTGCAAAACAAAGAGAACAAGATAGAAAGAAAGAAGTGCCACCACATGGATATGGAGAATGATTCACACATCAAGTGTCTATTCTTATCAACTCTAGTTAAACTTGGGTGAAATTCAAAGGCTTTGTGGTATATAGAAGTAATTTGGTAACAAGCCTTGCAATCTTGTTAACAAAATTATTTTGTATGCATAAAAGCAATTGAATTATCAAGGCCAAAATGAAAGTTTCTTTCGATAAAAATGTTTGCCTTCACCACAAGGGCGAGGCAATTTAATTTTGGAACTTAACTAATGGATATTAGGAACTTGTCCTAGTATCCAAATACTGACTAGAGGGATCATTATTAAATCAAAGGCAACAAAGGATCATACTTGGATCATTTTGGAACAAATAGGCAACAAGGGACAAGAGGCAACATTTATCCAAATAAGAGAAGGGACAAAAGGCAACACTGATCCGTATTTATCTATCTTAGGCAACATATTTGTTTCCCTCTAATCTAGTCAAGTTCCTAAATAAGAAAGCCCACATGAAAAGATAGATTATTTCTCCAATGGTATTACTTACCAAGGAAGAAAAAAAAAGATAAATGCTAAAGCCCACAATCTGAAATTATTAAGCCACATGAGCACCACCCATAAATGGCCAAGCCCACATATGAGAGAAGCCACACAAGCCCATCTAGTGACAAATGCCACTTGGCTTGATAAAAAAATTAATCCTACAAGGAGATAAGATCAATGACCATGCATTCTTATCCACAAGCAAAATATCTCACATAACTTGTACCTCAAGAATATCTCACAAGAGGATAAGACCAATGACTACTCATCTTTATCCACAAGGGAAATATCTAGCTTAGCTTGAACCTCAAGAAATGCCTAAGTATGAGAGCTTGACAACAAGTAGCTTACTCATCCATGCAAAGCAAGAGTCACCACTTGAGGTGTCAACTTGTGGGGGATAGCTAGATCCTATAAAAGAGCATGTCATCCACACAAATAAAGGAATTTGCTCACACATTCATTTTCAGCAAAGAACCAGCCGTACCAATTGTTCATTATATCAAGGAATTCATCTACAACAGTACCCAACTGTTTCTACAGCCCCAAAACAGCAAGAACACCTCACCCATTTCTCACATCAGATCAGCTAGAACAGCTCAAGAACATCTCAAGAACACAAAGAACATCCACTGATATAATTTGCAGCTAGATAAATACACCCTAGGAACATTGAAGCAGCGAGGAGGAGCAGGCTAGCCACAAGACGCAGCTTATCATCATTTTCCAGAAGACCAAGCTGCTCAACAACAGCAGGTTAATTCTTTGTGTGTGTGTGTGAGGCAGAGGAGAGGTGCTAGCAAGTTCTGTAAATGACAAACAATGCTAGAAAGAGAGGAGAGCAGGGCAACACATCAAATCCATGAATACATCTTTAAATCATTCCAATTACCCTTCAACTAGTTTCCACTAGGAGGATACAAGGATATGTTTCTCTCAGATTGGCATAGGGATGCTATGCTAAATCATCATAGAAAATTAAAGCAACACACTAATATCTGTTCTTATCAAAATATTTGCCTCAGCCTTTGCATCATCGGCTAGACCAAGAAAGCAAGCCAGATCTGTTCTTATCAATTCATATCTGGAGGAAGAGAGGAGAGGAGTCAGTAGATCTGTTCTTATCAGTATATATCCATCTATCTAGCCATAGAAAGGCTGGATATCCACACTTTTACACCACAAACACAAGCAGATCATGTATGCACATGATTTGGCAAGCAAATTAATATTCAAGCCAGTAAATCCAAGTATGAGCAGTGTATGAAAGAAATATTCAAGTTACCACTAATGCAAAGCATGATCTGATCAGGCAATCATGCAAGATATTAAATACAGAGGCACACTACATGGCAAGATCATGTATGCACATGATCTGTTGCTTACTAGCAGCAGCCAGGAACTAAAACACCCAAGAAAAGCAAATACAAGTATATAATGTATCTGTTCTTATTAGTTTTCACAGCCAGATCTGTCCAGAGATATATCTACAAATTGCTATAGGACAACTTTATGCAATAATCATGTACATGTTGCTGAACAGCAACTAGTTCATGTCCAGAAACATCTAAATCACTCAAATCTGTCCAAGAACACATTTCCTAATCCTCTACAGCTTAAGAACATAATAAACAATTCCTAAGCTTAACAATAAATTAAACAGGAGTATAAATGAATCTATTCAGTTAACAGTTAGAATAGGTTCAGTTTCATCAAAGTTAAGTTATCACAAAAGCACAGATGCTGGGATGAATTAATCATCCAAACAGGAGCATCCACAAAACCATCTAATTGAATAAATCATTTAGAATTCTTCTCTATAATTCAACTGACAACAAAACTGTAAAGCACCCAAATTGAATACTTCATCAGCTAACACAACTAGACAGACAAGTTTATCACAGCCATATTTATTAGCTAGTCTATAGCAAGTATTAATTGACCACATTGAAGCTTTCTTCAGTTGGAGCTTCACATGGCACAGCTAGCTAGATGAGTTCATTATGAACATTCCACACATAACATCACTAGATCAACTAGAGCATTAGCCGGTCACATCACATAACATCACAGACCACAACCAATTCATCGGCTCACTACCGGTCACATCAGAAGCTCACCTTGAGCAGTTGTAGTCGAGGCAGTGGCGACGAGGGTGCTGATGCCGGGGTTGCGCCAGAGCACCATCCCACCGGCACCGGAGAAGAGCAAGTCGAGGAAGAACCAGAGCGAGAGCCCAGGGGACAGCGCCGGCGAGCCGTGCTCGTGGAAGTGAAGGAGCAGGGGCTCGAGGGTGTCGGAGCAGGAGGGCAGGAGCTCAAGGGAGAGTTGGAGGAGGCGTGGTCGGTGCTGGGCAGCAGTGGTGGCGGCGATGGCAGCCGGTAGAGGAGATCGAACCGGAGACGAGCGGCGCGGCTAGGGTTAGCCGCGAGCGTGCGGGCGAGAACAAGGAGGCGATGCAGCAAGGAACCGGAGGCGGATACCATGGCGGAGCAGCGCCAGGCTGAGGCGGCGCCGGAGCAGGCCGGCGACGGCCAGAGCATGGCGTGGCGGCGGCGACGGTGAACGCCAGGGAGAGAAGGGGATCGAGAGAGAGGTGAGGTCGGGTGAGAGAGAGAGAGAGTGGGCCGGTTGGATTTGGTCCAACCGAGCCAGACCTTGACCCAAGGCTAATGGGTTGGGTCCAACCCATTAGGCCTGGGGGCATTTTGGTAATTCACCAAATAAAATTATCCAAATTTAAATGAATTTTAACTCTCAAACAAAAGGAACAAAAATCAGCTAAAAATAGTCAACACACTCTATAAATTATGAGGAATTTTTATGTAAGTTTTATTTGAAGTTTTGAAAAATATTTTGTGGACGGAAAATTCAAAGATCCTTAAGTGGAAATGACTTGAAATTCTTTTAAAAACTATTTTCCTAAAATAAAATAATATGGGAAAAATAAGTTTTCAAGTTCAATTATATTGAAATATTTGAATTTAGTCACTTTAAATTTATTCCTCATGAAAATTGTTGTCAAACTCTTTAAATAATTAAAAACTCCAAAACACTCGAAAATTATTAAAATCCATAACTTGGGAATTTTGGGGTGACGATGCATCTCATGATTATGCATAATAGCATGCTGCTAGAATTTTCAGTAGTCCTTATCAGGATTACTTTGCTATTTTCAGAACTCGGGTTTTATCGCAAACCCTAGAACCCCGAAGAGTTGAACGGCCATTTCTATCACAGGCAAGTTCATTCTTGCATGTCCTTACTGAACTATTTTAATAAAAACTATTTTCAAAACTATATTATTATCATTGCATTGAAAAAGAAAAACTATTTTCGAATGATGTGAATTGCTATATATATTGTTTGGCTGGCAATGGAACCACGGTATGATGTTGTGGTGGAGGTTCCATTGTACGGGAAAGTATATACCTAGGATTAATTACCAATGTCACAGTGATCCTAGCGCCATATTGAAGCGTTTACCATGAGATCTGGCATGGGACGGTAAAGTCAGCTGCTATCTTCTCTCGTTCACATATCCTCGGCAGGCTATTACCTGGTTGTGTCCGTTGCGGCGGCCAACAGCGTGGAAGCGTGTGACCTTCCCACCTGACGGGGTGATTGGAATAGAAGCTCGGGAGGGGTGGCGGGATAGCGGTCTTTGTTACTGGCCGCGCCACAAATGGGCGGATATGTGTTATGCGGAGAGGGGCAGTGATTGGCTTTGGACTCACACCTGGCCCCATACCATGGAAGTATGGACGGGAAAGTACGCCCGGAAAGGCAACAAGGCTGGGTTTCTCTCATGGGTAAAGTTACGCAGCTCTGCAGAGTCAACAACAAGAAACTGTGACTGTCACATTCGTGTTCCCGGAAGGAACTACAGACCGCAGCGGGAAAGGCATCCCAAGTGATGACTATGAACCCGTGGAGACTGTGAGCATAGTTTTCTGAAATAAAACTTGACCTTTGAAGAAAGGTTTTCCAAAACTTGCATTATGCCTATGACCTTTGGTCATGGCAGTAGCTAGTGCATTCAAAACAAAAACTCTTTCCTATATTATTGAACTTGCTAAGTAACACTCGAGTTGCTTACCCTTTCCCCGTTGACCTCCTGCTTAGATTTTGGAGCCATCAACGGAGTTGACAGTTACCCATCAAGACGTCGAGGAGATCTTCAACGAGGAGTCAAGTCTACCTGGTGAACCTTGAAGGAGTCAACAGCTACTTCACCGACAGAAGGATGACGACCACCTTGCCCAGGTGTATATAACGACAACACTGCCGATGCAGGAGACAACATCATTTTGGAAGGAGTACAACTTGGATAAAGATATTCCAGATGGAATAGATTAGGGCTGTGACAACAGCAGTAGTGGATTAGGAATTAGAGATAGAACTGATATCCAGCTTAGTGATACGAATTGGATCTTTTTGATGTTTCATTTGCACGAGACCTACTTCTATCTGTAAAAAAGGTACTCGAGATTTTGTATTGAATAGTGTTGTAATCCTGTAGTGTTACCTTGGACCGGCTATGTTTCTGTTGTACTACTCTGAGGGATGTAATATTTGCGGAGAGGTCCTTCCGTGCGTGTTACATCAACGACTTGTACACTACAACATGCAGTGGTGTGCTGGGTCACCGCACAGGAGCACAACACTCTCTACAAGGCAAATGTCTCGCAAAAAGCTAAGTCCAGAACTTACGTCTCACGAGTTTTTCCCTCTCGCTGGTTTTGTCGCCCCTCGAGCCACTCTTTTCTCTCTTACGCCTCATGGGCTGCTTGCACGTCAAAGGGGAGCTCCCGAGCATCGTGCCTCGAGAGCTCTTACCTCTCTAAGCCTTACGCACCCCCCGGCCTTGTCGAGCCCTGACTCTGGCATACCGAAGCAGCGGTGCTATTTGCGCTGAAAGCAGGGTCCTAACGACGTAGAGCGAAAAAGACATGAGGGAACAGATAAAAGGCCTCCCGAGGGGCGCTTACACTTGCATGAAACAAAAGTGTCTTTACAAGTCATTGCAAAATGGAAATGGAAAATCCTAAGATAACTAGTGCTCCAGGCACAGCACTCCACAGGAGCGGCTCACGCAGCAGGGATGTCGTCGTCCTCGCCATCGACAGCCTCGTCATACTCCTCCGCAGCGCCTTCCTCGCCGGCGCCCTCCTGGGCCGAGTCATCCTCGACCCTCCTGAAGCGCTGGACGTACTTCTCCACGTCATCTCACACCAAGGCGTCCAGCTTCGAGGCGAGCTTCTGATCCAGGGGCTCTGTCACGGCCGCGAAGTCGATGCCAGGGTGGAGATGCCCGAGGTTGGCGAAGACTTGGCCGACCGCGACGCCAAGGAGCTCGCGGCTCTCGTTGTCGACCAGGTCGTCGAGGTTCGTCACGACCTCCTCAAGTCCGCAAGGGTCTCTTCAGCCTCGCGGACCACGCTGATGCAGATCTCTTCAGCAGAGCGCAGCGCCGCCTCGCGTTGCGCCTGGGCCGCCTCGTCCTTCCGGCGGCAGCGCTCCACGGTCTCCGGGAGGCATGCCCAACCCCGCGCAAGCTCGGCGTCCTCCTCCGCCCTGGCGCGGTCTTCCTCGGCGAGCTGGGCCTCAAGTCCATCGAGCACCTCCCTCGCCGAACGAAGGACAACATTTCGGCGAACCGCAACCGGGCGCCGACCCTGCAGGACTAAGGCCCATGTCTCACCAGAAGGCCTGGAGGCGTCGGCGCCTGCTGAGGGCTCTGGAACGTCATGCCTTGGGCTCGGAATAGCCTCGAGGTGCGCCTGGGGGCTCTGGTGAGAGCCTCCCTCTTCTTCCACGCTGGGGGCTTTCTGGGGGCTCGAAGCGCCCTCGCCATCAGCCCCACCATCTTTTTGCCCCTGGGGTGCACTTTCTTCTCCCCCAGGGGCAGGGTTGGTTTTCTCTGCTGAGGCCGCCCCCTCGGCAGCCTCAGTGTCCCTCGCCGGCTCTTCAGGGCCCGCGCTTGGTGGAGGCGACGGTACGGCAGCCTCCTCCATCTCAACATCAGCGTGCGTCTCCGCCGACGCCGCTGTCTCCGCCGCGCGCTCCTTCGCCGGCGACGTGATCCTCGCCGCATCTTCCTCCGTCACCTTCTCCTTCCGCACAGGAGAGGCGTCAGGCCGCGCAGGCGGCGGCACTGTCGCCTTAGCCTCCTCCTCCTCGTGGTGCTCCCCCGCCTCAGGAGGCGGCGCTGCAGTCTCGGGAGAAGGAGCGGTGGCCTCGTGAGGCACCACCTCAGCCGTAGGCGCTACAGACGCCGCTGCAGCGCTGGGGATCTCTCCAAGTCTCCGGAGCCTCCGCCGCTTTGGCTTCTCGGGGCGCCTGGAGAAGAAAAAGTTCAGAAATCCCTCGAGAGGACTACACAAGAACAACATCAGTTAAGAGGGGAAATACAAGACTTACGCTGCGGTGTCGACCCACTTCCTCTTCGGCATCCGCCGCGCAGGCGGAGCGCTATGCTCTGCGGCCTTCCGAGCCTCGACACTCCTGGTCTGGCCTGCCTTGGCACCGGCCTCAGCCTCCTCCCGAGCTCCGGCGTTCCTGTCGTGGATCGCCTTGGAGCGGGGCTCGCAGTGGCCTGACGAAGCACCATCATCATCACTCTCCTCCTTTCCCTCGACACGCTGCGAGGGAGCGACCACGAACTGGTCACCGCTGCCTGAGGAGATCTCGTGGATCTCAACGTCAGGCGGCGCACCCTTCGAGGTGCTCGAGTTCTCCGCTGAAGAAGCGGGGCCTCCCGAGGCGCCGGTCGCGCCTGCGTCAGACTCTGCAGGCGTCTCCGTCGTCTCATCCTCGCCGTCAGCTGGCGCCCCCTGCGCCGCTGACTCTGGATCCTCGCGAGGCCCAACATGCCCCTCAGGCACCAGGCCCCACTGGTCCAACTTCGGCATTGTCTGCACGAGCGTGACGCGACGCCCAAGATCAAGCCTGTGGAGCGGATCGGTCTTGTCGTTGGCCTTGGGGATGTCTGGAGACGTGAAGAGGACCTCCATGATGCTGTGAAGAGGCTGGCACTCAGGCGCATCTTGTCCCTCTAGTTGGAGTACAGCCACATCGCGTCCGCATGCCTCTGGAGTGGAGCGATGCGACGCCTCATGAAGTTCTTGGCCACCATCTGCCCGGTGAGGCCTGCCTCGCGGAGGTCCTTCAAGCGCCTCACCACGGGACCAAGTGCGGCGCTCTTAGGCTCCGTTTGGTTTGGCTTCCGAACCAACTTCTGCCGTGGTAAACAGAGAATCTGAACCAAACGTTTTTTCTACTGCACCAGATTCTCCAAACGCAGCTGCGTTCGGCAGTACAATTCCCGCAGCGCCTGAGGACCAGCTTCTACCATGGTGAGATTCTATTTTGCACAAAAATTACCCACCATGCCACGCATAAGTCATACCGATTCCTTTCTTTTATCTTTCCTCGTCCCCGCGTCGAGTGCAGGCAGCCGATCAACCACGATCTGCTTCCTATTTTCCCTGAGATTCTTCTCTGTGCTCCTTGGCGGTCTGGCGGAGATGGACGTATCGTTGTCCATTGGCTGTTCCAGCGCTAGCATAGATCTTTTGGAAGCTGTCCGTCCTCACGTGCTTCTCTGGCCGGCCCGCCGGAAGAACGCCCCTACTGTCGGAACTAGGAACACGAGCTTCTCTGGCCGGCCGCTGCCGAAAGAACGCCCGCGCTGTGGTGGCCGCGTATGGCAGGGATGGAGTGGCCGCTGGCGTACATGTGCGTTCGTGGTGCGGGGATGGATTGAGTGGATCTGTGGATGGCATGGCGTACGTCGTCTCTGCTGGGAACCGTGGAGAGTAGATGCCGATGGTAGCTAACGGAGATACTCCATGTGCAAATGGAGGTGAAGATGATTTTGACCAGTACTACTTGATTAGTGTGAAATACGGAGTAAATATGAACGGATGCTAGCACGCATTGACGCATGTACTCCAATGTGCAACGGATGCTTGTCGATCCGGGCAGTTCCGATGAGGTCCTGAACGGCTCCGATGACACCGGGGGTGTTCCAGCGCGACTATGGCAAGGTCCGGCATGTCTTCCCCTATCTCCGGTGAGGTTTCAGAAAATTCCGACCAACTCCGACGAGGGTCCGGCGATATCAAGGTGGCCAGAGGCGGTGCGGCGCGACTCCCGCAATGTCCAGCGTGTCTTCCCCTATCTCTGGCATGGTTTCGGCGAGGTCCGGCCAACTCCGGCAAAGGTCCGGCGATATCAAGGTGGTCGGAGGTGGTCCGGTGTGGTGGACCGGCGAGGCGCTAGAAATTCCGGCCGACGGCTCTCCCACGGTCTTAGGGGTATTACAGATGATTCGCATAAAATTCACAGTTTCACAGTTGTTTCAGCCAAACGATTTTTGGCTTTTCCACAGTTCTCATCTCACAGCGGGTTTTTCACAGCTCACAGTTCACAGCAACTTTTTTGGAATCCACAGCTGAACCAAACACACCCTTAAGCGTCTTGGAAGACCAGCTTGCCCTCTTCGTCGGAGGCGCCTCAGGCAGATCGAAGTAGGGACTCTCGCTCCCGAACTTCATGAGGAACCAGCGCTTGCGGAAGTCCTCCACCTTCTTCGTCACGCTGGTCACGACATTATCGCCGACCCATGCGATGGGGATGTAGACGCCTCCCATGCCATCGGTGATGCGGAAGGACACGCACTCCGACCGCTCCTTGTTCTCCGTGAACCGGAGCGCGTAGAAGCTGCGGAAGAGGTCCACCGAGGGCGGAATGCCAATGTACGCCTCGCAGAGGTAGGCGAAGATGGCGAGGATGAGGATGGAGTTGGGGTGGAGGTGAAGAATCTGGATCTGATAGCGCTCTAGAACCGCCAAGAAGAAGTCGGAGAAGGGAGCCACGAGCCCGGCGTAGAGGGTGTTCATGAAGATGGGGTAGAGGCCGCCGCCGGCATTGTCCGCCGGCTTGAGCACCGAAGCGCCGTGCTCGTTGGTCTCCGAGGCCGCCATGTGGCGCACCTTGTCCAACTGCGCCTCCTTGAAGCGGAAGCCGGTCAGAGCCGGCTCGAGGTCGCCGTCCTGCTGCGTCGCGGCAGACTCGCCTCCCTGCACCACCGCCTTTCCCTTCTTGGACGCGGTGGCCTTCTTGGGCGCCATTGCAGCGAGATTGCGAAGGAGGAGCTTGGGGATTGTGCGCCGGGAAGAAGGAAGCGGAAGGGGAACGAGTGGAGTAATGGCCGCCTGCGCCGAGCTCTCCGCCTTTTATCGGCTCATCGAGCCGTTACCAAGACGTGGTGGGTCCCACCACTACGCCCGTTACTTCTGAGGAGATCGTGGGGTCGTGTCCGGCCACAACGCTCCACGTGTCTCGGGCTAAGCAGGCTTCTTTGGGCCCACGACGATTCGCCTCCGTCTGCGAAACTCCAGCGTGCCCATCGCGGGCCCGGGGGCTACTGTCGGCCCAGTGGAAACCAGGGTACCATGGGCCGGCCTGCCACAGCCCTCGACGCTCCGCAGGAAATTCTACTAAGGACCAGGCGTTCAGCCTGACAAGCCTCGCGAGGGTTTCTTCACTCGGCTGAGCATTTCTGCTAAGGACCAGACGCTCGGCCTGAGGGGCCTCAAGGGGAACTCTTCCCTCGAGAGGGCCTCCTCTGTCCAGAAAAACACCAAGTCCTGGCGCGTCTCCGCGCTACCCTCGGGAGGACTCCCTCGCGAGGCGTCAACGACTACAGAGCCAGGGCGAGGCTCCAGGCCCTCGCGGGGTTCCTTCAAATGGAAGCAAGCTCCTGCACCTGCTGCAGAGCGCACATGGGTTTTGCGCCCGCCGCAGAGTGACGCGCGCGTCTGCGCGCGATGACGACGACGCCGCAGTTGCCATTCTTGTGTATAAAGCAGTCAACAAGGCTGGGGAAAGCAAAGCGGACTCCAAGGATTGCCGTTGTGGTGATAAAGCGGCCGGCCGCCACTACGCTCCAAGCGCGACGTCACCGTGGGGCATGCCACCAGACTCTGCAGCGCCAGTCCACCGTCCTGGATGGACCGTGGCTTTTTCTGCCAAGACGACGTGCTCTCTGCCATGGACCGCGTCCATGGACAACCCCGACGCCGTGCGCTGTGCTCCACCTTCGCCACCATGTGGATTGCCCTTCCCGCATGTAGTTTTCGGTGAAGAGGACCAAGGCAGTATATAAGGAGCCAGCGTACGACCAAGGAGGGGGATCCGAAACTCATTCTACTCATTCCACACTCAAGCATCTACGTCTGAAGGAGAGGACGGAGCTCATTCCACCATAGTCCACCATAGCCACAACTGTGCCCTCGGCAAGCACCTTGTATTGTGTACCTCTCCAAGCAGTGCAATACATCTTAGCAGGACGTAGGGTCTTTACACCTCACGGTGGGCCTGAACCTGGGTTGCGGCTCGTGTTCCATCTCTGTCGTGTTGTTCCTCACCGAGCTCGACGAGCACCGTCGCCGAGGTTGTTGAGGATTTGTTTGACATTGTGTTCAGCCCCTTACTCGATTCCTGGCACTTGAGAGACACTCCTAGTTCCTGGGACTAGTCTCCGACAAACATATATGCACTACTAGGAAACTAGCAATAGATAGAATCACTTTTTACGGCGCACCAAATAGCCATGCGCCACAGAAATATTTTCTGTGGCGCATTGTTTTGCATGCGCCACAGAAAAATTGGAATTCTGTGGCGCATCTAGACCCATGCGCCATTCTGTGGCGCATGGGTCTAGATGCGCCACAGAAATGTCTAGACCCATGCGCCACAGAAAGAGTCATTTCCTTTCTGTGGCGCATGTGGCCCCATGCGCCACAGAATTGTTGAAAACAGATCCCACCCCCCGGATCGTCTTTTCAGTTTTGCAAACAAGAAAAGAAAATGATAGAAAATTCAATAAATAAAATCCTTTCAGATATAGTTAGGTTTTAGTGTCTAGTTGGTATAGAAATTTTGAAATATGAATTTTGACTTTTTTGCAAAAAACAGAAAAAAATAGAACGGCCGTAACTTTTGCATACGACGTCGAAAAAATATGTTTAATATGTCCAAAAAAACTAGAGGAAGGGACACACGAAGGAACGGGTTAAGATGGAATTGCAGTAGCAAGAACCGGTTAAGCAATAGCGCTTGCCGGGCAAGGTGCAATGGATGTACGTTACGACATCTTCATCGGCCGTCAGTGTGATTCATTTTTTATATATCTACGGCGATATTTATTATGCTACGAAATTCCAGATGCTTGGTAACAGCTATATGGAGTAGTAATCCTACTATATATGAAAGTTCGTTGAAACCACGCTCAGTCCCGCTTCCACGTCACGCTTTTCTTCCCAGCCGTCCGATCCGCGCAATCAACGGCCCAGATGCACCCCGCGCAGCTACAGTAACGCGCAACACTGTGGCTGGGGACTTTCTTCTAATCAGCGTGCGCCACGTGTACAGGTCACCAGCCGGTGGAGCCGGTTCCAGCCGGTGACCGCGTCATTTTGCAAAAAGCGACACGACAGGCCAAAATTTGCTCCGCTACCCCTCACTTTTCCACATAGAAGGACCCAGACGCAATTCCGAAAAACTCCAGGGACCCCGCCCGAAAAAGGCCAGCGAGACCCTCCTCTCTCTTTCCTCTCGCGCGACGGCGGAAATCGCCACCGCCGCCGACGCACTTCGCGGCCGTTTTGCACCTCCCCGTCCAGATAGACGGCCGCTCCGGCCTCCGCCGCCGCCGTCTCTCCCTCCTCGCCGAGCGTCGCTTGCTGGAACGCCGCACGCCGCGCGGAATCGTCGCCGCCGTCCTCTGCATCCACCGCGGCGGATTTGCTCGCCGGCGGCCACTCCGGCGACCTAATCGCAGCGGCGCCGCCGCTCCAGACCATCCCGCGACCAGGCGCGTCCGCCGCGGCCATGCGCGCGCCCCGCAACGCGCGGATGCGGCGCCGCCGTGGTCCTCTCCGTCGGCAGAGCACGGCCATTGATGACGTCATTGTGACGTCATCTGTGGGCCCAGCCTGCCAGCGACAGTACGATTTTCCCAGCAGAAATATTTACAGAAAATAATTAAAACCTGTCAGGTGGATCCAGAACGTCTAATAATTTCCAGAAAATGAAAAATACTGCAAAATTAATAACTTCAAATCTATCCGTCGAGTTTTTTTGAAAAAAATATCAAAATGATCAAAACAAAGAACTAACTATTTATGGCATAATGCAAACATAATTCAAAATTTTAATTTAGCCGTTTAAGAATATCCAGAAAACGAATAATACTGCAAAATTAATAACTTCAAATCTATCCACCGAAATTTTTTGAAAAAAATATCAAAATGATCACAAAAAAAATGCACCTACTTTTGGCATAATGCAAACATATCTGAAAATTTAAATTTGGTGAATATGTCGAAAGTCTGCACAATTTTTTGCCTTTTTAAATTTCACTTCTTCATAATAAATTTGGAAATACATTTGAATCCTACTACATTGGTGTTTAACCAGTAAAATGTTTGCTCTGCCTTTGAAAAAAAAAGGTTGTACTATTTATTGTAAGCTTTGATTTATTCAAGCATTCAACAAATCGTTTACCTAAATGTTTTTTCTTTTGTTCCTTTAATGTTCCTGCTGCGTTTTACCACTTAAATGTCAAATATAAAATTTGTGTAAATGACATCTCAACCCCCTTTGACCCCATATTTACATTTGTTTTCTTTTGTTTTTTGCTTTTCCTTTGCTTTGCATCAAAACAATATTGGAATACCAATTAACAAGAAGAAAAAAATTCCCTTCTACAATTTCAGTTTGTTGTTGTAAAGTTGTAAATACATTATAATTTATATTTAAACAAAAAAAATGGTTTGCCTTTGCAACAAAATAGTAATTTGTACTATTTACTGTAAGATTCGAAATATTCAAACATCTACAAATCATTCACAAGGCTTCAAATAGCTTTCAAGTTTTACACTTGAGCAATTATACAATGCTGGCTTCCATCCATCATCTACAAAAATTAGCAACAAAATGCTGCCAAATTTCACGAAGTACAGCCGCTCAGAGAGATCATATCATTTTGCGATCCAGCATTGTATACAACTCGAGATGACATAAGTTATCCATCAAAATAACTTCGGGCTATCTGCAATTATATCGAGAAATCCCATCAACATATTTGTTACCACAAAGCTCTTGGCATAAAAATCGTGGATGATGGAACTCTTTAATTTGGTAGGAAACCTTACCATTCCCGCCTCATTTTTGCAACTGTATTTCTCTAGGGTTTATATGTCGTACGGTAATTATGATGTCGATGTCCCGACATCCTTCACGTATAGGACAGTACTATTTTAACTATTTTCTCCCTAATTTCCAGCCATATTTTCCCAATTGTATTTCTCAACTTTCAATTTTTTTTAAAGCCCAACGAAATCGTCGCCAACACTGTCAAAAGATAAAAGAAAACAAATGTAAAAATGCTCCCAAAAAAAAAATACAACAAAAATGCTCCCAAGAAAAATAAAAAACTAATTATTTACGTCAAAAAACAAATACGTTCAAATATTTCGAAATGGTGAATATTTAAAGAAAATCCCAATGCACTTCCTCTTTAGAAGAATTTCTATAACACAAAAGTATTTCTATAACTACCGTCACAAAAAAAAATGCTTACTATATGTGCCATAAAATCAAATTTCAAATTTACGTACTTGAAAGTTGAAAATATCTTCGAAATCTACTCATTTTACAAACGTAAAAAATAACTCGAATCTTTAAAACACCCCAACAAGCACAAATTTTCAAAACTAAACAATTTCCACACGCAAACTTTTCCGAATTTCACTAACTTACAAACCTACACAATTTCCAATTATGCATGTTACCAAATTTAAATTTCATTTGCTTCACAGGCGCGACATTGCCGCGCTCATTTCCCTAGTATACTGTATGTGCCACTTGAAAATGGAAAGAATGGTCGTCAAGGTCAGGTGCGATGGACCTGCGGATAGACTCACGTGCGGCTTCGATCACGATCGGCAGTATCATAATCGTCGCACTCACAACTGATTAAGATTAATTGTTACTAGTGGGGTGGCGTGTGTGGCAGTGCCTACCACGTACCAAGCCGCTGCTTCCACTTGATCACGGTTATTAGGCCAGCTACGATAAATTTCATTACTAGGGATGATGATAACTACTCCCTCCGTTCCATTTTAATTGATTCACGTATATCTACATATGGATGTATCTAGACACGTTTTAGTGTTAGGTACATCCATATCTAGATATATGTGAGTCAATTAATATGGAACGGAGGGAGTAATTAGCAGCAACATCTTTGGGTTTTTGCTCTTCATTTTTTGGGTGAATTGCCATCAAATTCCACTATCTTGGCTCAGAACTCCACGTAGATTTTGCTAACCTACGTTGAGAAAGAAAAAGAAAAAGCCTTGCATCGGATAAATGGAGCCCGCCCTTCATTTTTAAAATTCAAAAATCAATTTTGAAGTTTTGAAAAAAAAATCTGATTTTTTTTTTGATGTAGACTATGTTATGTTTCACCAAAATGCAAAATTTCAGCTAGAAATGTGTTGTATTTTGGGATGCAAGAAAATGACAATATATGATATGTGAAAGTAATGAACATTGCAAAATTTCAACTCTCCAAAATCTGTCAGATTTTTCTATTTTCATGTTGCACAGAATATAAATTATTTTGATTTGAGATTTGGCACGTCGGTAGAATGTATCATTGTCTACATTCAGTATTATTTTTTAGTTTTTCTGAAATTTTAAATCTAATTTTTTGAATTTTAAAATAGGGGGTTTATGGACCTCTGACTCTATTTGGACTTTCTGCTTGAATCAGAACTATTTCAACCAACAAAGGGGTGCGTAATGAACAAAGATACAAATGTGTTCAAAAAATAGAAATTCTCTATTTGGACTCTACCTTGTTTCGGGACATTTATTTTGTTCCAAACCAACATACTAGGATTATTGTTGAGCTTTGGGATGGTTCTGAACTTAGATGTGATATTTATGAGAACCTTTACAAATGAAATGATGGTCCAATGGTCCTAGTGCTTGCGAGGCCTTTGAATTTGTCGGAGGACCAACGGGTCTAGCAATATGAATCAAATGGGATTTATTCTTCCAAGTCCATGTATGATTTGGTTAATTTAGAGGTGTTAAACCTTTATACCCGCCAATTTTCTGGGATTTGAAAGTGCCTCCTAGGATTCAGGTTTTCTGTGGCTTTTCTCTCAGAACAAGGTAACAACTACAAATATTATGAAAAAAGACATTTAAAAACCTATAAAATGTGAACTTTGCAAATAAATTGAGTCAGTTTTCCATCTATTTTTCGGATGCATTGCTGTAAAAATCCTTTGGGAGTTAGTGAATGAGTTCTCTGATGTTCATATTATTTACTTTGAATTGTTTGCTTTTAAACGGATTTGCAATAGACGTTTAATGCATTTGAATGTAGATATTTTTGTTCCCCGGAGTATCCGGAATAATAGAAATAGCTTAGTTTTTAATGGAAATTTTGGGATCAATATGAATCAGGTTCAGCGTCTACTGTATTCATATATGAAGATCTGCAAGATTACGTTCAAGAAACTGGAGGGGGGGGGGGGGGGGAAGTTGGCTCAGTTCTTGGGCATTTAGCTGGAAATGGTCAAGACTCCGTTCAGAATGGAACCGACTTAGACGCGTATATTTTCGCTGGATTGCTACCTCGGTGGCAACTGCAAACTCTGATTATGAAGGGAGGGCGGTACTGCATATCTGAAGGTGCACCTTGAAGACGGCGATGCCATTCATGTGGTGACTTCATCTCCGCTCCAGAGCCGAAGATGGAAGCCTCCATGCATTATGGTTCAGTTTCAGTTGTCTCCTATCTCGTTCTTAGTAGTTCTAACTCGAGTTGATATGATGCTTTTTCTAGGTGTTGTTTAGTGTAGTGCTTCAGCACTTGGCTGTAGATTGTTTTCATGTTTTATTAGCTTGTTGTACTGGTAGTTTTTAAGGTTAGTTTGAACTCTCTTTAGTTGTAGACAATGTTGATTTTGTTTTGAATGAAATAAAAGCAGGAAGAGGATTTCGAAGAATCTAGAAAAAAATAGTATCACCATAAATATACAAAAAGTGCAACAAGCGAACGAGGCAATTCTAGACACGCAGCGCGGTGCGATCTCAACCGTCAGATCTCCCGGCCAATATCCTGATCTGACACACGGACACGTGGCAGTCCCGGAATGGGTCACGCCGTATGGTAGTCCTAAAACTAAAATCAGGTCACCATCACACCTGAATTATTATCTTCGCAGCCCCAATTGGCAAGGCATCCAAAGAAAAAGTTAAAGAACCCACAAAACAGGGGATCTTTTCAAGTGTCAACAAGAAAACAGAGCATTTTTCAATGATTCCAATTGTGCCCTTCTCTGCTCCCCATCTAACTTTCCCGCCACCACTATAAAAACTGGTGCACTTCCAGCCGTTTCAACTCAAAGATTGAAAGACAATTCAAATGTCTGATCTCAGCAGCACCGCTTCCTCTTCATCTTCTTCTCCGCGCCTCACCACCGGCGTCGTCAACTTCTTGACCCGCCGCGCCATGACCACGCACCAACGAGCAGCAGCATTCCACCAGCCCCCAACCGGTCTACTCCTCTCGCCGGGCTCCTCCACCGGTTCGGCCGACTCCGCGCCGTGGCATCGCGCCCCGGCCACACCGCCTCTGCTACCATTTGACACCAACGACGCCGACGAGATGCTCCTGCTCGACATGCTCTCCCACTCCCAGGACACCTCCGCGCAAGTGCCCACGACGGCAGCGCCAGTGAAACACGAGGAAACTGAGGGAGACGGAGCCGTGCGCGGCGGCGGGCGCGCGTTCCGCGGGGTGCGGAAGCGGCCGTGGGGCAAGTTCGCGGCGGAACGGCGTGCGCGTGTGGCTGGGCACCTTCGACAGCCGGGAGGAGGCGGCGCTGGCGTACGATCAGGCGGCCTTCGCGATGCGGGGTGGCGCCGCCACCCTCAACTTCCCCGCTGAGCAGGTCCGGCGGTCGCTGGTCGGCGCCGGCGACGACGTGTGCGGGCGCGCCGACGGGGTGTCGCCCGTACTGGCGCTCAAGCGGCGGCATTCCATGCATCGGAGGCGGCCGGCGGCGGCGAGCCGGAAGCCCAAGGCCGCCCGGCGTCCGGAGGGCGTGATGGAGCTGGAGGACCTCGGCGCAGACTACCTGGAGGAGCTGCTCGGCGCCTCCCAGGACGGAACGACCTCCACCGCCTCTGTTTCATGGTGCTGGAGTCACCACTCCGTCTGAATTTGCAATGAGCTTGATCGGCAAAAGTAGAGTCTTGGTGATGAGTGATGACTTGAAGACAATGGATCGATCTCTTTCTTTTCTTCCCTGTTGCTTAATGATGGCCCGATTGTGTTGAACAATTCAGCTAGACCACTATTCTTCTAAACCGGAGAAACCGACAATAGGGTGAGAAATTGTCTGTCGAAGTGGGGAACCCGGCCTCTGCATTGATCAGAGCACGCACTCATCGGCAGATTGAGAAAGAGCATGCACGCTGTGTATAAGTTCTGAAGCGCCAAAATGTTTTGGTTTGAATTCAGATAAGAAAGATAGCTGTTGTGAATAGTTCGCAAAATTCAGTTTAGAAGAGGTCGTTGTCAGTCTTGGTGTTGATGGGTGAAGTGGAATTGAGCGTCCGTGCGTGCTGACGTTGCAAAATGAGAATTCAAACTGAAACAGACAAGCTGAAAAAATACATGTGTGGGTGCATGTCTGGACGACCAGGTCCAGACATGCATGTTGCTGAATGCTGAGTGAGTGGCTCTCTCAGCCACGTGCGTGAGTGTGTAATAAAAAAACAGTAGTTATGATGGTCGAAGCGATAAGGTATGGCACATCTCAGTATCTCAACTCATATGAAGCTTGTGGTACTATGACCAACCAGCTATGACCAAGAGATTGTGGCAAGCAAATTAGTTCCTGAAGTCCCAAACAAAACGTCCACAAACCATCGAATTGGTTTAACGAACCGTTTAGAGTAGCTTAGCTTCGTCAGACAACCTTAATCTTACCGATTACAGACGCATGGGATATTGATGAATTGACAGTGACATCTGACACAAGCTAGAGTGACCAACACAGCAAGAATTAGAACAGTTGACAATCCACAAGCTGCCATGGCAGTGGTAGTGCACATGTTCATCTGTGTTGAGTGAGGTAGCCAAGTGACAAGCAAGCTGCTAGCCGCCGGATCTAGCCCGCGGTGCAAAACCACCTACCGGTTGCTCTCATCCTGCCAAAGTGACAAAAGTCAAAAAAAAAAAAAAATCGGTTTCTATGATGCCAACGACCAGCTCGGGTCTTGACTCTTGACGAAATCCTTAATTACCCTCGTACACATTAGTTCCGATTAGTCAGGGCTGAGGGCTTTTCTTTGGCGGGGAATGAGAGATAGGTTTATTGGACGCCCCTATGTCTGTTAAACGATTGCTTTACATGCACGCCCAAATTATCGTAGATAACGTCGGTCAATTACTCTTTGATTGCTTGGTTCTTAGAAGGTTCTTAGAAACATCGTAGCATGTTCGTGTGCCCTGGTAACTAACACGTGCAAACAACATACATATGTATATGTTTGAACAAAGTGCAAATTGCATTACTCCTTGGTGGTGTATCATGTATGCTTCTCGTCCCTTGACCAAATGAAATTATCATGTTTTTTCTTTTTCTTCTTCTTCCCGGTGGGTAGACCCATGCATTCATCCCTGCTATCCAATCATAAGTCCACTAATCCCTTTCTTACATTTACCAGTGAATTGCAACATAATAATAATTAAAGTTCTATTCAGATTCATCTTTTTGGTCCTCTTCTCCCATGCAGAGTAGCGTGCGACCATGAAACGATGAGCAATGCAAACTGATGATGGGGCTACGAGGATCCTAGACAAACCACTTATTGACACCACATATAATACAAAATATTATTTGTTATTGTGACTAAGCTAAACAGCTATACTTGATTGTTAAGATATTTGCTAGACACATATATACCGTAGAACACTCTATACCGTATTTAAAGAAAAAATCAACGTACCCAATCACACACATATATTCACTTTAGACTATCTATGTGTCACAAACTCTATCGTTGAATGTAATTTTGTCATCCTTCTTATTTTCTCAGATTAGATAGAACACAATTCAAGAAATGTCCAAAAATAATTTTGAAAAAGTAACGCATTTTTTGGCAACCTAATATAGCATGGGTGGTTGAATTATATGTTAAAGATGGTGTTTACATTGGAAAAACAATGGGTGATTGAATTATATGTTAAAGATTGTGTTTACATTAGAAAAAAATAACTTTGCATTGGAAAAACAATGTGTGTTTAATGTTCTTAGGCACAAAAAATAATTATTTGTTATGCTAAAGATGGTATTACGGGAAGAAACTGGTGATTTTAGTGGCATCAATCTAATAAAGTAAAAATATTTAGTATAAATATAGTTAACTGATATTTGATTAGACTCAGATGGTTCCCATAAAAAATGAGTGTATGTTTTTGGGATGGTGTATTGAAACGAGTAAATGCATATATCCAACATTATCTCTTATTTAGGATGGATTCGATAATTTCCGTGTCTCTAGCGAATAAGAGTTATTACTACATTTGAAACTAGATCAAAAGCAACTAATTCTTCTAGCAGTTTCCGATGAAGTATTTTGATACTCTGCTAAGCTCATTATAGTACTTGTTTTTTTGTTTTTGTTTACTTTTTATTTTATTTTTAGTTATTCTCTTACTATTTACGAAAACCCAAAAAATTAGTAATATGGAAAAAGAATCTCGAAGAGTTTGCTACTCCCAATGATGATTAATTGTGTGCACCACTGCACCTATAACTCAGCCTGATATTGCAACCGATAACTATGATACGAAGTCTAACTTTCTCAATTTGGTTCAATAAAACCAATTTATTAGTTCTGTTTGAGGACATATATGTATGCATCTACATACTTTTACTGAGCTTTATAATATGATGCGCATGAAAGATATATGTGTCTTAGGTGGAGTTACATGCTCAAATGCTTGAAGCAACATTAACTCGTATATATCTCTATAATGCAACCAGATGGTCTTAAAGTGTAGCAGCTTCTCGCCGTCTTAGGTCCCTTACAAAATCAAGTGACAAAAGTCAAAAAAAAAAAAAAAAAAAAATCGGTTTCTATGATACCAACGACCAGCTCGGGTCTTGACTCTTGACGAAATCCTTAATTACCCTCGTACACATTAGTTCCGATTAGTCAGGGCTGAGGGCTTTTCTTTGGCGGGGAATGAGAGATAGGTTTATTGGACGCCCCTATGTCTGTTAAACGATTGCTTTACATGAACGCCCAAATTATCGTAGATAACGCCGGTCAATTACTCTCTAATTGCTTGGTTCTTAGAAGGTTCTTAGAAACATCGTAGCATGTTCGTGTGCCTTGGTAACTAACACGTGCAAACAGCATACGTACGTATATGTTTGAGCAAAGTGCAAATTGCATTACTCCTTGTCCTTGGTGGTGTGTCATATATGCTTCTCGTCCCTTGACCAAATGAATTTATCCTCTCTTTTTTGTTTTTCTGCTTTTGCTCTTCATCTTGGTGCGTAGACCCATGCATTCATCCCTCCTATCCAATCATAAGTCCCCTAATCCCTTTCTTTCATATCTTTAATGATTGCAAAGAAAAAATTATTCAAATTCTTCATTTTGGTCCTCTTCTCCTATGGAGAGTCGCTTGCGACCATGAAAGGATGAGCAATGCCAACTAGTAATGGTGCGACGAGCATCCCTAGACAAACTGTAGAAGGACTGCAACTCACGACGTATTGATCGGGTGCATAGCACGTACATATATAGTACAGGAGGAGGCAATCTATCCTAATCTATACATGGAAGGAGTAGACTTGCCATACAAGTAATACATGCACAATATATCTCAACACCCCCCCGCAGTCGAAGCGTCGCCAGGACCGACGCAAAGGCTGGATCGAAACTCCTCGAAGGACGCGGTAGGCAGGCCCTTAGTCATGATGTCCGCGAACTGCTGGGTGGTGGGTACGTGTAGAACACGTACATGACCGAGAGCCACCTGCTCACGAACAAAGTGAATATCGAGCTCGATGTGCTTGGTGCGTCGATGATGAACCGGGTTGGCGGAGAGGTATACCGCTGAGACGTTATCGCAGAAGACGACGGTGGCCTTGGTAACAGGACACAAGAGCTCCTGTAGAAGCTGACGGAGCCACGAGCACTCGGCAACCGCATTGGCCACGGCGCGGTACTCTGCCTCTGCACTGGAACGAGAGACCGTCGGCTGTCGCTTGGATGACCAAGAGATGAGCGATGGTCCAAGGTAGACACAATAGCCCGAAGTAGAACGGCGAGTGTCAGGGCAGCCAGCCCAGTCAGCATCCGAGTAGGCGGTGATGTCCATGGCGGTAGAGGCATGAAGCGAGAGGCCGAGGTCCATGGTGCCACAGATATAGCGGAGAATCCGCTTAACCGCAGTCCAGTGTACATCACGGGGAGCATGCATGTGAAGGCACACCTGCTGAACAGCATACTGGAGCTCCGGTCGAGTAAGAGTGAGGTACTGAAGAGCACCAACGATGGACCTGTAGAAGGCGGCGTCCGAGGCAAGAGTCCCAGTGGTGGCGGAGAGCTTGTTCTTCGTGTCGACGGGCGTGGTCACGGGGTGGCAATTAAGCATCCCGGCGCGATCAAGCAACTCGCGGGCGTACTTCCGTTGATGCAGGAAGAAGCCATCCGCACGGCGAACCACCTCAATGCCGAGGAAGTAGTGCAGGGGCCCCAAGTCCTTGAGAGCGAACTCAGCACGGAGACGGTCGGTGAGTTGTCGAAGAAGAGACTCGGTGGACGCCGTCAGGATGATGTCGTCGACGTAGAGCAGCAGGTAGGCGGTGTGAGCACCCTGGTGGTACACGAACAAGGAGGCATCGGAGCGAGTGGAGCGGAAGCCAAGTTGGTGAAGAAATGCTGCGATGCGCTGGTACCAAGCACGGGGCGCCTGCTTGAGTCCGTACAGAGAACGGGACAGCAGGCAAACATGATCCGGGTGGGAAGCGTCCACGAACCCGGTGGGCTGCTGGCAGAACACCTGCTCCTCAAGATGGCCATGGAGAAAGGCGTTAGACACGTCCATCTGGTGGACAGGCCATGAGCGGGACACCGCGAGCTGAAGAACGGTGCGAATCGTCCCGGGTTTAACAACCGGGGCGAAGGTGTCGGTGAAGTCGACGCCCGCGCGCTGTCGAAAGCCGCGGACCACCCAACGTGCCTTGTGACGGTCTAGAGTGCCGTCCGGGTGGAACTTGTGCTTGAAGACCCATTTGCCGGTGATGATGTTGGCGTGACGTGGTGGAGGAACCAGCTGCCACGTCTGGTTGCGCTGGAGAGCGTCAAACTCCGCCTGCATGGCCGCGAGCCACATGGGGTCACGGAGAGCTGCCCGGGCAGAGGTCGGCATCGGCGAGGGAACGGGCGGAGTCGACGGCGCAGGTGCGGAGCTCGAGGTCGGCGCAGAGGTCGATGCGGCGAGGGTGTACGCGTCCGAGGCATACCGCATGCTCGGACGGAAAACGCCTGCCCGTCCGCGGGTGACGGGTCCGGACGCCGAGGATGGCGTAGAGGCGGCGGCCGGCGGCGGGCCGGCAGGCTGTGCAACGCCCGTGGCGGTGCTCGAGGGCGATGCAGGTGGCGACGCAACGCCCGAGGTAGAACTCGAGGGCGTAGCAGGAGGCGGCGACGCGGCGCCCGAGACAGAACTCGAGGGCACAGCGGGAGGCGGCGATGGAGCCGCAGCAGGCATCACGGCAAGGGCCGGAGGAATACAGCGCCATGGGGTCTCGACCTCGGGGGAGGGAGAAGGAGCCACCGCACTGCCCTGTGAGAACGGAAAACACAACTCGTCAAAGTACACGTGCCTGGAAGTGATGACCCGATGAGAGACCGGATCGTAGCAGCGGTAGCCCTTGGTGTTAGCGGGATAGCCGAGAAAGACGCATGGCACGGATCGGGGAGCGAGTTTGTGGGGGGAGGTAACGGTGGTGTTAGGGTAGCAGCGGCAACCAAAAATCCGGAGATCATCGTAGGAAGGAGGGGTGCCGAACAGGAGGTGGTGAGGGGCATAGTTCCAGCGTGTACGGCATGGGCGAAGGTTGATGAGGAGTGTGGCAGTGGCTAAGGCGTCGGGCCAGAAGGAAGGTGGTATGTGGGCATGGAATAGGAGGGTACGGACGCAGTCGTTGAGGGTACGGAGAACACGTTCGGCGCGACCGTTTTGCTGGGATGTATAGGGACACGTGAGACGGAATATGGTGCCGTGACTAGAAAGGAGAGTGCGTACGGTTAGATTGTCAAATTCTTTTCCGTTATCGGTTTGGAGAGCATGTATAGGACGACCGAATTGGGTGGAGACATAGGCGTAGAAAGCGGTGAGAGTGGCAGGGACGTCGGATTTCTTACGAAGAGGGAATGTCCACACAAAATGAGAATAATCATCCATTATAACAAGATAATAAGTAAAGCCGGAATGACTAGGTATAGGAGAGGTCCATACATCGCTGTGAATTAACTGAAACGGGAAAGACGCTACTGTGGAAGAATTGCTAAAAGGAAGACGAACATGTTTGCCTAGACGGCATGCCTCACAAGAGTGAGTATCCGTTTTATTACATGAAAAGGAAAAACCCCGTAGGATCTGACGAAGTGTAGTGGAGCTAGGATGGCCAAGACGAGCATGCCAAAGGTCGACGCCGGCGGAGAGAGCCTGAGGTCCAGCATAGGATGAAGATGGGGGCCGAACCGGGTATAGCTCGCCAGGACTCTCACATCGGTGGAGCACCATTCGGGTACGGGAATCCTTTACAGAAAAACCAAGGGAGTCAAATTCAACGGTAACAGAATTATCACGAGTGAGACTACGAACAGAAACTAAGTTATGAATAAGTTGGGGAGAGACAATGACATTATGGAGGGACAAGGGTTTAGAGGAGGATGGAAAATTAGTGGAGCCAACATGGGAGATAGGAAGAGTAGCACCATTACCGACGATGATATGAGAGGAGGTGGTGGCGGGAGATGAATGTGAGAGATTACCCGGGTGAGCAGCCATGTGAGCGGACGCTCCGGTGTCCATGAACCAGTCGCCGCCGATGTAGTTGCCGGGGGTGGGAGCCTGCTGTAGGGCGGTGAAGAGGGCCGGGTCCAAAGGAGCCGGGGCGGGTGGCGGTGCAGCGGCATATCCAGGGTAGCCGGGAGCTGCGCCGTAGGTCATGGGCGCTCTGCCGTAGCCGGGCTGAGGGGCGGCGTAGAAGGCGTGATGGGCCGCCGGGCGCGGACCAAGGAGACTCGGGGCAGGCGGACGGGGCACCGGCATGGTGTAGGCGTGGACGACTCCCGTCCATGGGTTGTGGCCGCCACTCCAGGGCGGTGTAGGCTGCGGGTTGGCGGGGCGAGGACCACCACCGCCGCCGCGGCCACGGCGACGACGCCATTGCTGCTGTGGTGGAGGCTGTGGCTGAGGCACGGGCGGGCGCGGAGCAGGAGTAGGGGCGCCACGGCCGACGCCGGCGGCCAGCGCGGTGTGGGAGGCGCGGGTGCGGAGGTTCTTCAGGCGCCGTTCCTCAAGGCGGAGGTAGTCCACCGCCTTCTCGAAAGTGGGGTTAGCCATGAGGGAGAGGTTGGAGGCGGCGTTGCCGAGATCCTCGCCGAGACCGGCGGTGAGGGTGGAGAGGAGGATCTGATCACCAAGCTGGAACCCGATGTCGTTGAGCTCGTCGGAGAGTGTCTTGAGGCGCAGGCAGTACGCGTCGAGGGAGAGGTCGTTCTGCTGACACCCGAAGAACTCCTGCTGCAAGAAGACCACCCGTTGGAGCTTGTTGTCGGTGAAGAGCCCGATGACCTTGGTCCACACCTTGTGAGCATCGTCGCCGTCGCGGACGACGGTATGGAAGATGTCCGGCGAGACGGTGAGGAAGATCCAGCGGATGATGGTGGCGTCGATGGCGAACCAGTCGGAGTCGCGCCGCATGGTGAGGAGGTCGGTGGTGCCGTCGATGTGGTCGGAGAGATTGTACTCGCGGAAGAGAAGGTTGAAGTAGGTTTTCCAAGCAAAGAAATTGGCGGCGGAGTGGGAGAGCTTGACGGGGACGTGGTCGGAGATGGAGACCTCACGGAGCTTGACGGGGTCGGGGGTGGAGAAGGTGGAGCCGGAGGAGGCGAAGGGGTTGCTCGAGTTGGAGATGTCGGACATGATGGCGGCGGCTGAGGTTTAGGGTTAGGGTTGTGGGTGCGCGGCTGGGAAGAGAGAGCGACGCGTGGTGGGAGGAGAGGGGAGCGACGGCCTGCCGGTTTGGAGGAGGTGGCGGCGCGCTAGGGCTAGGGGAGGGCGACGGCCTGCCGGTTGGAGGAGACGGCGGCGCGCTGGGCTAGGGGAAGGCGACGGCCGGCCGATGGGAGAGGGCGGCGGCGCGCTAGGGCTAGGTTAGGATCGAGAGGAATCTGATACCATGTAGAAGGACTGCAACTCACGATGTATTGATCGGGTGCATAGCACGTACATATATAGTACAGGAGGAGGCAATCTATCCTAATCTATACATGGAAGGAGTAGACTTGCCATACAAGTAATACATGCACAATATATCTCAACACAAACCACTCATTGACACCTCATATAATACAAATACTAGGCAATTTAGCGCGGCGACACACCGCGCCCGTGTGGTGGTACTGAATGTTCTAATAGTTGATAATACATTTTTTCTTTTTCTTGATCGAAAGCAATTAAATAGATTGTGAACATGAGAGCAGATATTAGAGCGGAGATGTGATCGTTAGGCGGTAGGTCTGGTGCACACTCAAATAAATTTGTCGAAAGAGTGGTCATATTTTTGTTTTGTAAATACGAAGAGTCGTCAAATTTTCAGCAGAATACTAATATTTATTTAATTCTAGGCAGTAGGACGGTAATCATACACTAATAGTATAAAAGGTGTACAATCTGTCATGATACTACAGCAAGGATTGTTGAGTGAAGTACACTTAAATAACTAAATATGCAACCGTAGCTAACGCTTGCAACATTCCTGATACCAAAAATTAGCTTTGTAGTGCTCACACACAAAATGAGGGCCGCTATAATAAAACTTTCCAGGCCACGAACCTGCAGAAAATATGAAGGTAGTAAGAATTAAGTAATGAAAAGAAAGGCAACCTACAGAATTAAGCAAATAGAAATCAAAATTCCACAACTCATGTTTTAAAAGCGGGATCAGATTCTTAGGGAGAGGAAGATCTACGTTAGTGGGCCGGTAGCCTGCTTTCACAAACCGATGATCACGGCGAATAGACATGCGTACGCGTTGGATTACACCAACTCTATCTGCCGGCACAAAAGGTGTGGCCGCACCTGTAAATATAAGAAGGCATAAAGGAGAAAAAATATAAATAAGAAAACAGAAAGAAGTATTTCATGAAAAAAGACACAATAAAATATAGCTGCACGTAAGAGGAACAAAAGAAAAATCTGCACCTGGAGCTACATCGGCAGACAATGCGCCAATTCATCCAGTTCCATGTTAGACAAATCGTCTGCAGTCAAAGCATCCGGAGACCCCGCATAAAACTGAAGAGAATCAGGCTTCAAAATCCACATTCGGATATATCGAGGTCGAATAGGAGGAAGATGGAAAAGGAGTCCAGGAGCTAGAAGAAAGGGCTATGAGCAAGAATGAACATTCGGCTGGACATCATTCAGCGAAGAACCACCATCAGGAAATTCATCAGATAGGAATAATGTTTTTAATTTATCCTAAAGTAGCTGCAAAACATATATGCACTACTAGGAAACTAGCTATAGATAGAATCACTTTTTGCGGCGCACCAAATAGCCATGCGCCACAGAAATATTTTCTGTAGCGCATTGTTTTGCATGCGTCACAGAAAATTTGGAATTTTGTGGCGCACGGAAGCACCATGCGCCACAGAAAGACATATTTCTGTGGCGCATGGGTCTAGATGCGCATCTAGACCATGCGCCACAGAAATATGGTGGGTCCGCCACCAATGATTGGGTGGGTGCCCTTTCTGTGGCGCATGGGGCTAGGTGCGCCACAGAAATGTTGATTTCTGTGGCGCATCTAGCCCATGCGCCACAGAAAGAGTGCGCCACAGAATTGTTGAAAACAAATCCCACCCGCCCCGGATCGCCTTTTCAGTTTTGCAAACAAGAAAAGAAAATGATAGAAAATTCAATAAATAAAATCCTTTCAGATATAGTTAGGTTTTAGTGTCTAGTTGGTATAGAAATTTTGAAATATGAATTTTGACCTTTTTTGCAAAAAAAACAGAAAAAAAAATTGAACGGCCATAACTTTTACATACGACATCGAAAAAATACGTTTAATATATAAAAAAAACTAGAGGAAGCGACACACGAAGGAACGGGTTAAGATGGAATTGCAGTTGCAAGAACCGGTTAAGCAATAGCGCTTGCAGGGCAAGGTGCAATGGATGTACGTTACCACATCATCATCGGCCGTCAGTGTGATTCATTTTTTATATATCTATGGCGGTATGTATTATGCTGCGAAATTCCAGATGCTTGGTAACAGCTATATGGAGTAGTAATATACTGTATGTGCCACTTGAAAATGGAAAGAATGGTCGTCAAGGTCAGGTGCGATGGACCTGCGGATTTTTTTTTTTTTTTTTTTTAGAGAGTACGCAATTGCGTACCGTAGTTTTATAGAAGGTAGAGGTTTGAGTACAAGAAAGTTGACAGCCCGTTGCGTACAACACTGTCACACAACTCCACACACCACAGGCATTACAACTCCAAACGAAGAACTTGTCCTAGACTAAGCAACAGAGCCGCGTCAACCGAAGCCGGTCGCCACAAAGGCTCCCGTCGACGGCGTACATGGCGCCTAAGGCCAGTCTTGGACCGCGGCGAGCATCGGAGGAGCGCACCTAGGAGCACCACACCGAGCCTCCAACACGAAGCTCCCAACAGAGTAACGACGTCGGGAACGCCGCCATCGCGCCGGTTCCACCGAACCTAGGCTTTCCCCCGGAGGCATCATCCGAGCCAGTTTGAGAGCGGGGTGCCGACGTACCTCAGCGACGCCTCCAAGGAGGGGAACGGCGCCCACGAGCGTCGTCGCCGCCTGCACCGAAAAGGGCAGGACTTTCGTCCGGCTTGTCAAGCACCTCCCACCCAACCCGCCGGAAAGTGGCCGCCATCCTAGTCGTTCACACCGCCGCCGCCGCAGCCCCGCCAAAGAAGTCACAACGCCTTGGTCCACCACTGCCCCGCTCAGCCGAGGAGAACGCTGCCCTACCTCCTCCTAGGATGCAGACCACCACCGGAGTCGTGCCCCCGCTGTCGCTCGCCGACAGCCTCGACACCGGCTCCAGAGGCCCAGGTCAGGCAGACCCGGGACCTCACTCCGCCACCAAACTCCTTGCCAGCGCCGTCAGGGGGCGCCTCTGCTCGCCCGCAGCCTGGAAGCAGCCGAGCGCGCGCCGGGAGCACCTCCTGGCCGCAAGCGCCGCCGCCCCAAGGAATTGGGCTCACCTCGCCATCCCCTCGCCAGCGCTGTCGTCCTCCACACCGCCAGCGCCGTCGGGAGAGCTCTTCTGCTCGACCTCGTCCAGGAGGTGGCCGAACGCGCGCCAGGGCCCCCTGGCCGCAAGCGCCGCCGCCTCCAAGGCGGAGGCTTTGCCTCGTCACTCCCCGCCGTTGCTGTCGGTGCCGCTCCTCGCCGGCGCCGCCAGGAGCGCGCCTCCGCTCGCCCGCATCCTGGAGGTGGCCAGACGCGCGCCAGGGGCCCGCCCGGCAGCAAGCGCCGCCGCCTCCAGATCTAGGGTTCGCCTCGTCGCCCCCTGCCAGCCCCGTCGACCTCCTACCTCGCCCCGCTCCCACCTCCGCGGCTGCATCCAGAAACCCCCTCCACAGCTTCTCCTGCCGAACGCCGGCCTGCTCCGCCGCCGAAACGCCCCCAGCGCCGCCCGGAGAACGTCTCCCCCCGCGCGAGGGGAGCCCGTCGGGGCGCGCCCCACCCTCGCCCGCCGCCTTTGACGGCCAGGCGCGGCCGCCACCGCCGGCGCTGGCGGCGGCAGCGGCCAGGAGGAGTAGATCGAGGTGGCGGCGCTGCTAGGGTTGGGGTCTCCCCGGAGCCGCGGATTGACTCACGTGCGGCTTCGATCACGATCGGCAGTATCATAATCGTCGCACTCACAACTGATTAATTGTTACTAGTGGGGTGGCGTGTGTAGCAGTGGCTACCACGTACTAAGCCGCGGCTAGCTTCCACTTGATCACGGTTATTAGGCCAGCTACGATGAATTTCATTACCAGGGGATGATGCTAACTAATTGGCAGCAATATGTTTGGGTTTTTGCTCTTCATTTTTGGGTGAATTGCCATCAAAATCCACTATCTTGGCTCAGGACTCAACGTAGATTTTGCTGGCCTACGTTGAGAAAGAAAAAAGAAAAAGTGGCTACCACGTACTAAGCTGCTGCTAGCTTCCACTTGATCACCGTTAGGCCAGCTACGATGAATTTGATTAGTATCTTCATTTTTTTGGGTGAATTGACATCAAACTCCACCATCTTGGTCAGGACTCCACGTAGATTTTGCTAGCCTACGGCGAGAAAGAGAAAGAAAAAGCCTTGCATGGCATAAATGGAGCCCGAGATTCAGGTAGCCCTTTATTTTCAAAAATTCGAAAATCAAATTTGCAGTTTTGTAAAACTCTGATTTTTTTTGGATGTAGACTATGTTATATTTCACCAACATGCAAATTTCAACTAGAAATGTGTTGTATTTTGGGATGCAAGAAAATGACGATCTGATATCTGAAAGTATTGAACGGTGCAAAAAATTCAACTCTGCAAAATCTGTCAGATTTTTCTATTTTCGTGTAGCACAGAATATAAATTATTTTGATTTAAGATTTTACAAGTCAATAGAATGTATCATTGTCCACATTCAGGATTATTTTTTTGGATTTTTTTCTTAAATTTCAAATATCATTTTTTGAATTTTAAAATAGAGGGCTTATGTAGCTCGGCCTCTATTTGAACTTTCCGCTTGTATCAGGACTATTTCAACCTACAAAGGGGTACGTATGAACAAAGATACAAATGTGTTAAAAAAAATAGAATTTCTCCTCTATCTACCTTGTTCTGGAACATTTATTTTGTTTCAAACCAACATACTAGGATTACTGTTGAGCTTTGGGATGGTTCTCAACTTAGATGTGATTTGAAGGGAACCTTTACAAATGAGATGATGGTCCAATGATCCTTGTGCTTGCCAGGACTTTGAATTTATCGGAGGACCAATGGGTATAGCAATAAGAATCAAATGGGATTTATTCTTTCAAGTCCATGTATGATTTAGTTAACTTTAGAGGTGTTCAGTCTTTATACCCGCCAATTTCCTGGGATTTAGAAGTGCCTCCTAGGATTCAGGTTTCTATGGCTTTTCTCTCAAAACAAGGTAATGACTACAAATATTATGAAAAAAGAGGTATTTGAAAATCTATAGAATGTGAACTTTGCAAATAAATTGAGTCAGTATTCCATCTATTTTTGAATGCATTGCTGTAAAAATCCTTTGAAACTTAGTGAATGAGGTTTGTGATGTTCATATTATTTGCTTTGAATTGTTGCTTCTGAACGGATTTGCAACAGACGTTTAATGCATTTGAATGTAGGTATTTTTCTTCACAGTTTTTAACAGATTTTTTTGGATCAATATGATTCCGTTCAAGTAGCTGGAGGGGGGAGGGGGGGTTGGCTCAGTTCTTGGGCATTTAGCTCAAGACTCCGTTAAGGATGGAACCGGCTGAGATACGTATGTTTTTACTGGATTGCTAACTGTGTGGCGACTGCAAACATTGATTAGGAAGGGAGGGCGATACTGCATATCTGAAGGAGCACCTTGAAGACGGCGATTCCATTCACGTGGTGGCTTCATCTCCGCTCCAGAGCCGAAGATGGCAGCCTCCATGCATTATGGTTCAGTTTCGGTTGTCTCCTGACTCATTCTTAGTAGTTCCAACTCGAGTTGATATGATGCTTTTCTAGGTGTTGTTCAATGTAGAGCTCCAACACTTGGATGTAGACTGTTTTCATGTTTTGCTTAGCTTGTTCAACTGGTAGTTTTTATAGTTAGCTTGTTGAACTCTCTTTAGCTGTAGATAATGTTGATTTGTTTTGAATGAAATAAAATCGGGAAGAGGATTTCTAGGAATCCAGAAAAAATAGTATCACCATAAAAAATACGAAAAGTGCAACGAGCGAAGTGCCAATTCTTGACACGCAACGCAATGTGATCTCAACCGTCAGATCTTCCGACAAACATCAGGTTTTGCGTAGCACTGGCACACGAACACGTGGCTGTTCCAGAATGGGTCGCACGGTATGGTAGTCCTAAAACTAATATCAGGTCACCATCACACATGAATTATTATCTTCGCAGCCCCAATTGGCAAGGCATCCAAAGAAACAGTTAGGGTGTGTTTGGTAGCCCGTATGAGGTTTCTCACCTCATACAGGCCCAGTCTATCTATGCTGAGTTGGTGCAGGTGTATTTTATACTGCTCTGTTTGGTAGCCCGTATGGGGTAGGCTGTGCTGCGCTGAGACAGTGTTTGGTAGAGTGTATGAGTTGAGCCAGGCCGGACAGAAATATTTTGCAATCAAGTCCCTGGACGGAAAATAAAACGCAATCAGGTCCTGACTCGGGATTGGTCTCCTGCACCGACGCCGGTGGCTATGCACCGACGCCGGCGAGAGAAGCCGCCGGCGAGCGCCCACCGACGGCGTGCGCCGCCGCCACGCGTGGCCGCCGTGCGCCGACAGGAGGAGGCCAAACCTCTCCTGCTCCACGCGCGGGTGAGCTCCACCACGCGCCGTGCCCCTCCGCGTCCTAGACGAACTCCTCAGCGCTGTGCCCCTCCGCGTCCTGGATGAGCTCCTCCGCAGCTGCGCGTCGAGTCCGGCATCGAGGAAGAGCTCAGCCACGCGCCGTGCGCCGCCGCCACGAGCCCTGCGTCCTGGAGCTCGATTGTTGGACAGAAGCTCCGTAGCGGTTGGTGGCGCAGGAGCTTGGAAGGAGGCGGCGTTGGCAGGAGCGAGGCGGCGCGAGGCAGGAGCGAGGCGTTCGGATGAGCTCGGCCTCCTCCCGCGCAGGAGCTTGGCGGCGCGAGCGGTAGAGCAGGAGCTCGGGACGAGGCGGCGTTGGTGGGAGGAAGGAACGGGGGAAATGGGAAGGGGATTCGCTCGGGGCTGGCCACCCGACGCTCCTGTGGGACCCACGCGTGGGATAATTTTGGGACGAGCTCGGCAGGGCTGAGGTGAGAAGCTCGATCTGAGCTTCCCAACCGGGCAGGGCTCAGAGCTGTTTTCGCACGACGTGGGCACTGCCCGATGGAGCCGACCCGACCTACCAAACAGCAAAACGTGGGATTAGGTGAGATTATCTGGGTTGCCCCGGGCTACCAAACACACCCTTAAAGAACCCACAAATCAGGGGATCTTTTCAAGTGTCAACAAGAAAACAGAGCATTTTTCTATGATTCCAATTGTGCCCTTCTCTGCTCCCCAGCTAACTTCCCGCCACCACTATAAAAACTGGTGCACTTCCAACCGTTTCAACTCAAGATTGAAAGAAGAAAATTCAATGTCTGATCCCAGCAGCACCGCTTCCTCTTCATCTTCCTCTCCGCGCCTCACCACCGGCGTCGTCAACTTCCTGACACGCCGCGCCATGACCACGCACCAACGAGCGGCAGCATTACACCAGCTCCCGACAGGACAACTCCTCTCGCCGGGCTCCTCCACCGGCTCGGCCGACTCCGCGCCGTGGCACCGCGCCCCGGCCACACCGCCGCTGCTCCCGTTCGACACCAACGATGCCGACGAGATGCTCCTGCTCGACATGCTCTCCCACTCCCAGGATGCATCCGCGCAAGCGCCGACGACGGCAGCTCCAGTGAAACAAGAGGAAACTGAGGGAGACGGAGCCGTGCGCGGAGGCTGCGGACGCGCGTTCCGCGGGGTGCGGAAGCGGCCGTGGGGCAAGTTCGCGGCGGAGATCCGGGACTCGACGCGTAACGGCATGCGCGTGTGGCTGGGCACCTTCGACAGCCCGGAGGAGGCGGCGATGGCGTACGACCAGGCGGCCTTCGCGATGCGGGGTGGCGCCGCCACGCTCAACTTCCCCGCGGAGCAGGTCCGGCGATCGCTCGTAGGCGCCGGAGACGACGTGTGCGGGCGCGCCGACGGGTTGTCGCCCGTACTGGCGCTCAAGCGGCGGCATTCCATGCATCGGAGGCGGCCGGCGGCGGCGAGCCGGAAGCCCAAGGCCGCCCGGCGTCCGGAGGGCGTGATGGAGCTGGAGGACCTCGGCGCAGACTACGTGGAGGAGCTGCTCGGCGCCTCCCAGGACGGGACGACCTCCACCGCCTCTGTTTCATGGTGCTGGAGCCACCACTCCGTCTGACTTTGCAATGAGCTTGATCGGCAAAACTAGAGTCTTGGTGATGAGTGATGACTTGAAGACAATGGATCGATCTCTTTCTTTTCTTCCCTGTTGCTTAATGATGGCCCGATTGTGTTGGACAATTCAGCTAGACAACTATTCTTCTAAACTGGAGAAACCGACAATAGGGTGAGAAATTTTCTGTCGAAGTGGGGAACCCGGCCTATGCATTGATCAGAGCACGCACTCATCGGCAGATTGAGAAAGAGCATGCACGCTGTGTATAAGTTCTGAAGCGCCAAAATGTTTTGGTTTGAATTCAGTTAAGAAAGATAGCTGTTGTGAATAGTTCCCCAAATTCAGTTTTTTGTTAGTCTCGGTGTTGATGGGTGAAGACGTGAAGTGGAATTGAGCGTTCGTGCGTGCTGACGTTGCATAATGAGAACTCAAACTGAAGCAGACAAGCTTCCTGTTAAAAAGAAAACAGACAAGCTGAAAAATTACATGCGTGGATGCATCCAGACATGCATGTTGTTGAATGCTGAGTGAGTGGCTCTCTCAGCCACGTGCGTGCGTGTGTAATAAAAAACAGTAGTTATGATGGTCGAACCGATAAGTCAGGGCCAACCAGCTATGACCAAGAGATTGTGGCAAGCAAATTAGTTCCTGAAGTCCCAAAAAGTCCACAAACCATCGAATTGGTTTAACGAACCGTTTAGAGTAGCTTAGCTTCGTCTGACAACCTTAATCTTACCGATTACAGACGCATGGGATATTGATGAATTGACAGTGACATCTGACACAAGCTAGAGTTACCAACACAGCAAGAATTAGAACATTTGACAATCCACAAGCTGCCATGGCAGTGGTAGTGCACATGTTCATCTGTGTTGAGTGAGGTAGCCAAGTGACAAGCAAGCTCCTAGCCGCCGGATCTAGCTCGCGGTGCAAAACCACCTACCGGTTGCTCTCATCCTGCCAAAGTGACAAAAGTCAAAAAAAAAAAAATATCGGTTTCTATGATACCAACGACCAGCTCGGGTCTTGACTCTTGACGAAATCCTTAATTACCCTCGTACACATTAGTTCCGATTAGTCAGGGCTGAGGGCTTTTCTTTGGCGGGGAATGAGAGATAGGTTTATTGGACGCCCCTATGACTCTTAAACGAATTATTTACATGCACGCCCAAATTATCATAGATAACGTCGGTCAATTACTCTTTGATTGCTTGGTTCTTAGAAGGTTCTTAGAAACATCGTAGCATGTTCGTGTGCCCTGATAACTAACACGTGCAAACAACATACATATGTATATGTTTGAACAAAGTGCAAATTGCATTACTCCTTCTTCCGGGTGGTGTATCATGTATGCTTCTCGTCCCTTGACCAAATGAAATTATCATGTTTTTTCTTTTTCTTCTTCTTCCCGGTGAGTAGACCCATGCATTCACCCCTCCTATCCAATCATAAGTCCTCTAATCACTTTCTTTCATATCTTTAATGATTGCAAAGAAAACATTATTCAAATTCTTCATTTTGGTCCTCTTCTCCTATGGAGAGTCGCATGCGACCATGAAAGGATGAGCAATGCCAACTAGTAATGGTGCGACGAGGATCCCTAGACAAACCACTCATTGACACCTCATATAATACAAATATTAGTTGTTATTGTGCCTAAGCTAAACAATTATACTCGACTATTAAGATATTTTCTAGACGCATATATATCGTAGAACACTCTATATTATATTTAAAGAAAAAATTGACCCATTCACACACACATATTCATTGTAAATTATCCAAGTGTCAAAATTATACATTAGAAATGTAATTTTGTCCAAAAACAAATTTTTTAAAATGACATGTTTTTTATGGCAACCTAATACTACATGGGCGATTGGATTTTTTTACGGATAAGTTTGAACTTTACGTTGGAAAACCAATGTGTGTTTAATGTTCTTACACGGAAAATATTAATTATATGATATGTTAAAATGGTATTATTGAAAGAAACTAGGTAAATTTTAGTGGTGTCAATCTAATAAAGTAAAAATATTTGGTATAAATATAGGTAGGCTCATATCATCCCCATGAAAAATAAGAGTATGATTTTGAGATGGCGTCTTGAAATGATTAAAACAATATATTCACTATTAGCCGTTGTCTTAGCTGTTAGGGTCAGTTAAGTTTTGTAGGGTTCATTGAGAAACTAGAAACCACAGTCTCTTAATATAAGCATCACAACAGAAATTGTCAATATATGTATATGCATGAAATAGTAACAATAAGCACAATAAATGCATCCAAGAAAATATTCAAATCAAATAACATTTACATATTATCTTACAAGTTTCTTATGTTCCTACATTATCCAACTAATTTGCTTGCAAAAATTAGAGATCTCATGTCCCAGGATTCCATGGTAAATCTTGTAAAGGGTGATAGATCATAGAATAGGGTTTGTCACATGCTCTCAAAACCTTATTCTTGTCCTCAATGACGTCTGCATTAGCATGCTTTGTAGAAGGACTCACGATTAATTCGATTCAGAAGCGCCCTGAAACCCTATTTTCGTCATCTGCAAGCTATAAAGGAGGGAGCGCCAATCCCTCTTTAACAACACGCGACCCCCAAGCTACGCCACAACAACCATGTCCATTATCCAATATATTACACCTCTACCTTTAATCTTGATTCCATAACGATCGGCGACGTTGTAAGATTATTAATAATTCATCTTTAAGAATTCCTTTATGCAAGTTCTTCCACTTATGATTCGGCAGTGATGCATGAGTAGTCCACTTGGCTAAGGGCCAAGGTAGAGCATCATGCCCCCCATGTGCGCATGAGAAGAGATTGATGGTACGATCTTTCTCTATATATTCGTGCAATTATTTGGCCCTTGTTTTTACCTCGATATATCCTAGTACTCGTTCATACCTGAGGCAACGAAGATCGGTACTAGTAAAGGAAACAAGTAGAGTAGAGAGGAAGTCTACGAAAAACCCCGCTTATAGTAAGATCAATACAACATCTGGAACCGATTCCCTCATGGGCAACGCTGACATCATCAAATGCAAATGTGTTGGTCTAATAAATTCGTAATAAACGAGCCAACCCATCGAGATAGAATAGGGGCAAACTTGGACAATTCGATCTATGATACTGCGTTAGTGTGGTCATCGTGTTATAAGGACGCATCACCCACTTATGTATTTTCAAATAATATGCTTAATATTCATGTTGTAATCCTCAACATGTGTATGCAACTTCATGCGAAATCTTTACCCTGTCTATTTCGTTATTGTTAATAAATACTGCAATTTATTCGTGTTAGTTAATGAAACAAATACGATAAGTGACAAAAAAAACTTGTAGAAGTCACTGCACCAAGCTTAATCAATTTCTGGATTCGATAATTTCTGCATGTAGCAAATAAGAGTTATTCCTACATCTGAAACTAGAACAAAAGTTAATATTTTTTCCGGCAACTTTGTCGATGAAGTATTTTGCTACCCTTTTAAGGTCAGTAGAGTACATGTAGACTTGGTCAAACTTTAAAAAAAATGATTTTAAATAAACCCATAATGCAGCATGATAATTAGGTACAAAAGGAGTAAACAAAATGGACAGATAGAGAGCAGATAAAGGCGGGTGCCATTTTTGAGTTTCCATGGCGTGGGTAGTTCCCTAAAAGAAAGCAACAAACAAAGGACATGTTCTTCTGCTTTTTTTGGGGTTGACGGGTGTAGCGGAATGGAGCGTGCGTGCGTGCGTACTGACGTGGCATTGCAAAGAAGAGGTACATGTATGCATGTCTTGACCAGGGATCCAAACATGCTGGTGGTGAGTGGCTTCTATTAGCTCACGTGCGAGTATGACAAGTCAGGTTAATCGGCATGCAATTCGTTCCAAATGCAGTGAATCTGGGGTTTATTCCCTTCCACCTGATCGATCTAATCCTAGGTTCTGGTTTCATAGGAGTACTTTTATATTAGAATAATCTCAGTTGCCTTCACAAGAATCCTAGAAGAAAAATGTAATCCCCAATCTGTAATAATTGTCGCGAGCTAAGTAGTATTTTATACTACTGCAGTATACTGTCCTCGACAATTAAATCTGACCGGAGGTAGTACTGATTAAGTCGCTCGCTTTTTCTCTACGTCTCGATTAAGTAATTAAGAGCCCATGGCAAATTTTTTGTTTTTGTTTTTGCGGGGAGTGGCAAATTAGTTCTTGAACTCCCCCCTTTGAAATTGGATTAACAAATTAACTAACGGCCCGGCCAGTAGCTTGCTTAGGTTAGTTATTCTTACAACCTTAATTCTGCTAACGAGTAAATCACACGGTGACAGTGACATGTGATAAATTTGGAGTGACCAACACATAAAGGAGAGGATTAACTAATTATTTTTGGAGTAGCTAGCATGCATGTGTACGTGGCGTGGACAGACATGCCAAGCAAGCAACGGGTGCAAAACCATCAGCTGGTCGCCTCTCATGTGACAAAGTCGTAAATCTGGTTTGGGTGTTGACGACGACCTTAAATTAACCTAGTAGTAGAGTATGGACCAATGGTACTAGAGAGTATGCTCTGCTATCTCTCTAGCTTCACCAATTTTGCAACGTCATGGCCTCACCCCCCACAAGATGCACCCAAGACTACCGACTAGAGAGGTGACACCACACCGCCTTGAGAAACCACCGGACACCGTCGCACCGCACCCACCAAGCTGTTGCTGGAGAGCACCGCATGTCCTCTCACTCCGGGGCGTGGAGCGCCAATCCCGCCAACGGGGCAGCGAGGGTCGAGCGCAGGGCAACTAAGCCACGTGCAAAAGATAGACGTTGCTGATACCGCCCCACCCCACCAAAGGTCTTTCAGAAAGATCCGAACTTTCCCGCCGATGACAATGGGACGGGGACGAAGATGACATCCGCTCCACGATGACAGGGCAACGACGCTAGACAGTGCCATCGCTGAGACCGAAAACGGTCAAGATATTTCACTCGGAGCCATGGCGCTATATGCACATCTTTTTTTATGATGATGTAGTTCTAAGTTAGGCCATTGTGTTCTTTATGTCTTCATTTTTATCGGAAGATGTTACTATTGACATCCTTACCTGTACTAAATTGAGCATTGATCGACGCACCGATGTGGATGGAAATCCATATATGCCCTAGGAGAATTTGATGAATTGTTATAAGTGCAACCTAGTGAGAGAAACAAAGAAATAGTTGTCTTCTCGGAACAACACACGGTGATGACAAAAATACTCTATTTTTTAGGCGACTTTTATGGTACCCAGCGGCGGACCCAGCGTCCCTGCTCCCCGGCGCTCGCCCGGGCTTCCGGCCGGCCGTGTAGTGTATTCCTAGTGTATTTGCACAGTAAATTGACTAAAAAAAATCATTTTACGCCCTTAAATTTACTGTTTGCCCGGGCTTCGAATTCGCCCTGGGTCCGCCACTGATGGTACCTTTCACTAACTGGAGGGCACTAGTACGATTTCATATGCACGGCTGAGATGAAAGGGCGGAGATTAGGCCCAGCCGGCCCAGTAAGCCAGAAGTATGATGAAAAAAAAAACTAGACAAGGCCATAGCGAACGGTTTCAGCGGAAGCAAATCGACTTCACACGGCCAGCCTCCACCTCGAACTTGCCTACAGACGACGCCACCGCGTACACCTGACTCGCGGGCCGCCTCCACTTCGCACTCGCCCGAGCACGTCGCCGCCATCTCGGCCTCCGGCTCGCACATCCGGAACACGCCGCCGCCGCCGACATCTCGGACGCGGACACTGAGTCGTTCGTCCGCCTTGAATCGTATTCCAGACCGGAAATCCATCCCGTTTGTGCTGCATACCGCCGGAGGCCGGCCCAGTCTCGCCTGAGGCACTATGTACGTGTTCCCCTCCATCATCTCTATGCAGTGCAGTTCAGTTTAGTCAGTCGCTAGAGTTTGTATAGGTAAAACCATATACTAGAGTTCTCTCAGTAATAAGTGAGTATCTAAATCTAATTGTGTCCTTACCTGTTAGTAGTGATGGCATGATCGTACTTACTCTGCCGACACAGACCTACAGTGAGATTGCTTCAGAGTAGAGTATGAGATACTGGAGGAGAGACAGACAGACACTGTGCACCACACTTGAGAAAGTTTCTCCAATAATGTTTCACCTTTTCTCCCTCTTTTGCATTTTTAACTGAACTGGAGAAACTTCAGTTATCTTCTCTACGCAGTATAGATTTGCTGAAATAGCTAGTCAGTTTTTAGCCCATCTGCTCTTGTGTGTATACAAATACTAGGTGTAATACATGAACGTATTGAATTAGTAATGATTTTAGATGACAAAAACGGCATATGAGAGAGTGCAAAATTGTTGTTAGGCCTAGTATCCATTGCGCATATTTTTCAGGGGTGAACCAATCTTTTACTCGCAAAGTCCTGGATCCAATACCGATAAATGGGAAAGGTGCTCCATGTAAGAAGAGGGCAAAGTCATTCCACGAGAAATTCGGCTTTAGGGACAAAGGTAACTGTAGGAGAATTAATATTTTATATATATTCTTCTTCCAGTTTTTATTCCTGGTGTAGTACGCATTTTATTTGCTGTTTCCTCTTCTTTATATTCCAGGCGGTTTGTGAGTTGATGAAACAAGCAATCAATCTGTGACCCCCAAAGGTACATACAATAATCACTAAATGAGCATTTAGGAAGAACATATAGTTGGTATTTCTTAAATTCCGACAGAGGAGAGCCGAGTGGTGACTGCTGAAGGGGGGATGGGTTCTCATCGGCAAGATAGGATTATAGGCTGGGATATTGAAATCTAGATGCAAGAACGACTAATCAGTTTTTTTTCTTTAATACCACTGGTAGGTTGCGGCTCCTCTTTTATTATAGAGGTTTAGCCTCTTACAACTTATGTCTAAGAACAAGGAAGAAAACTAATATAAACAACCAGGTAGCTTGTAGATGAAGAAGTATCATGACCAAGCTACTTGCTGCCCTCTCTTGCACCAGGGGGTTTATGATTTACATTTTGCTGATTTTCTCATATGTAACTACTATTTGTCCTTTGAGGTTCTATGTTTAAAGGCATCAATATTTTTTACCACAACTTTTGACCTGAAAACCATTGTCACCAACTCATCATTATACCATTAATTTGTTATATACCATTTACTTAAGGCATCTATCTGTTGGGCGATGATTACGGTATATCTGGTTGATGACCAAAACCAAGCCACCAATTTTTTGGCCATGACGAAAACCAAGCCACCAATTTTTTGGCCATGACCAAACATAGCAATATCGTTTTCCTGTTTTTAATCATCCTGCAAGATTAAGTGTTCAGTTCATGCAGTAGCTAAATTTGTCTTGGATATTGTAGCTTGTACTTTTGGATTTCAATATTTACCTTCTAATTTGGATGAACTTTGTAGTGGGGTAATGAATTTTATAAAGAAAAAAAAGGATAAGCTGCTGATTGTTTCAAGAATAGTTTTCCTGTAGATATGTCTAGTATAATCTCTCTCAGGTTTCACATTTTATTCATTCTTGGGCTGCATTGCAGAGGACAGAACTTCGAGGTAGAAATTTGGTGGAGCTGCTGCAATGTTACGAGTGGATAATGAGATATTCAATAGAAGCAGTGGATGGGTGCTGGGGTGACGAGGATGCTGTTGAGCTGGTTCCTTTATGCTAGTCTGTGATCTGTAATAAGAAAAGGATGTGATTTCTTTTGTATCTGGTATAAGTTCAGAGGAAAACTTACTGTAGTGTGAAGTTCCAGTAGAACTGGGTCTGTCTAGACTTTATTTGCTTGAGAAGTGCTCCGGTGCTTTCGGGAAGTTATTTTTCACGAAAATTAAAGCACACTAACGGCTGTGATCATGGGTCTCCCTCAAGTCAAACACATATGGTGGGTTCGTTGTCTAATCAAGACCGTTCACGTGCTTTAATTTTCGTGCAAAATAACTTCCCGGAAAGTACCGGAGCACTAGTGTATTTGCTTTGTAAAGCTTGTAGCCTGTCTGAGACCTTAGAGAAATCTGGGGCACGGTAGACATGGAAAAAACTGGTTGTATGAATCTCAACTGCTAGACTGGGTGAGACTAACACTGTGTTTGGATGTAGGAAAGTTTCCTGGAATTGAATTGGACTAGCAATTCCATTTCCCAGATGGAAAGGGAATTGAGTCCAATTCCAATTCCGATGTTTGGTTGTCACTGGAATTTATGGCTGGAATCGGAGGGTAGCACATGATTCCAATTCATGTTTGGATGTGTAAATCTTGGAATGGATGTTTTGTTGAGTTTGGACAATATAAAACTTGTTACATGTATGAAAACAATTGTATGTTTATATTTGAATATTGATATATTATTTTGCACACGTAATAACATTAAAAATTCGAAATCAAGTCACAAACATAGTCTCCAATTTTACTAACTGAAAAAAATGCAATGGTGACCATGGCAAGTGATAGTTTACTAACTGAAACAATTGCCGTGCATTCCTCTCCGACATCCTACCAATACTCAAACAAACAAGTGATAGTTTACTAACTGAAAAAATGCACAAAAGAAGGAGCAAAGCTTCTGTATTTTCAATAATCAACTTCTGATTTGTAGTAGAATAGAACATTAATTTTCTACAATGGTGACCATGGCAAGTGAGTATCATTTCCTACTGTAGGCATTAACAACTATCATACTGTTGAAATTAATGTAAAAGAGAACATAGCTGAATATTATCAGGTCGGTCATCCAATTTACAGAAATTTAAAACAATGAATTTCTCAAGTGCATGAATATCACTTAGCTGAATCACTTAGCTAAATAAATTAAAACTTGACAGTTTGCATAATCTCGCCGGAAAGGAGAAATAGAGAATGCAACAGATGAGGGTCGGGCCAGAGAGAAAATGCATAGAGAGGGTCGGGCCAGAGGAGCATGGGCGCATCCCGTGCGCATCCCACCGCCGCCACGGTGCACATCCCGCCGTCGCCGCCATGCGCATCCCGCCGCCGCTTCCCATCCCCGCCGCCACTACCGATCCCTGCCGCCAATCTAGGGTTACAGGGCCTGCCACCGCCGCTGGGTTTGAGGGAGAGAGGAGGGCGCGACCAGAGGGAGAGAGGAGCGCGAGGAGAGGTCGGGGATGGACTCACCCAGGGCGGCGCCGCCGGCGGGCTCGACGGAGAGGAGGGCGACAGACGGAGCTATTGCAAGGGACGCACGCGAGCGAAGCGATAGGAGAGAGCGAGTGCGACTCGCGATTCCGTGCCTTTCCGAGGGTGCGGGGTCGGAAAGTTGGAGCGAGCGAAACAGGCACGGGTGGATGCGGTGGGAATTGCTCACCGTTTCCACGCCACAATTCCGTGACGACTCCAAACAGCTGAAATGGCTCAGCAATTCCACAATTCCAATTCCAGCCCAACTTTCTCACATCCAAACACAGTGTAAGGGAAATTTTCTGTAGTATAATTTTTGTGTTCAGTTCCTGGGAACACATGCTGTGAGGTTTTTCCTGGAAATTTCAGTGCTTGGAAGATTGATTCGCAAGCCGGCTAAGTTTGTACCTTTCCTCGTTTCTTTGGTATGTGCAAGTCGTGCTATGCGTAATGAAACTCTATAATAGTCTTGTGCGGTTTGTGTAACATATGTTTCTGCCGTGTGGCAGAGTGCTTTGTCTTAGGACGCGTTGAGGATCTCTAGCTCGAGATAGGGTTTCCATTTCACGAACTGGGGAATTCTTTAGGACAGGGAGCCGAACATAGTAGTTGCCATCCACGTGCCATCCACCGTTTAGGGCCAAAATCCGAATTTTATCTCCGGCTGATACATCTAGCGTCGGGCCAGGGCCCATCTGCGGGGGGTCACGAATTAGCGACTAGATGATTTGTACTACTCCGTTTTTAACACTAGTATGATTTCATCTGTGCCCTTGGATGGACAAAAATAAAGGGCTGTTATTGATTTGAGGGTACCACAAAACGTCTCGTTATAAAGGCTTGGTTAGATAGCTTACCTTAATTTTTCTTTCTTTTGTACAGTTCTGTTCTTTTGGTTTAATAAAGTGAGTTAACTGTGGGGCTTTTGCCTCACAGTCAAGGTTCAAAAACAAAAGATGATTCTCATGGCCCTTTGTACTTTTGGTGATTATCTTCATGTATGAGTTCTTCTTAATTAAAACGATGAAACCTCTCCCTCGATCTGTCTCCATCGTCGGAAAGATAACAGGGACCTGTACATGTGCCGTTATGAAAAAAGCATGTTCGTTTAAATGAGGTTGTGGACTGCTAGGTTATGAATATGGGTGTGTGCGGATTCATGAACGAAAAAAAACAGAAAATACGGTGACTGGCCGAGTGGGAATAATTTTCGTTTGGGAGTACAAAACTCCCACGTGCTACATCTCCTTGGTCCCACTGCCATCCAAGAACCAAAGGTTCCCCACTAGGAACAAAAGTCCACAACTCCAGATCTGTCGATCTATTCATGTCGCAGTGTCAGCAATGAGATCCAAGCGAAGTGAATATTTAACTCGGTGATTTCATCCTTACCAATCCCGAGGCAGCAAGGTTACCTTTACCACGAGGTGAAGCTAGCTTCCTCAAGCAAGAGCCAGCCATGTATATATGCATGCCTTGACAGTACGGCAGAGTTTAAGATTCTACTTCTGTGTATAGTTGCTTCAGAATTACCTTACTCTTTTGGAAGTCAGAATCGCTTTACTTTATTTTGAAGGTTGATCGGTAAACTTTCATTTGGATCTTTGGAGTGTGGACTAATATGTGCTTTACTAGCTGCTGATCGCTCTTGTTAGTTAGCGTCGAGCTAGTTGATGGAATAAAAAAATGCGTACCATGCATGGGAAGAGTGGCTTGGATGTGAAAGGGATAAAATTTCGACTAGATCATGATGATGAAGCTGAGGGTGTCTCTTGTCGCCTGTCGGTTTGGTCTTTACGTCTGTCTTTGTTTGTACATCCAGAGAAAATAACGGTTTATTAAGCCGGAAACCATGCAAAAAAAGGTGCAAAGTTAGACTAGCCATTTCTTTGAACATGATCAATTACAAAAAAGAACATGCTCGTTATTTCTACTCTTAGTATCACAAGTCTGCGTATTTGGTTGCAAACCCTTTTTCAACTCTTAAAAATGATGCACAATCTCTGACCACCATGGCATAAACTAAGAAAATTGATCCAAAAAGCAGCAAAGAGAATGCCATTATCTTTTTTTTGAATTTTTTCACATATATTAAACCAGCAAAGAGTACACGATTACATCGATTACAAAAAGAAAGCTAAAAGAGACTAGCAAATCTATGAGATCTTCAAACCCTTTCTTCATCCATGACACAATTTTGTACTTTTCTGAAGGCAGCCGTAGAACAACGCCGAAACCAACAAACCACAGACCTGTGAATACCACCGAAGGTTCTCCCTTTTTAATTCTGAGCCGCAATGCCAAGGCTTTGTGCACGCACGCAACCATTAAATTAATCAAGCAACATCGGCAAGAGCACCACCACTGATATTTCAGGGACAAATAACCGAACCACTTTGTCGACGTCGTTGGGAGCCGAGAGAACGAATCACCAATGCCGAAGACGTAGCAGCCGGGATAGATATTGCGAGGACAAATCTCCTCGCGACAACCATGAGAAACAATCCAAGATTGATCTGGCGAAGTAAGATCTGAAGAACCATACCTAGACAGACTTAATCTTCCAAAACCACCATTGACGTCGGGAATGGTATCTCGCCGTCGAACGAAGCGTGGAAGATCACTTATTACAGACGAGATCATCTCCATTAACGAAGAAGATGACGACCAAAATGAAGCTCTAACATTAAGGACCTTCGAAAAGCGCCGTGCGCAGGTCCGAGGTCCCCACCCCTCCTAGTGCCAGAACGGCACCTAGAGGAGGCGAGGACCCGTCGAATCTTTGCCGGCGACGACGATGAAACTGCAGATGTCACCGGCGGCGGCGGCTAGGGTTGGAACCGTAGGCGGCCGCCACAATCGCCTCGCTCTCGGTAGCTCTTGATTTTGTCGTCGTGTCTTTCCAAAACAGAAGACCTAATTCCGTAAATGTAGAGAATGCCATTATCATACCAACCTTAACCAGCACCCAAAATGGAACCCAAGGAAAGAATCACACCAGCGCATCGTGTCAACCACACGTTTGCACAGAAATAAATTAAAAAAGAAGACAGGGAGAAAAATAATTATGAAATTTAAAAAGCTCGAGACAAATGCAGGTGGCAAAAATTAATTAAACAAAAACAAACCAGAGGCTTAAACCAAAAGGAACTGTCACTCTCAGGCCTAAAAGGGCCCACCACTCCTCTCCTCCCCCTCCACCTCTTTCTTTCCTTGTCCCCATCCCGCCGGAATCTCGCCTCCGATCCGGCGGCACGCCGCCACCGCCACCGCCACCGGCGAAGCGCCCCCTCGACGAGTATCCGCCCCAGAAGCTCCTCCGGAGTGCTCCAGCGGGCGGGGGGCTGTCCATCCATGGAGTCGATCATAGCGCGGGCGCTGGAGTACACGCTCAAGTACTGGCTCAAGTCCTTCTCCCGCGACCAGTTCAAGCTCAACGGCCGCACCGCCGAGCTCTCCAACCTCGGTGGGATCCCTAAAACCATCCTCGTGGATGCCCAATTTGGGTGGTCTGTCTGTCGGCGCTAACTTTTCGGCTGCAGATATCAATGGCGACGCGCTGCACGCCAGCCTGGGCCTGCCTCCGGCGCTCACCGTCGAACGCGCGCGAGTCGTGAAGCTCCAGATCACGGTAAAGCCGCCACCTTTGGCTCTGTCACTCTGTAGTTTTTCGTGGCGCGTTTTCTGTTTACTCCCGTGGGCTTAACTGACAAGGGGAGCATTGTGGTGAATTGCTCTTCATATTCCTGCCAATTTATCCCTCTTGTGCTTTTCCGTAGTAGAAATTGTAGTGCAGCTGCATTTGAGTGTCGTTGTCCTGAATTCTAGCCACGGGCTTGGAAATTTAGGCTAGAATTTTCATAGGTATGGTCAAATGATGGTTTGACAGTAATACTTTGCACTCAGCTTGGCACAGGCATTAAACTGTGGCTGCTGTTAATTTTCTAACCTGTATTCACAATTGTATACTTGGCATTTTGAAATTGCCGTAAAGTCTGTGACTTGTAATCAACATCAACCCTACAGTTGTAGGCAGTTATGTATGTCAGCTGGCCATGTATTTTTCAGGTATCACAGTTAGATTCTTTTGTTACAGCTGCCATCAGTATCAAATGTGCAAGTGGAGCCAATCGTGGTGAACATCGATAAACTTGATCTTGTGCTTGTAGAGAAGGACGATTCAGAAAATCTTTCCAGCCCCACCAGGTTATAATTCTCCCGTCTTGTGATTCTGTACCATCATACAACCATGAAATAACTGATGCTCTTTTCTCGACGGCGTGCCGGCGAGCGAACGCGGCGGCGAGTCAAGGTGAATTTAACGAAGGGGATCGATCGAGTTCGAGTTACTGCCGTCCGATGCGGATCGAGCGAACCACAGGCAACTACTCCCCTCTGCATTTTCCCCCTCTAAATTCAGAGGATCTCGTTCCGAATCTCTATCCAATGCCATACATCGCGTGCAGGAGTAGAAGTGCATCGTATCCTCTTTCATCTCCTCCTAATAACTTGATACGATGACGGGACCAATAGAAATTGCATTGCTACTCCTGCCCTGCATTGCTACTCCCGTTGATCTGAAATCTGAAAGGAAAACACCAAACCAAACTGCAGGGTCAGGTGAACCATCTGATCCCGTGATCGACCAGGGCCAACCAACAATGGCGGCCGCCGGCGCGAGCACCATCGATCCCAGATCGTTTGACGTGATCGTCTGCGGCACTGGCCTCCCGGAGTCCGTCCTCGCCGCTGCCTGCGCGGCCGCCGGCAAGACCGTCCTCCATGTCGACCCCAACCCCTTCTACGGCTCGCTCTTCTCCTCCTCCGTGCCGCCCCACTCCATCCCCTCCTTCCTCCTCAACTCCCCCGACTCCGACTCCTCCACCTCCACACCCTCCCCCGACGCCGGCGTGGTCCCTCTCCAGCGCCGGAGCTCTCTCTACAACCAGGACATCGAAACCTCGGGGACAGTTCCCGAGGAGATCGAGGGCCGCTTCGCCGTCGACCTGGTAGGCCCCAGGCTGCTCTACTGCGCCGAGGAGGCCGTCGACCTCCTTCAACGGTCAGGGGGCGGCCACCACGTGGACTTCAAGAGCGTCGGCCTCCTCTATTGGGATCATGGCGTTCTCTACCCAGTTCCGTGCTCCAGGGAGGCCATCTTCGAGGACAAACAAGTTGGGGTCTTGGACAAGAACCGCCTCTACTCCTTCGTAAGGCTTGTGGAGTCACACATTGCAGCCAAGGAGGGTGAGGACGGCGGAGCTTCGATATCCGAGGAAGACCTAGACCTCCCCTTCCTGGAGTTTCTCAAGAAACAAAAGCTTTCACCCAAGTTGATACAGTAAGATCAAGCATTCAAGCTAGAGCATTCATTCATTATCAAGTATGACTAGTACTTAAGACCCGCTGCATATTCTTGTTTATTTGTAGGGTTGTGTTGTATGCAATAGCGATGGCGGATTATGACCAAGAAAATGCCGCCGCCTCCGGATCTCGTAATAAATTACTCTCAACCAGAGATGGAATGAAAACCGTAGCTCTTCATGTCAAGTCCATTAGGAGGTTAGTTTGCTTCGATCCGTTTCTCTTTGGAATGTATATAACTTGTTGATGAACTTATGTTTAGCTATAGAAAGAAATACTACTCTAGTCATCTGATATGGGTAATAATAAAATAAGTGTCTTGATGCCTGGTACATTCTTTTACATATACTCCTGTATCAGGTTTGCTAATGCAAAAGGTGCTTTCATCTATCCTATGCATGGCCATGGTGAGCTGCCTTAAGCTTTTTGTCGCTATGCTGCTGTTAAGGGTGCCCTATATGTAAGATCATGATTGACACCTTCAAAATATTTATCTGGTTGTTACCCTGTGATGTTCGCTTATTCTTTCTCAGAGTGATAATCATATAGATAGCCGTATCATTTTTCTATCGTCATAACTTTCTTTAAATCTCTAGTAATCTGATTATCCTGTAAACTATTATCTTCTATGGTCCTTTTGATACTTAGCCTTGGGCAATGCCTATCTTCTGTGAATCAGGTGTTGCGGATGCCTGTCACAGCCCTTTTAGTGGCTAAGGTACGATGATTTTTAAGATTGATGCTATATGTTGGGCAAGTTCTTGTGACTATTTGTTTGTCTGATATATAGTCATTCACACAATGCATGTTCCCCTTAAAAAATAGGCATGTTCTAGTGTGTCCTACTTATTTTATCTGGATTTTAATCAATAGCTCTTATTGGGATCCATCAGCTGTTTATTGCACTGTCCGTAAGTCTTGTGACCTTTGCTGATTAGAAATGTCAAATAATGATAATGAACATTCTCTTAATCAGGAAAAACAACGTTATGTAGGCACCAGGTTGAAATCTGGTCAGAATATTTCGTGCCAACAGTTGATACTTGATTCATCATGCAAAATTCGTCCCTTGGGTTTTCCATCTAATGCTTCAGACTCAAATTCACCGAGAAAAGTTGCTCGGGGAATATGCATTACTAGAAGGTCTGTGAAACAAGATTCGCCAGATGTTCTGGTTGTTTTTCCCCCAAAATGTAAGAAGATTGTTCCCTCTCTCTGTTCATGTTTGCAATCCTTGAACTAGTCATAGGTGATTTATTTTCTTCTCTTTGATGCCACACGTTCCCTCCATTTCAGCACTTCAAGAACAGCAGGTTGCAACTCTTCGGTTGCTTCAGTTGAGCAGCAATGTAGCAGTATGTCCTCCTGGAATGTAAGTTATTTCCTATCAATCTATCTCAACAACATGTGCAACTCCCCTCACAAGCCAATGTAACACGCAGGTTTATAGCATATCTGTCTATACCCTGCGACGATGCTTTTACGGGAAAACTCTGCATAGACAAAGCAATAGAGTTTATTTTCGGTTCCCTGGCTTCAGATAGTTCAAAAGGGCATTTAGAAACAACCAGCAAAGATAGTGAGAATGTGAATTTGGCGTTAATCTGGAAGTGCGTTTATGTTCAGGAGATCACACAGGTCCATTTCTGCGATAGTCATTATGGACTCCATTCATGGCTCAATATTTATAAATAGAACAATTTATTTTTCTGGTGTGCTACTTTTCCATCACAGTCTTTCTTTGTCTTACACCACCAGGGAACATCCGGTACTGTGGTTTCATGCCCCATGCCTGATGAATATCTAGACTACAGAAATATACTAGAATCAACTAAAAAGGTATGCACTAAGTGATGTTACATTTTTCTCAATGCTGTATTTGCATCGGTACTAGAAAGTAGGTAACTGGCATGGTTGCACCAAGCCTGCTGTGGTTTGAGTTCTTACCCAGCTTTTTCAAGGACCCTAGATTTTTTCTCTTTCAGGAAGGTCATAATTCTGGTTAATCCAGGAAGTTTATTATGTTCTGCAATGATGAAAAAAGTAGCTTGTATACCTATTGTTGGCGTGTCTATGTTTGCTCTTATAAGCTATATTGTGTTTGCATAGCTTTACATAGGCAGGCATGTAATACATTGAGATGTTTAAGACTTATGGCAAATGTATAAAAGCGTCTTGCTTGGCCACGAGATTAGTTATGTTTGTTGTTTAAAAAGTTTATAGTTGCAAAAGCATAGAGACGTTCTGGAACTTAGGTTTCTTTGCAAAAGCATAGAGACGTTCTGCAAAGGCAAAAGCATAGAGAAGTTTATAGTTTAAAAAGTTTATATTGTGTTGTATAAAAGCGTCTTTCCAGAAGGAACTTAGGTTTCTCGTTCTGGAACTATAACTAACAAAGCATAGAGACGTGTCGATTATAGTTGCAAAATTTTGGTTTGTGCAAGCGTAGCCTAGCTCGTTTCCTAACACTCAGGTCCCTGGTAGAATCTTGGGACATGGTATCATTTGACTTTATTGATGGGTTATTGAGGAGCTTGCTTCTTAGTTCTTGAAAACCTTTGTTGTCCTAATTTTGACAGTACTACTCCAGTACTCCTCAAATTTAGTCCACACTTTCTTCAATGTAAATGACAGAAACGCCCTCGTGGCAAACTGATGGATACAATAACTTGGTGAATTATACAAGGCATCAATCAGTACTTAGAAACACATGGCCTGACTTAAACCTACATCCTAATAGACAGATGCGTATATGTGCAAACGAATTCTCAGGTGTGCATTTTGAGAACCACCTCTTCAGCTATCCTTGAAAAATGTCCTCCGAAAACTCCATGTATTTGAGTATCTCTGCCCTTGCTTCTTCATGCACGACGTAGCCGTTCTTGGCGTACTAGCTGCGGACCAGGCCTAGAACACGCAGGGTATCGTTCTAGTTTATAGAAATAGAAAATATGTTGTTTAGGCAAAAGTTCCAAGATTTATCCCGGCTAATCAATCGTAAGTCCACTAATCCTGGCCTTTTTCTCCTATGCATAGTCGCAGGCAAAAGGATGAGCAATGCCAACTAGTGATGGTGTGACGAGCATCCGTAGAAAGTCCGCTTACTGTCACCATATATAATATAGATATTTATTTGATAGATATTTGCTAGAGGCATATATACCATAGAAAACTATAGTATATTTAAAAGAGAAGAAAATAGACTCGGTCACACACATATATACATTGTATATTATCTGAGTGGCACAAATTTTGCAGCAGAATGTAATTGTTTCATTTTTTTTTTTTGCTTAGATTACACATAACACGATTGAATAAAATTTCCAATTATTTTGTTGAGAAAATAACATATTTCTATGGCAACTCCTGACACAACATGGCTGTATTGTAATGGTAGGCGACTGAATTTGTTAATAGTGAAGTTTAAACTTTTAAATGGGAAAAACAATACGTGTTTAATTTTCATAGACAAAAATATATATTAATTAGGATGATGTATTGAAGATGGTATTAGTGGAAGATAAATTTTAGTGGCATATCAATATATGAAAGTTAAGAATATTTAGTATAATTATAGGTGGATGATGTTTAATTTGGGTCATATCATTCCCATAAACAATGGTTATATCCTTTTGTAACACAACCTTCAAATGATTAAACGTTTATCTTATCCAGTGTCGAGTGTCTTAAAGGATTAGCTATATAAGTACCGGTTCGAAGTTCTCCCACGCTTGGGTGCTTCTTCATATAGGATCGGAATAAAAATTATCAATAGATGTATATACATGAAATTCAAGAATAAACACATCAAATGCATCCAAAAGAAATATTCAAATCAAACAATTTTACATCTTATGATCAAACTAATTTGATTGCTGAAACTAAAACTCTCATGTCCCGGGATGGTTGGGTAAATCTTGTTAAATCATAGATAAGGGTTAGTCACATGTGAGATAAAGAATATAGATGTCGCAGAAATATTAATAGGCAAGGTAAAACTGTGGTGGGGGGGGGGGGGGGGGAGGTAGACTTTACTGATGGGTTATTGAGGAGCTTGCTTCTTAGTTCTTGAAAACCTTTGATCTCCTGATTTCGACAGTACTACTTCTCAACTCTAGTCCACACATTTCTGGCAAACAGACGGATACAATAACATGGTGAATTATACAAGGCATCAATCTTAGAAACACCATGGCCTAACATTTTTTTGCGAGAAAACACCATTGCCTAACTTAAAACTACATCGTTATAGACAGAAGCGTATATGTGCAAACGAATTCTCAGGTGTGCATTTGAGAACCACCTCTTCAGCTTTCCTTGAAAATTGTCCTCCGAAAACTCCATGTATTTGAGTATCTCTGCCCTTGCTTCTTCATGCAATGATTCGTGCTCTGTCCAGCATGACAGTCTTGGTCGACCTTGACGTAGCCGTTCTTGGCATACTCGCTGCGGAACCAGGCCTGGAACTCTATGAATTTCTGCAATGTGATTTTTCAGAAGATAGCATAGCACATTACATCAAACTTAAGACTAGAAAAATTCCAACGACTGACAATGTGTGGCAACCAGGAAATACGGCAGCATATCGTCAGGTGAGGTCAAGCAAGAGGCCTTTAAACTGCACACACTCAAGAACCGCATCCTCATGGTAAGGTAAACTGACAGATATAATAACATGCAGTAGTTATTTACACGGGGTCGCCCATCAGTACTAAGAAACACCATTGCCTAACTAAAAAACGCATAATCGCAGACACCGTATTGCAGCACTTTCAGAAAATCTCTTGGGGTCTATTGCGTTAAAGATCGTCGGCGAGGTCTTGGCTAGCTCTTTCTTTAATTCTTCAATACTTGCTTTGGCCTTGTCCACTTTAGCGAGGAAGTCGTCGTCGAGCTCGACGTAGCCTTTCCTCAAGTACTCTCTGCGGACCCGGGCCTGAAATTTTCTGTAGTTCTCTGTTGATCTAACAATCAGGCGCGCCTCCTCGTAGAACTCCACCATCTCCTGGTCCAGCTCCTCTTCCGGCGACGGGGTCAAGTCAGGGTTCTGGATCTTGAGTCCTCAATAAAAGGAGAGAGCTCGACCACCCGGTTGAGGATGTGATCGACATCCTTCTGCGGCAGCCGGCTCTTCTTCTTCGCTGGAGCCTTCTCCTCGTCGCCTTCCGCTGCCTTCGCCGCCATTCTCCTAGTGGTGTGCCGGTTGATCGAACACTCCTCGTCGGCCATGGGTTAATCTTGTCTCCTGCGCCTCACCACACCACGGTGCGGGATTTGCTATAGATTGGAGAAACAGTAGCCCTCGAATTGCGATGGAGAGGCTGGTGTAGTTTGGGTATTATATACAGATCGAAGCCTTTTTTTCTGACAAGCGAGAGTGCGAGTCGGAGTCGGAAGGGAGTTCCTCAGCAGGCCGGACTCCCAGTCCAAACCCAATTGGGCCCACCATCCAGCGCGGACTCCTGATGTGGAATTTCAATTGAATAAAAGATTGTTACTTCTACTCCGATTCAGACACACGCAAGTCGTAACGCCCCGATCGGAGCAAAAAAAAGCTACTCCCTTCAGAATTCCCACACAAGACCGGCTCCTGCTCTCCCAGTTCCAAAGCAGGGTTCCTCAATTCTGCCCCAAAATCACCACCAACTAGTGATGAGTTGAGCCGCGCGAGGTCAGATCAAGTGATGGCCGGTATTGACGAGGGTGCATTGAAGCAGCGCACGACCGAAATCATGGCGGCGGATGAGCGTGCGGCGAAGGCAGCGGTGGCCGGCGACGAGTGCGTGCTGAATCAGCACCAGCATGGTCCAATGGAGGCGCGCACACTGATGCCGTGCAAGGCCGATACTGCGGCAGCAGGCGATGAGATGATGCGCACCATCAGGAAGCAGACGGCTGGTCTCGGCTGTTCCGAGTCGGCGGCGGCGGCCAAACACGAGGCGGAGGAGGAGGCTCCTGTGAGAAAGATGACGCGGCTACCGCAAGAGGAGATCGAGTACGTCCTTGGCCGGGTGATCGATGGACGACAGTCGTGCCCCTCGTGACTACAAGGCCCTGAAGCGCCACAACCCTGACCTGATTCCTTCGCCGGAAGAGGAGACGGATGAGGAATTGGTGCGCCTCTACGCCGGTGCACGCCTGTTCTATGCTATCGGAGAGAGGTTCACCAGTTTCCGGGCCTCGGTTCGCAGCCAGTATGACAAGCGCGGCTACGTCGAGGTCGACGATTACTTCCTTGCTAGCAGGGCCCAGATCCGAGCATGGAACAAGGAAGCATGGGAAGAGGCGCTAAAAGAGTTTGATTTTTCTGATATGGACGATGATATGAAGAGTGTCTTTCTGAGATTCTGAAGACATGGTTCTCGCTTGGTGTAATCGCGAGTCTACGAGACTATGATCGATCTTAGGTTGATCACGCTTGATTCTGTTGTGTTATGTTATGTAAACACCTGGATCCATGTAACACGTGCAAAACTAAGCACTGCTGAACGCCTTGTGCGTAATAATTCACTATGTCAGAGTATCCATCAGTTTCCCATTGCTGAAATTTTTGTGCGTCTGCAGTTTTAAGGCTGCAGTTTCTGTTGAACCGTCGGGAATCTACTTCGGTGCAGCCCAGTAACGCCAGTTGCAGACTGGTCTCCCTTTTCAGACTTCCATAGAGGATAAACTCCTAGTTTCATTTTCATTACCTTATCACAGTCATCAGCTTCAGTTCAACCACGTTATCACATCCATAAAAAAGTTTACCACATTATGTTGCTACTATGTAAATCATAGCTAGCTGTTGTGCAAGATGCCTGCAGACTGTACTTCTGTCTGTCTGAGCTTGACGCAGAACAAATCATAGCTAACTATTGTGTAAGATGCCTGCAGACTATCGTTCAGAGCTTGACACATGGCGCCAGTGCATGCAAATCGTCAACTGCGAGTGCATGAAGGAATCCCCTACCTATCGCTCTTAGCGAGTCGAGGGATGCGACTCCTCGCACTGCCCATGCTCGCTATCTCGATACCCCCACATGGGCTGGCCCATGTAAGGTTTTTCGATTCCTTTCACGTTTTATTCTCTATTATTTTTCATATTTCCTAGACAAGGTCTAAACACATTTTCCCTTTTTTATCTTAATTTTACATTTTAAAAATAAGAAATGTTTAAATTAACAATAACCATATTTGAATAAGGTTTAATTTTTCAAATACACATTTTTTAAATGGTTTAGATTTTGAAAATTTCATTTTAAAAAATGGTTCACATTTAAAAATGTTTCGTTTTATAAATGATTAATATTTGAAAATATTAATTTTTGAAAATGTTCATTTTTAAATGGTTTTGATTTTGAAAAATGTTCATTTTAAAAATGGTTCACAATTAAAAATGTTCTGTATTATAAATTGTTCATATTTTTGAAAATATTATTTTTTGAGAAAATTTCATTATATATAAAATTGTTCTGATTTTGAAAAATGTTCAATTTAAAATATTTCACATTTAAAAATGTTCATACTTTAAAAATGTTCCATTTTATAAATGGTTCATATTTTGAAATTTATTTGTTTTTTAAATGTTCAGTTTTTAAATGGTTCTAATTTTAAAAATGTCCATTTTAAAATGGTTCAGATTTTGAAAATTATTCATTTTTAAAATAGTTCAGATTTTTAAATTATTCATTTTTGAAAATGGTTCAATTTAAAAAAATATGTAAAAAGTTTACTTTTAAAAATGTTTTAGATTTTTTAAATTGTTTATTTTTTAAATGATTCATATTTGAATGTTCATTTTGAAAATGGTTCAGAAAAACTAAACATGAAAATGGTTAAGATTTTGACAATATGAAAAAAAATGGAAAAAAGAATGGAATTGGCATGGTTGCTCCAAGCCTGCCGAGGTTTGAGTTCTTACACAGCTTTCAAGGGCCCTAGATTTTTTCTTTCTTTCAGGAAGTCATAATTCTGGTTAATCTAGAAAATTCATTATGTTCTACATTGATGAAAATAGTAGCTTGTATACCTATCGTTGGCATGTCTTCTGTTTGCTCTTATAAGCTACATTGTGTTTGGGTAGGTTTAGAGGCCGACTCTTCATTTACTTGATTATGTACGTAGGCACCCATTGTAATACATTGTGATGTTAAGACTTAGGGTCCATTTTGGAGCGAAGTATTTTTAAAGTATTCCAACAAAACTGTGGTTTCTAGAAACACTATGGTTTTAAATACTTTGAGGTGTTTGACTTTAACAAAAACTGTAGTTTTATATACTTCAATATCACGAAAACTACACTAATATTGAACTATATAAAAAAGAGGTTTGGACCTCTTTTTTCAATACTGAAGTATTGGTTGGCCAGGCATGCTAATACTTTGGTTTTCCAATACTTTGATTTTAGAAATAATTCGTTGCCAAACTGAGCCTTACAAAAGTGTCTTGCCTAGCCACGAGAATAATTATGTACTCCCTTCGTTCCACAATATAAGATGTTTTAGACATTTGTCACATTCACATATATACACATGTATCTAGACACGTTTTAATGTATATGTCCACTCCTTTTAGTCTGAATCTAGACAAAATGTAAAACATCTTATAATGTGGAACAGTGGGAGTATGTTGTTTAAAAAGTTAATTTGGTTTCCTTTACTTTCTTGTAGTTATTTATAGATATTTATCCTAACGAAGAATTCCTGCCTACAAACGCAGCTTCACAACATGCAGATGATGACTCCGATTCTGCAGAGTGAAACACAATGTTTTAGACTACAAAGTGAAACTATCTTGTATGGAGTATTCTTAAAGGAAGCTACTTAGGTTTCCTGTTCTGGAACTACAACTAACAAAGTACAAAGGCGTGTCGAATAGATGCAAAAGTTTGGTTTGTGCAAGCGTAGCCTAGCTCGTTCCCTAATAGAATCTTGGGACATGGCATCCTTTGACTTTATTGATGGGTTACAGAGGAGCTTGCTTTGTACCCCAGCCACCAGAGTTCAAATCCCAGATTTGACATTGGTATTTCTCATTTAGGCGGATTATTCTTCAGTGGGAGGCGACGTTCCCGTCGACAGCGAGGCGTCTGTGGTGACTTCGTCAATCTCAAGACCCGACCGCCGGCTCAGTCTTTCGGAGGTGCTCATAGGGTAGGGTGTGTATGCGTGCGTTCATAGGGGTGAGTGTGTGCACGTGTATGTGAGCGTCTGCGTTGTACTGTGTTTCGCAAAAAAAAAAAACTTGCTTCTTAGTTCTTGAAAACCTTTGTTCTCCTGATTTTGACGGTACTGCTTCTAAACTTTAGTCCGCGCATTTCTGCAATGTAAATGAGAGAAACGCATCCTCGTGGCAACCAGGTGGATACAATAACATGGTGAATCATACAAGGCATCAATCAGTTCCTAGAAACAACATGGCCTAACTTAAAAGTACTTCATCATAGACAGATGCGTATATTTGCAAAAGAATTCTCACGTGTACATTTTGAGAACCACCTCTTGCATGTATTTGAGTGTCCTCCGAAAACTCCATGTATTTGAGTACCTCTGCCCTTGCTTCTTCATGCAATGCTTCATGCTCTGCCCAGCATGACAGTCTTCGTGCTCCACCTCAATGGGTGCGGGTAGAGCTCAACCAAACCCGCACCCATGTCCTCGAATTTTAACCATACCCGCACCCACACCCGCATCCGGGTACAAATTTTATACCATACCCGCACCCGCGCGGGTATTAAAAACCCACGGGTAAACCCACCAAAAAAACTCAACATGATATACTGTGTATTATGTATATGAAAATAATAACACTATATAATAAATTGCTTCTCTAGCAAAACATTGCTCCAATTCTCCACGTCTCCAGCAAGCAAACCAACGCTGCAAGTTCTTCCAAGTCAAAGTGCCAAATCCTAATTTGAAAAATAAATTGCAGAACATGAGAATACGACAGCAGTTTGAATATTTAAATTACACAAAGATCTGTTGGTAAACCGTAAGTACAAACCTCCATCCCCTCTTGGATGTCTTGAAGACATGTCCAAAAGCTAGCTTCTCCTGTATGAGCATCTGTAAATAAAATGGAGGAGTATGAGCAGCAAGAAAAATAAGAGGGGCTGTAAATAAAATGCACTATTTGATTACCTTTGAACTTGTTTCTAAGCCAATCTTGTGAGCACATTAAGACCTCCAACATATGAGGTGTAAGACGGCTCCTATGCTCATTAATTATTCGACCACTTGTACTGAAAACTGATTCTGAAGCAACAGTTGTGACAGGAATAGCAAATACATCTCTAGCTACCTTCCTCAAGGTTGGATATCTTGTTCCAGCAACCTTCCACCAATCCAACACATTGAACTTTTCAACATAAGGCAATAAGGCATCGCTCAAGTACTGCTCAATTTCACCTTGAAGTCTAGCTGCTGTAGGTGCTTGTTGAGCTACAATATTGTGGAAGACATTCATGATTGCAGGAGTTTTCGTTGTACTAATCACGTTACCTTCAGCGGGATGATATGCATCATCTTCCAATTCATACTCCTCTATCAATGCATGCAGACTAGCAACCATGTCATCAACCTTTCCCATACACTCATATGAAGATGGCTCAACTCCATTAAGCATGGCAAAACAAGCTACCAGCATCTGCTTCTTGTACCGAGGATCAAGAAGTATAGCTATGCCCATTAGACCTTGAATGTCCTTCCAATACTTGTCAAATTTTATGTTCATCTGTTCTGCCATTTCCTTGATAATTGGGTTGCTAGAAGTTGCCCACTGCCTCATTTTCATTTTAATTTCACATATCTTAGGAAAGTAAACATTGGCAGTCACATAATCAGTTCCCGAGAATAGCTCAGATATTTCATAGAACAATCTAAGTCTACCTACAACATCCATAGCAAACTGCCATTCTTTATCACTAGGTAGAGACACATATTGCTTGTCAACTGATTTTGCACGTTCAAACACAGCTCTATAAGGTAAAGCAATATCCAACATTATGAAAGTGGAGTTCCACCTAGTCTTGCAATCAAGTTTCAACCTTCTTGTTATTTTAACTTTTTTAAACTTTGCCATCTCCTCAAACTTCTCCCACCTCTTAGCTGTGGCAATCCAATATGCCACACTTTCACGGACGTTATCAATAGCTGACTTCAATACACCCAACCCATTCTTCACTATAAGATTTAAGATATGTGCGCAACAACGCATGTGAACTTTATTACCTTCACACAGGAGCTTGTTCTTGCCTATCTTGTCCACAATCAACCCAATTGCCTTGTCATTTGTTGTGCAGTTGTCAATAGTCACGGTCATCAGCTTTTCATCAATATTCCAAGCAACCAAGGACTCATATAATTGTTCAGCTATAACATCTGCATTATGTGGTGCTGGGACATAAATAAACCTACAATTTGCAGAAAGTTAAACAATTAGAGAGCAAAAAAAATATAATAAACATCTTAAAACATGCAATAGGGACTTGTGAGCAATATACCTGATCAGAATGCTCCTAAGTTTCCAAGATTCATCAATGAAATGTGCTGTAACAGCCATATAGCCCTTCTTTTGGTTGTCGGCAGTCCACATATCAGTGGTAACAGCGACTCTTGATTGGCCCATCAACATGTACTCTATAGCCTTCTATCTCTCTTCATTGTACCTTTCCTCAATGTCATTCCTACCAAATAAAATAACATGACATATGTTATTTTCGTATTACATAGTACAAGCAAAATCGGTTATAAAACAGAAGTAAATGGAGCTTGAATATTTACCTATATGTATTTCTCGTATGGAGCTTGAATAGGGGCTGAAGTGCATGAACAAATCTCCTAAAACCAACATGGTCCACCATAGACAATGGATAATCATGCAACACCAACATGTTAGCAAGTTGTTCTCTAGCATAAGCTTGATCAAAAGTGTAGCTGTCCACTCCAACTGCTCCATCATCTTTAGCACTCAACATCAATGATGATTGGCTCAATGTTTTGCCAGTCCTAGTCTTTATCTTCCTTAGCGTACATGACTTAAGATGTATGGCAAGATGATTAGTTCCGGCCCTTGGCCCTGCAGCAAGTAAAGTGTGACAATAGTTACACTTTGCCTTCCACTCTCCACGAATCAGCAACTTCTCCATTTCCTTCCAAACTTTAGAAGTGAGCCTGCGTTTAGCAGCAGCACTAATCTCTTTCTCCACCTCCTCTCCATTATCATCATCTAAAACGATAACATTTTCTCCAGAATGATTCCCCCTTCATCCATAGTTATGTCATCAACAGAATCAGAGTGGCCATCAGGTAGGCTGTTGCTAGTTTTATCACTACAAAGCAAAAATATTCAGTGAGCATCATTCACAAATTACATAATCAGTGAGCTTCATTTACAAAATATTAATGCACAATTTTTGTCTGAAATTACAATTAATATAAATATATTCATGCACAAGATATTCAGTAATCACACAACTAATACGATTGATGTCCAAAGCTACATACAATTTCTGTCAAAAACTGCAGATCACGTGAATACACGAATATTCACACAAATTTTTCAGTGAGCATCATTTACAAATTATTCAGTTATCACACAACGCACACGAGCACAGCAAACTTACCACGCCATGGCTGTCGGGCGCTTGCGCGCCGTCAATGGTGGCTTCCTGGTGCTGCTGCTTGGTTGACGCTGGCTGGTCTGGGCCACCTTGCGACCACGGCCGCGCCCTCGACTCGGTGTCGAAGAGTGTCGCCCGGGAACTTGCCCGCTTGCTGGATGTCGGAGCCGTGCAGTGAGAGATGCCTGAGAACCACTCGCCTCCTGCTCACCGGCGTTCTCCTGCTCCTGCTCACGTTCGGACCTCGGCTGCGGCGGAGCGAGGTCGTCGTGCTCCATCTCCTCCTGCTCCAGCAGGACGTCACCCACGCGGAGGTCGCCTCCGCTAAACTCCATGGCGACCAGAGCCGGAGGTCGGAAATCGTCAGGGCAGTGAGGTGAGGCTGTGAGGAGGAGATTGAGGAAACGGCGAGGTGAGGAGGAGATGGCGAGGGGAGGAAGAAAAGGCAGGGCGCAGGGCGGTGATTGAGGGGATTAATTGGGAGAGGAAACAAGAGCGAGCGATACGAGGAGTCCACGTTCATTACGAGCGAGCGATACGAGGAGTCGAGGAAGCTGGAGGCGGCGGCGTGGTGTGGTGCGTGACTTGGTGGAGATTGGAGCCGTGCGTGGACTACTAGATTTATTTGGGATTTTTTTCTTCAGAATTACCTTTGTCAATGGACCCACATGTCTATATACCGGGTATGTGGGTATGCGGGTATGGGTTTTGATGTACCATGCCCGCACCCGCAATACCCAACGGGTGCATACTTTTTACCATTTATTTAACCCATGGGTAAAGATTTTTTCCCATACCCTCACCCTAATGGGTAAAAACCCGCTGGGTATGCGGGTAATGGGTACCCATTGCCATCAGGAGCTCCACCCAGCATGTATTTTTATGTTATATGCATGTGGAATTATATTTTATAGAATACTCCCTCAGATCCAAATTACACTTCGTTATGAGTTTAGTCAAAATCAAACTTCGTAGAGTTTTACCAAAATATAGGAAAAGAATATGATCATCTATAATATAAAATCAATATTATTTTCTCTCAAATAAAACCAATACTATTAGAATCACCATAAAATAATTTTATTTCATATGTATTTGACATTGTACAGCATTAAATTACACCAACATGGCAAAGATGTTGTACTTGTCGATGTTATTTACTATGATTTCAAAACTGTTAAAAATGTTCAATTTAGAGCTACCAAAAGTTTAGTTAATTTATTAGTAACATATCGTTCTACCAACGTTATTGTTGACACTTCTATAGTAAAATATAGGGTCTCTCTAGCGCTCAATCGAATGAGAATTATCTTAATTCTCATTCACATGACGTCATCAATTTCAGTTGCAAGTCAAGTTGCAACTCATGATTAGCACGAATCACGAAGCAAATCAAACGGTCCGGAGCAGTTGCAAGCCCACTTGCAACTCAGGCGAATGAGAATTAACTTAGTTCTCATTCACATGACGTCATCAAATCCCAGTTGCAGTTGCATGTTGACTTGCAATTGATGCACGAATCACGAAACAAATCAAATGGTCCGAATCAGTTGCAAGTCCACTTGCAATTGATGACGTCATGCGATTAAGAACTAAGTTAATTCTCAATCGATTGAGAATTCGCAAAACCGCAGATTATATATGTGCTTATGGACGACACCAGTGGCTAGCCTATTTTACCTCCCTTCAGGCGACGACTGGTTTTGTGTAAGACTAAAACTGGGTATCCCCTCTTTATATACCCACTATGTATCAATGATATTTGTCTTAGACCTAGAACATGGCTCGATACAAAAGATTTAGTAGTCAGATCATCACAAATATATGTCATGGATGGCGGAGTTGTGCCCGCGGAGCCGCTGCCCGACCGACTACTTGCCGCTGCGCATGGTGGCTCTTGGCCGCCTACCAACGTAGGGCACGCTTGGTTGCTAGTACTAAATAGTCACTATGGTCTGGTTTTAGTCAACTTTGTAAAGTTTAAACCAATTGTTTAGGAAAAAATATCAACCTCTACAATATAAAATCAGAATCAAAATCATTATAAAAATATTTTAATATTATACAAATCTCAGCCCAACCGACGAATCGCGCGCGAGTGGTATGGAATGGCGGCCCAATTGGGTCGGATTGGAATCCGAGCAGGTCATCGATTCCGACTCCGGCTCCCAGTCCCGAGTCCCAACCGGAAAGAAAAAGCTTGGGCCTTTATTATCCCCAATCAGCACCAGCTTCTCCACCCCCAATTCGAGAGCTAGGGTTCTTCCAATCTCCCCCAAATCCCGCGGCGTGGTGAGTTGAGGCGCAGGAGAGCAGATCAAGAGATGGCAGGCGAGGAGGGTTCGTCCAAGGCGCGCACCACCAGAAGCAGAACCAAGAGGGCGGCAAAGGCCGGCGAGGAGTTTGTGCTGACACGGTGCCACCATGCTCCGATGGAGAAGAGCGCGCTGAGGTCGTGCACCACCAAGAGAACGGCGGAGGAGTCTGTGCGCACCACCAGGAGGAAGGCGCCGGCGGCGATCGGCAGCTCTGAGCAGAAGCAGCGAGCGGCGGCGGCGGCCAAAGGCGGCGACGAGGAGTAGGCTCCAGCGAAGAAGAAGGGCCGGCTGCCGCAGGAGGAGATCGATCTCCTCCTCGCCTGGGAGATGAACGCGATCGTCTGATCGTCTCCCTCGTGCTATCAGGGACCTGAAGCGCCGGAACCCCGACCTGATTCCGTCGCCGGAGGAGGAGATGGACGAGGAGTGGATGGACCTCTACGACGAGGCGCGCATGATTTATGAGCATCGAGAGGATATCAGGAAATGCCATGCCTGGGCCCGGAGCGAGTACCACAAGAAAGGCTATGTGGAGGTTGAAGATGACGTCCTCGTTAGATTGGAGCAGACCAAGGCATGGGAGGAAGAATTCAAGGCAGGGATAGCAGCAGGAACAATTTAAGAAGCACGGGAAGAGGCACTCCAAGAGTTTGATTTTTCTGATATGGACGATGATATGAAGAGGGTCTTTCTGAGATTCGAAGAGATGGTTCTCGCTTGGTGTAATCGTCAGCCTAGGATGATCTTAAGCACCGATGAACGCTTTGTGTATAATAATTCACTATGTCAGAGTATCCATCAGTTTCCCATTGCAGGCATGTTTGTGTGTTTGCAGTTTTAAGGCTGTCGTTCTGTTTATTTTTATTCGTCAGTTGCTTGTTTCTGAACCGTCGCGAATCTACTTCGGTGCAGCCGAGTAATGAGAGTTGCAGACTGGTCTTCCTTTTCAGACTTCCATGGATGATTTTCATCTTCATTACAGAAAACGAAACCTTGTGGCCGTCATCGGCGTCAGTTCAACAACGTTAAAACATCCCTCAAAAAGCTTACCACATTGTGGTGCTACTATGTAAATCATAGCTAACTGTTGTGTGAGATGCCTGCAGGCTGTCCTTCAGAGCTTGACACATAACAGCTTTTTTTTTTGAGAGAGCATTGACACATAACAGCTGATTCCATCTCATGAACGCTGGCGCCTGCTGGGAGCCTGTGATTGTGGGCCTTGGACCTTGGCCTTGTGGCCCAATCTGCCATTTCAAGTGGCACTAGCTAATGGAAAAAATGATATTTTGGATAACCTTTTTTTTTTTGCGATTTTCTGAAGAAAACTAGCCAAGCTGATGGCCCGTAAAATAAATGTATATAAACTCTATTTATTGACATGATAGAGAAAAAGGAACAATAGCTTGTTGTTCTCCCTAATAGATGTGCCTGCCTAGAAAAATAATGAGAGAATAGTACCCGACATACAAGTACTTGCGACACGGGTGTAAAATCATATAACAAATTGAAATTTTAGGTAAACTGGTTCCAAAATTTGTCACAAGAAAACTAGTCCAACCCCCACCCCCAGACGTAAACTTTTTTTTTGTCCCATATGACCTTAGTGTTGCCTCATCCATGCATGCAAGTGGTTATAAAAAACATCAAAATTATAGGTTTAGGTGGGAAATTCAAACTCATGATCTTGTGATGCAGCCCACAATTACTAGTAACCTGATTCTAAATCGCTTGGTGTTATGTAAATCTGCATGGTAAGGCAACACTAAGGTCACATATGACTTCAGGGGGGGAGGGGGGATCTGCCAATCCCCCGAGCTCTCTTGCCCTCATAGCCGCCTGAGTATGGAACCGGTCCAGACCGTGTGGCTTGTCGACCCTCACTGCCGCTTGAGGATGGCACCGGGCAAACTCATGTGGTCTGCCGGTAAGAAGATGGCGGCAAGGATCTATGACTCTGCTTCTCACGTGATAGTTTAGTGTTAGCATTAATCTTGATTCTAGTTGTATCACCCACATGGCATCGTGTCTAGCACCATATATTGACGCACAAAACTAACACGGAATGAACTTATCTACACCAAGTAAAGATCCAAGGTTACATCTACTTCCAAGCGGCTGGCGGCAAGACCACCGCCAAAAATTATAGAAACTGATATGGTAACGGGAGACCACGGCGACTACGCTTTATTTTTTGAGAACCTCGTCTAGATTTTTCGCTCAAACAAAAGGGCGACACAATTTTTTGGGGTTTTTTTTTTCTGGGAGCACCTAGATCTGAGTTGACTAAAAACTAACTTAATTCTTGGCGGGTCGGGTCACCCTCGAATTTATACTCTGTGAACTTTTTTAGCCTCGTGAACAATTATTTAATACCGCATGAATGAAAATTGTATCTTGTACATTTTTGTCTTTCGGTTGCAATCCATGTGCAATTCTCAAATCAAAGCAAATTGAATGTGAGAAAGGGACACTGAAGAATTTTCTTCCGTCGGATTCGGAACAGGAGTCGGAAAATTGCGACCCCACTCACCCTATCCAGTATCCAACCCATCCAGCTTCGCAAGGCCGACAACGTGAAGAGAAAGCTCCACCAGTCAGCCGCGGCCCCACACCCCCGCCGACGTCCACACCCGCGGCCAAACCACCGCCAAGTAAACACCGCATTAATTATCCGGCAAGCAGACGCCGCCGACGAAACAGCAGCCCGCGCACGGGCCGGCATATATGGGCGACGCCGTGGCGCGGGCGGCGTGCTCTCCCCGCCGTCCCCGCCGCCGCCGGAGCTGGGCATGGTGGCGCGCGCCGTGCAGCGTCTCGTGGCGCGGAACGACGCGCTGGACGGCGGCGACGGGGCCGGGAGCGGGATGGCGGCGTTCGAGGGAGCCGGCGCGCCGCGGATCGGCCTGGCGCAGTACATGGAGCGGGTGCACCGGTACGCGGGGCTGGAGCCCGAGTGCTACGTGGTGGCGTACGCGTACGTGGACAGGGCCGCGCACCGCCGCCCCGCCGCCGCCATCGCGTCCAGGAACGTGCACCGCCTGCTCCTCGCCTGCCTCCTCGTCGCCTCCAAGGTCCTCGACGACTTGTAAGTATCTCCATTACTGAAAAACTTCTTTTCGTACGAAACTGAATTTTGCTCCGTTCGATCATACTATGCTGCTCGAAGCAAAAACAAGGGTTACTGTCACCCTGCCGCGGTTCTACCAAGAACAGCCAAAGCATAACCACCATTAGCTGATCATGATGCACACTGACTACTATTCCTACCACTAAGATAATGTCGTACGACCGAAAGATGTAGGGGAGACCAACCACGGCCACATTTAGCTCTGAGAAAATGTGACCACAATTAATCCATAAAAGGAACTGGAAAATACCACTACTAGCACTGAATGGCACTTTCAAGTGGAGCAAGAGGGAAAGGTCGTGCACTATTTTCGTTGTTCTCAGTTAATCCTTGTCACATCAGTCAGCTGGTTGTTGTACTTGTACCACGTACTCTGGTATAACGACCGGTAGGTAGTACACTAGCTAGCGGTTCATGATCGATCCGTATTAATGTCGTCAAACGAAAAATCAACGTACGTGACAGGTTACGTGCATACATTTGTAGATTAATTAAGCTGCTCATGCATGCATGATTCCTGCATAATGTCTTGGTCAGACAGATCATGTATATATGCATGTCGATCATGGTGAATCAAGTGGATAGTTACAGTATACCATTTGGTCAGCACTGTTTTTTACCTGCCAGAAGAAAATTAACTGAACCCTCTGCTGTGGCGTTTCTTACAGCCACCACGACAACGCCTTCTTCGCGCGGGTGGGCGGCGTGAGCAACGCGGAGATGAACAAGCTGGAGCTGGAGCTCCTCGACGTGCTCGGCTTCGAGGTCATGCTCAGCCGACGACTCTACGACCTCTACCTCGCGCACCTCCACGACAAGGAGGCCGACGCGCAGAACCAGCACAGCAGGGACGACGCCGCCAGCGTCGACGAGTTAGTCGCAGCCGCCGCGTCGACCAAGATCATCGAGGAGCGGTCGGAAGACGGAGAAGAAGAAGACGGTGGTGGGTACGACGACGACGATGACCGGGTCAGGCGGCTGCCGAACGGCGCCGTGCAGTACGACTGGAACCAGGGGCCGGCGGTGGCTAACGGCGACAGCGTTATGCGGCGGCACTCGTCGTCGCAGGCACCGGCACGGTACTCCTTTTCGGGCTAGCAGACTTCAGACTGACGATGTGAAACTTTAATTACATACTGCCCGAATTTGACGTGTATAGATGAAAGAACGATATATATATTTATTGGAATCAATTAAGCTAGGCAGCTGGTAAAATCAAAACCAGATTTTATGTGCGAATTTGTACCACGTACGCGGGTGACTTATGACGTGTCACGTACGAGCCGTGCATTGCCTTCTCTCGTTTGTACCGTACGGTGTGCTTTATATTCTCTCGAGGAAAGCAAATGCAACTAGCTACTCCCTCCGTTCCAAATTAGATGACTTCCATTTGCCTACACTCATAGAGTAGATGGCAGTACGACACCAAGCCACCAACAGAGTGTCAAAGTGCCAATGTGAGAAGCCATGTTCATGAATCATGCATGCATCGTGCGCTCATGCATGTAGGCCCGCTATACTCATATTCTCCCTTTAATGTATTTTGTTTTCAAAACCGATTCTTGTCGGTAACAGGTCTCTGACTCTCTTTCGCAGAGGCCAATGGTTGGAGTCGCAGTAGAGCGCACTCAACGACCTGAGTTCGATCCCCATCGGGTATGAATTCCTGGAATTCTCACAAAGAAATACTCTTCTATATAAAAATATGCCGCCAAGGACTAGTCATGGTTGGTCTTGTTTTTCTTTTCTCGCATGCCCCTTGCAACAAGCATGGGGAGCCGAAGCGCCAGTCATCTAAGCCGCACACCATTGATGGAGACGACGGACGCGGTGCGGTGTTAATTTTTTTTTGGCGTGTCCCCTAACTACATCGTCGAGGTCACTCTAGGGGAAATGGATCCTACATGGTAATCTAGTCTACTCTAGGAAAATGGGTTTTACATGATCTTGCACAGTGATTTGACTAGACACATAGTAGTCATTGTCAACCATGTGATTTTCCTGGTTAGCTCTCCTTTCGCCCCTTGAATAATTCTCACCCTTCTTAAGCTCTGGCTTTCCACCCCTCCTATCTTCTAATTTAGGCATGCTTTATGCCATAGTTTCCAGCTGGATTCAGTTTTGGGCCTTGTTTATTCAAATCTTTCGTGCATGTGAATCTTTTGTTTGGGCTTATTACTTGCTCACTTTGTAGCTAGGCATGGCTGGGTTGCATCCAAGCCACGGTTCTTTCTATTTTATGGTATTGTTTTTGTGCCTGTGATATGTAACTTGATTTTCTTTTATGCTTTCGCGCGAACTCAACTTCTAGTGTTCATATCCATGAGCCGCCCTCCCGGTTCCACCTTAACCTCCATCTTGTGAGCCCCTTTATGGATGTCACGGCCGTTGATGACCGCTCTTGGGTGTTCACCGGCTATTCAAGAGGTTTTTCGTAACCGCCGCATGTGGATTTTCAGCGCTCATGGCGACAACCTTGTTCTTCCTCAAGGATCATTGTTGAGCCAAGCGGGTGAATTATGTCGGAAGGTTGCGCCTGCTTGCTATTGTCAATGAAAAATCTATGCTTCATCAATGGCAAGGATGATAGAGCATGCCCTTGTCTGCATAGGCATTCTCCAAACATATGTATGTCCATGTAAGTTGGAGGGAGCATGTCGGGGGGCTACCCCCGGGTAGGGTCATGGTGTGGTAAAAGCTATGCCCAAGTGTGGGCCAGGTTACAGTAAAAACCGGAGTACCTGGACTTAGGAGCGTGATGTAGGTGCAAACCGACATAAGCGTACCGAGTTAACCCAGGCCTGAAGGGACCGAGGTATCATGCTGGTGATAGCCGGCATGTGTCGACCGAGACAAGGGATCCGAGATAAGGATCCGAGATAACATAACCGACATATGTATGTCGGTAACTTGTGTGTTTTCTTATGTGCAGGAAGGGATATTTGAGGAAGGAGGATCCGGCATATCCATGCCGGGTTATCCTTGTGTCGGGCAGAGGTCAATGCTCCTGTCACATCCCGTCTGGCACGGGAGCGCCTGACACAGAAGCGCCTGACACGGGGGCGTGCAGGAGACCGAGATGGCAGGCCATCATTCCACCGCTGACTCCGGGTTATCCGGGAACAGACTGCGAGGCAGAGGCATGGGCAGGCCCTGTCTTGTCGCTGACCTCGGGCGTACTTTGGAGCAGAGACATGGGACAGGACATGGGCAAGCCACGTCCTGTCCACTATGCAGAGACAATCATGACGTGCAGGCGTGCGTGTCTGCAGTGCCGGTACGGAGAGGTGACCGTTGCAAGGGGTATTCCGGTAACCCGGTTTAGCCTATATATATGCCCTTACCCCCTCCTGCGTGAGGGACGGTGCCCAGAGATACTTTTCCACCATAGCTTCATCTCCTTCCTTGTGCTTTGCACCATTGTCGTGTGATACAGCTCAAGGAGCAAGCTTGTATTGTGATACCGAGATATATACAGAGAGACAGGCAGGAGTAGGGGTTTTACCTCCTCACGAGGGCCCTGAACCTGGGTAGATCTTGGTGTGCTGGTGTGTTCTTCGTGTGTGCTTCTTAGCGCGCTAGCCCTCTCCCGGATTCCACCAGCGTCCATCGGCCCCACACTTTAGCCATCCTATGGCATCTGCCGTGATACCACCACGACAGTTGGCGCCCACCGTGGGGCAGCAGCGGCGCTGGCTGGTGTGACATTCCGGACGGGCTCCATCATCAACTCCGGCGAGCGCGTCGTTTGCGGGCTCGTCTGCAAGCTCGGCGCGCTGAACTTCATCAGCGACAACGCGGGATGCTTCGGCAGCAGGCCGTTCCCGACGAACGGCTGCCTCATCAGCTTCGGCACCTTCGTGACCTACGTCGCCACCGAGGTTGTCTGCAAGTACCCCGAGCAGGTGCTTGTGGCTGAGGATCCTCCTGCTATCTGTGCGGCTCGCGGCCGGCGTAGCGCTCGCCCCGGGAGCTGCGCAGAGGTCATGATGACCGGCACTGCGGCTGATGCCGGTAAAGGAGACCCCGGCAAAGGAGATGCCGGTAATCCCGCACCAAAGGTTAGATCGGCGAAAGTGCCGCTGGAGAGGAGGGAGAACCTCCCCGGCCAAGCCGGTACATCCCATGTGCCGGTTAAGCCAGCTCACCTCGAGGAGATCATAGAGAAGTTAAATGTGCCGGTAGTTGCCGGTACAGATGCTGCCCAGTCAGAGGCAGAGTTGGAGGCACGGCGTCAGAGCTTGCTTCAGGAGGCTCTGGAGATGGCCGAGGTACGAAGAGAGTTTGGGATAACTGTCCGTGAGTATAACCTAGCACATGGTTTTACCCCGGTAGCTGCTCGCCCTAGTCGAGTAGAGGATGTGCGCAAGAGAGGTAAAAACCTCAATGCCGAGTTGCTAGAGATGGTAGATCTAGCTCCAGCAAAACTCCTAGTGCCTTATCGGTCGAAAAACCGAGTATAGTTCCCCTGCTAAGACTCTTAGAGCTGCCGAGGCAGCAAGAGCCGAGTTGTCTGGCTTATCCGGAGAAGCTCTCCGCAGGCAGCAAGACCGAGTTAATGAGCTGGTAGCTGTGGCTACCCGGCAGAATGAGGCCTATCGCAAGGCCAACACAGTTGCAGGTGGGTCCGATGTTGTTCACTCGGCTAGGGGAGCTAGTGGATCTAAGGGGCAAGCTTCTTCACCGCATGTCGGTGTAGATCGTGACCGGAGTGTAAACTCCGGTAAGAGCAAACAGATGCAGGTGTATGACCCGGCGTGTGCCGGAAAACAGTAGTTGGGCGAGGTAGTGCCGGCCGGGGTAGAAGCAATCCCGGTCAGGGCGGTCCAGGTGCCGGGGTAGTTAACTCGGCTGGCCGAGGTTATCCACCTCGGTATCCGACACAAAATCTCGCCCAGCAGCAGCAGCAAAATGTCGGGCATGTCCAGCAGCCGCAAGTTGTTGAGCAGGTGGCTAACCGCTATGATGATGGTTACTCGGCTATGGAGAAAGCCGGGTATCCGAGATATGAAGGTGCACTGGGATCTCGGTTGGGACTCGCCAGTTGTCACCAAATGATGCACGCTACAAGTTGGACAGAATTTATATGTCCGAGATGCTGGAAGAGCAAGGTCCACCTGGTCCGGCATGTTTTGGACCTCGGATCATGAGGGAACCACCGGTGCGGCACTTTCAGCTAAACCGAGGTGCAAAAACATATGACGGCAGCACCAAGCCAGAGGACTGGCTGACAGATTATGTGTCGGCTGTGCATATTGCGGGAGGTAACCGCAGATGGGCGGTGAGGTATATCCCGCAGATGTTGGAGGGGCCAGCCCGGATTTGGCTGAACAACCTGCGAGAGGGCAGTGTTGATTGCTGGCTGGACTTTGAAGAAGCATTTGTTAGCAACTTCTCCAGCACATACAAGAGACCAAACCGTCCTCAGCAGCTTGCGATGTGCAAGCAGAGGGATAATGAAACTGACCGGGATTACTTAACCCGGTGGAGTACTATTCGCAATTCCTGTGAAGGAGTTGTAGAGGCACAGGCCATATCTTGGTTTGCCCAGGGGTGCCGACACGGCTCCATGCTCTGGCAGAAGTTGCAGAGGGAAATGCCGGCCACTCTGGCCGAGACAATCCGGATTGCGGATAGCTATGCACTGGGTGATCCGATGCAACCTTTGCTGAACTCGGGAGAGCCGAGTAGAAGATACCCGGTGAACAACAGACCCGGGCCAGTCAGGCAGAACGATCGCCAGGACTTCGGTAACAAGAGGAGAGAACCGGATTACCGGTATGGCTCGAACCAGGTTGCAGCTGTAAACCAAGACCAGCCAGATGCCGGTAATAGCCAGCGTCCGAAGTTCAATGGCCCAGCATGGGGCCAGAATCAAGAAGGGAAAGGCCATGGGGTGACCAGAAGCCACCTTAACTTATGAGGCTATGTTGGATGGCCTTGCAGTTTCCACACCAGATCCTCGCAGCCGCGAACCATACAACTCGGCAGTGCAGCTGGTATCAGCGCACAAGGGGGAAGGAGCCAGAGCCGGAGGAAATCAATGGGGGCACCTCAGAGATTCCCCCGAGGCAAAACTTGCCGCTTACCGGAGCAAATGCTATCCCGGTGATCCCCAGTTCCGAGGCAAGCAGATCAAAGCCTGTGAATCAGTGAATGTCGGAGGGAACAACAACAACACTGGTCCCAGCAGGCAGGGAGAGTATCCCCAGGGAGATTACAGAGAAGCTCATCAGAGCTATGTGATATTTGTGACCGAGCCAACTGACAAGAAGAGCTTGCATCGGCGTGCACTGGAGGTGAACGCAGTTATGCCGGCAATACCGAAGTATTTGCACTGGTCCGAGCAAGAGATCACTTGGAGCAGAAGGGATCATCCCCGAGTTATGCCAACTCCGGGAGGTTATGCGTTGGTAGTGGATCCGACATTCTTCGGACCGACACTCAATATCGGTTCACCCGAGTTCTCATTGATAATGGGAGTGCTATCAATATCATGTACCGAGACACCATGGTGAAGATGGGTATCTCGGCAAACATGCTGCAACCGAGTTCTACACCTTTCATGGCATAGTGCCAGGTGTTTCATGTGCACCTATGGGCAAAATTTGGGTTGATGTGTTGTTTGGCACCAAGGACAACTGCCGAACTGAGAGCATCCAGTTTGAGGTAGTGGACCTCGAAAGTCCATACCATGCTTTACTCGGTAGGCCTGCACTGTCCAAGTTCATGATATCCACCCATGTGGGTTACCTCAAGATGAAAATGCCGGGTCCTAATGGCATCATCACTATCTCGGGTGATTACAAGCGTGCACTGGAGTGTGCCTCGGCTGGATCGTGCTTAGCCGAGTCACTGATCATTGCTGCAGAGAAGAAGAAGATCCATGAAGTGGTGGCATTGGCTCAGTCCACGCAACTCGGTATGCCGGGTATGGTAACCCGGAGCAGAATGCAACTTTCGAGGTGCCCAAAGAGACCAAGAAGATCAATGTTGACCCGGCATGTCCGGACCACAACGTCATCATTGGTACCGGGTTAACTGAGAAATAGGAAGGCGAGCTCAGTCACTTCCTCCGTGAGAACCGGGATATCTTTGCATGGTCAAATCAGGACCTGCCAGGTGTTCCGAGGGAGTTGGCTGAGCACTCTTTGTTCGTCAGACCGGATATGAAGCCGGTGAAGCAACCTATGCGGCGTCTCTCGGATGAGAGGAGAAAGTGATAGGTGATGAACTGGCCAGATTACTTGCATCTGGGTTCATCATGGAAGTGCTGCACCCGGACTGGTTGTCTAACCCGGTCCTGGTGGAAAAGAAAAAAGATGACCCGAATGTGGCCATTGTGTGGCGTATGTGTATTGATTACACAAACTTGAACAAGGCATGTCCTAAGGATCCATTCCCGCTGCCTCGGATAGATCAAGTGATCGATTCCACAGCCGGGTGTGAGCTGTTATCCTTTGTAGATGCTTATTCTGGTTTTCACCAGATACCACTGAACCCTGCTGATCAAATGAAAACTGCTTTTATCACCCCGTATGGGGCTTATTGCTATCGTGTCATGACCTTTGGTTTGAGAAATGCTGGTGCCACTTACCAGAGATGTATGCAAAAATGCTTGCATGATCAAATAGGAAAAAATGTGCAGGTGTATGTCGATGACATTGTCATCAAGTCTAAGGAAAAGCTACTCTGATTGATGATCTCCGAGAAACATTTGAGAATCTGAGGAAATTCCGGATAAAACTTAACCCGGACAAATGTACCTTCGGTGTGCCGGCAGGCAAATTACTCGGTTTCCTCGTGTCAAGCCGAGGTATCGAGGTGAACCCGACAAAAATCCGTGCTATTGAAAGCATGAGGTTACCGACATGTCTCAAAGACGTGCAGAAATTCACTGGATGTTTGGCATCTTTAAGTCGGTTTGTTAGCAGGTTGGGGAAAAGGCATTGCCTTTGTATCAACTCATGAAGAAAACAACCACTTCGTGTGGCCCCCGCAAGCAGATGCGGCGTTCACCGAGTTAAAAAGATGTTGGCAACTGCGCCGATACTGGCTTCACCATTACCCAAAGAGCCGATGTTGCTCTACATTGCAGCCACAAACCGGGTTGTGAGTGTCGTATTGGTAGTGGAGAGAGAAGAAGATGGCAAAACTGTGCAGAGGCCAGTGTATTACCTAGCGAGGTGATCTCGTTATCCAAGCAGAACTATCCGCACTACCAGAAAATGACATATGGTGTCTATCTGGCTGCTAAGAAGTTGAAACATTATTTCCAAGAGCATTCAATCACTGTGGTGTGCGAGGCTCCTATCTCGGAGATCATTGGGTGTAAAGATGCAACTGGCCGGTAGCCAAGTGGGCTATCGAGGTGTCCCCTTACACTCCTCACTATGAAAGAAGAGATGCCATTAAATCTCAGGCACTGCCGGATTTCCTGGTGGATTGGGCTGAAATGCAATATGAGCCACCACGGCCTGACCCCAATTACTGGAGAATGCACTTTGATGGATCAAGAACAAAAATTGGTTTAGGTGCCGGGGTAGTCCTTACCTCGCCAAAGCATGATCAGTTGAGATATGTGTTGCAGATTCATTTTGCGGCATCTAACAATGTGGCCGAGTATGAGGCACTTGTTCATGGGCTAAATGTGGCCAAAGAAATTGGTATTCGCCGGATAGAATGTTTCGGAGACTCGGATTTGGTGGTGCAGCAAGTCTCGGGAAATTGGGATGCTTTAGATGCCAACATGGCGTTGTATCGGTTTCATGTCCAGAAGATCTCGGGGTTCTTTGAAGGTTGCGAGCTCACGCATATACCTCGGGCTGAAAATGACGCCGCCGATGTACTGTCCAAGCTAGGTTCATCCCGGGATCCAATTCCACCCGGCATAGCCTTGGAGCATCTGAGGAAGCCATCAATCAAACCATCGCCGGAGTCCGAGTCAATTTTTATCCCGGCAAAACCGGAGTCTGGTGCTGTTCCCATGGACGTCGATGTCGGATGCATTTGGGAGAACCCGGGGACTGCTTGGCAGAACCCGGGGACTGGTTACTCATCTCGGAAGAAGTAATGTCGGTTGACCTCATGGAGGTGGATGATCGGTCTTTCCTGTGCGTCCTGTGCCGGAGTGGGCACAACCAATAATGGCATTTATGATGGATGGGAGTTTGCCAAGTAATGAAGTTGAAGCTAGGCAAGTGCAAAGAAGATCCAAGGCATACACCATCATCAACCCGAGTTATACAAGAGAAGTGTGACCGAGGTACTGCAGCGCTGTGTCGAGCCGCAGAGGGCAGAGATGCTCCTGGAAATTCATCAAGGAGAATGTGGTCATCATGCTTCATCAAGAGCCTTGGTGGCTAAGGTATTCCGGCATGGGTTTTATTGGCCCAGTGCTTTGAACCAGGCAGAAGATATCGTCAGAAAGTGTGAGGGATGTCAGAGGTTTGCTAAAAAGATACACCTGCCAGCCTCGGCACTCAAGACAATTCCAATCACTTGGCCCTTTGCAGTTTGGTGCTGGATATGGTGGGAGAATTCAGGCCAGCCCGAGGTAACATGACTCATATGCTGGTGATGGTGGACAAGTTCACCAAGTGGATCGAGGTAAAGCCAATCCGGAAGTGTGATGGTCACACAGCTGTGACCTTTTTGAAGGACATCATTTTGAGATATGGTTACCCCCATAGCATTATCTCGGATAATGGCACAAACTTTGCTGTGGGAGAGTTTGCTCGGTTCTGTGCGGATAAGAGAATTCGGTTGGACATAGCCTCGGTGGCACACCCTGAGGCAAATGGGCAAGTGGAAAGAGCAAATGCATTGGTGTTAGCCGGTATCAAAGCCGGTTGATTGAACCACTGTTGCGAACTCCGGGATGTTGGATAGAGGAGATACCAGCAGTGCTGTGGGGTCTAAGGACCACACCAAATCGATCAACTGGCTATACGCCATTTTTTCTGGTCTATGGAGCAGAAGCGGTCTGCCAACCGACATGGAATATGACTCGCCGAGAGTGGCGCTGTACACTGAAACCGAGGCAAAAGAAGCTCGGGAAAATGATGTTGATTTGCTCGAAGAAGCACGAGAACTGACCTTATCTCGGTCAGCTATATATCAGCAAAATCTCCGACGCTATCATAGCCGGAAGATCAGCCCTCGGGTATTCCGAGAGGGAGATTTGGTGTTGAGGCTAGTGCAACGCAAAGGCCGACACAAGTTGTCACCTCCATGGGAGGGACCGTTCATTGTGAGCAAGGCTCTGCACAATGATTCATACTATCTTATAGATGCACAGGCACCGAGGAAAAATGTGATGGACAAATCCGGAGAGGAGACCAAAAGACCCTGGAATGTAGCTCTACTTCGTCCCTTTTACTCTTAAGGGCGCAGTGTATGTATCTCGGTTTTTCCTTTGAATAAAATGCCGGCACTCCGAAAAGAAACTCGGGGACTGCCTTTGTCATATGCTTGTGTTTTATCTCGGTTTTTTCTGTGTTGTTCATATGTCGGATGATTTTGAGACCTCGTTTCAAAGTTCAAGTAATGTATGCTATTTTGTTGTGATCTTGTGACTCGACTGACGAACGCCGAAATGGCAGTCAAGAGCAGAGGTTATGGTATATGGTAAACATGAAAATGGACTCGGGGACTCGGTCCTAAAAAGATCCGACATATGTCGTTTACTAACCCGGTTTTTTCGTTCCTTTTCCTTGTGTCGGATGACTCTAAACCTTACCTCAAAATTTACAAGTATTGTATGCTATAATGATTGATCTTGTGACTCGACTGTCGAACGCCTAAATGGTAGACAAGAGCAAAGATTACTAAGTATAGTAAACAAGAAAGTAAACTCGGGGACTTGGTGCAAAGTGATACGGCATTAAGCTTGTCTTGTTGAAGCTAATATGATAAAAGTAGCACTGCGAAATACTTAAACGTATATTTACATCTGCACCCGGCATTCCGGGGATTTAATAGTTCAATGTTTCATAAGCTTAGGCAGCTGCCTCGGAGGAGCTCGGAGCAGTTGGAGTCTCGGCGGCAGAAGAAGCTTCAGTGGTTGGAGCAACCTCGGGAGTTGGAGTGGCTGCCGAGGCACCAGCAGTGTCGGATACCGGCTTCTCGAAGTCTCGGTTACCGGCTTCTCTGCAGTGTCGGTCGCAGCCGGCTTGGCGATGTCGGTTGCTCCAGCAGCAGCAGAGGTCTCGGTTGCTCCGGCAGCAGTAGTCTCGGTCGCTCCGGCAGTGGCAGCTCGGAGTGTCGACCTCGATCTCCTCATCGATGTCTCTTCTTCGTCTTCGCCCTCTTCATCATCCTGGTCATCTTCTTCGTCGTCCGAGTAGGCGGGACCCGGGATGAAGTGTCGGGTGGGAGCATAACTGGCCATGAATTTGGCTGCATCTTTGCGGCTCTCTATCAATGTCGGATCGAGGTCCATTTGGAGCCTTGGCGCAGGGAGCGCACGGCGTTGAGATTGATGGACTCGTACCAGGAGAGCACAAAGGTTAGTGCTTGATCAGCTCCGGCACGAGCTGCTGAGGATCTCCACTCTCGGATCCTGGCCTCGGCCCCGTCAGACACTTGGACAGTTCTTCAATGCTGGATGGAGTTGGAGATCCTGGCCATAAGGCTCGGTAAGCTTTGATACCGGCATCAAGAAGGTCCAGGCCAATGGCCTTCAAAGGAGAGATGCGGGCATTCAGAGCAGTCAAGTAATCTTCATATCCCATTCTCCGGGATTGGGCCAGCCTCGGCTCTCTTCGCTCGTGCCTTGCGCACAGTGTTGAGTGCAGCAGCCTTGGAGTGGGCGAAGTGATCTGAAGACAGAAAAGCTATCACCAAATTGAGTTATATACCGGCATATCTTAATGTCGGTGCAAGTAATGAAAGCAAAAGGAAAGGATAAAGAAACTTACAGTCCATCTCCTTGTTCAGCCGGGTGAGCTCGCGGAGCCAGATGTCGGATTTTGCCTTGAGGGCATCCAGTTCTCCTTGAGCCGAGGTAGCGCGAACCTCGGACGCTCGAGCGTTTCCTGTGCTTTTGAGCAGCTTCTCCTTTTGCATCAGGGCCTGCTCAATGCCGGTTTTTCACCCTGGACCCGGGCAAGCTCCTCCTGGAGCCGAGACACTTCTTGCCGTTCCTTCTGAAGGGCAGTGGCGTGCGCTTGTTCCTTGTTCTTCAGCGTCTCCTGAAGTTGCTTGTGGGACCTCTTGAGCTTGTTGTGGTCCAGAAGCAACTTCCGAAACACCGTGGTCCGAGCATTGGTGCAATCCTGAAAAGGGCAAAGAGTTAGTGGTTAGTTAAAAATTCATGCCGAGTAAAGCTGAGTGTCGGATTTCTTAAAGATTCCTGCCGAGTAAAACTCGACAAGAATCTCGGGGACTGGATGTCGGATTTTTGAGATCCTAAGTGTCGGATTTTTGAAGATCCTAAGTGTCGGATTTTTTGAAGACCGAAGTGTCGGATTTCTTGAGATCCGAAGTGTCGGATTTTCTGAGTTTAATATGAAATTTGGTGAAGTTTCGCGCTGAGTGATCTTTACTCGGGCGAGCACAGGTCACTCAACCCGAATCTCGGGGACTGGGGATTGTGTATGTTTATCATCTATGGCAAGGAAAATAAAAGTTTGGCTGAGGAAAAGATACCTCGGCAAGCTTGCTGGCTCGAAGGGTCGAGACTTGCAAATTGTGCATGGCCTGAGCAAGTGCACTGGGGCCAGCTGGATGAGGAATGACCGGGTGCGCGGAGGAGACCTCGCTTGTGTCGGCAGCATTCCAGTCCATGTGATACTGCTTCTCCGAGCCCAAGCTGTGTCCACTCTGAGTTTGGAGCTGGGGTAAAACCCAGCTACCGCTGGCAACTCGGGAGACAGAAGTGGTGAGAGCCTGGTGCTCCGGGGTAGTGGTTGGAGTCAACACCACTTGTCTCTCCGGGTTGGCAAGCTGCTTCCCGGTGGCTGATTGGCTATGTGTCGGCTTGGCAAGTGGAGTAGCTTTCCGAGTTGTCAACTCGGTGGACTTGATGGGGGACTTGGTGGTGGACCTCGGCCGGGGCGGCTGCTGCTGTTGCTGTTGAGGTTGTGGCTGTCCTTGGTGCTGTTGTTGTTGCTGCTGCTCCTGTTGTTGTTGCTGCTGCTGTTGTTGTTGTGGTTGCTGCTGCTGCTGCTGTTGTTGTTGTGGTGGTGGTTGCTGTGCGCCCGAGGTCACCGAAGTGTCGGCCCGCGGGATGTCGGTTTCCATGGTGGGGGCATCGGTGCCATCATCCTGGTCGAGGATCACGACCTCGGGAGTGACAGAGGAAGTGGCGGGTGCCCCGGAGTCACGCGGCCGAGGCTCGGCTGTACTCGGAAGGGGCAAGCGCATAGAAGAGGCGCTCTGCTCAACTTCAAGGGGGGCACTGCGTCAAACAAGAAAAATGTTATGTCGGGAAAAAGTTATCCCGGCAGAAGGAAAAAAGGAAGTAAGTTTGTGTCGGCAAAAAATATCTTACCCTTCAGTAACTGGCGGGGTCTTCTTGCCCTTCTTCGGCTTGACTGCTCCTCTCTTCTGTCGCTTCGCCTGCGGCGCGGCTGGATCCGAGGATGTGGAGGTTCCGGTTTTCGAGGTACCAGTCTCGGCGCGCTTGCGAGATGCCACTTGTTTGCCCGAGGTAGCAGGGCGTGCACTCGGGGCAGAGCCACCTGGGTTAGTTGGTGCCGGGGATGGAGGAGCAAAGGCGATGGGACGAGCGTCAATTACCTCTAGCATTTCGAGGTCATCATCATCTGACCAATCTCGGATGGAAGCTCGGGCTCGAGGCTTACCCGAGGTAGGGGCGCCAGCTCTCGGTATTGGCAGCTGATCCTCGTCGTCCGGGTCTTCTACCTCGGCGACGTCCGGGGCAGGGATGTCTTGGCCCCATTTGGCGGAGGGATCCTCTCCATCTTCGGTCTTTTGCCGAGTAAACCTCTGCGAGTTAAAAGCAGTAAAACCGAGTTAGTTTATGAGCGAAGTATGGAGCCGACAGAAGGGGGATCTCGGCAGAAAAAGTATGTCGGCATAAATTGCAAGTTACTTACTTGTTCCGGAAGCCGAGCTCTGTCATGAGGTTCTAGACCCCATTCCCATTCCTCGGTAGGGGTTTTACCTCCTCACGAGGGCCCTGAACCTGGGTAGATCTTGGTGTGCTGGTGTGTTCTTCGTGTGTGCTTCTTAGCGCGCTAGCCCCCTCCCGGATTCCACCAGCGTCCATCGGCTCCACACTTTAGCCATCCCATGGCATCTGCCGTGATATCACCACGACAGAGCACAAGCACTTCACATTGTGTGCGGGTGTTGGTTGTATTAAGGGAATCCAATTTTCCTTTTATTTGTGCCATGTTTTATTTTTGGTGGGTTGTACCCAGAAGCGTGTTGCAGTTTTTGACCCTACTTTCCTACTTTGAAGTAATATATGGCACATGTATTCGTTCATAAAAAAATCATGTGTGGCATGCTATATCCATTCCCCCTCCCCCTAATTATTCTTCTTTGTTTTTCTTCATTTGTTTTTCTCCATATCTGATCTCGTTTTTCTACCCGCAGCAATGCTCATGGGGAGCCGAAGCGCCGCTCACCTGCGTCACCCACCATTGGCGGGGGATAGGGCATGTAAAGTGTGGACCTTGTGTCACACACCTCTACACGTTGTTCTGTTAATTTTGTTGGCGCGCAACACCATGTCGCCCCGTCCCTTTCATCGCTGACACGGATGGCGGGAGATTCACCTCCCCTTCCCTTTTTGAATTCTGCCACAATTCTTGAGGCAGGTTAGATTTATCGCAATTTATACATATGTCAGTCTATACCTCAAAACAACAAATCATCCAATAACTAAACTAACAAATATCAAGTGCCAACTCATGAAGTCATTGTTTTTTAGCAGTTGTACCATGTACACCAAGTCAGGACTGTAAAGTTTAACACCCACCAAAAGATATACTTTGGATTCTAATGGGTGTTCAGTGCAAGTTCCAGAGGTTGCACGGTGGCAATCGGTGCATGTGGATATTTAGCACTCTTGGAGTCAAACTTCCTCCCACAGGCTCGTTATTGAGTCAAGCGGAGATAGACTTCGAAGGTTGCGCCAGCTTACTGGTGTCGGCCAAAACCTGCGCTTTATCAACGAAAATTATGATAGAGCATGCCCGAGTCGGCGAAGGAGGCATTCTTCTGACGTGTGTGCATCATGGAAAAAAATAGCGCGCTATATGTCCGCTAATAGCACGCTATAGCGTTTTGAGAATTGTCTCGCTAAATAAATCGTGTACAATGTCTCGTTAATAGCACGCTATAGCGCGATATAGCACGCTAATAGCGTATTTTTAGGCTGACGCTATTTTGTTATAGCACGCTATTTTTTTCATTGGTGTGCATCCACATGATTTGTCAGGGACGTGTACCCTTGGCGTTATTGCATGTGGTGTGGGGCGCGTCACGCACTTATTATTATTTTTGTTGGTGGGTTGTACTCAGTTGCTTGGGTCTTTGCCCTTACCTCGGAGTAATATATGGCGGGGGTAATCTTTCACACACAAAATCACGTAGGTGGGCTCGTTGTATTCATGTCACACCCCCGATTGTCGTTCCATGTTTATTTTCAACATTTGATCATTCTCCATATCCCGCTTGCAACGTGCATGGGGAACCGAAGCGCCGCTCACGTGCACCACCCATCATTGGCGGGCCACAGGGATCACGATTGTCGACATTGTGCCGCACACCTCTTCTTGTTCGCAACATCATGCCTTCTTTCCCTACCTGTTACCGTTGTCGTGCAACGCGGGAGATTCACACATCCTTCCCTTTTTCAGTTTCTTCTAGAATTCCCCGAGGTTGGTTGGATTTGCGCGCCTTCTTTCCCTACTCGTTACCGTTCCCGTGCAAGGCATCTCCTTCCCCTTTTCAGTGTCTTCTAGAATTCTCTTAGGTCAGTTGGATTTATCGATGTTTCTCACTCAACAAATTTCTACACCTACCAGTTCATATCTTAAAATAACATGCCATACAAAAACTCATAAAACTAAATAAATGGGTACCAAGTGCCAACTCTCTATCCGTGCATAAACAATTGTACCATGCTACATTAAGTCAGAACAGTGCACTCAACATAACAACATAGACTGACCTACTGTTGTGTACTTGTGTTGGTGTGCTTGTCGGCCTTACGTAGTCTTTGCGAGAAATAACAACTAGATCCAGTATAAATAACAAATAACAAACAGGCACAGAACTCCCACAGAAACCGAACGAGAACCGTAATAGTGCTACCGTCCAAGGCTCTAATTGCAAAACAAACGCCTCCTACGTCTTGACAAAAACAGCACGAAGCAGCAGCCGCTTTCCCTCTCTCTCTTCTTCCTTGTTCTCCCCCACTCGTCACACCCCCCGCACCGCGTCCCAAATTACACTTCTGCCCCCGCACCCCGCCTCGCCGCCACCGACGAGCACCTCGCCGGCCTTCCCCTTCCCTCCTCGTCTCGTCGGCGTGATGGCGTCGGAGCCCGTGGCGGCGGCTGCTTCTTCCCCAGCGGCCGCGGCGAGCGCCGGGGGCGGGAAGGACGACGAGCTGGCCGATCTGGTGCGGCGCCTCGTCGACGCCCTCGCGCGCTACTCTGATCGCCTCCCCTTCGACCTCGATCGCCAGGTTCACACTCGGATCTGTGGCCTCCGTCCCGTTAACGACGCTAGAATGATCTGTTGCCACTCCCTGGTAGCTGAGGATTTTCCTGGGGTGGCCTGGCCTGGCCAGGGTGTTAAAGTGGCTCCATTATTTGGGGAAAGGCTACGATTTTAGCTCTGTTTGTCTAGGTTGTGTGTGTTCCTAGTGGGTCTAGCAATTGCTGCGTAGATTGAGAAGCATCGATTTGGTAACGCGTTGTTAGCTGCTGTGCAAGCTTCGGGCATGTACTACAAGGTGAACATCCAGGTGGGGATTCGCAGGTCTTCACTCTTCAGTGTAAAACATTGGTCCTGTATTGCGGGTACTGCGATCGGGTTCGGCAAAAGCCAAAATGATCACGGATTGATGTGGTCCTTGTGATTTTGATGTGCCCCTTGGCTGAAAGAATCTGTTACCGGTACTATATATGATTGTCGGTTGGCGAGAAAGATGTAAGTTTTGTCTTATGGAATGTCCCGCAGTAATGATGGGAACTCTCGGAAGGCTACTAGGTGATCTCAAAAGACGATATACCTTTCTGGTTGGGTATAACGAACCGGTAGTGAACTATTTAATGATGCAATTAGGCCTGGAATTCGAGCCGAGCCTCGCTCAACTAACGAGTCGAGTTTGGCTCGGCTCTTTCATTAAATGAGTCCAGAAATGAAACTTAGCCCGACTCGGTAAGCTCGCGAGTAGCTTACGAGTAGCTTGCTTAACTCGCTCAAATACAAAGTGTGAATTTTTTCATATATTAGTGCCAAACTGTCAATATTTTTTGCACCGATAATTGTGTAGAGGTTCTATCTTTCAGCATTGATCTACCCTTTGACTAGAGATGTGAAATTATAGAAGGACCATCAGTGTTGTAGTTCGGAATTAGTAGGAAAATTACTAGTTTTTTCATATGCGTGCATATTCGAACACTTAGAATGCGTTAAACGAGTTAATCGAGCTACTCACTAGTAGCTTGGTGAACAAACGAGTTCAGATTCAAAACTCGGCTCGGCTCGTGAGACACCGAGTTCGAGCCGAGCTGAGCCGAGTCACGAGTTACTCATTTAGCTCGCTAGTTTCGAGCTTTAATTTCAGCGCTAGATGCAATGCTATTTTGGTATACCTAGGGTTTAGATTTTACCAAGTTTAGATTCCCAATGAGAATTGCTCAATAATTAATAGAATGCGGTGCTACTAGACTCTACATTAATAGACATAAATATATACGTAAGCACTTCATGCAGGACATCAAGTCCTGCGTCATCTATGTTGTGACGAAATGCTGTTTGAACAACGATAGGATTCCACAGAGTAAATGAAGCACCAGACTGATTGGGGCATTGTGTGTTTGTTGGCTAGAAAGAAAAGATATAGCAGTGTGTGTTCGCAAGTGCAAAATCCCATGGCTTCCCATTTTCATGATATGCTATTTTCTATCCTTGTTACAAGAATTATTGAAGTATTTCCTTCATTTCCTCCTCTAGAAACTTCGCTCGCTTACCACACTTGCTGCCATTGCCATCACACTTGTGTTTGCCTGGAAACTATTGAGAGCTCCTCAAGGGCAACCTCGGAGGCCACGAAGGCGGGTCGCTCCGTCACCTAGCAACACCAGCAGTCGATCACGGCAAGGTGCTTTGGCCGGAACGGATGCTTGCTCATCGGCGGATTCAATAGCACATGAAGCAATCAATCAGCTTTTCCAGCCTGTAAATGTAATGCTTCATTTCTTTGTTCGTTGAATACTAAAATCATGTTTGTGTTTTTATAGCCCCTGGATTGACAGTTGCTCGTTTCTTCTTCAGCTGACTCTCGAGCAGCTTGTCAGGCATAAACTTAGCGAAGGACGAAGGGTATTACGCAAACCTCTGCATTTCATAAATTTCAAGCGTCCTGTAACCTGTTGAAACAATGCACGATTTGCGCTAATGTGGGAATAACTAATTTAGGTTACCTGTCGGCTACTTGGCGTGATTTTGGAGGAAACAACTCCAGAGGAGCTCCAGGTGGGCAGAAATGCTTCTGCAAAAATCAAGTTGTATTGACTTTTATGGACTAATGAAAAACTCATGGAAGTATATCTTTGTGCAGAATCATGTCACAGTGAGACCTTCCGTCTTGGAGGTTCTTTTGGAAATCGCTAAAATTTGCGATGTCTATCTGATGGAGCACATTCTTGATGACGAAAGTGGGGTAGGTCCAGAAAGAACTCTTATGTTCTCTTGTTAGTTTATGTTTGTGCCGGTTATTGCCACCATCATATGCATACCGAGATGAATAGTTTTCATTCCATTATAGCTCATTATTGTTGATTTTGCGGTATTAAAATATGGGCTACACGTTACCTAGTTTTAGTTTTTGAAGCAGACCACTGTAGCTTAACCCTGGCTCACTTGAATCATGATGCAGGAAAAGGTGTTGTCTGCCCTGAGCGAAGCTGGACTTTTTACTAGTGGTGGTTTGGTAAGAGACAAGGTCAGTTGCGGAATATAACCTCGTGGACATAAATGTATCATTATTTTAGTATTGGAAATAGATGTTTGACATCTAACTTCTTGAAATCTACAGGTTCTCTTTTGTAGTACGGAAATTGGCCGTACCTCTTTTGTTAGGCAACTGGAACCTGATTGGCACATTGACTCGAGTCCTGAAATTGTTCACCAGTTATCTGTAAGTAAAAAAATGCAGCAGTGCAGTATTGCCCTTTCCGCCACAACAAACGGAAAATAGTAGTGTCTGCAAACACGGTTTGATTTGTTATTTCCTATTGCAGAGGTTTATCAAGTATCAGCTACACATATCGCCACAACAAGCGGAGAGAGCAGCGGCCAATGTTTTCAGCTCTACAAGCTTGGAACAGTTCTTTGGAGGCCTTGATCAGAGATGATACAACGAGGTAGTGCAGGAACATTCGAATGAAATTACTAAATCCCGAGAAGTTATTTTTGTTACCTTGCTTGTTACATATATTGTCTGACCTATGCTTATGATCCTACCTGAAATGCTCTAATCTTTTGTGCACAAATTTGCAGGCCAGAGTCCAGTGAGCCGTGGCATAGTGAGAACTCAGAGGAAAACCATTGTTCATTTTTTTCTTGAATGATGTAATTCGTTTTTCTTGTATTATGTGTAAAAATCGTGGCAAGTGCTAAACTTGTTCTGCAATGCCCATAAGCTATGGAAAGAGATAGCACCTGTAGACTCATGTAACTGTGTCCCCGTGTAAGCAAAATACTTCATAGTTGTTAAGATGTTATGTATTTCGAAAAATTGTAGAACGGAAATAGTTTTTCTGGATTGAACAATGCAATGCAAGTCCTGTAATCTCTCAACATAAACAGAGCAAAATCAAGCATTGGACAAAAATAGCTACTCTACTAGTATTATATTCTGTAATTTATAGACCTAAACAAAAGCAAAATCAAGTCTTCACTCGAGTCCAAGCATCTCCATATCCATCATACATTTTGTAGTATTGAATATCTCCAGCGACACGAGCTACATATAAGATATAGTGAGCATCCAGTAAAAGTTTCAACATGGACAGAAAAATTAAATAGCTATCCTGGATTGAACCGCAAGTTCTGTAGTTTGCCAACATAAACAAGTTCGAGCATCTCTGCCCCAACCTTACATTTAGTATTCAAAATTTCTTGTGACACGTAGTACAGATAAGATATACATATCTTGATAATTGAGTAAAAGTTTCAACATGGACAAACCATAACACAGCACCGACTCAAATCAGAATACCATCATCTCGTTCTTTATTCATAACCTAAGTACCTAACCTTACATCTTGGAGCTTGTCTAAGTACCCAGCGGCATAAACTACAAGCAGGATGCACACTGATAGCGACCAAAAACTTCTACCTAGTCGAGTCAGTCTCCTTCAGTTGGGCTTTTCTTCTTGGCACTTGGAGCATGTACATGTGAATCCATAGTCCGCAAGCTCGGCCTGCCGTTCCTCGTATGTAAGATCTTCATCAATGTAGGAGATGGTAATCTACAGTTTTGGAAATTTCGTATGTCAGCAGGTGGTAGAACTTGGCCAGAGTTTTCTTCTTGTTGCACAATCTTAAGCTTGTTTTACATAGCATTAGAAACGACATACCTCGTCGCCCTGGCTGATAGGCCCCAGAGCAATTATCACCGCGTGACCGTCATTATCCTGCAGCGGTAGTTCAACAGCTCTTATCAGCATCGCTGACTGGGAGTTTGGTAGGAAAATGGGCTAATCAGGTGGAAGAGAAATAAAAAATCACCTCGTCTCTTTTAAATGCTTTAGCATTTGGACAGCATGAATGGTTCATGCAGCTTTGTAGAGGAAAGAATGCCGTCCCTGCCAACACAAATTTGACAAGGAAACTAATCTTTTAGTGCTTGACAAGTAGAAAAAGGCACATAGCAGTACTCTGAAGGAACAACTTGCACATACCATCACAAGGAACCCCATAGTCATCACCCAAAGCGTCTAGAAATGGCTTCGTCACCTTCTCAGCTTCCTCCTGGGGTACATTGCATTTCAGATTAGGAAAGCCATAATGTAAGTGTGAGAGGAATTTATCTTACACGAAAGAAATTAAGGCAACCATCAAACAAACCTTCTTATCATCTGGAAGATCATCAATATGTATGAAGTAGTCTTCAACTGGCGATGCAACGACCAAATCACTGGAATGAAAAAGGTGGAAGTATGACTGGAGCGACTATTCAAGTCAAATGCAGCACTGGCATTTGCTTCCATTGTACAAGGTAGAGAGGAATACAATCGACAGAGCATATACGATCATCAAAATGAAAAATATATTTACTTACAGATTGTTCAGCTCAAACATGCCAATTATATGGCCATACACCTCAAGGGAAAACACTGCAGCAGGTTAAGGTAACTTGAATGGCAAAGATAACTAGTTATGATATGAAAGTTTGAAACAAGTCTAGTAACTGCTAAAAAGGATACATGGTGCACACTCAGCATCGAAGATCACATCCTTGAGAAGTTGCAGTGACTGCAAAACACAGAAGTCATGATCAGCCCACCCATTGCGTAAAAGAGGATAGTTGTGCACTTACTGCGTCCCCATTGTATATTTTACAAGTAATACATCATAGTTACCGTAAATGCAAGATCCCTTATTTCCTGCCTAAATGATGAAGCATCAACATCCTCAGGCAAAGCAATATAATCCCACCATCTGCAATCACAAGATAATCAGGCTAGTTGTTAAGCAAATATTGATTCAGTAGTAAAAAAGGTACTTAGAGCTCAAAAAAATATATCCCAGTGTGACCCAAAAGAAGGAAGACAAAATGACACATCCAGCCATGGGTATCTGTTAAAAGAAACGGACAAGCAGTTACAAGAATAGGAAAATCTACTTTGAAGTTATGCCTTACCTTTTTTGAAGCCCATGGAAAGTGGTTTCCAGGCTTCCATAAGCAAAGAAAAGTTTGATCCAGCAGATTTGTTTTGAAAGTCATGCTGCCTTTTGAGTTTCTTGTACCTCAACAGTGTGAAAGTGATAGCCTGAGATATGAAAAGTAGTCCATGCATGAGAATCAGGAAATCTTAGATGAGTTGCAGTTAGTACATAAGGAGTGCATTTATTCTTTTGTTTGTTCTATATCTGCTACAGTTGATATAGCTAGTCATTGTCTTATGCAATAAGGTTCTAAAGATCAGAAAACTGCAGTTTGAACTGGCATCAGCATCAACTGGCTTCTGCCTTAGACACTGGTTAGGTACCTAGGTCCTAGTCTTCCAATACATTAATAAAAACACTGCTCGGAGAATGCTAGAACATGAGAAATTAAAATGAACCATTGGAACGTCATATTTTGGTGCTTAGCGTCACAACCAAGAAAAAAAATGGACATTGTCACTAAAGTGAGAAACAAAAAGTATCCTACACATATTAAAGATATTTTCTATCACATACCTTGGCGGCAACCAAGAAAATATCATTGGTTCCTGAAAACAAAAGAGTGGATATTATCATATGTCTACGTGACGACCTCAATCGCAACCATTATTGATAATGAATGAATTGATATGGCATACATGCCATGAATGATGCTATGATGATACATATTCAAGGCATACTGATAGCTTACCATTGGCATGCTCTATGAATTTCTGAAGAGCAGATCTCCAGGATGGTTCAGTGTTGGAGCCAGCACAGAGCAAAGAATGGTAGGTTTCCCAATCAGACTCGGCACATGATTGGCTGCACAGTGCACAGGAATTAACAAGTTAACGATTTCTCAAGTTTCCAAAAAAACAAGTTAAATGTTTTCTCAAGATAACATTTTACTCAAGGAACAATAAGAAGTTATATGGTCTATTACAAGTTTTACATGACACAATTAGGTACAAATTTTAACATGATCGGCTTCTATAACTTATGAAGAAAATGTATATTAAGCATTTAATAGTCAAAATATCTATGCCTCTCTGAACATAAGTCAAAAGGAAAGGTGAAATCAGAAAGTTATTATGAACTCAAACCTGCAGTAGCGTTCTTCCTCACATCCATGACAAGCAACAACTTCTGGTAAAGAGAAACGATCTGAGAAAGGCAATGATATTTCACCATTCAAAAGTGATTCTAAGACCTCTTGTGGCAAAGTATCACTATTTCCCTTTGTTACATCAGGAGAGGCAGTGCTCGATCCCGATTCACTTCCATGACAGTGTCGCTCACTATTGCAGCCAATGCTTTGCAAGTACAGTCTATGTCCAATCTGGAACTCTATAGAACCAATGAAGCGGAAGCAATAGCTACACACGACGCAGTCAATCTGCAACGGAACATATAAAACAGATATAATACTTCAAGGAGTAACAGTTCACAAAAGAAATGAGAACAAGAGTGAACATCAGAACAATTTTGGTAGCAAGCGTACCTTGTTAAGACTGTGCTGCGCACCAACCAGTATTTGGTCCTTCAGAATAAGGTCCCCTTCATCAAAATCCTTGTTTGCAAAAACCCTGCAAGAACCCATTGGTTCAAGTGTCTTGGCTTTTAACTCACAACATATTAACAGGATTCCTAGTCCATCGAGGCCACACGGTAAGTATTTATTCAGTAGCAGTACCTTTCCCATGCTCGCCGTTGTAGTCCACTCTTACACCGTCCTGTTTCTTAGACTGTATGAGTTCATCATAGTATTCCTGAAAAGTGAATAGAGGTAGCACAGTTAAGTTGTCGAATGTGAGCCACAAGCCCTCAGCAATACTTACTGTATGTGACAAAGTGGAGCAGATTAATAAAAGTAAAATGCATCCATAGAAAGTGAGTACAAAATCGACACTCCTAACTTTGTTGGACTCAACGACTAATCAGCTTATAAATGACACTCATAATAACTTGGCATAAAGAAGATTTCCATTCTGCCATGACCTTTTTTTTATTAAATTCTGCCATAATCTTAACATTACACTAAACTGAATTCATGAAATGCTGAAAAAAGGTACCTTGGATCTTACAGTTGTAATTCAGTGAAGAAAATCAAAGGGTAAATGTTGCAGACTAATTAAGAACCAAACACACATTTCGACTCTTAATCTTTCTCTGAAAGGCAACAGCTAAGCAGCCTCTCCCATCCCACACACCCACAAATCCGTTCACTGGGGGCAGAAAAGAAAAGAACGCCCTCCTCATCAGTAAGACTGAACCAGCCACAACTGCCACCGCCCAAACAGTGCCCCCCTCCCAGCGAAATTCCCGACATTGGATCCACGAACAAGCCCAATCCAACTCCCTCCACCAAACAAACAGCCGCCACAACGCGACTAAGTGCTACAATTAACGAAATCTCAAGCAGCCGGGCTCACTCAGTGGCCAGGAAGAGGGGGAGGGGATGGAATGGAAGGGGAGGAACCTGGGCGGGCTGGAGAGGCGGGGTGGCGAGGAGCTGGGCGATCTGGGGGGCGAACTCCCGGTCCAGATCGCACGGGCTGGCGCTCCGAGCCATGCCGCCGGCGTCAGCTGGTGCTTTCTGCGGCTGGTCCGGTGACTCCTGCCGCCGCTGGGTTTTGGAGGTTTTGTACCGGTAGGTTTCGTTGCGGGCAAGATTGGTGCTTGGGCGACGAAGGCGTAAAGTAGGTTTCGTTGGGGACAAGGTAAGTGTTCAGCAAGGAATACGCGTTCGACCTAGGAAAACGTAAGACATCCATTTTTGTTTTAGCCCAATTCAACAGCCGGAATGGTCGCGGTAAAGTTGTACCGCCAACTCGGTTTCAAAATACAGGTGTGTTGGACCAACGACCTACTCAACTACTACTCGGTTTTTGTGACAAAATCAACAAGGTATCTAATTTCGACGATCTAGTCGTGATAAAACCAACCTTGAAAACAAAATCTGAATTTCAACTTACGGTTCGAGAGATAGAACATTTTAAAATTTGAAATGCAAAGACAATCTAGGTGAATGCATGCATGCAAAAGGATTCGTTACCATACTTTGGGCGTGCCCACAGCAGACTAATCTCGGACACGTATCCTTATTAGCACGGTCCATATAAATTTATAAATGATGGTTTACTATGTTTATTCGAATCAACCAAACCGTCCATGCCTAATCTCAATTGGTGGCAGCCTGAAGTTGTTTAAATCTTTATAGATGTAATTAAGATAATATGATAAACGGTTATATGTATTTATTGTATCTTGTTTTCTCAAATCATGTTAACATAAACTTTTTTTTAAACGAACCGTGACTTATATTATAGTCTCAAGTAGAAAAAAGACTTACTATATCTTGGTGTACAAGAGCATAATTCTTAATTTTGCTCAACATAGAGATTGTCATAATTCTTATATTATAGTCTAAATATCTTTTGAATGCATATAATTTTCTTTTCTTAATTTGGAACATGATTCTTCACTAAGTTACTATGTCACTACTATATTAACAAGGTTAATTCTAACTGCAATCAAATGGCTAGCACGCGTTGAGCAATATATCAGGGAGGACTTCCAATTTTATTTTAAGAACCAAGGAACATGTTAACAAAGTTTTTTTGGGAAACCTTAACAGTATATTGTCCATTTGTTGCATCGAACGACACCCCCAACCAGATGCTGACATGTCCATTTTGGCCCCTTTTCATTTCGTCCTATTTATCTTTTTGATATATTGCTACCGCTAGCTAAATTTCACAGTCAACCAAATTACTCAATAATAATAATAAAATCAAATGATATATAGTTCACACACTAATCAAAATATAAATTCCGATATTCCTAAATTCGATAAATTGTCAAACACAAGATATCAAATAAGGACTGCCCGCTTCCTTTTTGGTTCCACATTTGGTAAGCTAAATTATTTTGGTGTCGAACATGAACAAACCAGCCACGGATTTCATGACGCATCTCAAGGTAATGTTTGAACTCAGCGGGTGCATGCTCGGACTCAATCAAAGGGCCCTGAAATTTCAACCCCGCTAGATCATAATTCCATCATCATGCTCATTATGCATAATCATGTTACCCATGATCACACATGTGGTTATCACCTCCCACATTGTGTCGACTTCCCATTTTCTAACAGGGTGCCAAACAATACCCAACAATTCTTAAGAACACCAAATGCTCTCTCCTCACCTTTTGCACAACTCTTTCATTCTTTTGCAAAGAAAGATCTTTTATTACCTTGGGGATTGGAGATTGTCTTTATAAATGTAGACCACTGTCCAAGCTTACTGGAGACGGGTCTTCCTTTGCTCTAGCAAAAGTTAGTCGTTATCTTTATTGAATTTGGATCATTATTAAACAACACTCTCGAGTACCGAACCAAGTAGCTCCTCAAAGAACGCGTCCGTCGCCTCAACTTTCTCATCATGGTCCGAGAGCACACGGCCGTCTACGTACCCTCGGTTTGGAAATGAAGTTTCCATGCACACGTCTCTCTTGGAGCCACAGGAGACCCGCATAATCGTCCTCTCGAGTGAGGAACACTATCTTAATTCACCGAAGAAATCCCCGACAGAAATTTCATGACATTTAACGTAATTCACCAATTAACTGTTCCAAAAATGCAAGTTTCTGGGTTCCTCTGTAATTTCTTTGTTTCTGCGGGAGCTAGCTGTAATTTGTACTGAGTTTCCTGTTATATGAATCAGATCCTTCCTAAAAAAAAAATGCAACTTTATATTACCGCTAGCTTCTAGAAAATAGAGACACGTAAAAGGTAAATTTAGATGAGAAATCACCAACACGATTTTATTTTGAGAAACCGAACGGCAGGAGCATTCATTTTAGACGGAAGGAGAGAATCTGTACACAGGTGACAGGTGGCATGCTTTTGAAGGGAGCATGCCAGAATGCATCAGAATATCACTAACACTATCACTCTCCGTATTACCGACTTATAGTCTACACATCATTGCAATCTGAACATACGGCGGGCTCGCAGTGGAACAGCAGAATAAGGAGGAAGAGACATGTTGGCTTCCAGTCGTCCTCCCCAGGAGGCTTTTTAGATTCGGTTTTAGGCTCGAATAGCCAAATAGCGCCGAAATGCTACCAGTCATGCCTCGCAGGAAGCAAAATAGCGCCGAATAGCGCCGTTTTGGCGCCGGCGCACCCAGCCCAAACCCAACAGGCTGGGTTCCGCCTGGGGGGCGATTTGCATGCAAAACGGCCCAATCTGTCCCACTGTCATCCACCTACTGCTTTTCTCTCTCCTTATTTTCTTCTCTCCCCACCCATGTGCCCTCTCTTTCTTCCCCACCCACCCACGAGCTCTCTCCTCTCCTCCGCCCAGCTCCGGCCACGCGCCTCCGCCCCAGCTCCGGCCAGTCGCCTCCACCCAGCTCCGCCGCCGGGAGAACCGCGATTTTTGTGTGCTTCTTCTCGACCTCGCCGCGCTCTTCCTCGTGCCCGTGGCCGTCCGCCGCCGTGGAGCTCGCCAACCTCTCGCCGCCTTGGAGCTCGGGTCGCTTCTCTTCATCCGGGCGGTGGCCTGTGCCAGGAGCCGCGCTCACCTCATCCCCGGCTTGCCGCGCCTCCTCTGCTTTTCCCCATCTCCTCCCGCGCTCACCCGGGCGGCTCCATGGTCGTCGTGCTCAAGCTGCTCTCCAACGCCAAGACGGCAGGGGCGTTCGTGCCGGCGCCGCGACGGCAGGGGCGCCGTGACGGCACGCCTCACCCTCACAAGAACGCGGTCGTGGCCACCAAGGGTTGGCTGGCTGCCGCCGCACCTCGGGCTGGCTGGCTGGCCGCCGCCTGGCCGTCGCGCCTGGCCGCGCTGGGCGTCGCCTCTCCAGGAGCCCCCCAGGAGGCCACGCACGCACGGGAGGGCATCTCCGGCCTTCTCGAGCTCACGCCCCTGCTCTCCCCGTCGAGCTCGCGGCGCGGTGGATGCGGAGGCGGCCGGCGGCGCGGTGGATGCAGAGGCGGCCGGCCGCGCGGGACCCCGGTGGCTTCCATGTGGAGGCCGTGCTAGAGGACATGGCGACGGGCGCGAGCTCCGGCAGCTCCGGCTGGCGTTGGATTTTTTTTAACTCCCTCGTGTTGGGGTGGGGTGCGGCTGGGAAAATGCCCACCCCAGGTTTCGATTTTGCGCCGTTTGCCGTCGCCGAGCCTAATTTAGCGCCGTTTTTGCGTCCTGGGAGGGCTTGACGGCTGGAGATGCCCTTAGTCTTGATGATGTGGTCACTGTGTAGGATCAAGGACGTGGCCCACGAACACGATCACCCCTGACTGCTCCTCCATGATGACAAAAGTGAAGGATGGTCAGCAACGAACTCGACCGTGTCGGGCCACTTCTCATAGGTTATGGCTTTAGAGGCCTCGACGTCCTTGGTCCCTGCTTCGCTCACCTTGACGACCACGGAGGGTACAACTTTGCTCAGGACCGTCGGGCACCCGTCGTAGTCCTTCTCGCACACGTCGCGCAGGTCGGCCACTTCAAGCGAGAACGGTAGCGAGAGCCCCAGGCGGCGGAGGTCGCTCTGGAGGTCCTGTTTGAAGTTTATCTTAAACTTTGGCAGCTTAACGCTGACACGCTTGGTATCGGTATCCGACGTGGGCAAAATGCTGGAGAAGTATCCTGGAGCCGCGGTGATCATGTCGACCATTGTGGCGAGGCCATCGTTCTTGTCCGGGAGGAAGACGAACATGGAGAACCGCGTGTCACTGGCGCCAGGCGACCTGCCAGCAGTGCTTCGGACATCTTTCTTGTAGGAAAGCTTGAGGACCTTGAAGCCGTCCACGCACGAGAGTTGATGGCAGCAATAGCGGCGCATGAACTGTGCAGTGACGCAGATGCCGTCGAGCCGGTGGAACTTGGCCGCCGCCGTGGACTTCGAGTTGAAAGGCGAATGCCAGTCCGAACTGAAATGGACAGCGTCGACGAGCACGATGTCGGTCCCGGTGCTTACGTCGTCGATGGAGATAATATTGACTTTGTTGCGGAAGTGGGAGTAGAATGGACCATATGGTGATGGTGAGGTTGCTTCATTCACCCAATTGTTGATCTTCGCCACTGCTTTCTCCGGCTTAACATGTCACAGTCGATTTGTTAAACATAGTTAGATTTCAGTGGATCTCCGAATCGTTGAATTTAAGTCAGTTGCAGGAATTGCGAACATGGATATATTACAGAAACATTTTTTGTGACAAAGTATTGCAATATATAAGGCGCGCTAACCTCTTTGGCGAAGCTCACGGTGCGGGCCTCGTACTTGTAGAACTCGGCGGCGACGTCCCGGAACGCCTTTTTTATCCTTCCGCAGGATGCGTCGACCCAGACACCAGCGCCGAAGAGCACATGAGGCTCGCCAATGTACGCCGATTTAACTGCCAGGACGTTGTCGGCGACACGGCGCCCGAAGGCAGCGGCGTCCGACGCTGACGGCGCGCCAAGGAAGTTGAGCAGCTGGGCCTGCGTGGCGCCGAGCGCGCCCGCGGCCAGCAGCGCCAGCGACGAATGGACGGACAAGGGCGAGAACGCGACGTTGCGTTCTGTGGCAGTGGCGTCGCCGCCGGAGTCGCCTGCCGGCGCGAGGTGCCTGAGGAGCCGGAGTGCCAGGGACGTCGCCCCGTCGCGGGCTGCGTCGGCCATGTTGATAGCAGTGTTCGGAGCGTCGCCGTGGGCGAGCGTGGACATATATGTAAGCAGCAAGCGTGTGCAAGAACGTGTCCCGAGGTATGCTCTGCGGCCGTCGCGATTTCCCAGACCGGCGTCCGTACACCTTCCAAGAGCACGAAGAGTTTCGAGGCAGAGTAACGTACTAACAGTAATCAGTGGGCGTGGGACCCGTGCACGTTCGTGACGCGAATTTCTACCGATCCATCGCCTCTGCCGAAATACAGAGTAACGTAACAGTAATCCTGCTCGGCCTGGCTCCTACTAGTGAGATTCTAGGTCTCGACCTCTTCTTCTTCGGTGTCCTCGGCGGCTTCGCTTCTTCGGGGATCTCCGCCTCCATCGACGCCGGCGTCAGAGGTCGGAGCGGGGACTGGAGTCGGACAAGAAGACAGTTGCGAGGGAGGGAGGGGATCAGAACTGACCTCGTGCAACTGGTTCTTACTCCTCCATGGCCCCGGACCCATTAGACACGGCGGCTTGGCGGGCCGAATTAGCCCACAAATGAATCTTTGGATCTAAAAAAAAAAGTAAAAAGCCGCTTGGTGTTCCACCAAAAAAGCTTAGGTGTTTGATTATTCCCATAAAAAAGGTGTTAGATTATTTATTTATCACCTAATAAAAAATACTACTCCGTATAAACAAGCTAGAGGACTAGGCGTAGGCGACAAAAATATACTGAGAATAACCATTAAAAACTCAATGGCATTTGTCTTTAATATCTATCTCTATTTTCTTCAAGCTACATTTAGCTCTTATTTCTTGCTACTGCGTGTGAGTGAATGGTGATCACCCAGCCTAATATCCAATCTCTTCTGTACACCGTCCCAGCAGCAGCAAGGATCTCAAAACTCAAGTTACCGACTGCAGAGTTTTCTAACACACTCCGCCAGTCGACACATGATACGTTTTGAAAATCAAATACAACAACGCTGTCTTCAAGTTCCGTCTAGTTAAAGAGTTCAACTTCATACAACTTCTTGGAATCAACCAAAAAATTGTGTAGCATCATAATAACAAACAAGATGATCCGCCATTGGGGGATTGGATTAAATACTGACTTGGTTTGGCCTCCGCCAGAAAAAAAAATATGTACAAGTCGGAGCATCAAAATCAAGAGACACAAAAAATTCTTCCCTAGATATGTGAGAGACTTCTCTTATCAGCAGGCCCGTGAGCCTATGATGATACTCACTGACCCTCCAGCGCCTGCGAAACTAGGATAAGAACTACACTAGAGGAAACTTGTGCAACAAGATCTTGCATAATTTAGCCATGCCAAGGCTTGTTGATCAGCTACTATATGTTGAAGAGATAACTGAGATCTTCTACAGTGAGCCGAGTTGCGATGCCACCAGATATCTCGTCGCCGAAAGCGGATTCCACCATCTCTCTCTTTTTCGCCTGGCAAGAGGAACATAAACACTTTGTCAAACAGAAAACAAAACAGGGATGGCACACACACAAGCACGGGCACGGTGCGGAAACTAAATTCCATTTTTTATCACCAGTGTCTACTCCACAATACGGAGTATTATAATTCGCTCAACAGACCTCCGACAGACCATATTATCAAACAAAATAGAAAATAAGTCCTGGAATTATCTACCTACACAGATCTTACTACTATGTACTATCTACATTCATCATTAATTCATCTTCATATAAAAGGACAGTGAAGAAAGGTGACACATTCGTCCTAATAAATAAGAACAGAAAACTAACTGAAACTGAGAAGAGCCATCCCTCCTTGTTGAACCATATATGCTATAAACTAGATGTGGAACCATTTCTTTGTAACTGTTAATACCAATTTTACATGTTCAGCCAAAATATTACCTGCAGAGCTAAAATGCGATCTTCCACTGTGCCATCAACCGTAAAACGAGTGACGGTCACATGACGGGTCTGGCCAATTCTGTGAGCTCTGTCAACTGCCTGGTCCTCAGCATAAGGGTTCCACCAGGGATCGAGCATAATCACATGGCAAGCCGCTATCATGTTTAGACCAAGATTACCAGCCTTCAGGGACATGAGCATTACTCTTACCTGAAGAATGAAAACAGTTCTTTCTGGTTACTTGTTGAATGGTGGAATGAATCAGTGTCTGCATATAACAATAAAAAGAACGAGTAAAATACAAGAAATGTTACCTCTGGGTCTGTCTTAAACTCCTCCACTGCTGCTCCTCTTACATCAAGGGACATTGACCCATCAAGTCTCCTGAATTTTATGAGATTGCTATTCAGTGAAAGCTCCAGCACGTCCAGCATACCAGTCCACTGGGAGAAGACTATTGCCTTAGAAGGAGCTATCTGGCTTGGACTTGATTCGGTAGTATCACTATTGACGAGTGTGTTAAGTGTGTCAACGGCAGCCTGGACCTTTGAGGATATGTAACTTTTTTCACAAATTGAGGACGTTTCGTCTGCTGCTGCAGATGATTCGTCTGCTGCTTCAGATGATTCATCTGCTGCTGCAGATGATTCGTCTGCTGCTTCAGATGATTCATCTGCTGCTGCAGAACTAGCTGTTGCATACGTCTGCAGCTCATCAGAGAGACAGAGCCTTAATACTGGACGTGAAAAAACTGATTCAGCGCTTAACTTCTGTTTGCAAACGGGGCAGGCTTCTTCTTCACTTAAGCTTTCAAGTACACATTCATAGCAGAAAACATGACAGCACGTTGTTATAACAGCATTCTCAGGTGGCTCCTGCAAAATGAGGTGAAATTAAATTATTCTACTCACTAAAATAGTTGTTGAAGAACTAGCCTTTCAGATAAAGAAATTCAGTAACCTTTTCTCCTGTTGTGAACCTTTTTTCCTTCTGCAGAAAAAAAATCCAGATATAAGGTAACAAACTTTATAAATATAGATGTTGAGTGACCAGGATTCTTACCTCGCATATAAAACAAACTAAATGCCGTGCTTCCAGCTTTTCGAGCAAATTTATCACTATTTCCCTCGGAAGCTGTTTTGCCATTTCTATGGATGCCGGGTTAGTCAAATTTGCATGATTGTCTTCTTTCAGAAGAAAAGGGTGATCACAAGCCTGCCGAAGCCGCAGCAGCAATACAAGAATGTTTGCATAGTTTTGTTTAATTGTCCCAGCAGCAGCAAATTTCTGTGATATAAACAGAAACATATAAGCATCACAAACATTTCCCAATAAAATTTCTCGACAATTGAAGCATATTTTGGGAAAAGTACTAAACAATAGTATAAATTATTAAGAACAACTCACGTTGAACTCAGGACTGCTAAACCTAATAGCTATAAAGTTAATGCAAATGTTTGGATCATGTTAATTAAAAGAATAGCAAAGGCAAAGAACAATCCTTCCGATTTTCCGAGCCCAACACAAAACTCACCAGATCAAAAGGTTTTAGCAGATAAGATAAGGCAGCAGGGATAACAAACAGTTTGGTAAGTATCACTAGACAATATAATCATGCTACATTTTTCTAAGGGACGTTCCTGAAAGTCACGACTGAGTTGTATAACTCAGCAACTGAGCTGTTCAAAACTTCGAGATACTGCTTTTGAGATTAGTAAGCAGACCATAATTACGAACAGTTTAGATATGATCCAAACACACTATCCTACTGAGTACCTAAGGATAGAAAAAACTGAACAAAATTAAGTCTGTAAACTTGAACCTGCCTTGAACTCTTGCCGAGAACCTTCTTCGAGAGCCAAATAGAAATATCGCTCCTCTTGTGTGAACTTTATTTTCTTCAGCTCAATTGTCTTCGGAGGTATTTTTATGATTGGTTTTCCGTCAAGTAGTGTTTCTATATGAAAACAGTTCAAACGTACATCAATGGAAGAAATCACAGGCAACGAAGAACCAAGTTAACCGTCATGTGACTTTAGAGCACCTTACTTTAGACACAAAACATGACGGAACTGCCTTCCGAGGGAAAAGAAGTGCAAAACACAAACAGCATCTAAAAAGTCGAAAGGTGCTCACTGCCTAGTATGGTTCCCCATACTTTTAAACTTTGTTCCCCTCCTTCAGTTTTCTAGTTTTCTGTTGTATTTCATGGCTGGTAGAATGGAAGATATTTATGCTAATAAATATACACACGAGAAGTTACATTCCTAAGACAAATAAGGTTGCAGTTTTCAATACGAAAATGTCAGTCAAATACATATGCCTCTACAGATAATGTATCATCGATATTACTAGTGGTCATGGTAGTGATTAATGCTGGAGTTGGTTCTGTAGGCATTTGTTAGATAACAAAAAGGTTCAAAACTGCAGACAGGTATGTATATATGTATCCAAAGTATTTTATTTCACCTTTTGTGCGCCGCAGCAGAACTATCTTCAACACAGTTTGGAGTTTTTTATATCCCTGACTTGAACCTCTAGAAATTGGCTTTTTTATCATCGATTGAAATGATCCATAATCAGAATATGGCTCATACTTTAGAAAGCGGAAATAACTGTAGAGGTCGTCAATTGTATTTTGCATAGGAGTGCCCGATAGGCACCATCTCCTTTTTGCTCTTAATCCACAACAGGCTCTAGCCGATTTAGTCCGGTGATTTTTTATTGTTTGTGCTTCATCGAGCACAACTCTAAACCATCGTACCCTGGCAAGTGGGCCACCCTCAAGTTCAGTGTCTGAACTGTTAAGTTTCTTTTTCTTACTTGCCTTTTTCTTGTTCCCTTTTTGATGTTTTCTTTTATTGCCAGCACCAAAATCTGGACATATCCCATACTTTTCACTGTTCTTATGCTCCATATCATCATCAGGGTCTTGTTTGGGCACTTCCTGGCCTACAATAGCATATGTGGTGACAACAACATCATATTTTGCCAACTCAGTTGGATCTGTAGTCCTTGAACCTCCATGATAAACTAAAACAGATAATTTGGAACTTTCTGTAACCTTCGTAGAGATCTCACTAGCCCACTGCTTAAGAATGCTAGCCGGGCACACCACCAATGTTCCTGCAGATGGTCTTGTAGCAGATCTCATGATTGATGCAGAGGATGGAAATCTCACTCTGGTCTTCTTCTTGGGCTCAACTTTAACAGGCTTGACCATTTTATCAACAGCAGTCCCTAACTGAGCACAGAGCTCAAGATTGGAGGCAAGCCTATCTGAGGGTTCACCCTTCATTTCCTTCTTGTTCGTTATCATTACTGTATCATCCTCATCAAGGTCTAATGATACAAAACTTTTACTGTCCGAATCAGCAGACATGAAGTTAGACTGCTGAACCCTCTCCTTTTGGATGAGGGAGATCGTGGATATTGTCTTCCCAAGACCCTACATCACGGAAAATTATCAGTCTCTAAGAAAAGAAAAGAGGTAAAGTAACTAACAGCTAGTGAAATAAGCTAGGAAAGGAAAATAACCTGATCATCTGCCAAAATCCCACCTGGACAATGTGAACTATTCTCCTTGGAGAGCATCCAAGCTAATGCAATTTTCTTTCAAACATAAAAGAAGAACATACCAGTGAACAGGATATCTCAAGTAATCACACATTACAATACCTAAGATTTTGGAAGATAAAATTTACCTGGTGCTTCAGGAGTGATATTGACATAACACCTTCAGGCAGATCCTCTTCCTTTGTTTCTTGACTATATGCTGCATAAACGTTTTGTTTAAAGTAGTGCAATCCATAGTAAAAAGGAATCGGATCAAAGTTACAGCACAATTAAGCATAAATGATCTTTACAGTGACTTGTTTGTATCGACCAACCAAGGAATATATACCTGTAGGGCTTCTTCATATATTGCTCTCTCGTCACAACCAGAAGGCCGATGTTCTACGTTTGGATGGCTTTGTGTGCCAAATCCATTAATTTGAGCACCATCAACTGAATTCCAGGACGGCATTGATGGAGGAAACATCCTATGTGAATGTGGGCCATCATATGTGTAGACATCATCTGAAAGTTATGAAAATATCTTATTAGTCACAGTTTGCACCAGTATGAATCTTTTTGCTCAAGTACTCCTATCATAATATTTCAAGGAACAATATACATAGTACACACCGTTATCGCTATCAATTTCGACCTTTTGGCTGCTATGTGGGCCTTCATATGTGTAGACATCATCTGAAAGTTATGAAAATATCTTAGTAGTCACAGTTTGCACCAGTTTGAATCTTTTTGCTCAAGTACTCCTTAACATAATATTCAAGGAACAAGATACATAGTACACACCGTTATTGCTATAAGTTTCGACCTTTTGGCTGCTACCAAAAGGTAGTTTCCAATCGGCCGACATTGTAGACGAAGACACCCCAGTTCCATTAGCAGCACTAGTTCCAAAATAATCAAACTTTGCAGTAAGATCCTCCTTGACCTTAATGTCATTCAATAATGAATGGCTGGTTGGAAATGATTGAGGCGGAGCCGTATACATAAAGATATCATCTGAAAGAATCGAAAGGGGAAAAAGTAAAACGTTAATGATGCTAATCACGGGAGTCACCAGTTTCTATTTTAATCACTGAAAATTATCAGAGTTAATCAAGTGTACTCACCATCGTCATTTTCAGTCTTCAGGCTGTTACTATAGGAGGAATCATGAAGCATCACAGAGGAACTTGAGATAGGATAGATCCTGTGTGATGATGAAACAGCCGGAGATCGATAAGAGGATGAAGCGTGAGTGCTACTTAACCAATCAGCATCATCCAAAGCGATTGGTTGCTTTGCAATATTCTGGCGAAATGGTGTGTTGAATAAAACAAGAGAACGGTCACTAGGATCATCAGAACCAAGATTGTCTTTTCTGTCCAGGCCCAAAAGAGTGATGCCTACACCATCTGAAGGCGATTTGGTATCGTCTTCACCATCTGAACACAAGTCAATGATCTCCATATTGCTGGCGAACTTGTGACTGGAGCCCGAGCTGTCAGAAATCTGACTTGTCAACTATCTTCTGCAACAGCCAGGGTGGTCTTGCCAGTTCAAGGGTCTGACTTGGAAGTCAGAATGGATAATCCACGCCTTCTACCAGTTTGATGCACTAGCTATGGTTGATCCTCACTGCTAGCCTGCGAGAAGGTAAATACATGTGAGGGTTGGCAATAACACCTGTAACAAACACTATGTGCAAGATAACAAGATGCAAAGAAGCAGGAGGATAAACCTCTTTAACAATAACGCCCTGAAAAGATACAGTACCGGGACACGCAGCTTCTAAATCATCAACAGAGAACTAAATCAAACTGTGATACTGTACTTTTTATCCGAAGGCATAACAGGAACAGGACAGTGTTTTCACACCCCAAACTGCATCGCAGAGGACTGATTACATGAAAAAGAAGCGAGAATCAATTCGCGCGCCACAAACCGGATTGCATAACCCTAGTCCACTCGGCCCCATGATCGCCAAGAACTCCCCAGCAGCTGCCTAAACGACCGATCCCTAACGCGACCCAAGAAAGCGACGGGGAGGAATCCGCAGGGGGCAATTACCTCGTCCGAATCGGTGAGCCCACGCGGCCGGCGGAGATCCCACCGGAGCGATGGGCGGGCGGGCGGGGAGGAGGAAGAATCGCCCGACGCCTTGGCCAATCTGATCGTGGGCGAGGGGATCTAGGTTCGTGGCGGCTGGCGGGCGGGCGACACAGTCAGTCTTTGGCTCTGGACTTTATCATCAGGCGCTGGTCGCTGTTCGGTTTGGTGGCTGCCCGGTGGGGCCCACGTGATGGGGCCCGCGTGTCGGTGGCGGCGGGCGGAGCGGGAAAGGAAACGTTCGGATTGGTTGGAAAGATTTGGATTTCGGAGAACGAGAATCGTGGGCGGCTTGCCACGGAAGGAAGGAAACGCGTCAAGGAAACGGGCAGGTACTTACCGTTAGGTGATTTGTTTACGTTGTGATGATTTGTTGCTGATAATCTGGTCTAGAACGAGATCTTAACGTTAATTTGACCGTTAGCGTGTGTTGTGGGTATACCTGGCCATGAGAAGCCCGGCCCGGCCCGAAATTCCAGGGCATGGGCCACCATGGGCTTGTCCATGGGCGGGCCTAGGCCTCAGATTTCGGCCCGAATGTCGCATGGGTCTGGATCTGGGCTTTGCATATTGACGTTTTAAGGAAGAAGCCCGGCCTGAGGCCCAAAAGCCCGATGGGATTTTGCACTCATGGGAGGGCTTGGGCCTGAAATATAGGCCCGAATGTCGGATGGGCCCGGGCCTAGGATTTTGCCCGTGGGCTTTTTTAGACCCGGCTCGACCCATGGCCAGGTATAGTTGTGGGTGGCCGAGCGAGTCTGATAGTACGTAATTCACTTTTTTTTAGGGAAGCAGCAGGTTTGTTGCGGATTTTATTAATCATGAACAATTGTTACATCGTTAACAAGTCCCTCTACCCGTAAAAACAAAGTCCGTCCAGAAGAAATCTAGGAGGTTCATCGACCCAATTAGAAGAAAAAATATTCTGAAAACTGAACCTAGCTATCTCGTGAGCTGCCTGATTTGCTTCCCTTGGACAATATTTGAACTCCACTCTGCCAATAGAAGTGACAAAATTTACTCAGTCTGCAAAAATTGAAGATGGTTCATTCTAGGGGTGAGAACTGGTAGTGGATAATCTGAATTATCCGACATTCGTATTCGACAAATTGAAAATGGAAGTGGTAAATATCCGAATCCGAACGAAATAGAAATGAAAGTGGTAAATATCCGGATTTGTTTTGTAAAAATACAAAACAAATGTGGTATTGAATTCTCAAACAAATATGGATATGCAAATGGATATATCCGTATCCAAATAAAATTATGTAGACAGGTTTGGTAATTCTAACATGATATGTCAATCAACCAACCTAAAAGAGTAAGAAAGTGGTCAAATATATTTTCCGGGCTTGAACTTTAAACTACTGTGTATTATATAGCTATATTTATCACTCTACCATTTTATAATTGACTCATTATAAGGCACAAGTCTATTATTTTATTTTATTCGTATCCGTTCCGAACTGAGAAAACATCCGATCCGCATTCGTATCCGACAACATCCGTATTTGTATTCGTATTCGTTTAAAAAATATGAAAACGGATGTGGGAAGGGCACTATCTGATTCGCATCCGATCCGTTTCCACCCCTAGTTCATTCCACCACCTTGCCTCTCCCGTGCATTTTTTTTTTAGAAAAGGGGGGTCCCAGCCTCTGCATCGAATAGATGCATACGGCTTCTTTATTAATTTATTCAACAAAGGTCTGACAAAGAAACATATATCAAAAAACCTGAAGCCACCACGCAACACCTACGAACTCGACAATGAGTGAGATCATGTAAACAGGGCCTTGTGCCATGAAAACGCGAACTCCACCCACCAACTAGGAACCGGGAACAAGTCGCATACCCCGAGACGCCCTCTAGGCGAAACGAGAGCGGTCATCCGGTCTAGCAGACTCCTGAAGCAAGAAGTCGTCACCACCATCGAGCCACCTCCATCGGACTCTTCAGGTTAAGATCCGCATGATACTCGACAGGCCTGCCGTCAATGCCACCATGGCACCAGACTGCGCCTCCTACTGCGCGCGTCCATCATCACGCGCCCGCCGCCGAGACCCCGCTGCTCCATGCCGCCGGGACCCGCCGTGTGCCTTGCGGTAGATGGAACACCACTCCTCCTCTTGCATTCTCCGTCCGGCAACTGCTCCAAAGACAATGCCCCCAAGAGGGAAAGCGACACCGACAGCGCCGCCATCGTCCGACCCGGGAAACCCGGGATCTAGGGTTTCCCCCAGAGCAGCGCGAGTGGGTAGACGGTAGCTGCAACAGGGATGCCTTCAACAAGGTAACGGCGTGTAAGCGCCGCCATCGCCAGTCCTGACCGTAGTCAGAGCTCGGTTTTCACCGGCAGCCACGCCTCCCCAACTCGCCGCCGGGCTAACCGTGGCATCGAGGGATCACCATAGTCAGCCGGCCGACCACCTTCGGCGAAGAAGGAGACCACCACCACGCCCAGGGCCGGAGCCCCCGACGCCCTCGTGGTGCGGGTCTAGCCCAGGATCTGCCGCCATGGAGTTGGAGGTCCGGACTTCGGCCCGCCGGAACCCATAGGTCCAGACGAAACCATCGCCTTCATCCCGTCCGCCGCCACTGCACGCCAACCTGGCCGCCGCCGGCGGCCCGCACCACCGCCGAAGATCCAGCCGGAGAAGTGCGCCGCCCCGCCGATCCAGATCGCGGCCGAGGGAGAGCCGCCGCCGCCGCCCGGCACGCCACACAGCCTAGGCCGGTGATGTCCCCAGCGACGGCGGGGAGAGGAGTTAGATCGGGGGAGGGGTTGAGGGCGGCGAGGAGGGGGCACCCCGGGGGCGGCGCGGCGCCGCCGCCCTCCCGTGCATGCTTCTATTGTTTCAACTGAATCAGATTCCGCAATGATGTTGTTGAATTCCAATCTATTAGCTAGAGCTAGTCCCTCACTCATGGCAATCGCTTCACCCATATGGCCATATTAGCTGACGAAGTGTGAGGGAGCAGAAGGCAAGAAGCTGCTATGAAAGATCCTTCAAAGTCTCGTAGGATTGCCCCACAGAACCTGTACAAGTATCACTTGATTTTAGCAAAGTTTGAACTTATTTCGGTTTCATTTTTATTAGTTCAGATCTGGTCCGGAATTCCGTGGTCACAAGAAATTTCGTATCCAATTGAATCTTGTTGAACCATGTCTCAGGTTTTACATGGATGGTTTTTTTTTTTTGAAACTTTACACGGATGGCTTGATAGGGATAACGCTTATTTGGGGCGACACCGTTTGTCGTCACCCATGGGGTGGTGCATATAGGCAAGACCACAAGAGCGATGGGTTGACACAAGGAAAATCGAGGGTGGATGAGACGACGAAGGACAATTGAAGGGTGCGTGGGGCGATAGAGGAGAAGGTGATGTGGCGAGGCGATGGCAAGCAAAAGGTAGGAGGATTGGGCGATGGTCGTTATCATCTCCTAATACAGTAATATGATTGTATTGATTATTTCAAAGATGTTACGTTACTTTTGGGCACCTTTATAAAACAAGAACAATGCGGTGAAATTGGAATTTACATCAGCATGTTGACGTTCCAGCCTTTTGCTTTTGCCTTTCGATTTTCGTCTAAAACTTCTCGTAAACCCGGTTGAAACCAAATATATGCTCTAGCTTAACTAATCTTGAAGATTTTGAATAGTTATGTTCCCGAATATATGAAACTAGTTATGGGTGCACAACAGTGTCAAACATTTATTGAGTTCTCTACAAAATATTAAAATCATAAATATGTGATATGCTACAATACGATCATTTTACAACAAAAAAATCATACGAAAATTACCATTCGTGAACCATACATAATAAAACACAAAATGTACATGCATCACTGCTATATAGTCATCGTCCATTTGTTGTCTTTGTACAACATGTTATAATTTTACACAAAGGGGTGTGAACACTGAGCACACCTAGTTACGGAAAATCCCCGCATTCCACCCTTTTTACATGAGTAGAGCAATATACTGCCCGTCATAAAACCAATTTGATGAATTATTGTCATAAAAAATGGTATTTTACTGCACAATGTTTAGCAAGTTCACATTGTAACATATGCTCTCTCTGTGGAGTGCATACACAGCTAGTTCCGGAAAATCCTCATCCCGCTCCTTGTACATTAAACCATTTTCGATGACTTATTTTCGTAGCAAAATGGACTTTTATCGCCAAAATTCATTGCATTGTCTCCCATTGTCTTTTTCAGTCCTCTACAAATATTGACAGTACGCTTTTTTTAACACAAACAGTACGCTTTCAAGACCGACATATACATATATATATATAGCTCTGAACGGAAGATAACATCATTTTCAGCTTGCAATAAAAATGCAATTATCACTATTACATCATCAAGGGTGTCTTATTTGTCATAGAATGGCCATCAACATGATAAACATGCAGGAAAGTCTTAGCCCATTCAATTCACCCTACTGAATCGAGTTAAAATCAGGACAACAAAAAGTTACTAGTACCAAATTGTACACCGAAACGAGTCAAAATCAGGACAAATTCCAAACTTTCTGAGTACAAAAACCGCCAAAAAATGACCGGCCAGCACCGGCTCTTCTCATGGACGCGAGGAGGGGCCGGGCCCCACGGAGAAGGGGCTGGGCGGGCCGAAGTACGGCACGCTCGCTGTCGCGGGCGGCACGGCGGTGGATGGGGCGACGAACCCGGGGAAGACGGCAACGGCAGGTTCCGTGAGCGGGGTGGACGGCGGCGTGGTGGCGGTGACCGGGAGGAGCGGGACGCCGTAGAGTGGCTGCCCCAGTTGCTGCTCGCTGCAGCGCGGCCACCGGCACGTCGGCTCCGTCCTCCGGGCCCCCCAGAGCGTCCGGTACGCCAGGCCGAAGCCGAGGGCGAGGCCCGCGAGGAGCAGCGCCGTGACGAGGCAGAGGAAGATCTTGGTGGCCTTGCCGACGTAGCAGCACATCGGACTGGGTGAGGCAAAGCTCTTCTTCTCTGTCGCTGCCTATCGTCTTCTTCCTCTCGAGGCTCCAGCTACCACTCTCTCACACGAACATGCAGAATTGAGAAATGGCGCACGCGTGCGTACAGAGAGAAAGTAGTGAGTCGCTGAGGGTCCAGTCCAGAGCAGGGGGCACTTGGCTCGGCCGCCTCGCTTTGTTTTTGGTGCTGGTGCTGCTTGTCGGTATAGCTAGCACTCGTGCATGGCGTCACGTGCACGCAGCTGAGGAGTTTAATTAGAGGGAGCTAGCAAGTGGTGTACTGCATATAGTCTAATTTGCACTGATCTCTATGCAGTGTAGTTCAGTTTAGTCAGTCGCTAGAGTTTGTGTAGGTCTTCTGTCAGTAATCAGTGAGTAATTGAGTATCTAAATCTGAATGTGTTATTTACCTGTTACTATGTATAAACGAGATTGCTTCATAGCAGAGTATGAGATAGTGGAGGTTATGTGGAGGAGAGAAAGACAGAGACACTGTGCACCACACTTGACAAAGTTTCTCCAATAATGTTTCACCTTTTCTCTCTCTTTTGCCTTTTCTTCTTCTTCTTGAAGATGGAATTATGATTCGGAGCGCAGAGAATCAGAGATGAATCCAACAGGTGGCATCTCATCTCAGTGGCTGGGTCACGTGCTGAGTTGGTCCAAAAACAGCTTGCAGTTTTGTTCCTTCCAGCCAAGGTGGTTAGGTGTGTGGTGCTTGGAATCCTTTTGAATTTTGATTCAGATGCACTTTGTACCAACACCGAGACTGATAGTACTACTGATACGACTACCTAACAAGCTAGCACTACTAACCTCCAAAGTTTAGTACAATGACTAAACATTTTTATCTGGGGATTTGCACTTTTTGCGCTGCTGCAGAGATCAAATCATTTCTTAAGTCCATCGTCAGAGTGCGCACAGGAACTCTCACACAAGGCAAAAGAAATCACCTGTCAGACTGACACACGCAACGGTATTAACAGCCAATTGTGCTTTAGACTGAACCATCTATTCAACCCCAGAACAAAAACACACTCATGCAGCATGTAACATTTCAGAAAGCAAGTCAAAAGTTGCAGGACCAACAAATCCTACCCAAGAAGACACAGGTCAGACTGTCACACACAACGGTATTAACAGCCAAGTGTCCTCACACTAATCCATCCTTTCAATCCAGGAAAAAAGAACTATCTTGGGGATTTGCACTTTCACGGTCGGATCACAGCATTTCTTAAGTCCTCGTCAGAGAGTGTCGCGTAGGAACTTTCACATAATGCAAAAAAAATAAGCACGTGTCAGACTGTCACACACAACGGTAGTAACAGCCAAGTGTCCTCACACTAATCCATCCTTTCAATCCAGGAAAAACACTCATGTAGTGTGTAACATTTCAGAAGGTAAGTCAAAGTTGCAGGACCAACCATCCTACACAAGACACAAGTCACCCTACTCTCCTCTAGCAGGAAGAGACAGACACCTCATAAGATCAGATTCAGAGACACACCGGAACCAACCAAGTAACACTCACAGAAGGAGTTTCAGGCAAGGCAAACACCTATTATTGGATCACTATGTCAGGAAGAGTGGTAACTGCAGAGTCAGCGGAGGATGAGTCCACCATCTTGGCGACCTCGTCCGGGTTGGCGCCGACGATCGTCTTCACCACCTCCTTCCCCTTGACGAGGAAGAAGGTGGGCATGGCCTTCACTCCCAGTTTGGAGGACACACCCTGCATGTACAAGCAGCACACATGGTTGCAGCTTAGCTTAACTGAACTGGGGCATCTTACGGACTTAATTAATCGAGCGATTTTTGTTTGTTTGAGAAATGAGTCACATCATCGGTTTATGATTTCAACATAATCTTCAGAGACAAGATGAAACATCACATCAGGTTATGCCTTGCTTACTACTATCTCCTGTCCATTTCTCTGAAGAAATTTCAGTCTATCATTTTGCTCTCGGGAAAACGATGCGATGCTCTGAAGCATATAAACGAGAACAATCTGGAAATGAACTTTTACCTGGACATCATCGACGTCGACGAAGAGGAAGAGTTTGTCGGGGTGGGTCTGCGCGAGCTCCTCGAACTTGTAGTTCATGGACAGGGACGTGACGCATCACGACGCCCCGAAGTGAGCAACCACCTGCACAGCGCAGCGCGGAGGGGATAACATAACCAAAGTCAACTTCTGAAGCCGATTAAAAAAACAGCATCTAGATGCAGGATACAGTAATTATCAGGCGGACAGTTTTATCACAAATTAGCAGAGGAAAAAAGGCATAAAACATACAACAAGAGAAAGAAGAACAAGAAGGAATGCCATGGAATATGGATTACTGTTCATAAAGGATCGAAACGCATCCGGCCTGAACAGGAACTGAAGAATATGATCCAAGGGAGAAGAGAAAACGCAAGGAATAGGGGGGAATGGATGAACCGACGCACCGTGCGGCCTTCGTTGGCGGCCTGGGTGGTGAAGAGCTCCCAGGCGGCGTCCTTGTCCACCTTCACCACCCTGGAGCTGCCCACCTCCCGCGGCTGCTGGATCTCCACATCCATCTGCTCTGGCCTAGACACAACAGAACCCTCTGATTGTTCTTCGCCTTCCTCCGCCTCCAACAAGAAGAACAAGAAAAGGAAAGGAAATCACACAGGCTGTCTCGCGAGAAAAGGCAATCCACTATGTACCTACGTGCCGAGCTCACATCAGATCGGAGCGCATATTAATATTCTCCAGGCCCTCCGTGGGCCCGGTGCGATCAAGTGACCCGATGCAGTTCATGAAAGGGGGGCGTGAGTTCGGAGTTTTATGTCGACCACGCAAAAGAATATTGCCCAGTGATGGTAGAAAACAAAACATGTGACGTACGCCAAGTGGCATGTCGACAGAGAAAGGAATGGTTATGAGGCAAGAGCTTGCTCTAGAAATAGCAACGTCGCCTGAGCTGGTCAAATAGCGGCAGAGAACGGGCCGCTCATAAGACCCACGTCACGCCGCACCGGTAACGCTAACGTATGTTTGCTAGCTCGCCGCTACAGTTGGCCGAATCGCACTGGAGCAAGTTGTTTGTCAGTACATTGTAAGTTCTAACTATTTTCGTGTAACTCTCGTCACTCCGTGACTCGGATTGAATAAAATAGTGGACTTCATTGGACAGAGACTCAGTATTTTTTTTTTAAATCACTTTTAAGGTTTAAAAAAGCTACTTCTTATATACATCGGCGGACCCAGCGCCCCTACTCCCCGGCGCTCGCCCGGGCTTCCGGCCGGATGCGTAGAGTAATTGTATGGTATTTGTACAGTATATTGTCTAAAAAAATCATTTTATACCTTCAAATGCACTGTTTGCCCGGGCTTTGAGTTTGCCCTGGGTCCGCCACTGCTTATATATGAATACATAGAGATGTTATCTACACATATGTAGAGTTTCGATAGATAATGAGTTGAACGGTAGGCAGTGGCGGAACCCTAGATCCCTGCCGCGGTCTCCCCTCCCTCCACCTCATCCCTCGCCCTCATGGCGGACGGCGACTGTGGGGCTCCTGCTACTCCCCGCGGCAGCTACCCGCGATCTCGGTGACCAGTTATGGCGTCCCAGCGGCGTGTGGTCATCAGAGTGGCAGCTCCGGATTAGGAGGCGGCGGCATCCCTCCATACAGGGGTGCTAGCGAGGAGGTGGATATAGATGGCAGCACCTGGGAATGCGGATCGTGGATTCCTGCACCCAGGTTTCCGGTGCTTGCTCAGGGCGCGACAGACGAAGCCATGCTCCGTCTGTTGTTGAAAATTGTACACCGACTTCGGTCATGGTGGATGATGGCAGTGCCTCAAGGCGTCGTTACCTTGTCGAAGGAATCATGGCAACTCCCATCTCCTTGTCAAAGGCTCGGGGTGCTCCAGGGGAACCCTAGATCCGGGTGGTCGGCCGATGGCGACAATGTCGATGTCGTTCTCCCTATCGGGGCTTCGTTTCGGAGCACGTGCTGAATGGTCTGAGGTGGAGCGGTGTTGCATAACCGCTTCGACATTGCCGAGTCTGTGGCGCAGAGGGGTCTCAGTGACGGTCGCGTGTTGACGGCGCACGCTAGGCGATGACGTTTTCTCGTCGTGGTGGTGTGGATGACAGACTGGCGAGTGTCTTAGATTCGATGTAGACCCTGGAGATGGGTTGGCGGATATGGGGGCGGCAATAAAAAAACCTAGTGGCAGACGAACACAAGTGCAGAGTTTCAGACAAACTTATTGAAATCCCGCCCAAAAAAATTCGTCTGCAAATTGGAATTCCGATGTGGCGCCGACGCTATAGGTTGGAGCTAGGATCATCGCGTGTGACACATTGCAGCTGAAATCACGCGATGATACTTTTGTGCGCAGATCCGGAACTGAAAGTGCTAAATTGCAACTGCACCACGCTATTTTCTGGGAGCGATATGTAGTTCGAGGCATTGATTTGTGCCATACTGAGAGCATCTCCAGTCACAACCCCCAAATTCGGCCCCAAAACTATCCGCGGACAGTGATCGGACAGCCCCCAAAAGTGGCCTCCTCCAACCATGTACCCCAAAATCTCCTCAAATTGTTGGGTCATTTGCATGTGGTTTGCATTTGATTGGTGGAAAGGAGAGAGAAGAACAAATAAAGGACAAAAGAAAGGAAAAGAAAGCAAAAAGGTGGTCCATGCGGACAGCCCGGACGTGGCCCGGACGTGCATTTCTCCCCCAAACTCTCCACATATTTGCCTTGGGTTTGGGGTTGCCGGACAGCCCGGTCAGATAAAACCACTTTGGGGTCCATGGTTGGGTAGCTATTTTCCTTCCTATAGTGTCCGGGCTGTCCGTCCGGACAAATTAAACCGGTTTGGAGGCCATGGTTGGAGATGCTCTGAAGCCGGAAACAATCGAATCGTGGCTCCAAACTGAACCACCGTGTCATGCGCTAGCGCTTTACCGCTTGCGGCCACAGCAACGGAATGGAGAAGCAGACTAACATCTCTGGGCCATGGTTGGAGATGCTCTGAAGCCGGAAACAATCGAATCGTGGCTCCAAACTGAACCACCGTGTCATGCGCTAGCGCTTTACCGCTTGCGGCCACAGCAACGGAATGGAGAAGCAGACTAACATCTCTGAAGGCAGTATGTACAGAGATTCAGAGATCCTCATCTTTACTATTAAAGCTGGCTTGGTGAATGCCTGGTGTCACACGTCTAACAAATTACAAAGCAAATGCCACCGTCCACAAATTTTGGCCAATCCTAACCGTGCATCCCATAATTCTCTCGCCTTCCCATATCCGCTCAGGCAAAAAACGTGGGTGCCAAAAAAACAAGTTTTTATTCACGTGAAGTCAGTCCCCCTCAACCACCCGTTCTCATTCCATGTTCGCATTTCCTATAAAATGGGGAAATTAACCTTATCTTAATAATCCTCAGCTAACAAATCCCCATTATCTGAGCAAAGAACAAAACGTCGTAGAAGAAAATCGAAGGGATTATTGTTCAGCCTCGGCGTGCGGCGTGGGAGGATCGATCGAGATGGATTATCATCACCGAAGGGCACTGCCATTGGCGCATGAGCCACCTACACACAAGACACGCAATGAGGACCTCTTGCGACCTCGCCCTGGACGGCTACTAACATCCAAGCAAGAGCCCAGGCATACCGCGTCGGCTACGCCAGCGGGTGACTCGCCGCCGCGCTCGCTATTGCTGGTGGTCGCTCTGACGTCGCCATCAACTGGTCCAGCGGGATGCACCAGACGTGCCGGGGCAGGCCAGCGGATTCTGCTACGTCAAAGTCATCGTGCATGCCATGCAGGAGCTTCTGAAGTGCTTCGGCCGCGTGCTGTTCGTGGACATCGACGTGCACGGTGCACCACACCGGCGGCGTCGAGGAGCACTTCAAGGGGGACAACCGGTGATATATGAGTATATGACCGTGTCTTTCCACCGCTACTAGCATGGGGAAGATCGAGGACATACTTGAGGACCAGGACAAATGTCCGATGAAGGCGGCCATGGAGCCATGGACGACGCCAGGTACTTGCACGGGCTGCTCATGGCGTTCATGGAAAAAGTCATGCAGGCGTTCCGCGACGCCGTCGTGCGGTGCCGACTTGCTCGACATGCTCGGCGGGTTCAACCTCTCCGTGGGATGCCAGGCCGGCCTCCTCCGCCACTTGACCGAACACACTCCTCCAGGCCGGTCTCTAATTCAGCCCTTGATATCCTCGACCAACGTCCATGCATGGACGGATGGACCTGTCCTTCTCCTCACTCAACATGAGCTTCGCAACCACTGTAGCTCGCTGGTTTTTATATTCGGACAGAAGAGATTAGTAAAGTTAATTGGTACAGTCTTCTTCGCCTCGTTTTGAACTTTGAGAAACCTTCTCCATAACTGATAGTGAAAAATATCTCATGCGATTCGACTGTACGGATTTCATATGACATGTGTTTGCAATAATCTGATTTGCACTAATAAAGCTTGCCAGATTTTTATGTTTTCGGTTAGCAATCCTGCAAGGATAAGTTGTGGCAGAGCACGTTCGCACCTACTCACCCATGTTTTTTATGTTTTCCTTTTTTATTTCTCGCAAAATAAACAGTATATACACCTCCATGGCCGCCACTACACGTGGTCCAACGAATTTTCAAACTTTGCTGATCAATGATACACCGAAACATTGATTTGACAAAAACAATGTGCAACGTAAATATGTAAAATTATATTCTTCTCAAAAAATTGTTACATATATTAACATGGTATAAAATAATCGGAAGTGTTTTTTACATATTTCAGTTCTAATGTTTGATGACCGGCAAAGTTTGAATTCCATATATATGTTGTTTCATTTGATAAAAACAAAACAGAGAAGTTGCTACAGTGTGAAAATGAGAGTTGATACATATCTTGATGCAGAGATGATAACAAAGATAAGAATGTGCAGCTACACTCGGGGCTAGAAAAATCACTCATCCTGCAATCTAAAGAAAGCCTAAATCATTTACTTTTGTCTTACTGATCATTATTTCGAGCATGATTCATTTGTTCCCACACGTAATTTAGTCTAATGCATACATGAACTTAGAAGTATGTTAAGGCTAAATAAACTTTCAAACAGTTTTGTTAATTCTGAGTATTTCTTTCTTGAAATATCAATCTACTCAGAATGCCAGATTTGCTGGTGATAGTACATGTCCTCCCCTTCTACCCATTTGCACGAGTGATCCCACCCAAGAGAATTGTGTGATTAGATTTTTAGCGTTTGTTTTCAAATTTGTTCATGATTCAACTTTGGGCTGGTTTGCATCATCCAAGATATTGTATGTCAGTTTTGCTAATACTACGATGTTTCAACATACCCATGATTGATACAATATGGCTGGTTTGCATGGGCCAAAAGATCGTATATAAGATTGTATATGGCAGTTCTGATGACTCGATTTTCCAGTGGTTATTTTCATATTTGCCTTGATCTACTTTTTTGGGTGGTTCGGATCGTGTATGTTAGCTTTGTTGCTGTTCGTGCATAGATGGGAAACACAACACACGATTGAAACTCAAAACTTAGGGACACACCGCAACGAGGACTCCCACTAGGGTTGACCGGTAGCCGGGCTCGGGCAAGATGTAACTTTGTTGTGCAGGACATGTACAAAGACTATGCGGGGTATGTCGACGATTGCTCATCGGATAAAGATTTCATAGAGGCCAAGACAATAATGGTTTCATACATCTCAATAATGTAACTTTTAAACCGTAGCAACGCACGGGTATTTAGCTAATATTCTTTGGAGACCAAATCACACTTCAAATGGAGCTGTTCATGTGCGTTTTGTGTTTCCTTGCTTAGATAATGGAAGCCATGCTTTTTAAGTTTACTGAAACTTTTGTGGTACAGTGTGAATTGGTCTCCCCCGAACGAAATAAGCTAGCGCCGCATGTCTTTACCAAAGATATAATATGTGCAATACGCGAAAGCTAATATTTTATTAGTATAATATTTTATAAGAACTCTCATCACATCACAATGGCTTGGCTATGACAGAAGCATTTCTTCTGAATAGATGCACTTCCCAGAAAGTTACAGCTTTACTAGAAGTTAATGAAGAAAAGGATGCCGACCGTGAAAATTACACCTTTTATTTTCCTGAACTTCCAAGCAAATCAAGCAAGCCGATGAGAAGACTTATATGTGTGGGAATGACTATAATTACATGAAGAATGAAAATTCTTGGACTTGCAACGCGAACGGCTGAATCACTTCTAATGTTTTGCAAGTTGAAGACTAAACAGTAAGTTGTACATGGTCCTGAGACTTGTACTACCAACTGAATTTTCCAGTCTTCACTTGTTGCAGAACTTACCTCTTCTTATCACTAAACTAGTGGTATTTTGCGCGTCGTCACGCCGCGCTCGCGTGATTTTTTTTGTATTAAATTTGAGTTGTGTAAATAAGTTTGTATTTTTGTATTAATAAGTATTGTTTATTTTAGTGAGCATATAGATATATTCTTTTGTACCTTTAGTATTGTAGGACAAAAGAATATCCAAATATACTTTTATCTTCCAAATAATATTTAATGTAAGCACGTTGGCAATGCTAATGCAAAAAAAAAAAATTTAAGTCGAGTCCACAATTCGGGGAATTTCATTTATATTGAATCTAAATATTGACTATTTTGAATCCTGTAAATATGTTTTGTGTTGTGCTATAGATAGTTAGTCTTGTTTTTTATGAGCATTTGTTATATAGTTTAGTGATTATCGATATATATAGCAAATTGAAGTATTTAAATATGTTTTTTTGTTGCCATGATTTTTAAATTGTAATTGAAGAAATTGTATCTGAGTTGTGTAAAAATGGTGAACAATTTTTAAAATTTAAAAATGCTACGGTAATTTCGAGTAGCTTGTAAATTGTAATGTTTGATTCTTTTTTTTTTTTGGGTGTAAATTATTAATTTAGATTTGCAGTCAGAAGATGTGCACCGTATGAGCATGTAGTAAAGTGAATATATAATTTGAAGAATTGCATCTGAATTTCATATTAAGAGGAGGTTAATTTAGTTTGTTGGCAATAGTGCTGAGATATGGATTCTGATATTTGGAAGCCCATCTAAATATGAAATATATTGTTTCTCGAAATGTCGTGAAGGTGTGAAATGAGCCTTTATTTATTGTTTGAACTTTCCGTTTTTTTTTTTGGAAAAGGGTGCGAAGATTTTTTTGTGGGTTTTATTCGAGGTCGTAAGAAAAATATGAAATACATAATATTTGTAATGTCGTGAATGTGTAATATGAGCCTTTTTGTATTGTGTGAACTTTGGAAGATTTCAAATAAGGTGGAAAAAGATCAGAATGTGTTTCAAATGGTTGTTCTTTACAAATTGATAGAAATTGGTTTGAAATTATGTGAGTTGAATTTGGAAATTTGTGAAAGTTGCTTAAAAACAAAAAGGAAAATAGGAGGGAGAAGAAAACTTTCGAACATTTGAAATAAGGGAATTTAGCGCGGCGCACGCCGCGCCCTTGGTGTGAAATTTTTGATGACGTTTTAGATTAAAAGAAAAAAATAGTGGTGCAAAAAAACTGTCTACATTAAAATCGTTTCGAATGAACGAAATTTTGTTTGAGTTAGAATAATTTTTAGAGACGTTTTTTTTTTGGAAATATTTTGTTTGAGTTAGAATAATTTTTGAAGGTGATTTTTTTTGGAAATTTCGCGTCCGTCGTGATTCGAAATGTCGAAGTCAGCCGTATTTTAATTTGTCGTAATTTGGCGGGATGTGTCGTCTATGTTAACGGAAATTCGCCATTTTGTTTGAGTTAGAATAATTTTTGAAGGCAATTGTTTTTTGGAAAATTTGTGAAGGTGATTTTTTTTTTTTGGAATGTTGTCGTAATTTGCCGGGATTTGTCGTCTATGTTGACGAAAATTCGCCCTCAGTGATTTTTGTTGTATAATCTGTTTTAAAGTTTGAATTGAAATTCTGAATTGTCCACACTTTCAAGCAGTGTAGTTTTGGATATTTTGGAATTTGTGTTTCAAAAGTTCGGGGAAAAAAATTTAGAAAAGAGAGGGGGGGGAGGGGAAAAAGAAAAGAGGGAAAAAAAACAGAAGGGGAAAAAAATAGAAGGGCCCGACCCAGCTGCGCAGCAGCCAGGCCGGCCCACGTAACGGCCCGGCTGGCCAGGCAGGCCCGCGTGGTCGTCATCGTGACGTCACTGGCGGCCGGCCTCTGCCGCGGCGGCGGCAAGCTCGCCGGAGGCGAGGGACGGCGACCTGGGACGCGGGTCGACGCAGGGAGCCCGCTAGCGGCGGCGCCGCCACGATTTGGTCGCCGTGGCGTCGCCAGTGGCGTCGAAAAGCGGTGGAGGGAAGCGGACGCGGCGGCGGTGATTCCCGCGCATCGGCGGCGTCCGGGCATGCGTCGCTCCGGCAGGATGCGGAGGAGGCGACGGCGGAGGCCGCGGTGTGGCGCGATGTGCGCGGGGAGGACCGGAGCGGCCGATTCGAGCGCGGCGGCCGGCGGCGAGCTCCGGTGACGCGCGCGAGGAGGAGGGGGGGCGTTTGTGACCTTTTTGCAGAAAGGTTCTTTATTTTTTTGTATTTCGCGGATAGGTCCTTCTGCACGCGAAGTTGAGGGTCGTGGTGCAATTTTTCGCCCGCGAGGGGTGTTTTTGCAAATTTAGCAGCGGCGTGTCGCTGAATGTGGGCCACCCCCGTACTGTAGTGTACTGTTCATTTTGAACAGTAGCTACAGTACCTGGGCTGTCGAGGGAGCGCTGTTTTGTGCTGCCTTAATGTTAATTTTGAAATACCGCGTGCTATCTTTTTATATACATGTTAGTTTTGATGTATATAATGTTCACATATACGATATTTTCTTTTTTGAACAGATAGCTAGGAACAAGATAAAACCCAGGGATCAGAAACTGCTTCCTCAGTGAACGAATGAAATCGCGCAAACAAGTTCATTGTAGGGAAGTAGTATTTATCAAGATGCAGATTTACAGGCAAGTATGAAGGAATGAGATTAGAGAAATACTAATAACATTCCTGTTTCTTAAAAACTGAAATAACAGTGATGTTCACACGAACAGAAGAATTCGACAAGTCGAATTTTCATGCACAAACATCCCGCACCCCAAATTCAGATTCGAAAAATATCATTGCTTGCGCCTGCAAGGAAATGAATTTTGGGATCTAAGAATTTCCGACCATTTTGGAAGGAGCTGGCTGCAGAAAAGATGTCGAGAAGCAGAGCATCGTTTCTGCGACTTCAGAGTGAAACAAACAAGCGAAACCTCTGGGGGAAATCGCTTGCACGCATGATTGACTAATCAATTGAACGGATGAAAATATAAATCAACAAAGATTAGCGATATAGTATCAATCTTGATAATAAATGGCAAGCCGCAACAAACTGTGCAACTTCAGAGATGGTGCATAATGAGTATTACAGCCTGATACAAATTAGAACATGACAGGTTTAGAATACTATTTCTTCAGATTGAAAAGACGGAGCTGTTCCCACAACCAGCACAGTTCTTACAATAGGACATAGTCAGAACACATTGGAACAGCTAACTACAGCGGACACACTGCAACTGCAAGGGAACTCTCCTCCTACTATGACGCCAAAGCAGACAGCCTAAGCGCTCGTGAACTTGGTGACGGCCTTGGTGCCCTCAGACACGGCATGCTTGGCGAGCTCGCCCGGCAACACAAGCCGAACCGAGGTCTGGATCTCCCTGGAGGTGATGGTGGGCTTCTTGTTGTACCTGGCCAGCTTGGCGGCCTCCCCGGCAAGCTTCTCGAAGATGTCGTTGATGAAGGAGTTCATGATGGACATGGCCTTGGAGGAGATGCCGATGTCCGGGTGCACCTGCTTCAGCACCTTGAAGATGTAGATCTTGTACGTCTCCACCGACTTCTTGGCCTTCTTCTTGGACTTCTTGTCCACGCCGCCCTCCTTGGCGGCGGTTTTCCCGGCGGGGAGGCTCTTCCCCGCCTTGGGCTTCTTCACGGCCGGGGCCTTCTCGACTTTCTCAGCGGCGGGCGACTCCTCCACGGGCTTCTTCGCCGCCGGCTTCTTCTCCGCCTTGGGGGCCATGGGAGGTTCTCTGAGGAAGATGTGCGGCGCTGCTGGATTTATTTTGGCTCGAAGGTGGGGAATTGGTTGCAGATTGAGATGTGAGGAAACTAATGGGGAGGCGGAATCGTTATATAGATGGGAGGAGGTGGACGCTGATTGGTGGAGAGGTGGGTGCCGCGGATCGGTGACGTGGAGCGACCCAGCGACGCAGATTTTTTGCATCGAGATGGATTGGTGACCTGGAAACTGCTGCGGTTCCCACTTCAGAAACACGGAGTAACTAGTATACATGCACGTGCAACGCACGATACCCAATATTTATCAATATATTAAAAAATTATGGAACACATATTTGGAGACACACCTCGCTTCCCGTCCTTACTCCCTGTTTGTAAAATTAATTATTATAGACCAATGTAGGAGGTCATACATAGCACGTAGAAGAACATCTCGCGGCGGTAGGGACGTTGATGCAACCATATTTCTGTGTATATTGCAACCATATTGATGCTAAGCTTCCATTAAGTATATATCCCAAAGTATTTCTAGAATACTACTTAACATCGTGTGTTAACTGTTAACATGGCACATGCATCCGGCAGATTATGGTAGGTTTGATGAAGAATATCTTATCCCCTCTAGCTGCAAAGAAGGAACTTTACACATTTTTTGAACATAACAAGAACGCATGTTAAAAATTGTGTAAAGCTGCATATACACAGAAATTTACATTGTACATTGAACGTGTTTAACAATTGTGCCAGTTAAAATGTTGGATGCCTTCACTCTAAATGCAAAGCTCTACATTCTTGTAAAATATTTCCCTGAGCATTATTCCAAAATAACTAACTATATATCACCATGCAAGATTATTTGCTAAACATATAAGTTCAGTGTTAGTTCCTATATGTGCAAGTTAATTTCAGTATCAGTAGCCATTGTTACCTGTACTTCTGCAATTTCCCACTAACCCACCAGGTGCATCTACTGCACAGCGGTGGCAGTAATATTCTCTTATGACTTATACTGATCACGTTCCATTGAATTAACTTTCAGCAAAAGTTAGTAATATTCATTTCAGAACCAATGTGGGTGAAATATGTGCAGTAAAATAACCTTGCTTAGTAAATGTGAAATAAAAAGAGAAATAGTTGTGAGAGACCTCGACAACATTAGGAAATATCACACTGTAAATCTTAGTGGAGCTTTATCTTCAGTCAAGGATTGTGAATCAGCAATTATTAGTTTTCTTCTGGTTCCTGGTAACTTATTGGAAGAGCTCAGACCGACGATGTTTCTTATTATTATCTGATTATTACATGGTTATTGATAACGTTAATGACAAGAATTCAAAGTGGCAGGGTTCTCCACTTCTACACTGATGCCTGGAACGATATAAAGGTTGCCCAGGAACTGCAAGTTGTATCTTTTACTACTTGTCATTCATTGCAGGGGAAGCCTGAAGAAAAAAAAGGAGAAACTAATTCATGGAATAGCAATGCCGGCCATAAAACAGTAACATCTAAGTTCACAGTTTTCTACTTCGAATTAGCTGTCAAAAGGGCTATGCTTAACACTTCACTGCCCACTGCCTACATGAATACAGTATAAGTCATAAGCCAGTATTTCAGAGGATTACCGTCAGCATCGGAGAGATATATGGCACTTTACCTGTTACTAGAATTCATCAACCGGAAGCCTCCTCCCATTGTTCTTTTATTTTGTTCTTGCTGGTACGCTGCCAACACCAAACTAAGGTCACCGGTTTTAATTTCCTTTCATCATGCAGTGCGTGAATGTGGGTCACCATCGTCAGTGGAGACGGGCATTGCCGCATTGGAGCAGCTTCAGTCCAAAATACTCAAGCATCCGCCAAATATTTTGACCACTTTACGAATATGAACATACAGATTCTTCCTGAAAATCAAAAGGATTAGATGGCAAACATACATGACCACTTAACAAATATGAACATACAGATTCTTCCCGAAAATCAAAAGGATTAGATGGCAAACATACATGACCACTTTAAGAATATGAACAATACAGATTCTTCCTGAAAATCAAAAAGATTAGATGGCAAACATACATGCAACAGTGAAGCGGCTGAACTCGATTGACCAGTGTCGCCGGGCATACATATCCCGTTCGACCCTGCCGGCCGCTGCCTAAGAGAAGAGCCCATCAGATCACCATCGCGGCTTTGCAGGATCAGGGCGTCGATCACAGGGGAGGCGTCCACGTCCTTAGCATCACGGAGGAAGGTCGAGATCATCTGCGTCGTTCCCGGCCGCTCGGAGAAAGGGCGGCTGCGTCCGCGTCGTCCCCGGTCGCGTGGTGCCACACGATGCGCCCGGCCCCCAGACTCCATCGTTCCCCGACCTACGTGCGCGGCCCCCAGAAACCACCGCACCGGCTACCCCAGTCCCCAGGGAACTACCGCCGCCGCCTCCCCCGGGAACCATCGCCGCCGCTTACCCCGGAAACCACCGCCGCCGCCTTCCCCTGCAACAAGCGCCGCCGCCTGCCTCCGTAACGCGCGGACCCTCTCGCCGCGTGCATCTCGCCGGTCCCCGTGCACCGGGAACTCGCCATGGCCGCCGCCCCAATTTGACCCCCTCACGCGGCAGGTGCTCCTGGATCCCGCCATGGCCGGGCCGGTTCCTGTCGCCAGCTTCCGCCTCGGCCAGTACTGCGCCGCCAGACAAGAAGACCACGGGTGCGGCGCCCCTGCCGACGTTACAGAGGCGGCGGTGGGGAGGGGAGGCGGAGGCCTTGACGGTTGCGGCGCCAGGAACTTGGGGTAGCGCGTCGCCCACAAATCGGGAAAATGAGGAGAGAGTTGATCCGTGATTCAGGGGAAGGAGGAGCGGAATTAGAGAAGTTTGACCGCAAACGGGGACGCACAGCGTAACAAAGTCGGGCAGGACATGTTCTGCCGGTCGACAGGATGTATCCAGTCCGTCGATCTGCTATTGAGATGATCAGCTAAATAGAGACCATTAGATTTTAATAGGTGGGGTTGATCTAAGGGTTCTGAATGGTCTGTGTGCACTTTTCTGGGTGGACATAGAGAAGTTCAAGTTCTCTCTTTTATTAGTAGTGGAGATAACTATCACTATGACTAGGACCGGCAGAGATTCTCTGACTTGGAAATCCTGACTTAGTACTGACTTTGTGCCCAGCTAAGTCAGAGAATACACGCCGGACTAGGACATGTCAAAATAAAAACTATCACTATGACAGGTACAGGAACAAGGGAGTACTCCTATCATCTCAAAACAAGGGAGTATTAGAAATGATCCTTGCAGTGTACAAAATTTTACTTCCTCGAGTCGGTCTACATGACTTAAACATCTTCTAAAAGGATGATGCTAACTTACGGTCACCCTTGGGCATGGCCAAAATTCCGACAGTTCACGGGTGCCTTTTTTTTGCCGGAACGAAGGAAAGGAGACGAAAACGCCGACTTCACCAGAGAGGAGGGGGAAGAAGAGAGCATTATCGTGACATCGTCCTACCGCCCAAGAGGAAGGGGGAGAAGAGAGGGTCGTCGCCACCAACGCCTTGATCTACACATGCGGTCAGTCCGTTGCCGCAATGCCCTGCCCCAGTCTTCTCCTCCATCAGCCCGTCGCTACCTCGATCATCCCTCTAAGCTCCATTTGTCACCACTCTCATCTCCGGCGCTAGTGCACCCCACCCTCACTGCTAAGTTTGTTGCCAGCTGGGGGCTCATTTAACGCTCGGTGTCGCCTTCTCTGTCGAGGCGTCACCGTCTCCATCGATGTGTACGTCGGTGTGATATGTGGGAGGTGGGAGATGGGATCAAGAGGAGCACCGACTAAAGTAAAGAGAGAAAATTGTGGGGAAGGAGCGGCATCGCCAACGGAGTGGGTGATCCAAAACAAATGGGAGCAAGGTCGGGGAACGAAGGAGATGACCGGGACTTTAGTAATGGGGCGGGTCCCGCGCAAGCTGAGGCACATCACACATGAGTGCGTCCACAGTCGCTCGGGAAAGAACCGTCTCGCTTCTAAAAGTATGATCTTACTTGAACCATCCCATATGCCAGTGTAGTGTATATGCAGTACACTCAAAACGTCTACGTGAAAAGAACAACCATCTCACTAAATACAGTGGCACACGAACTCAAGTGCAGAGTTTTAGACAGAGATAAGGTCGCAATCAGGCTCAACATTCCACCGCAAATACGAGATGGCTACCAGCCGACGCAGCACCAAGATATTCGTCAAATATCACCCATCAGGCCATCACCCCGTTTATGATGCCGTGCAGCTCTGCCCGGGAAAAGATACACTTCCAGTTCAGTTCAGAAGACTCGCTGCAGCAGCAGCAGCTCACTCAAGAAAAAAGAATACAGCGTCAGCTAACACTACCCAAAAAATCTCAAATCAGCTAGTACAACTGAAACGAATCATCGTAGCAGGGGCCAGAGCAGCCAGAGGCTATCCTCTCCTTGCTCACTGTCACGGCGCGTGCTTTGCCTCTCTCCCTACTGTACATGTTACTAAGAGGCCAGCCGCCGCCGCGGTTCGCCGGCTCGTGGCCAAGTGAGCCAAACAAGCCAACCCATTATGCATTACGTTATCACGACTGTCCGTTAACAGAGTTTCAGCCGTAGCTCAGCCTGGAAGAGTCCGAGGACCGGGCCTGCGTCTGCCGTCTCGCGACCCGATCTCGCAGGCGTTCACCCTCGAGGCGAACCTCAGGGAGCAGATTGTCTCCCCGACGGAGGACGCCTCCGGCGCGACATTGACGAACATGAGCGTCTTCGAGTCCCCGCCAAGGCAAGGCTGCAGCGCAAGATTGATGTTAGAATTGTGTCTGGTATGTACACTAAACAGTGATTGAAAGTTCTATGGTTGACACTTGTACAGAGGACACGCACCTGCAAGAGGTATGTAAGTTTCGAGTTCCTGAAGGGCACATGGTCATCGTTTTTCGCGATCGCCAAGATGACATCGCTCAGAGCTGACAAGCTTTTATTGATTGACTACAACGTCAACAAACAGGACTGTTAGATCCATGTCATTATTGAATCCCAATAACATTGTAAATCTGTCAGGACGAAAAACACACCTGAGTTTCTTTCAGGCGATCACCTGTTGAGCCACTTTTAACGAGACGCTCGCTACCCGCTAAATCAATCAGTTAAGCACGCCTTGTACTTGTTGTCCTGTGCTCTGCAATGAAGAAAAAAATAGACCCTCAATCCTCAATATCTGTGTGCACTTAGTACGCAAGAAACTTTGAAAATACTAATGATTCTTGATAAATATGGCAAAAGAAAAGAAGGATGTAATAATGTCGTTAGCTACTGGCCTAACAATTTTCCAAAGTTTCACACCGTGCTTCTTACATTCAAATCTGAGACAAGTGACCTACCTCATTTGATCCAAATATCTTTAGAGTGAATACGAAATGGCTCCGAGAAGATTGCTCGTTCATTTGGGTCCGACCAACAGACCTGTTTATACGTTGTAATCGAATAAGTTTCGACAGAAATTGTACAGAAGTTTTATGCTCAGCATTAAATACTCTATTTACTCTGTATACTCTCAATATGAATCACCTGCTGTGAGATGCTTTGTCTAGAAGAGACGTCACATCAGCAGTACTGAACACATCAGTAGTTGTAAGATCAGAGACCGTTGTGTTTCCCTGGGCATCATGCTTAATGGTGTATTGTTTACCGGCAGACATCTCAACACTGTTGGAGCGTCCTGGTGCTAACAAGTCACGAATTGTCTCATTATATATCTCCAACATTGATGCCTGCATATAGATTTAGTATTAGTAAATGTCTTAACAATACGGATAATTCATGATTTTCGATGTTAGATTGTAATGCAATGCAGGGACTAACCTGCATACAATACTTCCATCCTTGAGATTCTAGAGATTGGCTAGTCTTGAAAATTTGCTCCAAAGATCGAGGGATAAGGCCTTTCTCATCACGCCCTGGCTTACCCATCATCGTATATGTTTTACCAGATCCTGTTTGGCCATAGCAAATATGCATACCTGCATGTGCATAGGTAAATTTAGCATAACAGTAGTACTACATAACTAAATGGAGTAACAATTGCACTGAGACATGCATAAAAAGTTCATGAAATCTATAAATAAGCTAAAAGCTCCGGCATAATAGTGATACACCAGTGATTACAATGTGCATGATTAGATAGTTATTTTTTAGCATACCACAAAAGCACAAGAGAAGCACTTGTAAGAGGAAGTGCATATTACGTTTTATTTTCTATGATATCTTGCAGTCTGGTAATAAAAACAGTCAAGAAAACTGATATGTGGCAGTGCTGGATAGAGACAGTTCAGCAGATGTGTAAATTAGTAAACCTAATGTTTTGAAAGAACAAAGATAACAGTGGAATATACCAAATGAATGGCACTTCCAACCGTACAAAGCAACTACACTTAGGTTTGTAATGAAAAGTTGTACCTTGTATCCATCAAGTGCACTTTGAACAAGCTGGGACATTTCCACAAACACGTCATCTTGTGAAGCGCCATGATTGAAAACCTTGTCATATGAAAAAGAAACCTTTTGACCTATAAAATGCAAAACCAAAAGGCATAATGTCTCATTAGATTTTATGGAGAAACTATTTAATATAACCAGCACAAAGTGTGAAGGGGCATATTCACCATCTTTCATTAAGTCAATACCACGCCCAGCATTTTCCACGGATGATGGATAAGAAATCAGGGATTCTTCTTGACTATTAGAATCACCGTCAGACAGAAAGGGTCGAACCCTACAAAATACTCTAATATTCCCTTTTAGTTCCTGCAAAAATATGACCATCAATACCAGATAGAAATATGCATAGTATTTCAGTCTTTGTTTATGACTTGATTACAACAGATTAGTCCTTCAGATGAGAACCCATGCAGATATTATATAAGTATTACCAATATGGTATTGTGCAGCTTCTTTCGTAGCTTGTCAGCTTCAATGATTTGAAACTCTGCATATGCCAAACGCTCTTCCAGATCTTTAATTGTCACTTTCTGTTCTTCATAACCCGTCATGGCATCAATTGCAGTCACATCAGCATGCTGCATAAGTGAGAGGGATATCAAACTTGGTTGAATCTTATAATATATGAAAAAAAAGTGCTACAGGCTATGCTTTTCTAACCTTTAGCTTCTCAGTGGCATCTGCAAGGTGGCTCTGCAATGTTTCAATTTGTTCTTGCTGCGAGTTGCACGTTTCCTGAAACAAGAATGATGATAAGGCAAGTGGCCACATGAAAATTTACCAAATGAACTGAAAGCACAAACCTCAAAGGCTGATACTTTTGAACTCAAAACCACACAGTCCTTTGAAGACTTTCTAGCCTGTTCGCTGCAAGTAGCCAGCTCAGCGGTCAAGGTATTCACTTGAGCAACGGACTGATCACGATCATCTCTAATTTGTTGTAAGTCAGTTCTGAGGCACTCTACTTCTTTTCTAAGTTCTTCTTTCACTCTAATTGCTTCTTTCTGGGAAATCTGAAAGAGTATAAACAGAATGTGAATTTATGAAAGTAAGAGTTAACTGAAAATACTAAAACGTAATTCTTTGGTTAAGTCGCAACTAAAACTTGCCATTTTCTGGCTTTTGACACGCAAGTATGTACTTTTATTCGACTTGTGTAGCGTAATTCCGATAGACTGGAATTAGGCTGGAAAGTTTGAGTAGAAGCTGCATATGTGCTTGTTAAAATGTACATATTTGTGTGCTAAGAAAGTAGAGCGCAAAAAGCAAAACTTACCATGGAAGAATCCAACTGGTTCTTGATTGAGTTGTTAAGATCTTTCAAATTAGTCATGGCTTCCATCATTGCACTCTTTTCCTTTGCAGCTTCGAAATAGTTTCTCCATTCTTTGACGTGTCAGCTTGAAGATTACTGTTGTATTGCTGCAGGCTGGCGTTGTATTCCTGAAGTCTTTTGTTGGTGTCTTGGACCATTTTCAGCTAGTTCACAGAATTTGCAATTAGCAAAAGGATTTATGATGCACACTCATGTAAAGAGATGATACATTAGATCTCTACCTGCTCACTAAACCGCTTTGCCTCATGAGTAACCCTTTCAAGGTCGACCGTCAGTACGTCCCTTGAAGCCTCCGCTGACTCCCTTTCCTGCCTTTCCTTCTCATAAGACTCTTCAGCGAGCTGCAAGTATGGATAATGAGAAATTAAAGTTGTGCTTCAAGTCTGTATCACAGCAAGCAAGTAATAGTATTGTGAGAGTTTTTACCAGCCTGTCGGCCTTCTCCTTGTTAAAGCTCTCCTCCAGGAAGTCACACCGTGTTGTCAGCTCCAAGTTTGCAGCTTTCAACTCTTCAAGAGCATCACTGAGCTGAGCCTCTGAAAAGACAATCCAATGAAGATTAAATTGTGAGAATGTGGCACAGTTTTGCATTTCCTCAGATTCACTCTCCCAATGATCAAACAAACAGAGAAGGAAGAGCCAGAAGCACTCGAAGAACACAGTACTGAACTAACTCTGTGCAACGGTCACTACTAGTTCAAGTTCAACATCAGCAGATGCGAAATTGATGACCAAACAGTACACATGCGCAATAAATGAATCACTTTAAACCCCTCACATGATCCTCAACAAACAGCACAAAAGGCGCTAGTAGGATAGGAGTATGAGAATTAATCACCAAACTCCGCGTGCCGGGCGTTGTCCGCCTCAATCTGGCCCCGAAGCCTCTCCTGCTCGGCCGTGAAGCCGTCCTCCAGCTCCACGTACCACCGGATGCACGCCCTCAGCCGCTTGATGTACTCGCTCATCTGCTCCGTCCTCCCCTGCGCAACAAATCCCCAACCGATTATCTCAAGAAACGCAACTCCGTGACAAGATTTATCACGGAGAAGAAACCCGAGCTGGAGAAATCCGTGAGAATCCCCACGCACCTTGTAGTCGGTCTTGGACTTGCCCTTCATCTTCTCGGCGAGCAGCTGGTCCACGTCCTCCCTCCCGCCGAACTCGACCGCCTCGGAGCCGACCTCCGACGGCGCCGGCTCGCCGTGGACCCCACCGCCGTTGCTGATGGCCGAGAGCACGTTGCGGCGCGGGGGCGCGGACTTGTTCCCCATCATCCCCCGGCGCGCGCTCCCCAGGTTCTCCTTCTGCGACACCACCGCAACGACGACATTACAGACCGGCGGACAGAAATCCAGCGACCCAAGAAAGTATCCAAGAAAGAAGAAAAGAAAGAAATTGACGGCGGAGTATGCAAGAAACTCACCGGGTAGGCGCTGCGCGGCGTGAGGGAGGATGCCATGGGCGGCGATTAGTACAAGCGGGATTAGGGGTTAATACTACTGCTAGTGAGTCTCTGCTGCTGCTCCGCAGTGGTGGTGGCGGTGGGTGGGAAGGGGGAAAGGGAGCTTTCGCTCGGGGTGGAGTGGACTCGAAGGCAGAGGAATCTCCCTCACTCTCCCGTGGCTTGCAAGCGCCGACAGAGCTGGATCGGGGAGGAAAAGCAGCAACAAACCGCGAGCTCGGAGGAGATATACTCGGAATTTTCCCCGTGCGCTCGGATCTGAGGTTGGGGAAGCCCGAGATGGCCGGACAGGGGAGGGATGCAGAGGAAGGGGGAGAAGCGGCGCAGACTATTTCGAAATATTTTGAACGCTCACTGGCCCAGGGTCAGGGGTACCGTGCCAAACCTGTGGGGTTGGTTGTATTTTACGGAGTGCCACTGGTGGCCGGCCGGTAGCTGGTGCCGCGCCGGCGGCCGTGGGAAGCGGGCAAGTGGCGCGCTGGCGTGGGACGTGGGGTCTCGTGGTTTGGTGGAGGTGCGAGGGGTAGTTTGGGGATGTGGTAGGTTTATCGGGTGAACGGTCAACTTCCGTGTCGTGGGCTTGGCGATGGATGGGCCTACGTACACGTCGTGGGCCGCGACAAACATTGCCGCGAGTTGGACGTTGCTCTCCGTGGCTCGTTCTGCTTCGCCTTTCAGAGTCAGCAGAGGAGGTGCAATGTCTCGTTGGTGCTTCAGTGGCTTCACTGCAGGACGAGACGATGCGACGCTTGGCATGGCTAATCTAATCTCCGACAATAATCAGGTAAGACGACGATGCCTACGCGATGCTTAATCAGCTTGTTATGGCTAATCCAATCTCTGATCACAATAATCTGTTTGTGTCTTGTCGCTTTGCTACTTCAGCTAATCGCTACAGATGGAATTAGTGATGCGATTTGGAAGAATGGTCGATCGAGGACGCCGGTGATCGAGGACGTGGTGGGCGATCGATCATCTGTTTTCGCGCGCTTTAGTTGGTGCGGTGTGTGGTGTTGTTTCTTTTTCTTTCTGGGGGGTTTCGCTTCTTCGTACCAAAGCAAAGTATTCCTCCAGACGATGATGCCTCTGCCGACGATAATTATGCGGTGCGGCCTACAATAGTGGCTGAATGGCCCTGCTCTGTACTCTGTAGTCTGTACTAGTACATGGAGCCATTGCTGTGATAGGAAGAGTATTGTATTTCTTCCACTTTACGTACGATGACCGGTGACATGTGTAGGAATTTATGTCTTGCAACATTTTATAGATGTACTACATTGTTCGAAATTAAACTTCTTGTGGAAATATCATGGAAATAACAGGGAATCAATGATGTGGAATTGTACTTAAGAAAATATACTTAAGGAAGCCGGTTAATTTTAGAGGAAAGAAAAATACTAAAACTTGATGCTAATGTTAACTATGAGTGGAAACATTGCGGGAAGGAATAAACTTAATGAGGAATAATTAAAGTTTGGGAACTTGTTATTTTACCAAACAACCACATGCCTATAGATTGTTATTGGATTTATTTATAAGGAAGTTTAATGCAACATGCTTAGTGGATTTTAAAATTCTAATCTTGTTATTTAATTCTTAACACAAAGAAAAAATATACTTTGTGAAAACTCTGGAATTTAGAGGAAGGTGTTTTTTGTTTGATTCTTTACACAAAGGAAATATTTATACTTTGTGGAAACTCAGGAATTTAGAGGAAGGTGTTTTTTGTTTGATTCTTTACACAAAGTAAATATTTATACTTTGTGGAAACTCTGAAATTTAGAGGAAGGTGTTGTTGTTTAATTCTTTACACAAAGGAAATAATTATACTTTGTGGAAACTCTAAAATTTAAAGGAGGTGGGAATAAAGACATGGTTTGCTAAGTGATTAAATTCATTCTTGTTATTGCAACAAGCTTCACATCAATGATATATTAGGTCATATGGTTTTATTAATGATGGAATACAATCATATACAGAGGTATGTCTAAAGCTTCCTGTATTTTGGGAGTGGAATTGCATAGATAATATTTCATATATTTTTCTATGGAAAAGTGCAAACTTGTTTTGTACCTTTTGATTAAGGGAATGATACTCTGCGAGGAATTATGTATTAACTCGTGAGGAAAAAGGAAGAGTAATTGTCATACCACAATCATTGTGGGACATTATTTGTGTGACCTGATCTTAACCATGCCTTTGTAATTGTTGCTATTTTGATTAGCACGGAAACAATTTGCTGGAATTATTAGCAAACGGAATATGAATCTTATGAAAATTGTTGGAATCACATAATGGACTTATCGTGCAATGTCAAGGAAACATGGATTACTCATTATTCATTGATGATCTCAACCTTCCAACTACGTGGATATATTGACGCTATTTGTGATCTTGGTGAAAGGTAATCTATTTTATATTATGTTTTAATATTTACTTTTGTAGGTCTTTATGGTGTATAAAGGAAACATGATTTAGTACTTGTTATTTATGAAATATGAATACTTCAATGCATCTCAAGCTTTGAAGGAAGGTCTATGGTTAAGGAAAATTATTCATAAACTTAAGGTCGCGGAAAGGCGCATCATAACCTGTTACTTTGTGATAATATGAGTGCTAAAGTCACAAAGTTTATATGCAACATGGATACACTGAAGGAAGGAATTATTTTCTAACCATGCTAATTGTGTGGGAATTCACTTGTGGAAATAAAATGTTTTCAGTCAAGTGGGAGATGTAGGAATTTATGTCTTGCAACATTTTATAGATGTACTACATTGTCCGGAATTAAACTTCTTGTGAAAATATCATGGAAATAACAGGGAATCAATGATGTGAAATTGTACTTAAGGAAATATACTTAAGGAAGCCGGTTACTGATATACTGGAACACAATATTATATATACTGGAATTATACGATGTATAACGCCCGGGCACAGTATTATCAGGAATGCCAGGTTGTTCATATGTTGGCTATATGAATTGATTAAAGTCTGTGAATTTGAATTATGATTTGAATTCGGCACGTGACTCACACACGTGTGCTTATGTGACTAATTGCAGATTGAGACTCCTAGATGGTTACTAATGATCGTGATTGGTTTGGTTAACCTGGAGTTTCTGGAATAATTATCTGTGGAATTACGGTTTAAATAAAACCGGAAATAGCACTATATAAAGGTCCCTAACCCCTAGCCTCAAATTGATCATTGTGAGCAGCACCACGGAAAAGGATCGGAGAAATAGGGGTTAGACCGGATTGTGCTAAACCTAACAACATGATGGTATATGTCGCCCGTGACACCGTTCCATAATGATTGCTATACCTTGATTAGTAATCAGTGTTCAATATTTTGCCTCTTTGGAATAATAGTTTGGTGACCAGCAGCAAACCTTCTCCCTTTTTATATTTTCTCTGAACTGTCCCTATAGCTGTTGCAGCATCGCTGACCGTGCTGACTTACTTGTGCACCAAGAGTTTCAGAACTAAAAAATGTTTCTGATGAGAAGTGGTACTGCATTGTCAAGGAGTAAACTGTAACACCAACTCGCCGGAGTGAAAATAAGAACAAGGAGGATGGCGCTGGTTCGGTTTCGGTCGGAAAGGGGCCATGGAAACCATCGTCCGGCAGCGGCGTTGGGGTGCGTCGCAAGGCACCGATCGATCGAACGAGGGAAGGAGACAAGCTAGCCATCGTCGGTGAGAACTTGAGGAGGGACTCGAATCAATCAAGTCGACGGCGACGCGTGCTATGTCCATGCACGTAACAGAGTACCATTAAGCTCGCTCGCCGGTCGCTAGCCGCAGGGTGCTGTGCGGTGGTCGCTGCTGACGGCGACGTCGCGAGGAGCTCTCTCGCTCGGCACCAAACCGAACCGAAACCTGTCGCGCGCACCGTGGTCCGTGGGAATCGAACGACCACCGGAGTCCGTCCGGACGCATGCGATGTGCGGCCGACGACGACGACCGCGCACCCGCCGCAAGTGAAGTCGCTGTTCCTGGACGGTGAGCGTCACCGGCTCTGTCTTCGGTTTGGGGGTGGCTCGCTCGACACCGGCACCGCCGCACCCGCCGGCACGGCCCAAGGAAACCAACGTCTTCTTCTAGGTGGGCTAGGCTAGGCTCGCTCGCACCGGTATAGGGCCACTTCTTTTGGGCTTCTGCTTATGCAGAAGCCTGCTTATAGATTTCGGTGGCTAGAAACTGCGGTGAGGAGAAACTCGTAGAAACTGTCCGGAGACTTCTTTTGAGCTTCTGCAGTTTCGGGTTATTTGTTTTGTTGAGTCGTGAGATGTCTATAATACCCCCAAATTTGATATTTGCACTAAATAAACAGATAATATCTTACATAAGCTAGTTTCTAGTAGAAAATGAGGTAGAATAAAAATAAAAATAATATTAGCATCAATTCACAGTAGACCACCATCAGGTCACGTATTATTAGCACAAATTCACATCAATTAGCATAATCACTTGGACACCACCATCAGGTCACATGCAGTAAAAAGTACTAGAAATTCATCACATCCAGAAATTACTAGCAACATTTGAAACAAATTCACAATTACAACACCATCACATTCAAGTATAATTCAGTACAATGTCAAAATAATAATTCAGTACAAGTTTATGCTTTATGATCTAAATGCAAAACAATAGTTAAATTAACAAATAACATTGAAATTATACTAACATAACATCAATTAGAACCAATATTAGCAGTCAAATGTCCAATTGTGAGCAACACAACACATCACCACCACATCCAGTGCAAAATTTCGAAGAAAATCGAGCTAATTACTTGTGGCTGCAGCTCGATATCGATCTGCCTGAAGGTCACCGCTACAGGTCGTCGTTGCTGGGGAGGACGAGCTCAAGGTCGACGGTCTGCAGATCTTGGTGGGCGACTGACGGGCTAACGGGCAGCACCTCCTCGGCGACCTTCGGGGATTCAGGCAGGAGGAGCAGGATCCGACGGCGCAAGGGATCGATCTGCCGAGGGATGGTGCGGACGAGCTCGAGGTCACCCGGCCTTAGAGCAGACGGCTGGATCCGGGCTGGGGCGGGGTGAGGAGACGGCGCCGGCCTTGGTGCGGAGAAGCTCGTCCGGCGGTGGAATCCGAGCTGGGGCGGGGTGAAGGAGGGGCGGGACGGCGTGATTCGGCGGTGGAATGGAGGGATCCGGCGGTGGGCTGCCGGGATCCGGCGGCGGCGGGGTGGAACGCGGCGGCGGGGGTCGGTGGGCGGACGGCGAGATGGGAGGGAGGTCGGGGAGATGGAGGGAGGTCGGGGACGGAGACGAGTGTGGGTGTGTTTCTTTTTTCTTTTCTTTGCCCGTTCGGTTGACTTGCTGGGAGAGAGGAGTGGGGTGGCAATCAGCTGTAATTACAAGCAAGGACATGTCCAATTGCTGATAACCCTTCGCTCCATTGCGCAGAAGCTCGGGAAATTGCCCAGAATCGAGTCGAGGCTGGCTTCTGAGCTCCTTCACGTTTCGAGTTTTGCGGTCCAAATAAGCGAGGCAGGAGCTGGACCCTTCTTTTGGGCTTCTGCTTCTCTGGACCTAGAAGCAGCCCAGAAACTGCAAAAGAAGTGGCCGATAGTCCTTCCAGGGCTGGACTTGCGTGGCAATGGTTTGAAATTTCGGCGTTGCTCTTCTCAACTCTTTTTTTTTTTTTTGAGAAACACAGTACAACGCAAGCGCTCATATACACGCGCACACACTCACCCCTATGAACGCACGCACGCACACCCTACCCCTATGAGCACCTCCGAGAGACTGAGTCGGCGGGTCGAGTCTTGAGATTGACGAAGTCACCACGGGCGCCTCGCTGTCGACGGGAACGTCGCCTCCCACTGAAGAATATTCCGCCTTAAATGAGAAACACCAGCGTCAAACCTGGGGTTTGAACTCTGGTGGGCTAGGGGTACAACCACCCAACTAACCATCTTGCCACGTCGAATGTACATTCATTGCATGTCACGCATGACGCATCACGCGTGCTGTGCATTAACTAGTGTTTGCATGTTTCTAAACTTCCGGAAGATCAAAATTGAAAATAGTATATCGGACGTATACACACACGTAATACAGCCCGCACTAATTCACGATTTTCATGGGCATCCCTCGAACTACACTCAAGTGAGAATGTTTGTACATGCATGTATCCTACTACTATGATGGTATAGGTTATCTAACCCTAGTAAAATTGATGAACAAAGTTTGTAATTTTTAATTGAAAAATAATATACTGAAATGTACCCAAAATATTCTCTATAATGCTAAATCTGAACACGGTGTAGTGTAAATAATTATAAAAACAAAATGTATAATGAAATTATTAACTTATGCAGAAGAACATTTGTGATCGGATAACACTCAACTCAGTTTGAACGAGGTCTTTGATTTCTCTTATTGTGGAATTTCAAGGGTGGCACCTTTCTCCAAAACATGTTCAGCAATACCATGTGAATGTCCATTTATCTTGTCGCAATTTGTGAAGACAAGCAATCAAAACATGACCAATTATCTTCTTGCATGTAAATCGCAAGATCAATATTTTTGTTTTCAAGAAACAAAAGTTTATGTTTCCATATACCACATAAGCAGAAAATTGTATTTACATGTCTAATACATGGTCAAACGATGATTAGAACAAGAAAAAAAATCAAAGAATATAACATCAGACCCCGTCACAGTTGGGCGAAACCTTTCCGAGGTTTGCCGAAACCTCTTGGAGATTCTCGGAACCTCGACGGCCATCCCGCCCATCATCGAAACTCACCCTACCTCCTCTGACCATCGTCGGAACTTCATCGAGCCTTGCCGCTTGTCCATAGATGGCACCCCCGGCTAGGGGTGGGCATAAAAACCGAAGACTGAAAACCGAAACCGAAAAAACCGAGACCAAAACCGAAATGACCGAGACCGAAAAGACCGTTAGAAATTTGGGTAGCAAATTAGAAAAGACTGAAATTATATTAGAAATTCGGGTATCACTTATGCATAACCCGAATAGACCGAAGGACCATTTTTTTTGGAGTGAATTAGGTACATAAGCAGCCGAATTTGTGTGTCATTCCAATTTATGTACATCTAGTCTATAGGCCCAACTACTGAACCAAGCGTACCATCAAGTCTCTAGGCCCAACAACTGAGTATCCCAAGGCAGCGTACTATAGATTCTCCTATGCGCGAGATACTAGTCGATCGCTTCCCACTTTCCCAGTCCCGGGTGCCGATTCCCCTTCTTGCGCCCTAGATTTTGGTCTATTTGGTCATGACCGAAGACCGGACCAAACGGACCGAAGACCGAAGAACAGATAACCGGGAAGACCGAACTTATTACGGGTATCATTTCTGGATGACCAAAATTGTTAAAGAACGGAAAGACCTAACCGAAAAGACCGAACGCCCACCCTGGCCCCGGCCACGCATCGCGTCGAGGTTTGTCGTCCTTCGTTGAGCCTTTTAATAACGTTGAGACCCTCGCGGCATCCACGGACCTTGCCGCACCCCTCATTCCCCCTTGGAAGCGCGTCATCACCCTCATGGAGTCCACTTTCCCAACGCTTCAACTCCCCGTCAAGCTCTCTACTCCAGTATGAGTCCCAAAAAGATGAAGTTGATCGCCAAGATTGCGAAGGAGCATTCTGACCCCATATATAGGTGTCATCGGGAGGGCGTCACAACCCAAATAGGGACACCCCCTTGCTATGTGGCGATTTGGGCCGCTGAGAGCCGATCCTGCCTTACAAAGACCAAGAATAGTGACACCTAAGTAGTTACATGTATATGATAGAAGGTTGTCGAGAGCGCCCCACGCTCGAGCCGTGTTGGATGTATGCCCTGAGAGACAATAAAATACATCTGTTTCATGATTAATGAATTATATCTTTATGCTATAACTGCTATGGTCTATAAATATGTGATTTATAGGAAAACACATAAGCACGTGTAAGGATATAATCAAACCTTTTTACCCTTTGTCATGTCTCTTGGACAAACTCGTTAATACTGGATGGCGATGTTTTCCAGCCATGGACATAAGTACTTGTCATTATTAATGAGAGCACATTGTTAAGTTCAACACTGTGACTGGGAAGACCCAAAAGTATGATATACCACGAGATCAAGTTTTGGAGAAAATAGTATAGTCTAAGATTGGTTGCTTGTTCATTCCTTAGACCATGAGAATATATGGTTATATATATTGGAGAGGAAGCTTTGGCGTAGTCAAGTATCATGGCTGTAACTGGGTGATCAAAACGGCTATTGCTGGGTGACCTTAAAGATATGTATGATCATAATAGTTCAAGACTGGGAATCACACCTCTGGTATATAGAGAGATACAACCTGGATCCACTCTAGTGGGAAAGCGTCTATTGATAAGTCTGCGCAGACAAAGAAGTGATATGTAAATATCATGGGATGCTTAAACACGGGTAAAGAGTAATGGCATCATACCGGTAACAAGGATAAGGTGACATAGTAAATGAAAGTTATCATTTACGGTATTGTCATATATCTCGCCTTGGGTATTTGATGAGTATCGTGAAGTGATAGGAACAAACATGTTAATCAGACAGGTTCATCAGAGTGTCTTCGCACAACGATAGTAGTCATTCAGAACGTCCATGGTTCTGACCCTGACCGGTGATTGGATAGGCATTTCCAATTATAGCTATACGTTGTCGAACCTGTAGGGGTCACACACTTAAGACGTCAAGGTCTGCCGTTTACGTAGTTTGGTTAGGAGTAGAGAAGGAGTATCACCTGGGATGGTTCCAGAGTGATAGAATTGCATTCAGGGATTGGATCATTAAGAAGGGAGATTTATATAGAAGGAAATAATTATCCAGTATGTTTTGTCGGCGGACACTAGGTGTCCCGGGTCATGTAAATATGTTTATATGACAAGTAATTAATTCTGGGAATTAATTAGACAAAATAATAATTGATTAAATATTAATTTATTTAATTAATAAAAAAGGGGAAAATTATTTAGGCCAATAAAAGGTGGCTGCCACATGTGCCCTAGGGGCCCACATGGCAGCCGCACCATCACTAGGTGGTGGTGGGCCACTGCGCCAGGGCCAAACCCTAATGGGCCTAGGGCCCATGGGGGGTGGCGACGGCGGCCAAGGCGGCGGCCAAAGGCGGCCAGGCGGGCCGACCCGGGTGGGCCCCACCCGCCTAGGTCGGCGCACCTAGGGCGGGCCCCACCCAGGGCCGGCGGCGGTGGAGGCGGTGGGGGAGTTGGAGTCCCACTCCAACTCCTCCCCCAAACCAACTTGGACAAGGGAAATCTTTCCCCTTGCCCAAGCATGCTTGCCCCTTGGATCTACTATATAATCTCCACCCCCTCTCCTCTTGGAGACACACAATTTAGAGACAAGACTAGAGATCTCTCCCAAGAGCTCTCTAGATCTAGATCTAATCTCTCTCCCTCTCTCCCATGTGTTGGGATTCTCTCCACCATATGTACACCGGTAGCTCTTAACTCTGGCACGGCGAAGCGCTGCTGGATTTTGACGGACGTACGTGTGCGAGCTCTCGGAGGGGCTACTCGTCCTAGACGTTTGGCCCTCGCTCTGCTGGATCAAGAAGGCTGTACGAGGGATCGACAACATCCTCGCCGCCAGGTTTGGTCGTGAGGATCTTCATCAGGCATCATCGACGTCGTCACCGACAACTCTTCCGCGTCTCATTGTTGGTAACGTAACAGTACTAACCTCCCCTGTATCTTCATAGTTGTTCCTGGCTGTTGCGTAGGTCGGAAAATTTTAAATTCTGCTACGTAACCCAATAAGCCGAAGGAGGTTCAAGTTAGTGATACATCCAGAACGTATATATAATTTTTGAATGTTTCATTCTATTATTACATTGTTGCTACTTGTTTTTATATCATTTTACAATATTTTTGGGAACTAACCTATTAACCATGTGCCAAGTGCCAGATTCAGTTTTTATTTTTTCATCACAGAAAGGCCCAAAAATAAAGTTTTGGAAAAATCGGAAAACCATAAAATCTTAACCTTTCGGGACGGACACGGAAAGCCAAGAGGCAACCCGATCGAGGAGGGCCACGTGGGGCAATGTTGTTGGAATCGTAAGAATGTTATAAACTGTTCTTCTGGGTCATGTAGGTGTGAGTTGTAACATGAATTCAATGTTGTCATAGCCTCATTCGCATTGACAAGTGAAAGTCTTGGACCTGAAATCATATATTTGCAAAATGTATTCGTAAAATTAGTGGTTGCCTGAGCATAATTGTCTTTGACCTGAATCGTCTGTTTGTTCCGAACTCACGTGTGACTGATATGCTGATTTGTATCCTATAGTTTCAATCGGTGACGAGGGGTAGACTCATCAAGACCCATGGTTAAGGTCCTAGGTTATGAATATGAGGGAGAGAACGTGGTAGAGCTGGAAGTACCGTCGGCTGACAAGCAGGGCAAAGATTTTACCCAGGTTCAGGGCCCTCGTGTGGAGGTAACACCCCTACGTCCTGCCTGTCTGTTATTGATTTGTGAATATGATGGTTACAAGGATCCCGGCGAGATGTCGATCTCGCTAGGGTTTGTGGCTCTGGTGGTTCGTTGTCTGGTTCGATGGCCCTCCCAGTCCTTAAATAATAGGCTGGGTCCCGGGTGTTCGTAACCGACTCGATTTACAAGTAAGGAAACTCTAAACCGACTATTGCTTCGCCAAACTTGATGGATACTTCATCTTCGTGGACCTCCCTTCATGGGCTTCATGTAGGCTCTGATAGTTGGGCCTTGTCGATACGTGCACCAGGTACCCTCATGGTAGGGTACCCGATAGGCATACCCATGTCAATCGGTGTAAAAAGCTTTGGCAATTATGTCAATTTAGAACATTACACATGTCACAATAGTCAGGGATTCAGGGTAAACTCCATGAATACTATTTGAATGAGAGTTGGTATTCTGAGTGCAGACTTTTTGGCTTTCAAGATTCACTGATATCTTTATGTTGACAAATTCAAATGGTACATTTATAATATTCTTTCAAAATATAACATGTACCTCTGATACACAATTATCCTTCCAAAAAAATTCTAGGGAGTAGAAGTTCAAGTCTTTATGGGGTTATGGCAATATTTTTTGGAATCTCCTGAAATTTCAAAGCGTAGTTTGTATAAAAGTAAAATAATCGTTCCACCCTTACGAGCTGCAGCTGCAAAAGACAGAGTTGGGCACTCACCACGGCAAGCCCATGAGCCCGACTATGGGCCACTTCTTTTGAGCTTTAGCTTATCCATAAACTGGCTTATAGATTCCGGTGGGGAGAAACTGTGGTGGGGAGAAGCTCATAGAAACTGTCTGGAGACTTCTTTTGGGCTTATGCAGAGTTGGCTTATTTATATGTCTAGTTGTGAGATGGCTAAAATGCCCCTGGATTTGATATGTGTACTTAATAAATTGAAACCTCGCCTTATTTGTTGTGTTGCATCTGATAAATGAGCAAAACATAGAATCAAAATAATATGAATTAAAGCGCATCATATAGATTCAAATTACAATAATGATTCGGTACATGTCAAAATAAAAGCAATGTCATAATGATTCAAATTACAATAACAAGAACTAAGCTACTATTCCTTGCGCAATGCTCTGTCGTAGTGCAGCCATGACGCTATCAGATGAAGAGGGAGCGGCTCCACCAGTATAAGATGCACTCTCCTCATGTACATATGCGCCCCGCTCAAACCTGTCGAAGTGGTCATCATATAGATTATTGTCGCGAATGAAGTTGTGTAGACACATACACGCAGTGATGATCTTCGTTTGCGTCAGAGGGTCGGGGAAATGTGGCATTGCAAGTAGAATGCGCCACTTCATTTTCAGAACACCAAATGCTCTTTCAATAGCATTTCGAAGACATGAATGAAGATGGTTGAATTTCTCCATCATGTTTCGTGGAGGTGCCCCTTGAAATTCCGGAACGTGATAACGTTGCTCTTTGAATGGGGCGAGATAGCTAGTTCTGTTTGGGTATCCCGAGTCAACAAGATAGTATTTTCCTGGAAAAAGATAGTAGTATGAGCAAAATATCAAGAAATAATGATACTACATAATACATATGCAAAAAGATTACCAGTAGGAGGGTGCGGATAATTGGGGAAATGGGGCCGAGCATCAGTCCATACACGTGTATCATGAACAGATCTAGGCCATCCAGCAACAACAAATGTGAACCTCATGTCAAAATCGCATATTGCTAGCACATTCTGACTTGTATAACCTTTCCTGTTAGTGTATTGTTGCTTCAGTTTTTCAGCAACCGTGACACGGATGTGTGTTCCATCAATTGCTCCTATGGAATCTTTGAAATGGGGCCAATATCTAGGATGTCTAAGTTTTGCATGAGGTTCGGTGAAAGTAGGATCATTTGGTCTAATATAATCACCAGCCATACGATCTACACAGTCCAACACATGATGAAACTTGTTGCTGACGGTAGAAACACTACGCTCAAAACGATCTGCGGCTTGACTATTAGACTCGGGTGCCCCCAACATCCACAAAAATAGAGCTAGTGATTCTACACTGGACATCTGAGAAGTGGACTGTAGTTGAGTAGGGGCATGATCTCTTCTTCTTGGGACGCACAGGTGTCGCAAGAGGTTCTTCTTCACCTTCACATCCGGACCCTTCAACATCCTCCTCAATGTCGACGATGGCCCCAGCAGATCGAACCTGAGAAGTGGGAGGCACCCTAGCAGTCACATTGGTCACAACATTCTTGTCAAATAGTATCTTCAGGTCCTCCTCATCTTGGAGTGGAGCTACCTTAAACTTGGCTGCCTCTGGACACAGCTGCATATCACAAAAATATCATTAGAGGATATGAAAGGAACAAAAATTGTCAAGCATAGAAAAACTCATCATTACCTGTATCTCACGTTCCCACCACTCGTCGCTAGCATCAATGGTATGAGTGACAGGATCCATACCCAAACCGGATGCGTGTTGGAGCAAACCCTTCCAAACCGTGTAATCTTTTTTCAGTGTTTCCCACCTATTTTTCATTTGACTATGTTTATAATTTCTCTTAGTGCGCTCGTTGAATTTCTTAATCAAATTTGCGTAGCCATGTTTGGTCAAAACTTGCACCGGACGATTGTTTGCATTAATCTCTTCAATGCACACGTCAAGAAACACACGATGTGCAGCAGCATCCCAGCAAGCTTTTGGTCCTTTTTCCTTAACAATCTAGATGCACAACACACAACATCAATTAACAGTACAATATCTACACCATCTAGCACAACACAAAATGTACAGTAGCTATAATATGCACAACCCTTTCAAACTTGGTACAAAATATGAAATCTGTTACTCATATTCAGTGCAAAATCGGGGCAAAGTTGAGCTCAATACCGGAGCTTGGGACGTCGACATCGAAGTGCGGATGTGCCGGCCTTGTCGCAGACGACCTCGAAGAGAAGAAGCTCCACCTGGTGCGGGCCGGGACGAAGCTGCGACAGGGGTCCTGCCGCCCTTCACTCGGCCGAGGTAGACGAGATGGCGCCGTCCTGCAGGGGGTGGCGGCGAAGCAAGGCGGGGCGGGACGAAGCAGCGACGGGCCGGGGCGAGCAAGGCCGGGACGGGGCGAAGGAGGGCGAGAACGGCGGGATCCGGCGGTGGAATGGAGGGATCCCGTCGTCGGCTGCCGGGATCCAGCGGGGGCGGGGGTGGAAGGCGGCGGCGGGATTGGGTCGACGGGCGGGCGGGCGGGCGTGGAGATGTTCTGGATAGGACGAAGGGGTGCGTGACCCAGCGGGGGCTCGGTTGACTTGGGAAGAGAGATTGGAGAAAAAACTAGGGAGTGACAATCTGCTGTAATTTCCACGAAGGACATGTCCAATTGCCGAAAACTGTTCGCTCCGTAACTGAGAAGCTCGGGAAACTCTCCAGAAACGACCTCGGGCTGGCTTCTGCGATCCTTCACAAAGTGAGTTTTACGGTGGAAATAAGCAAACCAAAAACTGGACCCTTCTTTCCAGTTTCTGCTGTCTGGGACCTAGAAATTGCTCCATAAGCTGAAAAGAAGTGGCCCTATCTACTCCCTCCGTTCCAAATTAATTGATTTCCATTTGTCCACACGTGGATGTATCTAGACATGTTAGATATATAGATACATCCATATTTGTACAAATGGAAGTCATTTAATTTGGAACGGAGGGAGTAGCTCTCTGAGCCCAACTTTTGTAAAAGCACGCGCTTCCTCCGAGTACACGACCTATGCACTCACACAGTCACAGGAAGAGGAAGACGAAGACCATGCTTCGCCTCTGCTCCTCCACGCAAATGTCGCCTCTCCGCCTCCACGCCCGCCACTCCTCCTCCTTCCCTACCTCGCCGCCCACACGCTGCTTGGAGCCCCACGCCGCCTTCGCCGCCGCCACGGAGCGCGCGCGGTCTGGCAAACTCACCCCGGAGGACGCACACCACCTGTTCGACGAATTGCTGCAGCAGGACACTCCGGTCCAGGAGCAGCCGCTGAACAAACTTCTAGCCGGCCTCGCCCGTGCTCCGGCATCCGTCGCCTGCAGCAACGGCCCAGCCCTTGTGGTCGCCCTCTTTAGCCGCATGTCCCAAGGACGGGTGGCCCAGCCCACGGTCGTCACCTATGGCATCCTCATGAACTGCTGCTGCCGTGCACGCCGCCTGGACCTGGCGCTAGCCTTCTTCGGCCGCCTCCTCTCGACGGGCCTGGAGGCGAACCAAGTCGTCTTTAACACCCTCCTCAAGGGACTCTGCCACTCAAAGCGAACAGAGGAGGCTCTGGACGTGCTGCTTCACAGGATGCCTGAGCTGGGTTGCACCCCCAACGTGGTGGCGTATAACACAATTATCCATGGCTACTTTAAGGAAGGCCAAGTAGGCAAGGCGTGCAATCTATTCCATGAAATGGTGCAGCAAGGGGTTGCGCCTGATGCGGTGACATACACCTTAGTTATCAATGGTTACTTTAAGGAAGGCCAAGTGGGCAAGGCATGCAATCTATTCCATGAAATGGTGCAGCACGGGGTTGTGCCTGATGTGTGGACATATAGCTCAGTTATTCATGGCTACTTTAAGGATGGACAAGTAGGCAAGGCGTGCAACCTATTCCATGAAATGGTGCAACAAGGCATTGCGCCTAATGCGGTGACATATAACTTGGTTATCAATGGCTACTTTAAGCAAGGCCAATTAGGCAACGCATGCAATCTATTCCATGAAATGGTGCAGCAAGGGGTTGTGCCTGATGTGTGGACATATAGCTCGGTTATCGATGCGCTGTGCAAGGCCAAAGCAATGGATAAGGCTGAGGTGGTCCTTCGTCAAATGGTTGATAATGGTGTTGAACCTAATAATGTGACATATAATACCCTCATCCATGGATATTCCTCTTCGGCCGACTGGAAGGAGGCGCTTAGGGTGTTCAAAGACATGACAATTCAGGGTGTTACACCAGACGTGTATACTTACAATTTATTCGTGGACTACCTTTGCAAGCATGGAAGAAGCAAAGAAGCTGCAGAAATTTTTGATATCATGGCTAGGAAGGGACTAAAACCTGATATCGTCTCATACAATACTCTTCTTCACGGGTATGCCAATGAAGGATGCTTAGTTGATATGAATAATCTCTTTAATTCAATGGCAAGAGATGGTATTTCACCTAACTGTCATGTTTATAACATACTGATTGATGCATATGCTAAATCTGGCATGATGGATGAGGCTATGCTTGTATTTAAAGAAATGCGGAAACAAGGAGTGCGTCCAGATGCAGTCACCTACTTAATCTTAATACATGCATTTTGCAAACTGGGTAGGCTGGACAATGCTATGGAGAAGTTTAATCAGATGATTGCTACGGGAGTACAACCAGACACATCTGTTTATAGTTCGCTAATTCAGGGTTTTTGTACACATGGCGATTTGGTGAAAGCGAAGGAATTGGTTACTGATATGAGAAATAAAGGTATGCGTCCTCCTGATGTTGTGTTCATCAATTCAATAATGCACAACCTGTGCACCGAAGGAAGTGTAACGGAAGCACAAAGCATCCTTGACTTGATGGTATACTCAGGTGAGAGGCCAAATGCTGCGACACTTAATATACTGATCGATGGTTATTGCCTAATCCGCAAGATGGAGGATGCGAAGAAAGTATTTGTTGCTATGGTATCATATAGTTTAGAACCTTGTTGTATTGCGTATGGTATACTTATCAATGAATATTGCAAAAATGGAAGGATTGACGATGGGCTGATTCTACACAAAGAAATGGTGCAAAAGGGACTTAAGCCTACAACTTTCAACTATAACGTTATACTGAATGGGTTATTTTTGGCTGGACGAACTGTTGCTGCAAAAGAAAAGTTTCATGAGATGGTTGAATCTGGAGTAAATGTGTGCATTGATACATACTGCATTGTTCTTGGTGGGCTTTGTAGAAATGATTGCAGTAGTGAAGCAATCACGCTGTTCCAGAAATTACAGACAATGAATGTGAAATTCGATATTATAGTTGTCAACATCATGATTGGTGCCTTTTACAGGGTTCAGCGAAACCAAGAAGCTAAGGATTTGTTTGCTGCAATACCAGCGAATGGGTTGGTAGCTAATGCTGTTACTTACAGTGTAATGATGAAAAATCTTATCAAGGAAGGGTCAGTGGATGAAGCTGACAAACTTTTTTCATCAATGTGTGGCGCCGACTCTCGTTTGCTAAATCATATCATCAGAAGTTTGCTAGAGAAGGGAGAGATAGTCAGGGCTGGACATTATATGTCTAAAGTTGATGGGAAGAGCTGCTCGCTTGAAGCTAAAACTGTTTCTCTGCTGATCTCTCTTTTTTCAACGAAAGGGATATATAGAAAACACATAAAATTGCTCCCTACAATGTATCAATTTCTCGAAGAAGCCACCAACAGTTGAATAGTTGATACATGTTATCTGAACGTTACTCCTCAGAAGGTGAGCTTTGGTTTTTGCTTGCCATAGGTCCTTCTGCTTGTACAACAAGTGAATTTTCCATGAGAAAGTCAGTCCTCGATTTTTCCCCAGTTTGTTGCATTGAAATAGTGATAATGTGAATTATGTATAGAAATAAGGCAGTGAATTGTCTCAAGCACTTTTTGTATTGTAGGTTTAGTAAAGGTAGCCCCAACAGTCTAACTCCACTGGTTGATTATTAAGGATGGTGGCTTCTGATGGGGATTAGAGAAGTTATAGATGTACCAATATGCATATTAAAAATAATAAAGATATGCCAGTGCTTAGGAGAATGAAAAACTCTATGGATTCAGTAATTCATGCAAGTTAATAGTATTTGCTTGACGGACATCCTATAGTTCTCTCACTCAGCTGATATTTGTTTTATAATGGGTTCTGCCATAGAAAATGGATGCCAGTGCTATCTTTTACATATTTTCGTGTCGTTTGAGCTCCTGGACAATGGATTATCGATACTATATTTTTCTTCTTACAATGTTGATAAGTCTTTCCTGTGATTGTTTTTATCTATTTCAGGATCCTCCAAGGGAAGAAGGCGCTGATGCTATTAAGGACTCTAGATCTGCTGGCATCCGTGTTATGGTGATAAGAGGATACAACATGGAAACCGATGTTGCAATACTGCCATGGGATTTGTGTTCTTCTACCTGATGAGGATTTTAGGTTGAAGAGCTATACTGAGGAAACGAGCGGACACTAGACTGTAACTATGCAATGCAGAACTAATAGAAAACCATGGACCATTAGATATAAAAGTTTCTAAAAGCCAACTTGCATGATCAAGAGCAAAGTAAAAAAATGCCACACTTAAGGTTAGCATAGTTGAACCGATAATTACCTTGCACTTCAGATCCTCTTCTTCTTTCAAATCAATAATCTCTTTGGTTTCTTAGACGTAAAACTATTTATTTCTGAATTGTCTGTCATTCATCTTTCAGCGTTTCTACTTTCTACTACAAAAACATATAGTAAAACCTATTGATCACTAGGTTCTTTCCTCTTTTTATGTCTTTTTTTTCAGCTAACATGGTCATGCAGTTTGATAGAACATCTTTTTTTCTGTGTGTAGAGCATGCATTCAGAGGTTTGAAGAAAAGATTGCTATCTGCAAAACTAAGCTTTTATTTACATTATGTTTTGGAGTGGTATTCTGATGAAGTGGCCTCTGACGTGGTACAAGTTGATGACAATGTTATAGTACCATAGTTGCTGCAGTTGGTCAAGGAAGATCTATTTATCATAGCATGACAGCTTCCATATTGTTTGTGCATTGAGAGCCTTTTGCCACTCCTCACTTGCAGTTTTGAGGTAGATTTCATGCATTTTAGGTGTTCTATATCACTTGGTAATGCTCATAATGGAGCATAAATGCAACTGCGCACATAATTTGTATAGAGTTTACAATCATCATTTGGAAAACCTTGTACCCCTTTGTAGGGAGTCTGACTGTCTTTGCTTCACTGCTGCAGATATATGATAGCATCAAATATTGGTAAAGTTGCATCGATTTTCCTTACCTCTACTTTGGGTATTTCTGAAGGGTTGATAGATATTAAACTAAAATGGGCAAATCTCGTCACCAGTGGGCTACCTTCAGTTGCTTAGGTTTTCAATCCGCTTGACAAGGACATCATGGAGAAACCACCAAGGAGTAATGGCTCACCGATCACTCCCTGGTAAATGATCTTTCCTGTTCTCCATTATTTACCATTTTGCTTACCTATTTTTTCCCTCTGATATTAATTTTATCATGGACGTACCTTAATTGCAGGCTATTGTCCTTTATGTTGAGTTGCCACTGTCCGCATCTTATCATCTGGTACACACATGGATCTTTCATGGGCATTGACCTCACTGAAGACGGCCCTTGTCTGTTAGCTGTTACTCAAAGTTCTTAAATTCGGGCCAGTGCTCTACTTGGAGCAACTTCACTGTTCCGCCCTTCCCAGGCGGCGCTAGAACTTTCACCTTTGACAATCTCTGGTTGTATCACGTGAAGGTGACGACACACTTGCTTTTCGTGGTGATGCTCAACTCGCTCACTGCCCTCTCTGAAGAAATGAGCCTGCTCAGGATGCCCCCTGGGTCAATCCCTGGTCGCTTCCAGCGGTATGGCTGTCGTTCGGTGGTCGACTCTGCACTCCCAGATCTCTGGGTGCGGGTGCCATTCCTGCCGCAGGTGTGCATGACATTGTGCTGGATAGCTTGAACAAGTGGCTACTGGTGCTGCTGGTCACAGGCATGGTCAGCTTGAAGTTGGGCGCACCTTTGTCATTTGCTCACAGCTCTTAAACTGGAGCAACTTCACGGTTCTGCCCTTCCCAGACAGAGCTAGAACTTCAAACTTCGACAAAGCTCTCCTTGTACCAAGTGAAGGCGACGACAGTCTTGCTTGTCGTGGTCATGCTCGAGATGTTCAACTCGCTCAATGCCCTCTCTAAAGACACGTGCCTGCTGCTTGACTCTGCACTCCTAGATCCTGCAGGTGCGTGTGCCTGTTCGACATTGTGCCGGTCAGCTTGAACAAGTCACTACTTTTGCCCTATACTGTAACTCTTTTCTTCCTTATATATCAATGAAATGCTGCTCCTAGATCCTGCAGGTGCGTGTGCCTGTTCGACATTGTGCCGGTCAGCTTGAACATTGTGCATGTTCCTTTTTTCCTTCTTCACTCATAATTTTTTGTTACTCATTGAGCAGCGAATCTCTTCTTGGACATGAAATTTTTCTACCAATGTCTGATGAAAAACAATGCTTCGGAAATAAATATTTCTCTGTAGCTGCGGGAGCATGTTTGTCTACGGACCTGAATCCAGTTTGCTCTGAACAAACGGGTTTTTTATCAATCAGTGTTATAAGCTTGGCAACGGTTCTTGTACTAGCCAACAAATGAAAGCATTTTGTATGAAACTTTGCAGTTCCGTAGTGTATTCACAAAAAATGGAGTTGATAAAAGAATTGTTTTTTAAAATTTGGAGCTTCTATTCTTAGGTTTCAATAGAATAATTCGCGCGAGAGCCAAAAGCACATGTCATATTTTTGTGTGTGTGGTTAACATTCAAGTACTGTTATATTCTATTATTACTAGTTGAATGACCGTGCGTTGCTACGGGCTGATTTCTAGTTATTTTCTCTTGTCATACATGCAAAAGATAAAACAGTGAGATTCTACTTTCCTTATAATGGGGATGGACAATTCTCAAAAAAAAAAAAAAAATTATATATATATATATATATAATGGGGATGGACGAAAAGTTAGTTCTACCTCAGTGTGTTGGTATGGTACCCAAAAAGTCGAACGATGACATTTTTGAAACACAACGAGCTTCTGATTTGTTGATGTAAGACAGGAGAAAACTTACAAAGTTGGTAGCCAAGCATAGTAAACATGAATTAAAAGAAAGGGGAAAATGAAAAAGGGAAAGGCGCAAGGCGCAAGGCCAATACTATCCTTGGTGATTTCTCTCTGTTGATGCAAAAGCCACCGCTTTGTCGCCGTGATTAGCCCAGCTGTCACCCAACAATGTGCCCCATCTAAGATCTTGCTGAAGACATCCAGAACTGATCTGGATCGATTGTTAAGAACCCCCTCAAAAGGTTCTATCAAAACGTCTTTCAGTTTTATGAACACAAGCTACATATTCCAAACTGTTTGACAAAATTCCAAATGCACTATCAACCTATTCCAAACTGTTTAAGGCAACCATGTAGAAAATTTCACATGATCGCAATCCTATATCGTTGGGAGATGAAACAAAATGAATATTTGAAATTAGATATCGGTTACAAGGATCAAACCTTGCAACAAACAATTTAAATGTATGCCCTCAGTATGCAACAAATAATTAGTTCGACCTTTGTCACAAAAGATATTCTGTGATGAAGGTGGGATAAATCTCTGTCATATAACACTTAAAACTTAATCAAATATCCACAGGTGGTTGCAAGAACAAGATTTTACCTCCAAAATAAATAATAGGTAATGCATGTATAGTGAATAACCTGATTATGCAAGCCACCAAAATAACTGGAAAATAATTCCAGTATTCTAGGTTCTATGGTATATACTATGGGAATACATCAATAAAAAACTGAGAAATATACTAACACATAAATCATACATCTCTACGAATAGTCATGCAGTATGGCAATTAGGCATTACTCATGTACTTTGTGTTAAGAGACAAAAATGAGATCAATAAGTAGCATGAGTGAAAGTGTCCACAGTATTATTTGTCCAGTAGCAGCTAATTTTCAATACCAAGTACAATTTACCCGATGTAGTTCAGCCATTACGCTCAAGACATGATCTTTATGTGAACCCGTACATAAATTAGCACAGTGAACAATCTGTATATGCACAGAGCTTTACAACACAAAAATGACTGTTTTAACAACGACTCATCATACATAAGGATTACAGGATTGTTGCCGACGGTAGAGGTAGCTCTTCAGACTTATCAAACGTGTTAGAGCATATCTAGCAGACCCCTTAAAATGTACGGATCTTTATTTTTCGGCGACTGTACAGTCTGGGGCCATTTTTAGGGTTAGTCCAGACCCCGTATAGACCATAAACGGTATACCGTGTCCACCAAATTGACGCCTTCGACCTATATTTCTACCTCGCAGAGGGTTCGATACAGGGCACGACCCGAGCCATTCCACCGCCGCCGCCCACCAAATCCCCCACCCATTGTCGCTGCCGGCGACCAAATCCACCACCGCCGCCTACAGATCCGGCACCGCTGCACCACTCGGAGGCACAACGGAGGCTCAATCGGATGCGGGGCAGCCAGGTCGGCCTTTCCTCATCCTTGCGCCGCCGAGGCAATAGCTCCGACGAGGAGCGGAAGAGGTGCGTCGCCTCGGTGGCGCTCGGTAGCGCGCCACGCGCCGGTACACCAATTGGAACCAGATGTCGTCACACGCCCTCCTCCACCGCGAGATCAAGAAGTACAACCACCGCCATGCGCACCGCTTCGAGGTGGGGGGAGCACCTCAGGCACGGGAACATGCACACCGTTGCCGCCGCCGAAGAGGAAGGAGGAGGAGCACCTCCCGCTCGAGGGATACGACCCGATAGACTGCGCCTCCGCCATCGGTCTGGAGGACTTCGTCGATGATTCCTCCATCGACACGGTCACCGCCATGCTATTTGCACGCACCAAGCGGGAGGATGAAGACGAGAGGAAGCGCCGCCATCGGGACAAGGAGATCGAGAACCTCCTCTTAGAACAGGAGGTTGACAGCGAGTGCGAGGCGAAGCAGAAGCGGGACGAGTGGCGCCGTGAGTGTGAGGCGCAGTAGAAGGTCTTCATCGACCTTGACACCGACGAGGAGTGAGGTTGCTGCCGCGTCGCTGCCGCACCCTAAGGCTTCGGTGAGGCAATTTTGGATGTTAGTTAGGGTTAGGTGGCGACAACAACATTCCCCTATGTAAAATTGTACTTGGAGATGATCTTGATCTAAAAAACAAGTCCAGCAGAGGAGAGAGGAACCTCCATGGATTTTTATTAAGAAGAAATCCGTAGGGACAACTGCAGAGCCGAGGCTCGAACATGGGTCATGGGCAGCGCACGCATGACGACCTCGTGCAGCTATCCAACTGGTCGACGCCCAGTTCCCCAGATGATCTTGATATAGTGTGCGTTCATCTCACACGAATGATTTTTTTTAATTTGCAGTTTTACTTTTTCTTTGCTATAAGCAATTCTACTATTTTAAACATTTTTCCGTGGACATTAACCGCGTTTTAAAGATCCTGTGCTAGATATGCCCTAATGCCCCCAAGATTAATCACATGTTTTTTGCTGATGACTCGTTGATCTTCATGAAAGTCAATGAGGCAAGTGCCAGGAAGGTACAACTTATTTTACATCTGTATGAAGGAGCCTCGGGTCAGGTGATCAATAAGGAAAAATCTGCGGTTATGTTCAGCAAAGGCACCTCCAATGCGGCAAAGAGGAGATTCCTCTCCACGCTTCAGATTAGTGACGAAGCTTACAATGAAAGATACTTGGAGCTCCCGATCTATCTGGGGAGGTCAAAGAGCAAAGCTTTTGGGTACCTAAAGGAGAAGGTGTGGAAAAAGATTTAGGGATGGAAGGAGAAATTTCTCTCACGTGTGGGGAAAGAAATTATGGTCAAAGCGGTGGCTCAGACCATCCCAATCTTCGCCATGTCCTGCTTTGACCTCACGAAAACCTTCTGTGATGACCTTAGTTCTATGGTGTGCCGGTACTGGTGGAATAGCCAGGATGAAGACAGACATCATTGGCTCGGGTGGGAGCTGCTGACAAAACCGAAGTGCGAGGGAGGCCTGGGTTTCCGCGATCTCCATATCTTTAATTTGGCAATGCTGGCTCGTCAAGGATGGAGGCTACTGCTCGACCCTTCTTCCTTGTGTAGGCGCCTGCTGAAAGCCAAGTATTTCCCGAACGGCAGCATCCTCGACGCAGTCCAACAACCCAATATTTTCTATACTTGGCGCAACATCCTGAAAGGGGTTGCTTTACTGAAAGATGGCCTGATCTCGAGAGTGGGCGATGGCAACAACATTAAAATCTGGGAAGATCCATGGTTGCCGGGGGGTGATACTAGATTGCCAAGGACTGCTCTTGGTCCGGTTTCGGTGAACCTTGTCTCTGATCTGATAAAACCTCAGGGTGGTGGATGGGATGTGCCTCTACTCAACTCGATCTTTGACACGGAGGACATCAAAGACATCCTCTCTATTAGTTTCTGCAAGGATCCTGAGGTCTTGGCATTTTGATCAAAGGGGAGCCTTTTCAGTCAAGGCGGCCTACAAGGTGGGGCTCATTTGGAGGGATCGGAAGCGAGGGAGGGATGCTGCTTGTTCTAAAACTGCTGCAGAGAACTCTGTCATCAAGTTTTATTGGAGCAAGATCTGGGACCTTAATGCGACAAATAAGCTGAAGATGTTTGCGTGGAGACTTGCTCACAACAGCCTCGCAAACAGAGTAAAAATTAATCGGATCGGTGTCGATCTGGACACCCGTTGCCCGGTCTGTCATAGGCTTGATGAGGATGGGGGCCACCTTTTTCTGAAGTGCAAAAAGGTCAGAGAGTGCTGGCTTACTCTTGGCATAAATGAGCTCAGGGAGAGATTGGTTGATTGCAACTCGGCCCTGGCAATGATGGACAATCTCTGGTCTTGTGAAGAAGAAACGAAGCTGAAGGCCCTGGTCCTCATGTGGGAGTGGTGGGGAGTTCGCAACAAAGCAATTGCAGGGGAGGGCATCAGGGCTGCCTCCGATGTCTGCCGTTCGGTGGAAAGGCATATGGTGGATTTCCGGTCTACCAAGAAACCGCCAAAACCCCCAAAACCTCCAGATCAACATCGATGGTTGAAACCCCAGGAGAATTCTCTGAAGGTGAACTTCGATGGGGCTTTCGATGCGGATTCTGGACATGGCGGCTGTGGTTACATCATCCGTGATCACCAGGGGGAGTTTGTGGCAGCAGGGGCAGGGAAGTCTTGCAACCTCCACGACGCCTTGCACGCTGAAACTGTCGCCTGTCTCGCGGCTGTTGAGGGGGCAGGTATCGTGAACGCTCACCGTGTCGTCTTTGAATCTGACGCTTCTAATCTAGTCAGTGCCCTCAACGGTGATGCTTATGATCGTTCGACGATCGGAGTCCTGGTGGAGGAGGCGAGAAGGAACTGCAGACTAAATTTCGATTCTTTCCAATTTTCTTTCTATCGCCGAACTTGCAATTCTGCAGCTCACGAGCTTGCAAAATTTGGTGTGAAGTCAGATATGTCTGACTACTTTTGGGTGGACTCTGCCCCCATCTGTGTAACAAACATTGTTGCCAGCGATTTAGCTGTGCCGGTTGAGTAATCTTTACTATATAATATTGAAAAACGACCGTGGTGGTACGAAAAAAAACCAACACCTCGCTAAAAAAACCGGTCCTCGCTAAAAAACCCAGTCCTGGTGGAAATCAACCTGCAATCTAGATTTTGAGGCCACAACCCATCTTCCCCAACCGCGACCCACACCTCGCGCCGCTCGCGCCGCCCAGCTGGCTGCCCTGGCATGCACCGCGCACCTCCACGGCCGGCCAAGCTCGCGGCCGCGAACCCCACGGATATCCTCCGAGCAGGGGCGCCAGACGCGCTCTCCGCCGCGACCTCCACGGGCCTCCTCCCGAGCGGCTCCGTTGACCTGGAGGAGCAAAGTACCGGAGCACCTCCTCCTCCTCCGGCGAGGCAACAGCCGCCCTTCCGTCCTCCTACTTCGGGGAAGCACGGAGAACACTGCCCTCTACCCGACAAGAACGTCCCGATCCCCTCCCTCCCCCGGCCAGGTAGGAATAGCTGGCCACATGACTCAAGATTTGATCTAAAAAAAATAGATCTCTCAACTTTAAATCAGCCTCTAAACCTTCAGCATAAATGGTTCATGGTCTTTCGTGACAATCAATCGCCTTGAAGAGTTGAAGTTGGGTTTGCTGGACCTATGGTTAGTCTTTGGATGCTTTTTTTCTTTCATTCTAGACTAGAGGCTTCTCAAATCATGTGATGCAAAGTTGCAAACTGGGGATTCCTACTTCCTGGAGATACTGAACCAATCGATCCCTTCACACCGGCAAATCTTTAGCACATTGAGGTACAGATGGCTATGACCGAAAGCTGCTACTTGATGGAGCTTGGATCCACACCTGACTCGTGCTGCTGCCACTTTGCTTGTTTAGTTCTTTGATGGTCCAAAGATTGATTCTGTCTCCAATTGGGAAGGTGTTGTTCTTCAATGGTGTTCCTCCTATTTTGTTTGGACAATGTAGCAAGGAAGACACCCAGTAAATAAATAAATCGGAGCATTGATTTGCAGTCAAAGAAATGCATGTATGACGCGAGGAAGAGCCAACATGTTGCTGGAGAAGAGGTCGGTATTTGTTAGGATGCGCAACAAGACCTTATATGTGTCATGCTCAACAACCAGCCTTGTCAAATATAGCTTCACTCAAACTAAAATGTACTTCTAACAGAAACATGGAGTACATCTAATGACATCGTGTTCTTTTTTTGACTGTTCCTATATTTTCAGAAGTTTGGTTTTGTGAAATTTGGTTGCAAATTTCATATCATTTTCTCATTCTTGATCGTTAGTTTCTCAAGAGTAATTCAGTTGCGGATCAAATAAGATAATTGGCATGGAAAGCTCAAGTCAGGCCCAAATGAAATAATATGCGTTTGCTTCTTGTCAGTATTATGATTTAATGATTTCAGAGAATAAGATAAACCAAGTCTGACGTGAAACATATCATGTTCAAATGGTATATATTAAAAATTGAAAACTATAGTTAAAGCTACAATGTTTGAATACAAATTAAATTATTTCTTAGATTGTCAACACATATCTATTTATTTTAGACCCGTTGCAACGCACGGGCCTTTTGCTAGACAGCTACTCTAATTTGAATAGGGGAAGCAACTTAGGTGTCACAAAAGATAGTTTAGTTGATGCCCTAGCTAGAATTTTTCAACAGGTGGAGATGGGAACGCAGTGGTCTGTTGTTCCAGTTCACCTTTCGATTTGCTGATCTATTTTGTGTATATTTTAAACTGTAATGTATTATCTACATATTAGGTCGAAATTTGTTCGTCCGTGGCAACGCACGGACATGTTTGCTAGTAGATATCTATATTTAACGTAAAAAAAAAAAAGATCCCGTGCTGGAGATGCACTTAAAACAACGTGAAAGAAACATCAAACACCAGAGGGTCAGACTTCAGAGACGGGTCTCCCAAAAAAAAAAACAACACCAGAGACGGGAGAATGGCATACGCCACCGCTAATCGAAGGCGGTATCCAGTGACCTACAGAAGGCGGATTACAGACTAAACTCAGCGGCCACGTCTCCATCCACCGGCTCTCATCAAGGTGAGAAAAAAGAGGAAGAAATTCGCACCTCGACCATCCTACTAGGGTTTTAGAGCTAACCATCCCGGCGGCGCAGCACATTTTTTTCTTCATCCTCCCGCGCGCCACCGAGATGCGGCAGCACGCGCCGGCGTACACGCCGGAGGCGGCGTCGGCCTCCGCGACGGGCGGGGCCGGGGAGCGGCAGAGCCTCCCGTTGCTGCAGGGCAAGATGAAGCGCGACCCGGAGGGGTACGAGACGGAGCTCCGCCAGCTGCACCGCCACTTCGAGTCCTCGGTCTTCCTCTTCCGCCAGCAGGCCGCGCTCTCCTCGTCCTCCTCCTCGGGCGGCGGCGGCGGCGGAGGGGGGAAACGGCCAAGGAGCTCGGCGACCTCGCGCTGTTCCTCGCCCACGTCGCGCCCTTCTACCCCAACGACCTCGCCGACCTGCCCGACCAGATCGGCGGCCTGCTCGACACCAACGCGCGGGCGCTGCCCTCGGGCCTCCGGGTCCACCTCGTGCAGGCGCTCATACTGCTCGTCAACCGCAAGGTGCACCTCCTCATTTTTTTGATCTCCGGATGAAATTTTGTTTGATTTTGGCCGGATATAACGGATACTTTGCTACTGCTATGAGACCTAGTGTTCAAATTGATTGGTGTAGGTCTGTTGTGTGTAGTTATGATACGTGAGAACATTTTTGCCAGTACATTTGTAGTGAGAAGATTTGTGCTAGTATATTGGAGTAGCGACAAGAGGTGTACCCTTTGGTTGGATTAATTGAAGGATATCGCTAATTACTTTTTTGGACTTTGCATTGTTCATGGATTCATTTGTACAATAATTAAATGGCTGAAGCCAGGATGTATTTTTTCATCAGCCTCACTCAAAATCATAGAATTTGACCTGAACTGCAATCGGCATTGTTCCAAGATGATATTTATTCCAGTTTTTTTTTCTTCCAAATTTGATGTTCTATCAACCACTTTAGGAAGTGTAACGGCACCATGAATCCATTAGAACTTTGCGCGTGGGTGTCTTTTCTAAATGTTAAAGGACTCTAGGTTGCAGTGGATGTTCTAGAGTTTTATTTTTGTTTGGTCATGGAGGACTAGAAAATGCAAAATCACATCAGTGCTTCACTACAGTTTTAGCTGTAATTAAAAAATGTGGGCCGGGCTCTATTATAATCAGCCATAGCTATGGGCAACTTTTGGTAGTATTCCATAGTGCCAAATGCTGGTTCATTGTATTAGGTATCCTCGTTCAATAGTGCAATGGGAATGAAGCGAACAATCTTGTCATGAAGAACTAATTGTCTGGAAGATGGGTTCTAAAGCGAATGAAAGTTTATTTTGTTTTTCCTTGTTCCTTTAGTCTTCATTGCGAACGAAACACTCTTTGGAGTTCATCTTTTCGGCATGATACCAATTGTAAATTTGTGATGTTATCAAAATGTTTAGATTGTTGATCTGGAAGACACAATGGAGTTATTTATGGAGCTTCAAGTCATTGGAGATCGAGCTGTAAAAAAACTGGCATTTTCGCATATTATACACAGTATCAGAAGGATGAATCAGAAGCACAAGGATGAGGCTAAGAATCGTAAACTGCAAAACATCCTTTATACACTAGTACAGGTTTGCAACATCTCACACTTGATTTCTTAAGTATTACTAGGTTGAAAATATTGTTGGGTAAGCATAAGAGTCCCTTTTCCCACTTCATCTAATTATATCCTGTTTCTCAGGGTGAGGAAGAATCGAGAGCAAAAAGGGCTTTTACTATCTTATGCGATCTTCACCGTCGAAGGGTCTGGTTTGATGACCGCACAGCAAATGCTATATGCAATGCTTGTTTCCATCCTTCTTCGAGGTACATATTGCAAAAAAAATACTAGCGTGTTTTTATGTTGGTTGGTTTTTGTCTAAAAAATTGTATACTACGTGCAGGATTATGACAGCTGCTATCTCATTCCTCCTTGGGTATGAAAATGTTGAGCAAGAGGATGATAGCGATGCATCAAGTAGCGAAGACGAAGCAAAAAACCCAAATATTATTCTTAGCAAAGAGGATGTTTACAAGGTGATTTGGATTTTACTGTACTGGGTCTCTACTGATAGTATTTTTGGATGTTATGATTTTCATTTGTCTTTTCTGATGCATTGAGTCTTTTGTTTGACTTTCCCCCCTCAGGCAAATCACAAGGGCACTTCTGCTAGTAAGAAAAAGAAGAAGGCTAAGTTAGAGCGTGTAGTTCGTAGTATGAAAAGGCAGCAGCGTAAATCCACTGAGGAAGCGGGCTCCAATTATTATTCACCCCTCACGTATTTAAAGGATCCTCAGGTAGAGTAACAACATAGTTATTCAAGCTGTTATTAAGTTAGAATGAGATGCCTTCTGCACTTCTTGCTGTTGATGACACACCCTTCTGTTTTGCTGAAACTCTTGTTGGTGTGGTTTACAGGGTTTTGCTGAGAAGCTCTTCTCCCGGCTACAGAAATGCAATGAGCGATTTGAGGTTGGCCGCATTCCTTTTGCAGTTTTTTTTAAAAAACTCCCTTGCAGTTCTCAAGGCAACCATTAATTATTACCTTTAGCCTTTTGCTAATGCTCTATATTAGAGTGTATCTAGTACCCCCTCCATGTTGCAATACATGTCGTTCTGGACATTGAAGAATGTCAGGGTCTCCAAGATTACACCATTGACCATAATTTAATATATGTTACTCAAATACCTATAAGCAGGCATTGTGGAAGTATATTTCATGATGATCATAGTATGAGCAATTTTTATAGATGTTTTTTTATATTGATCGTCACACCCTATAATATTTGATTTAAATTGTGAATATGACCTACCCTAAAAATAGGAGAATGAGGGCTGTCTAAAAACTAAATTGGTCTTTCTAGATGGCCAGTGTTAGCTAGATGTCATCTAATGGTTAAGGTCCGTAGTTCCCATTCTCCCATCCTTTTGCCTTGTTCTGACTTGATATGCTATCAACTATTCCTTCTTCATTCAGCTGTATGCTCTATTGCTCTTACATAGCCTAGGTTTCTGCTACCTTTTGAGTAAACATCAACCATTCAAGTTTAAAGTAAAAACATTGCACGTGCAGGTAAGGATGACGATGTTAAAGGTCATATCAAGGACTATTGGGCTGCATCACTTGGTTTTGTTGAACTTCTATCCATATCTTCAAAGATATGTGCAGGTATGTTATTGAACTTGAGTATGTCTATCTTGCATCAGCTTTTGAAAAACTATCGTGTTTTATTTATGCTGATTCAGTCATTATTTTGTATCCGATGCAGCCTCATCAACGAGATGTAACAACTCTACTCGCTGCAGCAGTACAGGCTTGCCATGAGATGGTTGCACACTCTACTTTCTCCTTGTATTTTGTTACTAATGATTTCACATCTATGGATTTCTTGAAATAGAACGAAATTAATTTGTTTCATTTCCAGGTGCCTCCTGATGCTGTTGAGCCATTGTTCAAGCAGATAGTAAATCAATTTGTGCATGACCGTTCCCGTCCGGAGGTTTGCATGATACTTATTTAGCACTTGAAACATACGTGTTTTTCTGACTAACGTGAGCTTATGCCTAACTACCCGGCTCTTTTTAGGCTATCGCTGTTGGCCTGAATGTCGTCAGAGAGATCTGCATTCGAATTCCATTGGTACTTAATTTGCTCTTCTGTGATATCTCAATTTCGGTGCTCTTACTTAGTTACTTGGGGTACTAGATTACATGCACTGGATGCACTCATTATGCTGGCCATGTTCCTACCCCGTACCCTTCAGGCGAGGGAACATGAAGTACGATTGATCATTTTGTAACTAGTCTGAAATGAGCACTTTGTTGACTCGAGGATCATATAGTAAAAATATTGTGATAGTTGTGTCACTACAGGTTTTAAGCATGTGTAACTAAATGAATATGCATAAATGGCTATGCAGGACTGTACTTAGTTTCTTTTTGGTATCTAGTCAATCACTATTGTCGATCTTTAGTTTGGAAAGTTTCACTGCTGCCGTTCCATCATGCATGTAGAACACACAGATGATCAGTCTTGCATACAGTGTGTCCTTGGTATTTCTATTGGTTCCTGAATGCCCGGGAAGATAATCCCCCCCCCCCCCCCCCCCCCTAACTTTCCTAACTCGATTATTGCTTTGAACCTGCAGATGATGAACGAGGATCTACTCCAAGACCTTGTTTTATACAAAAAGTCCCATGAGAAAGCAGTTTCAATTGCTGCTCGCTCTCTTATCACATTATTCAGGGAGGTTAGTTTTTTCCTTGCAGATTTTGTTCTGTTTTGGCATTTAAAGTTTATCTCACTTAGCTAAACCTTCTTTTGTTCTGAATTCAGATCTGCCCTTCGTTTTTAGTCAAGAAAGACCGTGGCCGTCCTATTGATCCAACGGCTCGGCCAAAAGCATTTGGAGAAACCACTGTTGCTAGTGATGTGCCTGGAGCTGAGTTGCTCGCTGAGGACATTTCATCAGAAGGGGAAGGTTCAGATGATGACTCTGATGCTTTTGATTCCGATGACGAGGAAGTGTTGCCATCTGATACCCAGCAAAGTTTGAAGGTTTCCTCAAACAAACGTGACGCTGATGAAGATCATAAAGGGGAAGAGGAAGTATCTGGGGAACAAGATGATACAGAGGAAGTAGACGAGGATGATAGTGATGATAATATGAATGACATAGAAGACGACTCTGACATGGATGGTGACACTGATGTATCTGACGAGGATGATGATGAGGATCTCAATGATGATTCCGATAATGAAGGCTCTGACCAGGTTGAAGACAGTGACGAGGAGGATAAGTCAAAAGGCAGCACTCCTAAGGTGCAGAAGAGGAAGTTAAGCGATTATATTGGAAACCTTGATGCTGCCGATGCAAGCCTTCGAGCTCTGAAGAAGTTTGCAGTAGCCAAGAAGGCAGAGACTTCAACCGATGAAGCTGGTAGAATTTTCTCCGATGAAGATTTTAAGCTCATCAGAGAGCGCAAGGTATGCTGATTTCAGGCACTTCATAGACTTTCAATTTTCCATTTCTCTTATGGTTGAAGCTTGTGAAGTTCTATACGTTTTAGAGGATTTGTATATGTCCAAGACTAAAATTTCTTTTAAATGAACATTTTACTGAAAGTGTTTGAGTTTCAGGCGAAGAAAGAAGCAAGGCTGGCTTTGGTTCAACACGGACTAAGTAAGGGTGACACGAGATCCGCAACCTTCAAGCTTCCATCTTCTGATCAGCTTAGCATGAAGCGCCTCGATCCATCCCAGCTTCAGGTGTCCTCTCGCCCCCACCCCACCCACCATGCACACAAAATCACAGACACTTGACCTATGTAAACTGATTATGCAGGCTCACATCAAAAGAAAGACAACGAAAGAAGAGAGATTAGAGATGGTGAAAGCTGGAAGAGAGGATAGAGGAAAATACCATTCCAAAGCAGCTATTAGTAAGAAAAAGGTAAACCCACTAATCTTATCTTATTGTTCTACCCTGGCCCCTGGGCTACGTGTTTGCTGCTAAAAATGTGATCGCATACCATTCCAGATAAGCCGCCTTGGCTTTTATTCTTGATGTTTTGTAACTTTATTCCTTGTCTAATTGTGACTTCTTATAATTGCGACTTATTTACTGTGTCTGTTAGACCGGTGGCTCGAGCAATAGGCAGAAACAACACGACAAGAAGATGCCTCTGGCAGCAAAGAGATCGAAGGCAGCACGTTCTCGCCGGGAGAAGAAAACAAAATCCAAGCACTCGGCAAAGCAATTCAGGGGTCGGAAGGCCTGGAAATGAGGGGTTTTATTTGCAATTGCTTGGCCAAGTGGCCGAAATTTTGACTCTTGTAATGATATTATGTGTTACAACATACAGTGATATGTATGTCAAAAAAAAAAAATACAGTGATATGCAGTTTACAGCAAGCTCGTTTTTAGTTTCTGTTTAGTATTTGTTTTGGAAATAATCGAGCCTATTGTTAGTATTTGTCGTGACAGGGCATCTAATTCTTAACGGTCTTCCTAGATTCTGCATCTTAGAGGCAGTGCAGGTGTTGCAGTATTATGTTGCTGGTGATGGGTGCACGTGTTCTTCTATTTGAGTTGAGTGCAGGTGTGTGCTGTATGTTGCTGCCAACGTGCCAAGCGCACCGCTCCAACAAAACTCCGGTGATAGTGCTGCCGCACGCTAGTGGTTGAAAATTTGAATGTTGTAATGATATTATATCCGATGACCGGTTAAGCATGTTAATAAGCAGCTTACTGCAATGCTCCTTTTCAAATTCCTGTTTACCATCTGTTTTGAAAACAATAATGGTTGGTGCCTGTAGTTTACCGTGACATGGCGTCCCATTCTCGATGGTCTTCCCAGATTTCGCATCTTTAGGTGGCAGTAGAACTTAGGTTGCTTGCAGCGGCAACCGCACACACACAAGCATGCTACTTCAGTGGAACGAGAGTACGAGACCCGGCGATTGCGTTGCTAGGAGGAGCCAGCGTGTGTCACCGGAGGGAATGGGCACATCGTTATGGGCCTTATGGCACACGTCGAAATGCTGCAGGAGTGGGAGTGGCTGTTCCCTTCCCTTGGTCGAGCAAGCAAAACCGACCATATATCGGAAGATAACTTAGAGGATCTCGAACTGGTAGGCATTGTGATTTGGCTCTCATTAGAATGTTGATGTTCTATCATGGATCCAAAAGATAAATTCCCGCTTGTTATTTCGAAAATTTGAAGGACTATTGCCGCGGAAATTGTATTCCACCTAATTTCGGGCTGCTGATACTCTATCCGCATTTGGGGGCTGCTGTTACTCTATCGGCATTTGGGGATGGCCCATTAGTGACTCGGCCTCTCGGATTGGATTTTAACCTTTCAAGCTCCTACATCGCGGTCAAAGAGAATGGTGGTGTGATGTCACAAACTTAGCGAATAACCGAACTTAGAAAATGTTGTTCCTGAACTTCACTCTTATCTTTGACCATGGCCCTCTCAACTTTTTTATTCGAATCACTGCCCACATTCCCACAAAACATGAATTAGGATTTTTCTAGCTCCAAATCACGAGTTTTTGCCATGGCCAACGACGCCGTCAACAGCGACGACCGCCGCGCCTCCCGCCTCACCCTGTCCTTGCAGCATCACGACTGTTGGAAGTAAATCGAGAGACAATCGAGAGAGCGACAAATGAATCAACTGTATCCTTTATTGATGATGAATGGTGCTATATATAGCACCCGAACAAGCAGTTACAAAGGGGTATGCCGGTTCACAAACCGACATAGTACAAGCAGGGATTACATATTATTTAAAGTAATTAATTAAATCCTAACACTCTCCCTAATCTATGCTTGTCCTTGCTTGTGTTCATCATCTTGAAATACTCTCCTCCAAAAACCCTGTGGGAAAAATATGAGAAAGTTGTGTGTATGATATGTTGCTAAAACTCCTTTAACCCGGTGGGGAAATAAGAAGAAAATGATGCAACATATGATGGTTATTGTCTCTTTGATAACTCATATGGGAAAACCTTAGAAAGGAAAAATCCATAGTGAGTTTAGAGAACAATAAATATGCCTTGTATACTTCCTTTTAAAACCCCGGTGGGGAAAACATAAAGTATGACATATGATGTTTGAAGTTCTCCCACAAAAACCCTTTGGGAAAAATGTGTGGAGAATTGTATATGATATGTTGTTAAAACTCCTTTAAAACCCAGTGGGAAAAGTAAGGAGAAAATGTACAACATATAATGATTATTGTCTCTGTTAACTCAATATGAATGAAATCCATAGAGTTTAGAGGACAATAAATATGTCGTGTATACTCTCGTAAAAACCCCGGTGGGGAAAACAGAAAGTATGACATATAATCTTATGTTGATACTACCTCATTAAAAACCTTGATGAGAACCTGAAAAGTAAACTCATAAAGGGAAAAAGAGTGTAATATGATGCTTTGAACAAGAATAGTTCAGGAAGATACTCCCCCTGACTCTTGCAAATCCCGAAGCCGTCGCATACCAATCCCATGAATCATTTCTGGAATGTTATAGTTGGTAGAGACTTGGTGAATAGATCAGCGAGGATATCACATGATTTTAATTGCAAGATGTTTATTCCCGCTCGTCATGAGTTTATGGGGATAAAACGATTTAGTGCAATATGCTTAATGATATTGCTCTTTATGTCACCTGTTTTGCATCTATGCAACATAAGCAACATTATCTGTGTAGATAATGATAGGTGATTCGAGAGAACCAACACCACATGACTAATGTATGTGGTTTATCATTCCGTGAAGCCACACGTGTTAACATGAAGCATTGCATCTTAGAACGATCGTGGTAGTATAGTCACCAGAGTCTATTTGAAGACATCAATGGAGTGACAGTTCTACCATGAATGTACACATTGTAGGATCATGTAAGTAGCCAATACCAGTGTCTAAATTGGAGTTCAGATTTCTCCGAAACTGAAACAACCGTCAAGATATTCTTGATTCCTAGCCAATCTGTTGGTAGGTCCAATGGCACTGAGAATGGAACTTTACGTTCCAACATCTCTTCTCCATCCTCCCACGGATCTTTCTCTACGTCTAGAGATCGAACAATCCTTGAGATGGATATGACTTGTCCATATTAAGTTTCTCCAATTTCTGGATATGGCATCTTGGTGTACCAAAATACTTGAGTGGAGGTGCTCGAGTTGTAGTCCCAAGCAACATTTGGGTTTATCCAAATTCTTCATCTCAAATCCGTCTTTTAGATGATCACGTGGTTCGTCGTTGTAGGAGTTATCCTTATGTATGACAAACACACTGGGTGATCATCATGTAGGAGTAATCCTTTTGTATAAGGAACTCACTACGTCGGTTGTACCAAAATGTACCGACAACAATAAGCCATGTGGCGACTTATTGATTATTACACAATACATGTTGCATTTGTGTTTCGATTCGGACAGAGATTCCATCGGGAACCATACATGTCGAATCTAGTGATCCACATGGATATGTTGTCACTACACTATCAACTGCATAGATAGATGATTTTGTACTGCCAATGATATATGTATCGGAACAGATTTCACTCATGTCTGGAGAGTAGGTCTCGGATCTCTGCGGAAACCCGACCTTATGCTACAAGCCTTGCTTTCTCACCACCTTGTATTTCTCATTCCGTTTCCGGAAGAAAACACATTGAATAATCCCATAGGGAATTCATTTGGAAGAGCGAGGCTATATCTGCTTGGATTGCATCCTTTGATGAGTTCAGTCCTAGCAAGTGTGTTCACACTCTGCCATGGCCATGGTCTTTGGATCTGAATCATTGTGAAGGTTGTTTGCAATCATACAAGAGATGTTTGTCGACAGTTGTAGGCTTTGGTTATATGATTCTCCAGAATCGATATAGTTGGAGCAAATATCATGCACCCATGATGACTCTTCGTGATTTCCCAATACGCGTGAGTCTGGGTGTTCCGATGTCCCAGCCAGTGTGTGCAAGCTGGAGCTGGGGTTGTGGAGGTTTCCCTTCCACTGGGTGTATACTACCCATTAGGTGTTCATCAACGCAAGGTCGACTTGCATTTACTGATTTAGAGGATTCCTCGATTTCCTTTGTTGCTTTGCAAAAAGCTGGATCCTGGTCAGAGGCCGTACTACTCCCCCTCTTTTTATGAAACAGGGAGTTGAGTGGTTTTTATTGGTACCTCCACTCTTTCGGGCGCATTTCTAACCGGATTGAAGGATTTTGTAACACCTTTGAGATCAGTAAATGAATCTGGCAGGTTATTTGCATGTGTTGCAAATTTGTGAATCGAACGTAGAGTCCCGATTCTTGAGTACGTGGGTATGAGGAGGAACGTGAAGTCCCAATTGATTTCCTGGCATTCGATGTGGTACTTGAAATCTCCCCCTAATGCCTGGAAATAATCCTCCTTAAATATAAGCAATAGGCTATGAATACATCCCTTATGAGGGGTTTCAAGGTACTGGGTTATCGACGGATATCTGTACCCCACATAGATCCCTCATATGTGGGCCCATGATGTACGCTGCGGTGGTGAGATCGGTACGCGTGAAGCGCTTCCGAACTTACGCAGATGGGAAATGCTCGGAGGATTTCCACGTATCAATTGCAGAGGGGAAGTACTGCTATATGCAGTTAGTCAGTAGCAGCGTGTAAAACTGCATGACTCCAATGTAAAGTTGGTAAATTGCAATTCATTAACATGGGTCGTGCAATGAGAAAATCCTTTTGATCAGAGACGACACCAAAAACAATTGTGTATGGACACATAGGACATTGTGCTGAACTTCGATCCTCGGAGCCATGCACAAAATAGTGGAGGCATGTGAAGAGAATTCTGCAACAATATTTGTCCATTCGAATTGCTTTAATTCGATCTTTAGTCCAAACAATGGTTGGTTGGGACCACAAATATCACCTTGAATGTGTTCAAGGGACTGAAGTGATCCACTGGCACAATAGTGCAACTAAATCTCATGACTAGGAAAGTTTAGCTCATGCAAAACATGACCGATGGAATTGCATTATATGCAACATATGCTACGAGTTGGATGTACGTGTAGTACAATCCAGACAATAGAGGGGTACATTTTCATATACTTGTTCCACATCCATCGGATTGGTTCTCGTAGAAATCTATATATAGAATTGAAGAAGTTCCAATATGGAAATCTTTATCAGATATATAGAATGTATGCAATCTTATTTATATCAGAGTGCTGATACAATATATACGTTCTATTACGAGAACACAAATGGACATTAATAAAACGACCACTAAGGAGATAGTGGGACTAGTTTAAGTCTCCAAACACTTTGGTTGAGGCGTACTCAACCATCATGTTCTCCGTGCCTGTAGGGTCCTGTGACTTATGGAGAGTTATGGCGTTGCAAGGTCCAGTAGGAACATCTCGCGAACAAGCAGCTCCATTGGTGTCATCTGGAGGAAGGTTGAAGTTGGCTTCAAACCTTTTCCCTTGAGGTGCTTTGCATCCCTGGGATTGCTGATACAAATGGCCAGATGCTTTGGGGTCTTGCACTTGTTAGTGAGATGCGTGTAGCAGCCACACTTGTCGCAAAGCTTAGTTTTTTCAAACTCATGCTTTGCGGTGCCTTTCCCACGGTCTGAGTTTCTAGGCTTCATGTTCCGGTTGCGCTTTCGCTTACCATTGAAGTTCGAAGACTTGTCGTTGAAGGCAGCATCAAACTTTTGCCTATTCGCGACATTCATATGAACTTCAGGTAAAGGCTGAGAACCAACCGGGCGCTGAGAGCCATTCTAGCGAGCAGCTCATCATGCTTTTAGCTTGAAGTAATATATGAATAAGGACGGAATAGACTTGGTAGTCGCGTGCACGGTACCGCTGCTGGAGGATCCTATCAGATGGAAGCATAGTAGACAGAGTTTTTTTCTTCTATCTTCTCCGCATCAGTAGGTTCCTTCCTGCAAACCGCAGTTTGGAACTGATCTAATGAACCTCATGATTGTACTCCTTGACAGATTTGAAGTCATGGAGTCGGAGATGTGTCCAATCATGCAGTGCTTCAGGCATGACAACTGCCTTCTTCTGCTGTTCATACCTCGTTTTGAGGGTTTGAAACAAAGTACTTGGGATTCCTCCTCCAAGTAGTTAGACTTGAGATCTAAATGAATATGGTGCCTTATGATATACAAAGCAACATATTTTTGCTCATCTGTCAGCGGCGTGACTCCAGCCGGGAGTGGACCTCCGGTCTGGATTGCGCGCACTAACCCACAAGACGCAAGGGTGGTCTCTGTGTCCATTGACCATTCAGGATAGTTGTGACGGTTGAGAGCAAGTGCATAAAACTCTTGAGCCATCGTTTATCTATATGGATAAGCCAGAGAATATTAATTTCCATTTGGTAAATTAAAATCCATCATGGTTATGTCGTAATGAATGATGCAAAATAAATGAAGTTTCAAGAAGTGGACTTGAACTCATTAGTGTGAACCTCAAATTGTTAAGTATGACACGTTGTAGATAATCTCCAATTGAATTTCGGAGTAGATCTAGCAGCATTAGCGAGTATAATACTCACACTTCGAATGCCTTGTGTCATAACTTAATTAAAATGTATGGGAGAGCACATTGGCAATCATAATGTCAAAAAATGACAAAATATAGGCTTAAACAGTGGTGGTAGATAAATCTACACACTACCTCATGATCCCAAAACATCAATTTGAAAAGAAATCACTTAAATTTTGCATATCAATTCTTACTCGTATTAAGCCAAAGAGCTCAATTAAGATGAACTGAAATTTATTTGCAACAAATTGAATATGTCAATCGCAAATAGACGTATTAATCTCGACATGTGACGAACATGGAAATATATACATCATAGAAAGATTCTGAAATACGTCGTACTCGACAGATAGACAGTACTATATAGGCACTAAATTTATATTTGCAAGAAATTAAAAATCTCAATTGCAAATAGACGTAATTAATCTCGACACGTGAAAAACGTGGAAATAGATTACATCAATTTAGGATCTAGAATACATTGGTACTCAACAGAAAACAGTACTGAAATATATTTGATGAATTAAAGGAGCAAATAAGTAAATAAAGCAAGCGGTGCTGGTGCCTATATCCCAGCCGCATGCACATCTGCCAGAAGGCATAGCCTAGCCTGGTCAACGTCCAACGACGGATAAGGGAAGACCAGGGAATCAAATCCCTAGTTTGCTCCATCCCCAATTCGCACGAGATAGAAACAGGCGGAGAGCCCACGGCCGGCTGATACGTCTCAAACGTATCTATAATTTTTGATGTTCCATGCTGTTATTATATCAATTGCTACATGTTTTGGCTACACTTTATATCATTTTTATGCATTTTCTGGGACTAACCTATTAACAAGATGCCACATGCCAGTTCCCTGTTTTCTGCTGTTTTTGGTTTCAGAAAATCTATTAAGGAAATATTCTCGGAATTGGACGAAACAAAAGACATCGTCAATAATATCACGAGGAGATCACGGAGTCCAAAGGGGAGTCGGAGCAGACCCACCAGGGGCCACGCCACACTAGGGCGCGGCCCAGGGTGGGCCCGCGCCCCTATGGCGTGGTGGCCCCCCTCGGCCACCGACGCCGCCCTCTTCGCCTATATATTCTCCGCGACGCGAAAACCCTATTACGGTCGATCATATTCCACGAAAAGTTCCGTCGCGGCCGTCATCGTCAATCTCAGATCGGAGGAGTTCTGAAGCTCTTCCCGGCACCCTGCCGGAGGGGAAATCATCACCGGAGGGCTCTACATCACCATGCCTGCCTCCGGAGTGATGCGTGAGTAGTCCACCCCTGGACTACGGGTCCATAGCAGTAGCTAGATGGTTGTCTCTCTACCTTGTGCCTCCATGTTTAGATCTTGTGAGCTGCCTAACATGATCAAGATCATCTTATTGTAATGCTAGATGTTGTGTTTGATGGATCCGATGAATATTGATACCATGTTTATTCAAGTTGTTTATCTATGTGCTCTTGATCTTGCATGCTCTCCGTTGCTAGTAATGCTTGGCCAAGTAGATGCTTGTGACTCCAAGAGGGGGTATTTATGCTCGATAGTGGGTTCAGTCTCTAGATATCTGGATCAGTGACAGAAAGGTCTAAGATGGTAGATGTGCTGTTGCTACTAGGGATAAAACATTGGTGCAGTGTCCAAGGGCACTTGTATTGATTACATTACACACTTTACTTCATGCAATAATCTGTTGTTAGCAACTTAATACTGAATGGGATGCGGATGCTGCCTTGAAGGTGGATTATTTAGGCATAGATGCTGTTGGAATAACGGTCTATGTACTTTGTTGTAATGCCCAACTAGATTTCAAAGTAGACATCTTGGCATGTATTGCATTGTTATGCCCTCTCTATTTGTCAATTGCCCAGCTGTAATTTGTTTACCCAACATGCTAGTTATCTGTTCTGAGAGAGACACCACTAGTGAACTGTGGACCCTGGTCCAATTTCCTCATACTGTTTACACAACCCGCTGCAATCATCTGTTTCCTGTTACTTGCTCTTTTTTCCTGCTGTTTTCCACACCATATGTTTAACTCTTTGTGAAAGGACATTTATTAATCCCTTGTGTTTTGTGTGTTAGGCAACAACACTAGTGACAATTTAACATGTGAATCAAGTGATGCAGGTTTTAAGTGTGTAAAACATCTTTGCATCAAAACCAAAAAGGGAGTTGAAAAGAGCCAGTTTTCTTTGCTGAAGTAAACCGGATTATCCGATGTTGAAAATATCGGATTATCCGATCTGAAGATTTCGCTGAAATTCTGCTAAGGACTAGAAGAAATGTCACACTGAAGATGTTCGGATTATCCGAGTTGGAATTAATCGGATTATCCGATTCTCAAGATTTCGCTGGAATTCTGCTAAGGACTGAAAGATTTCTTCACTGACGCTGTTCGGATTATCCGATGATGGTATGATCGGATTATCCGATTCCATCGGATAATCCGATGATGACTTGAATCGGATTATCCGATTTGCCTGTCTGCAACGGCTAAATCTGGGAGCAGTATATAAAGACCTTCTCCTACATTGGAAAGGTTACCACGACCAGAAATACTTCCCCCACCATTGTTGCAAGCTTAAACTTGGTAGATCTCTCTCCCTAGCCACTCAAACACCTTGTCCTTCTAGGACTTGGGAGAGTTGACCTAGATCTACCCTTCCACCAAAGCGATTTGATTTCCATATCCATTCCTTAGAGGAACTTGTGCATCTTGGGTTCATTGGAACCCGAGACGGTCGTTGGTCATTCTTGTGGCTTTGGGAGCCGCGGGGACTAGCCGGGAGCCTCCAATTCGGTTGTGGAGACGTGCCCCGGCCTTGTGATTCTTGCGCTTTGGAAGCCGTGGGAATTGGTGAGAGCCTCCAATTCGGTTGTGGAGTGTGCCTCATCCTTGTAAGAGCAAGTACAATAAGGTCCAGTCAGCAGGCTGTAAGGATTTAAATATTATGTATGCTTACATGAGGAGAGAGAGTAGGAGAGAGAGTGGAAGCGGGCTCTCATGCAAGAGCCGGCTGTAGCACGTGCTCCTAGGCACTTTGTGAGAATGGAAGGTGGGCCAACTATAAATAAAGTAGTCCATATTTATAGCCAACTATTGTACTTGTTGGCTATTAGGTTGGCTATAGATGACATGGCACCATCTTATAGCCAACAGCCGGCTATACTATTGTACTTGCTCTAAAGGTTTGTTGCCGACCTCGAGGGCATCATATAGTGGAGGAGATACGGTGTGCCATATCACGGCTATTCGGGGATCACTTGTGACCCCGCACCGCTCCAACGAAGACGTAGCTTCCATTGGGAAGTGAACTTCGGGAATCATCTCCGTGCACCGTGTGCTTATCCTTTTTTATATACCTTTACTTGTATTGCTAGCTTACCTTGCTTAGTATATCTTGTTAGCTAGCTTCTTGCTCATCATATAGGATTGTTCACCTAGTTGCATATCTAGAGAACTTATATTTGAGCAATTCCTTAACTTGTTGAAAAGAAAATTAAAATTGGTAGTTGCCTATTCACCCCCCCCCCTCTAGTCAACCTACTCGATCCTTTCAATTGGTATCAGAGCAAGGTCTCTTTATTAAGGGCTTAATCGCCTAAAGAAGGATGGCTAGTGCGGAGGAAGTACAACGTGCTAAAGATGAGGAGTTAAAACTTGCTAAGGAACAAGAAAAACGTGATAGAGAACAACTTGACAAAGAACTAAAGAAGCGGGAATAATCCCTCCCGAGGGTGATGCCCCAATCACCATGAAGTCCATGATTGAACTCTTTGGGTACATGAAAGGCAAAATGGTGGAGGAGGTGTATACTCGGGTATCTAATCAAAATGCTCCTCATCATCCGCTAGCCCTATTAAGGGTGCTAGTGACAAGGATAAAAATGATAAACCTAATGAGAAGCCTTCTCTTAACTTTGCTCCACCTAGCTCTTATCTCACTCAAGTTTCACTCACTCAACCTCATATAACCAACCTTGGTAGACCCCCTCCTAAGCTTGATAATACTCGTTATTTCACTTGGAAGAAATCTATGGAGTCTTATTTTCGCAGCTCATCGGTGCATCTTTGGAGGGTGGTTCTACATGGTTTCAACCCTGTTGATCCCAACAACTTGACCAAGCAAGAAGAGATTGATGAGCAACTTGATGCAAATGCCAAGTTCATTCTTGAGAGTGCTATGACCGCAATGATGAAGATCATGTGCGGAATCTCAAAACTTGCAATGAGCTTGGCTCCATCTTGAAACTGTGTATGAAGGAAATGAGGGCATTCAACGCTCCAATGCGGCCGTCCTTCAACATCAAGTTGACAACTTCATCATGCTAGACGAAGAGACTCCGACCGAACTTTACCGAAGACTCTACAAGCTTGTGGTGACATGTAGGGAAAATGGAAAGAAGGATATGGATGATGAATGGGTCAAGGCCAAGTTCCTTCAAGCAATTATGCCATATAGTGAAACTATGGTGATGAACCTCCATGCAAGAGCGGATTACACAACAATGACTCCCAATGACATGTTGGCTCAATTTGTCACATATGATACATTGAAGTCCACATCCAAGTCTTTCAACCAAGTCCGTGGCCCAAGACTCTTGCTTTGAAGGCTCGTGTGGTAGACCATCCAAGATATGAAGAAAGCCCGGTCTATGAAGGTGAAGAAGACTTGGAGGGTGAGCTCAATGAAGTTCTTGCACTTGCCGCCACCCGGTTTTGGAACAAGAAGAACAAGAGCGTCAACCCTCCACCAATAAAAAGAATGTGCTTCAATTGTGGAAAGGACACTCATCTTGTGAAGGATTGCCCCTATGAAAGAAGAGAGGATAATGGTGGTCAACTCATTCTAAAGAAGAACAAGTACCACCCCAAGCCTACCTACATGAAGAGATCACCTCAAAAGGCTCTTGTGGCATCCCATCAAGAGGAATACGAGTCCGGAGGTGAGGAGGATAAAGAACCAAGTGAAGAAGTAGGAATGGCGGCTCTTGCAATGGGCACCCTTCCTCCATCATTGGCCAACCTCTTCTCATCTCCAAACGACGACAAGATCTCCAAGCCTATGTGCCTCATGGCCAAGGAAACAAGGTGAATTCCCCACCAAAAATTACTATCTCCTCTAACCCATCACTATTGGATTGTGTTGAGGATGTAGGGAAAATTGAAGAAGAGGATAAAATTTCTATCTTTATTAGCAAGCTCCAAGGTCCAACCAAGAAAATGGTTGAGGCCCTCATGTATCAATATGGAGAAGCCAAGCATCTTCTTAATGAGAAGGATGTTAGGATTTGTGAGCTCGAAGGGCATGCATGTGATCATGCCGACAAAATTGGTGAGCTAGAAGATCAACTTGTTGAGGAACAATTGCTCCGTGAGCAACTTGAGGAGACACATGCCATGGATCTTTCCAAGGCAAAAGAAACTCGTGAAACCTCTATTCAAATTGCTATTGATCTAAAAATAAAAATGAGGAACTTGTAGAGAGTCATAACAAGCTCTTTGAGGGTTTTGAGCAACTTAGGGAAACCCACAAGGTGACCTCAAGTGAGCTCACTACACTCAAGGAGTCATATGCCAAACTACAAGCTCAATTTATCTATGCTAGCTTCACCACTCTCATAATGATAAAGATGCAAATGCTTGTTCCACTAACCCTTTATGTGTCAAGGCATCTCTTATTGAGGAAAACACTAGGTTGAAGGCCCAACTTGAGAAGGGCCTAGCCACTTGTATCCAAGGGGAAAAGAACCTCAATGATCTTTTGAGCAATCAAAAGGGAGTGGTTGGCAAAGAAGGAATTGGGTTCACACCCAACTCTAAGAAGGTCAACAACAAGAAGAAGAAGGCGACTCCCCCTTCCAAAGATATTGTTTTTGTGAAGGAGGGGGAGTTAGCCAAAGCAAATGACAACTCTATTGGGAGTGGTAATGTCACTAGGGGCAATGCCACTCACAATAACTTTGCGGGAAAATACAACCCCTCATATGTTCTTTTGAAATCTACAAATGGTTGTGTTTTTGCTAAATATGTTGGCTCTTCATATGGAGATGATTATCACTATGCTATTTGGGTTCCAAAGACCCTTGTGACTAACAAAAGAGGACCCATTCCAAAATGGGTACCTAAATCAAAGACTTGATTTATTGTAGGGTTTCTCTTCCGGTGGATCTTCATGGCTCATTGATAGTGGATGTCATCCCATATGACCGGAAGCAAAGAACTAGTAAAGGACTTATTGAAACAACTACTCTCATTCTCTCATGTCACCGTTGGCAACAATGCAAGACTCAAGGTAGTGGGAGTTGGTAAGTGGTGATCACTCCGGAGTTATCCATTGAGAAGGTCCTCCTTGTCGAATCTCTTTCATACAATTTACTTTCCGTTGGTCAATTATGCAATGCCGGTTACACCGTTATTTTTAATAAATACCACGTGACCATCCTTTTCACTCAAACACTCAATGTCGCCTTTGTTGGATTTCGTGAAAACGGTTTGTATGTGGTTGATTTCTCAAAAGAGACCACTCAAATCGCTACATGTTTAATGGCTAAAGGCGACAAGGGGTGGCTTTGGCATCGCCGACTTGGCCATGTCGGTATGAGAAATTTACAAACTCTTGTAAAGGGTGGACACGTGGTAGGACTAACCGATGTTAATTTTTCCAAAGATCGTCCTTGTAGTGCTTGCATAGCCGGAAAGATGCATGAGAAGAATCACCCCAAGACGACCATTATCTCCACTAAGAGGCCTTTGGAGCTCCTTCATATGGATCTTTTTGGGCCTCCCACATATGATAGTCTTGGTGGCAAGAAATATTGTTTGGTGATTGTGGATGATTATTCAAGATATTGTTGGACTTTCTACATCAAGAAGAAGAGTGAAACTCAAAAGATATTCATTGACTTTGCAACCCTAGTTCAACGCCAATATGACTCCAAGATTTTGGCAATTAGAAGTGACAATGGTACGGAGTTCAAGAATTACACTATGGATGATTTCCTAAGTGGGGAGGGCATTCAACACCAATATTCCGCTGCATATACTCCCCAACAAAATGGTGTTGCCGAAAGGAAGAACCGCACTCTTATTGATATGGCAAGAACTATGATGGCCGAATTTAATTCCCCATACAACTTTTGGGCCGAAGCCATCAACACCGCTTGTCATTACTCAAACCGGCTCTTTTTCCGTCCTCTCAAGAACATGACACCATATGAACTCCTCACCGGTAAAAAGCCAAATGTATCTTACTTTCGAGTCTTTGGATGCAAATGCCATGTTTACATTAAAGGTTGCAAAATTGCTAAATTTGAATCTAGATCTTTTGATGGTATATTTGTTGGATATGCCGCAAAGTCTCATGCTTATAGGGTCTACAACATATCCACCGGGTGTGTTGAAGAATCTATGAACGTGGAGTTTGTCGAGGATAATGGCTCCCAAGCGGAGCATATTGATCATGATGATGTAGGTGATGTTGCTCCATCTCAAGCCATAAGAACTATGGGGATTGGAGAACTAATTCCTATTGAAGGACCTACTCAAGAAGAAGGAACAAGTTCTACCCAAGTTGAGCCATCTACCTCAACAAGTGATCAACAACTATCAATGATCAAGAACAAGAACATGTAGATCAAGAAATGGTCAAGACCCACCCAACTCTAGTGGTGAACAAGAACATAATGAACCCACAACCCAAGAACTCCACTTCGGGTTGACCATGAGCAAATGAAGGAATGATGAAGATATTTGTTGGTGAAACAATTGGTCAAGCCTGGAACGCCGGGTCATCCGGCGTGCATCAAATTGGATTACCAACAACACTTCAAAGAAAATATCCTTGGGAGTATCCGTAGAGGTGTGTCCACACGCAATCAATTAGCTAACTTTTGTGGTCATGTCTCTTGCTTGTCTAGCTTAGAACCTCTCAAGGTATATGATGCCTTGAAGACATGGATTGGGTTGCGGCTATGCATGAAGAGTTGAACAACTTCGAGCGCAACAAAGTATGGTCATTAGTGGAAAGACCCAATGACTCCTCCCATAATGTCATTGGAACCAAGTGGATATTCAAGAACAAGCAAGACTCACATGGTCAAGTCATCCGCAACAAAGCAAGATTGGTTGCACAAGGCTACACCCAAATCGAAGGAGTCGACTACGGTGAAACCTATGCCCCCGTTGCTAGACTTGAATCCATTCGCTTACTAATTGCTTATGCATCTACTCATAAATTGTCTTATATCAAATGGATGTTAAAAGTGCTTTCTTAAATGGTCCACTAAATGAATTGTGTATGTTAAACAACCACCGGGTTTCGAAGACCCTAAATTTCCTAACCACGTCTACTTACTACATAAGGCTCTTTATGGGCTCAAGCAAGCTCCACGTGCTTGGTATGATCATCTCAAGGAGTTCTTAGTAGACCGTGGCTTTGAAATTGGGGTAATAGATCCCACTCTTTTTACAAAAAGGGTAAATGGAGATTTTTTCGTATGCCAAATATATGTTGATGATATTATCTTTGGTTCCACTAACCGTGAATTTAGTGATCAATTTCAAGCTAATGACCAAGGAATTTGAGATGTCCATGATGGGAAATTGAATTATTTTCTTGGCTTTGAAATCCATCAATTTCGAGAAGGAACATTCTTATGTCAAGCCAAGTATATTAAGGACATGCTCAAGAAATTTGATATGAACAATGCCAAGCCATATAAGTTTCCCATGGACTCCAAGGCGGATCTTCACTTAGATCCGGATGGTAAGGAAGTTGATCAAAAGCTTTATCGTTCTATGATTGGATCTTTGCTTTACCTTTGTGCATCTAGACCGGATATTATGTTTAGTGTGGGTATGTGTGCAAGATTCCAATCAAGTCCTAGGGAAAGTCATGAAACCGCGGTCAAAAGGATTCTAAGATATTTGTTGGATACTCCCAACTATGGTCTTTGGTATCCCCATGGTACAAGCTTTGATCTTGTTGGTTATTCGGATGCGGATTGGGCGGGTTGCAAAATGGATAGAAAATCAACTTCGGGTACATGCCAATTCCTTGGTAGGTCCCTTGTGAGTTGGTCTTCCAAGAAGCAAAATTGTGTGGCCTCGTCATCCACCGAAGCCGAATACATCGCCGCCGGTAGTTGTTGTGCACAATTATTATGGATGAGGCAAACTTTAAAGGATTATGGTGTCATTTGTGACAAAGTGCCTCTTTTATGTGACAATGAAAGTGCTATTAAAATTGCACACAACCCGGTTCTTCATGGCAAGACCAAGCACATTGAGATTCGGTATCATTTTATTCGAGACCATGTTGAGAAGGGTGATATTGCAATCAAGTATGTCAACACCAAGCATCAACTCGCCGATATGTTCACAAAGCCTCTTGGTGAAGCAAGATTCAAGGAGTTGAGAGGAGAACTAATGTGGTGGACATATCCAATTGGATTTAGTGGATTTCTTGCATACCTACCCATATTAGACGATACTTATTTGGTTTAGGTGTAGGCATGGACATAGGGGGAGTGCGGTCCTAATCATTGGGCTATCCCTCCCCCCATTATGCCGATAGTAAGAACTCATTTTGTCTCTATATTTTCATTTCATGAATTGTGAGCTTAAATGACGAGTAGTGGCCGTGAACCCGAGATACATCTTCGCGGTGTCACACCACAAACTCATACATGGTGGCCTTGGCCACCGCCCTCTTCTTTATGAAGAGTTGGTTCTTCTCGGTCTTAATTGAAAATCATTTGGAATTTTGGTCCTATTGTTGGTTTTATGGGAAACCCACTCATCTTGGCATTTCCGTGTTCGATTTTTGCAAGTTTGAGTGTGGAGTACCAATGTCAGTTTGACAATCTTATCCCAAGCCTATCTTCCTACAAACACTTCATCTTATGCACACAAGTCTTTTTGAAACTGAGGAGAACGGGTGTAGCTGGGCAGAATTTCTAACGAAATCCTGAAAATCGGATTATCCGATTCTGACTTGCTCGGATTATCCGACTATCGGAATATCCGATTCAAGTAAAAATCGGATTATCCGATTTGGCGGTTTGTCTCCAAATAGAACAGGGGTCGGGGTGAAGGGCTCATTTGAGCATCTTTCTCCACCCCCGACCCCCTCTCTCCACAACCACCGCCCCCTTCTCTCCCGGCTCCTCCCAAGCATCTCCGGCCGCCCCAACTCCGGCATTTGGCCGGATTTGGTGCTCCTCCTCCCCGGGAACACATTCACCGAAGCTTTTTCCTCAATGGACGAGGGTAACTTCTTCTCTCTCTTCTCCTAGGTGTTCCTCACCTAAATCTTTGGAAGAAGTTGTTTTGGCTGGTGTTTTGGTTCCCATTGATACTTAGAACACTAGGCTAGCCCCCCTTATTGTCGATCTACTGCTAGACCTAGGACTTGAATCACCCGTCGGATTATCCGATTCACACTGAATCGGAATATCCGAAATTGTTCAGTACTATTTTTTCAGCCACATCTTGATTTGTCCAGGACTTAGTAGACTCAACTTAGGGATGCTCTTCTAGTGTACCTTGTACCATTCCTTGCTCTGTGACTTGTGTGTACTCATCTATGCTATCCATCTATTATTCTATCTCACAGGTGGTTCCGGCAGTCGTGATTCAGGTAGTCCTCCACAGAAACATGCTAGAAAAGGCAAGCAAACCATGAAGAAGAAGCAAGTTGCCCATAGAACCAAGAAGAAGCTCAAGGAAACTCGCCCCAACTATTTGACAATGCCCCAAATTGATTATGCCCAAATCCGCCAGTCCAACTGGTATACGAGTATGCCAAGAGATGATGATATTGAAGATCCCAACTTCTGGTGCATGGAGCAGATATATATATACAAAGACATCTACAAGCACTATAACCATCCTATTCGCCCGATGCAGCCCTACAAATGCGAGATATCAAGGCCAAGGCCAGTTATGCTCAAGCTGCATATGTGATTGAACAGATGGGCTTGGTTTCACTCATTGAGAAGCAATGCCCCTACAATGTGGAAATGATTCTGCAGTTTTTCTCCACCTTGGTGATCGAGAATGACCACATAAAGACCATGAAGTGGATGACCGGTCGCACTCAGTGCACATCATCCTTTGCTCGGTTGTCTACTCTTCTTGGTTATGCACCCTACCAGAGCAACCTTCCTCCCAATGGGTACATTATGCACACTACTGAGAAGTTCAACAAAAACATAATGAAGGATATGTATGGGGCTGGTGCAATTATTGGTGAAAAAAGGGCCTCCTACCCCTCTATGACCAGCTTGCGATCATCTTCCGCTCAACTATTGCTCCCAGTGGAGGTAACAATGACAATATAGTTGCTCCTCTTGCAAATCTGCTTTGCCTTGCTAAGAAAATTGTTGAGAATGAAAACCCTGAAGAGGATTTTACAGTGGATGTGATGCATTTTATCTTCACGAGTTCTGGGACTCTTTGTCAGTGGGCTCACTATTCCCTATGCTCCTTACATCATGATGCTCATCAAGGACACTCTGAAGAACCACAACTTCAACCGGTATGATTTGGAGCCTCATACATACAAGAAGGTTTATCAGAAGAGGAAAGAGGTCATTCCATCTTCTGCTGCTGCAACTCCTGCCCGTGGTTCCTTCATGGGTGATGCTCGTCGTGGTGCTACTGGTCCGTCTGTGGTTCCTTCCTTTCCTCCGCCCAAGAAACTCAACTGGTTCCAGAGGAACATTCTGTGCATGAATGCTGACATCAGGAGGGGACAATATGACACTTATCTGCGGCAGGAGAACATTCTCAAGCACCTTCCTCGCCTCCCAAATGATCCTCCAGAGTCTGCTCCTCTCTCTTTTGCTCAGTGGAATGAGGGCTCTCAGTTTCCATGGACTCAGCTTGAGTCTCATCTGCTAGAGACAGCATCTGCCGGCCCTTCCCGTCCATCCTACACTCGTGCCCGTACTTATGAGACTTCAGACGGGGATGGTGATGACACTGATGATGATGATACCTCTGCCACGGAGTGATCTACTTGGGTCGTAGCATCGCTCTTTTCCCTTTTTGGCGTTTCGATGTCAAAGGGGGAGAAGTAGTTCTATTAGGTCTCCGTGTGGGATTTGCATGGGTTTCGGGCACAAGCATATGCTTTTACCATTCTTGTTGCGCTTGTGTCCATTTATGTCGAACTTATTCGTGAACTTATTTGTGTTGTGTTTTCATGTGGAACTTATGTGTGTGAACCTTTAAGTTATGAGACATATGGATTTCTAATGTGGTTATGAGTTGTATTCTTGTGCTAAGGTTCATTTCTACTCTATTATGCACAAGGTATAGTCCTCTAGCGCAACTCAACCTACTTTGATATGTCTCCATCTAGTTTCCTCAACATTTGGAAGTTTCCTCCTCCCAGATATATTGCATTTGTATTCCAATGCAATTTAATTATATGCACACATTCAGGGGAGCTTCTCATGACTTAAGCTCGGGGAATCTAGATAATATATAACTATGCTTTCCTTGCAAATCCTAGTGTTGTCATCTAACACCAAAAAGGGGGAGATTGAAAGGACATTTATTAATCCCTTGTGTTTTGTGTGTTAGGCAACAACACTAGTGACAATTTAACATGTGAATCAAGTGATGCAGGTTTTAAGTGTGTAAAACATCTTTGCATCAAAACCAAAAAGGGAGTTGAAAAGAGCCAGTTTTCTTTGCTGAAGTAAACCGGATTATCCGATGTTGAAAATATCGGATTATCCGATCTGAAGATTTCGCTGAAATTCTGCTAAGGACTAGAAGAAATGTCACACTGAAGATGTTCGGATTATCCGAGTTGGAATTAATCGGATTATCCGATTCTCAAGATTTCGCTGGAATTTTGCTAAGGACTGAAAGATTTCTTCACTGACGCTGTTCGGATTATCCGATGATGGTATGATCGGATTATCCGATTCCATCGGATAATCCGATGATGACTTGAATCGGATTATCCGATTTGCCTGTCTGCAACGGCTAAATCTGGGAGCAGTATATAAAGACCTTCTCCTACATTGGAAAGGTTACCACGACCAGAAATACTTCCCCCACCATTGTTGCAAGCTTAAACTTGGTAGATCTCTCTCCCTAGCCACTCAAACACCTTGTCCTTCTAGGACTTGGGAGAGTTGACCTAGATCTACCCTTCCACCAAAGCGATTTGATTTCCATATCCATTCCTTAGAGGAACTTGTGCATCTTGGGTTCATTGGAACCCGAGACGGTCGTTGGTCGTTCTTGTGGCTTTGGGAGCCGCGGGGACTAGCCGGGAGCCTCCAATTCGGTTGTGGAGACGTGCCCCGGCCTTGTGATTCTTGCGGCTTTGGAAGCCGTGGGAATTGGTGAGAGCCTCCAATTCGGTTGTGGAGTGTGCCTCATCCTTGTAAAGGTTTGTTGCCGACCTCGAGGGCATCATATAGTGGAGAGATACGGTGTGCCATATCACGGCTATTCGGATCACTTGTGACCCCGCACCGCTCCAACGAAGACGTAGCTTCCATTGGGAAGTGAACTTGGGAATCATCTCCGTGCCACCGTGTGCTTATCCTTTTATATATACCTTTACTTGTATTGCTAGCTTACCTTGCTTAGTATATCTTGTTAGCTAGCTTCTTGCTCATCATATAGGATTGTTCACCTAGTTGCATATCTAGAGAACTTATATTTGAGCAATTCCTTAACTTGTTGAAAAGAAAATTAAAATTGGTAGTTGCCTATTCACCCCCCCCTCTAGTCAACCTACTCGATCCTTTCACTTTGTTTCTGCAAGACCGGAGAGATTGACAACCTCTCTGTTTCGTGTTGTGCAAAGTTCTGGTTTGTGTCTGTGCAGATTCCACGTTGGTGCAAGCTCCCTAGCGCCAGGGGAGTCAACATCAACAACCTTCCGATAGATCGTCAAGTCCTACTGGATTGATAACCTTGGGTAGATTTCTCAAGGGAAAACTTCTGCTGTCTACATCATAACCTTCCTCTTGGGTTCACCAACACGTAGCCATCAAGCTGTTTTCTGGCGCCGTTGCCGGGAAGTACTCATCATCACCATCATCATCATCCTCAAATACTCTCCCGTCAACCAGGCACCAGCTGTTTTCTGGCGCCGTTGCCGGGGACTTGGAGGCTATTGGAAAGGGGAGTCTCTCAGTTCCAATCTCTTTACTTTGTTTTTTGTCTTGTTTTAGTTTTGTTTTGCTTGCTGTTAAAAATCAAAAACCAAAAAAAAAAAATTAAATTCCTGCATCTAGTTTACTATTTCGGTTGTTACTTGCTTGTTACCATGTCTAGCTCCAGTCCTTTCATTACTGTTTCCCCTTTAGGAGAAATTATTGGGTTTGGACAGGAGAGTGGAGAAACTTTTAAAGGAGCTTGGGAAAGGATGTTAGAACTGCATAGGAAGATGCAACTTAAAATGGACTTAGACATTCTTATTAAACGTTTCTACTTTGGCTTGCTACCTTTATACCAAAATGCTCTAGATACTATGGTGGGGGAGACTTTCTATGAACATGATACAGAAAAAGCCTATAAAATTTTGAATGGACTTGCTCAATTTCCTCAAGAGGATAAGACAGGTGTGCTTACTAGGCTTGATAAAATAGAAGAGTCACTCAAGGACTTAACCTTAGACCACCACATTAAGGAACCACCTCATGTTGAGTTAAAAAATGATTGGGAACCCTTTATTGAAATAAGCATTGGTAGTGAGAAATTTCGTGCCTATTGTGATCTTGGTTCCACAATGTCCATCATGCCTAAGATAGTGTTTGACTTGTTAAAAATTGATGGTATGGTTGATTATCCTGTTTTTCATTTTCATGCTGATGGCACTATTATAAAAAGTGTAGGGATCATTAATGTTGAGATTACTATGCAAAATAAAAATATACCTACAACTTTTATGATCCTTACAAAATCTCCTAGTAATATAGTTTTGGGAAGATCTTTTTTGAAGAGTAATGGGGGATTTATCAATGCAAAATATGGGTTCATGAAGTTTGTTGCACCTATCAACCGAAAGTTTTTCTTCCCAATTAAGAAAGAGGATCCCACCGAAAGAGTGGAGGATTTCAACATTTTTGGCAATACTTGATGCATCTCTTCATGCCTAGCTCAAAGGCATTAAAGAAAAGCACTTCTGGGAGATAACCCATGTTTTTATTTGCTGTTTTATTTTTGTTTTCTTGAGTCAAGGATGCTTGTTTACCTCTGTAGCAACTCCTTTGTATCTTTTATTTGCTGTTTTGTTGTGCCAAGGAGAGTTACTAATGCAAAGTTGGTTTTTATTTTCGGGACTGCATTGGGACAGATTGCTGTTCGTCACCGTTTAATTCAGTAGAAAATCAGAAAAAATCGAAAAATGCTGAAACTTTTTGTGCATGTTCCTGATGATGTTACGCAACTTTCATTATTTCAAAAGTTCTTCATCTGAGCATCGTAAGTGCCTCGAAAAAATTCGTCATTACAGACTGTTCTGGTTTGACAGATTCTGTCTTTTATTTTGCATTCTCTCTTTTACAAGTTTTTAAGTGGTTTCTTTTCGTGTAAAAGTGCCCACTTGAGCCTAGTAACAGTGGCTAATGTTTAAAATAGTTGGCTTGTGAAGTTTGTCTTTGCTAGAACTTTGAAGTATTATCTTTTAGTGCACTAACCTGCTAATGAGAAAAGCTGTTAAGTTTTGGTGTGAAGGAAGTTTTCAAGTGTTGATAGAGGAGAATGATATTACATGATCAAGAAGAGTGAAGAGCTTAAGCTTGGGGAGGCTTACCTCCCCAGCATATTTCAAGAAGACTCAAGCATCTAAGCTTGGGATGCCCAAGGCATCCCCTTCTTCATCTACAAATTATCAGGTCATCTCTAATGGTGCTATATTTTTATTGCTTCATGCTAGTGTACTCTTCCTTGGAGCGTCAGTGTGTTTTTGTTTTCAGTTTGTTTTGTTTTGTTTGCTGTGCTATACTTGTTGGATCCTAGTATTCATGTTTGGGAGAGAGACACGCTCCACTTTTTCATTAGAATACTCTTGTGCTTCACTTATACTTGTTGAGTATTCCTGTCTAGTTGCTATTATTGCTTTTAGCTCTCAGTTTTTCATGTATCTCTTGTTAGAGCTTTCAGTTTCTTTTGAAGAAAGTACTCTCTTGCTTCACTTATATCTGTTTGGAGAGTTGTCAAATAAGTTGATTGGTGTTTGGTTGGACCAGAAAAATGCTATGCATGTGGTAGTGGTATAAAATGCTTACATGAATCTTTTTAGATCGTTGTCTTGAGTAATTTGATGCTTGCCAATTGTTTTGAGCTGTCAAGTAATTAATGTTTAAGCTTGTGCATCATGTAAGTAATGGCTATTAATGAAGAACTACTATAAGGATTTTCTGCTATAATAATCTGTTGCATAATTGGAAGTCCATAGTAGTCTAGATAATTTTTGGATGAAGGCTATGTGTTAACAAGGAAGACAGTGGGAGTCTATGGTTCGTCAAACCTTGTGTTTTATGTACACTCTTGCTATTCCAGTTGATAATGATGTTTGCTTATAATAACCTTGCTAGCCTAAACTCTGTACTAAGAGGGAATGCTTCTTGTACATCCAAAACCTTGAGCCAAATCCATGCCACCTGTGTCCACCATACCTACCTATTATGTGGTGTTTTCACCATTCCAAGTAAATTTCTTCATGTGCTATCTACTAACTACTCAAAACTGTTACATTTCCTTTTTGTGTCACTACTTGAAAAGCTCATAAGGACGTAGTAGTGAGATTTGTCATCTTCCATGCTAATTAATTTACAAGGATTGGCAGCTTCATCTGCTTCTCCACCTTTTATTTTGCATTAAAGAGCTGGTTAGTCCACCCTATAAATAAATAAATAGACACTCCTCCATGGTGAATGTTGGTGGGCACCCGAGGATTCGGTTAGCCATGGTTTGTGGAAAGTAAATGGTTGGGAGGAGTGTCACCAATAAGTGCTTGTTACAAGTGCAGTCCTAAAAACTCTCGGAACCGCTCTAAAAGTTAGTTAGCCATGGAAGATGACAAGTACCTGCTATTTGATTTGTTGACACCTGTATACACCATTACCTTACAAAACAATATTTTATGCTCTCTATATGCCTTCGGGAACTACAGCTCTAGCACATGATGTTAATCCCTGCTTCCCTCTGCGAAGGGCCATTCTTTTACTTTTATGTTGAGTCAGTTTTCCCACTTCTTTCTGTCTACTTAAGCAAACATCATTGTCAACTCCAGTATAACAGTTTTTACATAACTTTGTGTTTGGTTGATCATATTCTTTGCATTGACATTATCTATATGATATACATGTTGAAAGTTGAAGCAAAAGCTGAAGCTATTATCTTCCTTTGTGTTGATACAAACACTTTCATGTTGAGAATTATTGCTGCTGTGAGATAACTATTATGTTAGACTATTATATCTCTAAATGTTTTATAGTATTATTCATGAAAGTTTGCACTTGTGTGATCACTTATGTTTACTCTTTATTTACTTGCTTGCAAACTATAGACCATTGGCTTGGATCACTTCATTCAGATCATGTGCATTACATTGTTATTTGATCAAAGATTGTGTTGGTAGCATGTCACTTCAAAAATTATCTGTTTTTATCGTTTACCTACTCGAGGACGAGCAGGAACTAAGCTTGGGGATGCTTGATACGTCTCAAACGTATCTATAATTTTTGATGTTCCATGCTGTTATTATATCAATTGCTACATGTTTTGGTTACACTTTATATCATTTTTATGCATTTTCTGGGACTAACCTATTAACAAGATGCCACAGTGCCAGTTCCCTGTTTTCTGCTGTTTTTGGTTTCAGAAAATCTATTAAGGAAATATTCTCGGAATTGGACGAAACAAAAGACATCGTCAATAATATCACGAGGAGATCACGGAGTCCAAAGGGGAGTCGGAGCAGACCCACCAGGGGGCCACGCCACACTAGGGCGCGGCCCAGGGTGGGCCCGCGCCCCCCTATGGCGTGGTGGCCCCCCTCGGCCACCGACGCCGCCTCTTCGCCTATATATTCTCCGCGACGCGAAAACCCTATTACGGTCGATCATATTCCACGAAAAGTTCCGTCGCGGCCGTCATCGTCAATCTCAGATCGGAGGAGTTCTGAAGCTCTTCCCGGCACCCTGCCGGAGGGGAGATCATCACCGGAGGGCTCTACATCACCATGCCTGCCTCCGGAGTGATGCGTGAGTAGTCCACCCCTGGACTACGGGTCCATAGCAGTAGCTAGATGGTTGTCTCTCTACCTTGTGCCTCCATGTTTAGATCTTGTGAGCTGCCTAACATGATCAAGATCATCTTATTGTAATGCTAGATGTTGTGTTTGCTGGGATCCGATGAATATTGATACCATGTTTATTCAAGTTGTTTATCTATGTGCTCTTGATCTTGCATGCTCTCCGTTGCTAGTAGATGCTTTGGCCAAGTAGATGCTTGTGACTCCAAGAGGGGTATTTATGCTCGATAGTGGGTTCAGTCTCTAGATATCTGGATCAGTGACAGAAAGGTCTAAGATGGTAGATGTGCTGTTGCTACTAGGGATAAAACATTGGTGCAGTGTCCAAGGGCACTTGTATTGATTACATTACACACTTTACTTCATGCAATAATCTGTTGTTAGCAACTTAATACTGAATGGATGCGGATGCTGCCTTGAAGGTGGATTATTTAGGCATAGATGCGTTGGAATAACGGTCTATGTACTTTGTTGTAATGCCCAACTAGATTTCATAGTAGACATCTTGGCATGTATTGCATTGTTATGCCCTCTCTATTTGTCAATTGCCCAGCTGTAATTTGTTTACCAACATGCTAGTTATCTGTTCTGAGAGAGACACCACTAGTGAACTGTGGACCCTGGTCCAATTTCCTCATACTGTTTACACAACCTGCTGCAATCATCTGTTTCCTGTTACTTGCTGTTTTTCCTGCTGTTTTCCACACCATACGTTTAACTCTTTGTTTCTGCAAGACCGGAGAGATTGACAACCTCTCTGTTTCGTGTTGGGCAAAGTTCTGGTTTGTGTCTGTGCAGATTCCACGTTGGTGCAAGCTCCCTAGCGCCAGGGGGAGTCAACATCAACAACCTTCCGATAGATCGTCAAGTCCTACTGGATTGATAACCTTGGGTAGATTTCTCAAGGGAAAACTTCTGCTGTCTACATCATAACCTTCCTCTTGGGGTTCACCAACACATAGCCATCACCGGCCGGCATCACCTCCACGCACATCGCCGCAGCGGCGTTCACTGGCGGCCAGAGGCGCTTCCACCGTGCTCGTCCTCGTCCGAGGATCATCGAGGGAGCAGGGTGCCCAGCGCGACGCCGTTGGAGGCGCCGTTCGCAAGCCCGAGGGCGGCCGGGCTCCAAGTCCTCGCACGCACGGCGCGGCTGCTCGACGGAGGGCCTGATGCCGCGAAGCCGAAGGCATAAGGCGGCCGCGAGGCGGAGCGTGGTGGGCGTCGGGGTTGGCAGGCGATTCATCGCTCGCGGCCGCTCGATGCGGTCTGGCGAACGAGACGGCAAGCGCCATGAGGCGACGGCGAGCGCCGTGCGCGGCGAAGTCGGAGGGCGGCAGGGGAGCCGAAGCCCGCGGAGGACGGCGTGCGCGGTTATATCCCGGCGGCACGGCATCGTCCTCGACTGCGGTTGTTGGCGACGGGAGGCGCGGCGGCGCGGTGACCTCAACGACCGCTGGGGGCGGAGAGGGCAGCGGCGCGGTGGCCTCGAAACGGCGGTGGCGGCCGTCGTCGCGAAGGAGGCGAAGAGACAGGGAAACAAAATCCCTAGGCATTCTAGTTCTTTCTCACCTTTTGCCTGTTGTTTTCCCTGTCGATCTTGTTCTATTCCGGCGAGTTCACCGTGTGTTCTTCATGAAGGAGTGGAACAAAACAGCGACGGGATGCCCAGGCAATTTTTTCTTACCGATTTGCCTGATGTTCCCAATCCCATTCTGTTCCTTTTCTCGTAGGATGTCCTTCTCTGTTCTTTCGATTCTCAGCCCTAGATTTTCTGGCTGTAGTCGAATTGCTCGTGGTGGAGCATTCTGATAACGTGTTGGAAGTAAATCGAGAGACAATTGAGAGAGCGACAAATGAATCAACTGTATCCTTTATTGATGATGAATGGTGCTATATATAGCACCCGAACAAGCGGTTACAAAGGGGTATGTCGGTTCACAAACCGACATAGTACAAGCAGGGATTACATATTATTAAAGTAATTAATTAAATCCTAACAACGACATCGTCATTGACCACCACGACGAGCGTTGTGCCGTCTACTTTGCCACATCGCCTCCACCCAAGTGGCGGCCTAGAGTCGACGGAATCCTCTCGGTCGCCGTGAGGGTTAGGGACCGCTCCATGCCTCGTCGGAAGCGGACGCGGTCCGTATCTTGCTCAACCCTCTGACGCGGCGCTGCCTCCTTTCGTTACCTCGACATCACAACAAAGCCTCGTCATCAACTACCACGACGAGCCTCGTGCCGCCTCTTTCGCCATATCGCCTCCACCGAAGTGGCGACCCAATGTCGGTGCAATCCTCCTCGTCCGCTGCAAGGACTTCTGCACCTCCCTCCCCACCTCGCATCGAAAGAAGCTAGACGCGATTGGCATCTTCTTTAAGACCGATCGAAGCATAATTAGGAACGAGACTGCTAGAATTAATTATATTTTCTATACTAAAATTATTTTCTATTTTCAATTTATATCAAACTCATTTGTGGCATGCTACGATCTATCGAATATAATTTATGTGACTTATTTCACATAGTTAACCACATAGAAAACTCACTAAAATATTAGGTAAGTGTCTTTTATACAATTGTGATGTATATCAATGAAAAATATACTTGCATTGCGCTAAATATAAAAAAAATGGTTTTGTAAGATTATTTTATTCATCCATTGTATTTTGAAAGAATACATAAAATTTATATTGTTATGCATATTTATGGTGAGATCTCGTTTTAGTATACGAGTAGTTAAACATATATATATCTACAGAAACTTCTAGAGCAAATTTAATTGTTAGCAAGATTTTGTTTTTTCGTTGTCAAATATGTCATGCGACTTATTATGGACCATAGCGATGGCAGTTTCTGTTCGCTGGGCTGGAGGAAGAGTGGGACGGGCGACTGAGGGACATAACTTGCTAGTAAGGCTATAGTGGGCGACGTTCGCGGCAGTAACGACTAGAAAAGGGACACGCTGTTTCGGGTCATGAGTGTGGATGCACCCATTATATAAAAACAAATTTTTTTTCAGAATGTCAAAAAATTGCGTACAAATATTCGGATATACATCAGGACATTTTGTGAAGAAAAAACATTTTTTTGTGACCGATGCAAAAAAGACAAAATTGTCTCATACAAAATCATTTTGGAACGTCTGGATTTGTCTTTTTTTGCAGGTCACAAAAAATGTCTTTTCTTAACGAAACTTTTTGTGCTACTATAAAATGCCTTAAAGTATATCCTAAATTTTTAAGCTATTTTTTTGACATTTTGAAAAGTGTCTTTGAAGCAGTGATGCATCTGCACTCATGACTCGATATGGATTTCAGCTAGAAAAGGGCTATATGCATTTGTTGTTATTCATGGAGCCTCTGGTCATTGGAGAGTAAAGAGAACTTTTACTAACAAATGTAATCTTAGAGTCGAAGATTTTGGTTTGATGACCAGAAAACAAATGCTATATGCAATACTAGTTTCCATCCTTCTTCGAGGTGAATGCTACGAGAAAACAGATAAGAAAACTACTACTCCCTCCGTTTGAGTTCATTGGACCGGCTAGTACAACTACAGAGTCATACTTGCGTCAATTATTTGGGTTCAGAGGTAGTAACAAAATCATGTGTCAACACTGGCTGCGTGAAGCAATAGTTCAGTTGATCATATAGTGCTAAACCGCGTTCTGGGACAGCATTTTTGGAGCCACAATCTGCCTTAGCCATATTGCAAGCTGCTAGCTCTACTCTGCAGTTTATAGAAGAGCCGAAAAATGCCTCCCACGTCAAATTGCAAGCTGCGAGTAAGTTTTGTAGCATGCCCAGTTCAGAGGAAAATGACGCAGACGACAAGTAAGATAGGGCGAGTTTTTTCCGGGCTGGTGACACTCACGCGGGGATTAGTTTTTTTTAGAGGGAATCACGCCGGGATTATATATATTATGTTGTATCTTGTGCACCCACAAAGTTTTATCCAAAAATATGACCATATGTGACCTGGGTAAAAAGAGAAGAACACCTAACTGAATAGTATCAAGTGTTTTTTTTTTTTTTTGAGAACACAGTACAACACAGACGCTCACAAATACGCACATACACTCACCCCTATGAACGCACGCACGCACACCCTACCCCTATGAGCACCTCTGAAGGACTGAGCCGGCAGATCTTGAGGTTGACGAAGTCACCACAGGCGCCTCGCTGTTGACGGGCACGTCACCTACCACTGAAAGAATAGCGCCGGATAATCCTGGAATAAATCCAGGTAAATGCAAACGCCCATGCCAAGTCTAGGACTTGAACCTGGGTGGGCTGGTTCCACCACAGGGAACCCAACCATCAGAGCCAAGCTCCGTTTGCGAATAGTATCAAGTGTTATTCGCATTTATTTTTGTTTTTTTGCACATGTCACATATGATCATATTTTTTGATGAAAATTTGTGGGTGCACAAGGCACAACATAATATATGTCCATGATTTATTTCACAATTTTTGAAAACTCCGAATTGGCTAATCCGACAATGGGGTGCGTGTGCAACTAGGTTCAAATTGTAGTTTTTCCCCTTCTTTCATTTATTTTTTGACTTGCATAAAGACTTTTTATATATCTCGAAATTGTGGTCCGAACAAGTAGTGATACCGTCGGTCATACAAATACGTAGCCTGCTAAGTGGGTCCAAGAACGAGATTTTCCTATTTGAAACGTTATCGAGCAACCGTCAAAACACGTCACACGATCGACAGCCTGCTTGTTCCCGCCAACACGTCGCGCAACCTCACAGCCACCCGATCGTCCAATCCAACGGCGCAGATCGGCTTGCCGCGTGTCGCCACGCTCCCAGAGTCGGAGACCACCTCCGATTCGTCCACGTGAACTCCCTCGCGGCACCTTCTGCCGCCATAAATAGCCTGCTAGGCTGCTACGTACGACGTACTCTGCTCGCTACCTTCGAGAATCGAGAAGAGATCGATCGAGAGGAGCTTGCGATCGCCGGCGCCATGGCTCGTGCGAAAACGTCGACTCCCTCTGCTGCTCGCGATCGCCGGCGCCATGGCTCGTGCGAAAACGCCCGTGTCGGTGTGTTGCTCGCGATTCTGCTGCTCTTCTCGTCCACGACGACTCCCCTAGCCGCCGCGGCGGAGGCCTCGACGGCGACGAAGGGATCTGGCGGGCCGGTGATCGGTATCGACCTGGGCACGACCTACTCGTGCGTGGGAGTGTACCGGAACGGAAAGGTGGAGATCATCGCCAACGACCAGGGGAACCGGATCACGCCGTCCTGGGTCGCCTTCACCGACACCGGCGAGCGGCTCATCGGCGAGGCCGCCAAGAACCAGGCCGCCGCCAACCCTCTCCGCACCGTCTACGACGCCAAGCGCCTCATCGGCCGCCAGTTCACCGACGCGGAGGTGCAGCGGGACATGAAGCTGCTGCCCTACAGGGTGGTGGAGAGGAACGGGAAGCCGCACGCGGAGGTGGAGGTGAAGGACGGCGACGTGAGGCTGCTGAGCCCGGAGGAGGTCAGCGCCATGGTGCTCACGCGGATGAAGGAGACGGCCGAGGCCTACCTCGGCGAGAAGGTCCGGGACGCCGTCATCACCATCCCGGCCTACTTCAACGACGCGCAGCGCCAGGCCACCAAGGACGCCGGCGCCATCGCGGGACTCAACGTGGTGCGCCTCATCAACGAGCCCACCGCCGCCGCCCTCGCCTACGGCCTTGACAAGGTGGACGACAAGGAGGAGAAGAAGGTGCTCGTGTTCGACCTTGGCGGCGGCACCTTCGACGTCAGCGTGCTCGCGCTCGACGGAGGCGTCTTCGAAGTCCTCGCCACCAACGGCGACACCCACCTCGGAGGCGAGGACTTTGACCAGCGCGTCATGGACCACTTCATCAGGCTCGTGAAGCGGAAGCACGGCGTCGACGTCTCTGGCGACGCCCGCGCGCTCGGCAAGCTCCGCCGCGAGTGCGAGCGCGCCAAGCGGGCGCTCAGCAACCAGCACCAGGTCCGCGTCGAGATTGAGTCGCTGGTCAACGGCGTCGACCTGTCGGAGCCGCTCACCAGGGCCAGGTTCGAGGAGCTCAACGCCGACCTCTTCCGCAAAACCATGGCGCCCGTCAAGAAAGCCATGGCCGACGCCGGGCTCTCCAAGGACGACATTGATGAGGTCGTGCTCGTCGGCGGCAGTACCAGGATTCCCAAGGTCCAGAAGCTCCTCAAAGACTACTTCAACGGCAAAGAGCCCAACCGGGGTGTCAACCCCGACGAGGCCGTGGCCTATGGCGCCGCCGTGCAGGGGAGCATTGTGCGCGGCGACAACGCCGACATGGTGGTGCTCGACGTGACGCCGCTGACGCTCGGCATCGAGACTGCCGGCGGCGTGATGGCGAGCGTGGTCCCCCGTAACACGCCGGTGCCGACGAAGAGAACGAAGATGTTCACCACCTACGAGGACCGGCAGACCACGGTGACGATCATGGTTTTCGAGGGCGAGCGGAGCATGACGAGAGACAACCGGCTGCTGGGCAAGTTCGACCTGAGCGGGATCGCACCGGCGCCGAGGGGCACGGCGCAGATCGAGGTGACATTCGAGGTGGACGTCAACGGCATCCTCCACGTGCGGGCGGCGGACAAGGGCACCGGCAGGTCGGAGAAGATCGAGATTGTCAGCGCCGCCGACCGCCGCATCACGCTGGAGGAGATTGACCGCATGGTGCGCGAGGCGGAGGAGTTCGCCGACGAGGACAGGAAGGTGAGGGAGAAGGTGGACGCCCGGAACAAGCTGGAGGCGTACGTGTACAACGTCCGGACGACGGTTGACGGCGAGATGGGGCGGAGGATGGACGGCGGCGACAAGGAGAGGGTTGAGGAGGCGGCGAGGGAGGTCATAGAGTGGCTCGACAACGCCAACCCGGACGCCGAGAAGGACGAGTACGTGGAGAAGCTCAAGGAGCTGGAGGATGTCTGCAACCCTGCCTTCGCCGCTGCCTACCAGAATTCCGGCGGTGCTCACGACAGCGCCGACGAGGAGTACGACCACGACGAGCTTTAGACTTTCATGTAATAGTAGCCTTTTTGTTTTAATATAGCTTATCACGACTTTATGTAAAAAAATGGATCTGAATTCTTCTTTCGCTCGTTATTGTAAGAGCACCTAAATTACACTGCGCACTGTGCACCTTAATTCCTCTGCAATGGCACTCTCTCTATATAACACAGGTTTCACGATTGCTGTACTGATTGTCCAACTGACTGTGATCTGTGTAAGAACAACTCAATTACACTTCTGCACCTTAAAACACGGGTTGACTGTGATGTGTGTTGCGTTTCTGATTACAAATCCACTTTTCTACTTTGTGTATATATCATGCATGGGTTTAGAAGACGTCCAGAAACCCACTGCTGCCACAAGAATAACCGAGCTGAAGAATGAACGTGCAAATTAAGAGTTCAATAAGTGGTCAAGTTTCAGCTGAGATCAACAGTAACTTGCCCCATAACTGAAATCAACAGGTCTGCTAATTAATATTTGTACATGCTTCCACCTCGAGAATAGCTGAATGATTTCAGATTTTGAATTCATGCAGAGAACAATGCACTCCAGCGCGCTCAGGCGCACGAATAATCATGGAATGAACAATGTTTTGACTGATCATCGCTCTTTTTATCAAGCACCCATAAGAAAGTCATTAAGAAAGATGAAAACAAAAAATCCATGATCAAGCAGGGCGCTTTAATATCAGAGCTTCAGAACTGTAAACTTACACATGTTCCAAAGATGACAATTTATACTACATTTTTCAGCCGCTGCATACAGCTGAGATACTAAAAGGATAACGAGTCAACAAAGTGTGCTATTCCAGGCTTCCAGGGCTTGCAGGAGAGACGCCCGCTGCACCCCAGCAATGCGAGCCAAGAATGGCCAGACATCAATTGGCTGCTCAGGATCCCAGCAGGTCATGAAGAACAGCCGCGGCACAGAGCTCGCTTTTGGTAGCTCCACCTCCACGCAATGCACATACGAGCACACTGCTTCCATGAGTCCAATAGCAAACCTGAAACCTCTTGTGCGCCGCCTGTAAGTTGGGGCATGTCTCCTCTATGCAGGTTGTGAGCGATTCAGATACTGTTTCAGGTTTAGCGTCCTCGCCCATAACTCTCAGGTTAAGCACTGAAAGGATCAGCGTCCCAATCATGGTTCAATCATTTTGCTGAGTTCACCTGAGAACCAGAGCTTGTCGATATCGTTTTGATTTCATCCTCACAGAGGTCATCAAGCTTTGATTCCGTCACCTGTTTGGTAGAAAGAACAAACAATAAGTCAGTACCAAACCTGATGAACATAGAAAAGTTCAATTGCAAAACATACAATGTAGGATGATAAGGCCTTAAATGAATTGAAAATGTGCAGGAAAATAAAGGTGCTGGAAAATAATTTAGTTAACATCTAAACTACACTTACACATCACATAACAAAACTCACGTGTTAACACTGGCTGTGCGAAAAGCTGCTACTTATTTTTGGTCCGTTGGCCATATAGTGCTAATCCGCGTTCTGGCACACAGCATCTTTGGAGCCACATTCTGCCTTAGCCATATCCAAGCTGCTGTTCTCTGCAGTCTATTCTGCAGTTTATAGGAGAGAACAACAACAGCCTCCAAGATCAACATCTGGCCAGTAAGTTTTGCAGCATGCGCGGTTCAGAGGAAAATGATGCAGACCACAAATAAGATAACTGCTGAACTTGAAGGAGAGTCTATGTGATTTTGCTCCTGATAAATGAGTGTAGGAATTCACCTGCTGCTATTTGCAAAGTACTAGCATTCAAATGGTGTTATTGACCTGGAGAAAATCAGTGTTAGAATGACAAATGGAAGGAAGACCCAACTTTAAGCTCATTACGTGCCAGCATATAAGGTTCGATATCTTATTATCTTTCCCATCGAAGTTTTCGAAACTTGGTAACATAATGCCTGATGACTCAGTCCACGGTGAATGCAATGCTACTGCTCGACACAAGCGATTTAAAAACCTTGATGGGCCGACGAGGCTATGACGTATGACCTGTGGGCAATGCAATCTGTAGTAACCGATAAAAGCGAGCAGTACAAGTAAATGGGTACACATTTCGTGGCTTCAGTGCCCAAAACCAACAGGAAGGACATAATAATACAAGAACAAAAAGGGACAATAAGTTAATAAGCGTTTAGACATTATAGGTAACTGAGGTAAAGATGTTATTGTCAGAATGACCATCCTTAGCATAGTGATTTCATGGCTATGTGTAATCCTACAATTTTTCACCAAGCAGTGCACTAATTACTACATCATGATTCAGCGAGTTCTATTAAATCTAATTTGATAAAAAATAGCAATAGCTTCGAAGGTTAACCTGTTCTGTGCCACTCAAGTGATGCTACACTTCACCAGGGCATCACAAAGAATCCAAGTTCAGCATGTATCTTTTTGCCATACATGGGATCCTGGGCAGCTTTATACCATTTTCCATCAAGTTAAGGTGAGAAATAAAAATACTGTGAAATTTCCTAACCTGACATACCCACATAAATCATTCTAAGATGAGTCTACAGGTATTACAGGAGCCAAACATGGAAGAGCAGGAAAAAAATAGTAGTTACTACAAATCCCTCTCAAGACTCCAGCATCATGTACATGTCTCAGAACAGCAATCTCCACTAGAAATCATCAGCATATATATAAAATTAAAAACCCACATATTTACATATTTGTCATATTTCAGTTTACCAGGGCAAAATGAGGAACTTGAGGTACAGCTCCTACTACATCCCAAAAACCCAACTACACTTTCTTAGCACGAGTGCGCTGTTTCGTGCCGTGCTCCACGACTTTCTCTTCAACGTGCAGTCCCTTTCTCCGCCTCACGGAGTTGATGAGCGTCTTGGCCAAGTTTGGTCCCATGTTTGAACCATCTCCAAATTCCTCAATCTCCTCCTTAGTTTTCGGCATAAAGAAGGGGTCTTGAGGAATAGCTTCCCAGTGACTTGGAGCAAGACGCGCACTGGCTGCACCAGAAGTACTGCTCCTAAGCTTCTCAGAGAATTCAGAGCTCTCAGCAACTGGCAGATACGCATGCACCGTAAACAGTGAAGTTCCTTCTTGCATCTCCTCTTTCAGCACCTTTGCTCGACAATCACCAAGAACAGCATAGACTGCACCTAAATAATCTGTAGGAGTGGTCAGTTCACAGAAATACATCTGTTGGACTAGCCTTGGCTTGCTCTGAAGCACTGCAGCCCGACATGCTTCCCTGACTGCTGCTTTGTGCTCATAAGAACGGTTGCCATTGTCTGTGCTGTGAGCGAATATGTAAGGCTCAATGATGAATGCCAGACCCCACATAGCTTCATCACACAAAGGTCCTGCATTTGTGGCCTCCAGAAATCCGGAGACAATGATGTTCCTTAGTGTCTCAGGATTAGGAGCATCTGTGGATGGTTCACTGTTATCAATGCCATTGTTAGTTTCCGCGTCAGACACACTCACAAACCCCAAATTCTCCGAGACGTGACATGTACCGCACACCAGAATACCTTCCCTTCCATCTCGGCTGGTTGCCACACCACTGCTTGATTTTACATCAGGTGAGAGGAGGAGATTTGGACCAACCTGCGAAGGGCCTAGGGCCCAGATTCTCTGTAAGTATCCAAGCAGTGTATTCCTATAGCGCTCGAGCTTTACTTTATCCACTTGCACGGAAATCGCTTCCAATTCGCTGTCTATAGCACTGAGCATATGTTGCCTAAGTTGCGCCACGGAACGACCTTCATCCTGAGAACACTGTAAACCCATTGCTCCGTTGCTTCTCATTGTTTGACAAAGCAATTTTTCATTTTCCTCAAGGACCTTAGTCAGAGCATCTGGAAGCCTGATGACTTTAACTCTCACAGAAAATTTCCCATCTGGAGCAGCTCTCTCAACAAATTCCTGTGGACCCTTCAGGCTCTCCATCAAACCAACACCTTCTCCTTGGATGGTTTCCTTGAACGATACCAAGGGCTCCGAGACATTCAGTTCAACATTTTTTGCAAATCTCTCCTTCAGATTCTTTATACAGAGCTCCAAATGTACCTTCCCAGCCGCTGCAAGGAGATACTGACCATTTTCTTCGGTGCACTCAACCAGTGGGTCTGCCTGGTTAAGTAGCCTAAGCCCATTGGCAAATGCTCCCAGATCAGCCAGGTTGGAGGGCTCAATTGCGACCTTCAGCAACGGAGAAACCTGGAACATCATGCTCGCGAAAGGCCAGCAGTTCCTCGTGGACGACAGCGTGGCCGTCTTCATAATGTGGTTGCCGAGGCCCTGGATCGCGACCACATTCCCGGCGCCTACGCTGGCAGCTGCCTTCAGATTACTTCCCTGCATTTCATACAAGTGTTGCAGCTCCACCTCCTTCAAATGCTTGCCTGTAGTGTCCCCTTTCAGAGGATCGTACATCGGCGACAGCACAAACACCTTGTCCCCGGCACGGAGACCCCACTGAAGACCCGCGCGAACGCCAGGAAACACTCGTCATCTGCTCCACGGTGATGTGGTTGAGCAGCTCTCCGTCCACCCCAGTGCGTGGCAGCTCGTCGTATCTCAGCCCAAACATCTTGGACACGAACACCACCACAGGTGCCCTTGCGCTGGTGCTGCAGGCCGTCACGCATCTCCTCACCTTGTCCGCCTCGGCGACAATGTCGGCATGCTCGGCAGCAACCCCTGGCGGCAGCTCCTTCTCGGGCATAAGCCTCGAAACTCTGAATTTCTGGGCGGCAATGGGGTCCGGAGTGCACTCCACAAGCATCGCCATCACCGTCTCCGCGAGCGGCAGCCATGCCCTCATCACGGCCTTCAGTGAATCCTTGGGTTCCTTGTTCTGAAGCTCCCGCAGCGACACCTTCAGATTGTAATTCGAGACCATCTGCTCGCGCCAGATTGCGCATCGCCATCCTCCTTCAGACCCTCCTTGTAAGCCTTCCACAGCGGCTTGAGCACCAATTCCACAAACATTGGCTGCTGGTTCGTCATGCCGCCATGGCCTCCTTCTTCCCCACAACCTTCTTCTTCTTCCTGTCCCAGTAGTACGCCCCCACAGCCCTGCCAGCAGCTTGCTCTTCATGTCAGGGTGAGCCTGGGTGTACAGGGCGGCGAAGTCGTGGATCCGGAAGCCCCAGCCGTCGCGGGCGCAGGCGAAGACGACATTGCCCTTCTGCGGCACGAAGGCTTCCTCGTCGCCGTCGTCGGCGTCCTGGGCGGGGGGGCCCGTCGAGGAGGGAGGAGAAGTAGGACCCCGAGCGGAGGTCGGAGTAGATGGAATTGGCGTGGGCGACGATGCGGCGCAGGCGGTCGTAGGCCTCGTGGGGCTGAGGCGGAGCTCGGTGATGAGGCGGTCGAGCTTGTTGAGGACGAGGCAGGGGCGGAGGCCCTCGGCGAAGGCCTTGCGCAGCGCGGCGTGGGTCTGGACGTGGACGCCGTCGACGGCGTCGACGAGGACGAGTGCCGAGTCGGCGAGCCGCGCGGCGGCGGAGACCTCGGAGCAGAAGTCGAGGTGGCCCGGGGAGTCGATGAGGTGGACGCGGTGGGCCCGTGGCGGAGCGCGACGGCGGCGGACTTCATCGTGATGGCCCGCGCGCGCTCCTCCGGCAGGTGGTCCATGAAGCGGGCCTGGCCGGCCCACTTGGGGGCGAGGAGGCCGCCGCCGCTGCCGTAGGCCACCAGGTGGTCGGCCAGCGTGGTCTTCCGTGGTCGACGTGCGCCATGATGCAGGTGTTCCGGACCAGGCGAGGGTCGCCTCCGCCGCCGCCGTCACCATTGCTAGGGTTTGGGGGTTCGCACCTGGCCGGAGCTCTCGCAGGTCGTGCGTACGGGAGGAGAGGAGCAGACGGGGAAGTATCGGAGAAAGAGCGCCGCTCCCGCCGGTGGCCGCCGGCGTCGCCGCGATAGTACGTGCGGTGCGGCCGGACGGAAGACGAACCCGAAACAATGGCCGATTGGGCCTGGCCTGTCGTGGTGCTTCTCGTGGAGTATTTGTTTTCATCCAATCCGAGCTGACTGGGAGTTGGGCAGCCCGTCAAATCCGAGCCGATTGGGAGTTGGGCTTTCCTCTTTTATTCGAACTGCACAAAACCGCAGATCAGAACCACTGCTTCCCTAAAAAGTAGGATTATATAGTAATTATTATTCAAAAGAAAAACCTGCTTCCTTTAAAAAAAGCTAGTCAGGCCATGTCTTGGAGATTTCAGATTCCTAAAAAAAAGTTATGGAGATTTGTAAATAAGAATAATGCACATGTAATTTATTATTAAGCACTTGTCTCCGGGGATTTTTTACCCGTATCTTCTTTCTTTCTCGTACGAGAGCTCCCGTGGAGATCCAGCCGCCGCCACCACCTCTGTCTCCACCATAGTCGGTTCCCCCTCCTCGGCCGGCCTTGCCGGCGTCGGGAGGGGTGGGGAACCTGATCTATGAGTGGAGTTTTCAATAAAATTAGTGTTTCTCCATAGATTGATTAGGGTTTTTGTACCCATCTTCTTCTTCGATGGGATGGTTTCGTCTACAATAATTAATCTTCCGCTATTCATTCGACGACGAGATTTCCTTCCCGGCGTCAATGGTAGTGTTGAAAGATTATTTTTGTCTAGGTATGGTTCTTCAGATCTTGCTTCGACGGATCGATTTTGGATTTTTTTCTCATGGTTGCCGCCAGGAGGATTGTCCTCGCAATATCTGTCCCGGCTACTATGTCCTCGACAATGGGGATTCGTTCTCTCGGCTCCCAATGACGTCGACCAAGTTGTTCGGTTGCTTTTCCCTGAAATATCAGTGTTGGTACTCTTGCCGATATTGGTTGATTATTTTAATGGTTGCGTGCGTGCATAAAGTCTTGGCATTGCGGCTCAAAATTAAAATTACAGGAGAAACTTCTGTGATATTCATAGGTCTATGGTTTGGTATCTTTGCCAATGTTTTATGGCTGCCTTCTAAAAAATACAAATTCTGTCATGGAAGAAGAAAGGGCTTAAAGATCTCAAAGATTTGCTTGTCTCTTTTAGTCTTTATATTGTAATCGCTGTAGTCAGCTCATGTATCTATGCTATCATGTACTATTTGCTACTATAATATATATGTTATTGATTGTAAAAAAGCACTTTTACTAGCAATATATCGAAATGTAATACAAATAGATCCGAAGATCAGCTTGGTGAAGTCAGGCAACCGGTGGTAATGTCAAAACATAAATGATAATACCTAGAAATTTAATAATATACTTTTCACTAAATAGTTTTTAGAAAATAAATATAATATAAAATGTACAACTATGAATTAACTTGAACATGTACTATGTTCCATTTTACATGACAGAAAATTGTGCTACTACATATATGTTAGAACTTAGAAGCAAATTCATACTTACATTTTGGCTAACTAAAACAAAACCTAACAAAAATTATGCTGTCAATACAACAAGAGTATACATGAAAAAGAAGAAAAACAACACGACGCGGCATCAACAATAGCAACCTGCCGCCCTAGACAACACATGGGTTGTGAGAAAGCTTCTTCAGAAACAACGCCTTCAGGAAGGAAAACCGTCGCATTGAACCTGAAGGTACATGGCATTCCTTTCTTTGGAAAAGAACGGCCCATTGATACACCCAAGAACTTTTCTCAAGTTGATATTCCTTTTGTCGGAAAATAACAGAACCCACATGTGATACTGTGTCATGTTTAAGTATTACAATGTGATATTCCCTAAGGATCCAAGGTCTGCAACCTTAGAGAATCTCCAGTCGCGCATTCATAGTTTTTCTTTTCATAGTTTTATTTGTCGCGTCGGCTGTAAAATCACGCCCCCTATAGGCATGTTTCCTTCGGCGCGGCCTAATAATCCGCCCGACACTATCGGGCCGGTTCCAACCATTGGGAGTCAATTGGTAACGCCGGAGGAATCAGCGCGCCGCCACTTCAGATACCAACTGGCGGGCCAGTGTTGTCATTGAGATAGGCAAAACCATGTTCTCTACCCTTCTTACTGCCCAATTCATTTCCTCCACCTCTCCTCGCCGTCATTTGGTCGGCGCTCCCACACCTCTCCCATAGGCCGTGCCGGCTCTCCTCGGTCTCGCGTATGCACCTTCCCGCGCTGGAGATCGTCGAGTCACCTCACTGGGCACAGAGATCCTGGCAACCTCGCACACCCTCCTTGAACACAAGGTGTTTGTCCGATTGCCCGGTAGGGTTCAGTCTTTAGGATTTTTCCGGCGCTGACGATCGGTTGATTGATTGGTTCGTTGTTTTGATTCATAGATCATGGATAGCGATGGAAGAAGAAAGCCACGATCGCCGTCGATGAAAAGGAGAATCATGCGATCTTTACTTCTCTTCTACAAATACAAGCCGACGAGGCCGCCAATGTCGAACCCAAACGAGAAGGCTCGAAGTTTGAGAGGAGGAAGCCAAGCCGAGGGAGAGGAAGGAGGGTAATTGTATGCTCTACGCCAACTTGTTTGTCATCCTGCCAACATTTACTACAAATGATTTTCGGTGGCGCTTTCAGATGAACAAAGAGTTGTTCTTGCGGCCGATGCATGGTGTGAGTGAGTATGATAGCTACTTAAAGTTGAAGAAGGACTGCACCAGAATTAATTTCTGGCTTCTCATTGATCATCAGGTGCCGGCAGAGTTTGCTGATATCCTCGCCATGCATATAAAGATCCATGATGAAATTGTTCATGATCAACTTCAAAATGATCTAGTGGCACATTTGTGGGCGCGCAAAGGGTTGGCCGCCGAAAACTAGTTGATCTTCATTTTATTTGAATTGTATGAATGATTTTATCCTTTATTTTTTATTATTGTAGATCTATGGAACTACAAATGTTTTGATTTGTACTTGCCAAAATATTGGAATCTGCCAACCAAATGAATTATTGGGAGGCCCGTATTGAGAGTGCCGCAGGGAAGAGCGCTCCCAATAGCCCGGTGCATGCTGCGGCGCTCCCAATAGTGCTCGACGGGCGTTGTGCCGTATAGGCTATTGGGGACGCGACTGGTGATGCTCTTAGAGCATCTCTAGCAGATCCTTTATCGTGCAGGCCGTGCTAAAAGGCACAAAAAATGTATTTTGAGGCCTCACGCTGGCTGCTCAGGTTTCAAAATACGTTTCCTGTGGTTGCAAAGGTTGGAGGGGTGATTTTTCTGCGGCCCTCAAAGTTTTTAAAGACCGGGGTCAGATGTGGTGTAAGTTCGGGTCGCTTTTTCACACAAAACTTTAAACTGGTGATTATTTTGTTGTTCCGCAAGGATATAAGGGGTCTGCTAGAGATGCTCTTGTTTGTTACTCTTCCCTTTGTGGGGGTGGCTTTTCGCCACCCGGATGTATATGCTCCTGCCTCCTGGTTAAAAAAAGTATTTAAACCTTTTTTGAAATGTAAAACTATTTAGAAATTTATTTAGCGCACCTACATTTTTTGTGTCATGTGTAAAAAAAGACAAAATTTTGTGCTAAAAAGACTTTTCACAAGGAGTAGAGCTTTCTGGCTCCCGGGATCCAGTGATCACTTTATTTATAAAAAATAAAAAGTAATATTTATAACTTTGAAAAAATCTGATAAAAATTCTGGCATGTTGCCAATTATGTATCCCACCAACATGAAAAATCTCAGTTTGAAATAATTTATATTCCGAGCTACACAAAAATGATAAATATGTGGATTTAATATACACACTTTCAAATCTTCACAAGCGAAAATATCTATTGATATCACACCTTAATTTATACCATGATACCACTCTTCAAAATTCAAATTTACAAGTGTCAAAAATTAAAAGATGGTGGGTGTTTAGAAGATGTGTGTTTATATTCCCAAAAAAGCCCAGAACCAAATTTGAAAAACACAAACACAAACAAAAAAAAAGACAAATTGCCATGTGAATAGTCATTTTGTGTGTTTTTGTCTTTTTAATATCATGTTGGATTTGTCTTTTTTGTTTCTATGCGTATATTTCAAATTTAGTTCTAAAATATTGTAGGAATCCTAAACAGACAACTTATGAACACCCACAAATGTTTTTGTGATTTTTTGAAATAACAAAATTTGAATTTTGATAAGTGGTATCATTGTATTATATGAGGTGTAGAATCTCTAGATATGCACTCATCTCCATAATATACAAGATTTATGTCATTTTTATGTAGCCTATAATACAAATAATTTTTCATGATTGTAGGAAGCATCATTGAATACACTCAGATTTATTTTTCAGATTTTTTTAAAACTTGTAAATATTTCTTGATTTTTTAAATAGGGGATCACCGGATCTATGGGGCCGAAAATGACTTTCCCTTTCACAAGACATTATTTTGTCTTTTTACATAGGTCACAAAAATATCGGTTTTTCGCGAAACTTGGCGTTCACATATGGAATGTCGAAATATACACATCAAATTTTTGTTCAGAATTTTTTGACATTTCAAAATATATTTTCGTATGGCAGGAACATATACTCTCATTTCATGTGCCAAAGGAATTTCCCTTTGTGAGCAACCTCAGGTATGATGGTCGATACAACCAACACAGTTCTGCTTTTTGTCGAAAGGCAGATCCGCAGATATAAACGAGGAGACACTCACGAGTCACGAGTCAGGAGGCAATCGATGCTGCAGTTAGGTAAGGCATTACTTCTTGGGATGTGGAGTACGTAAGTTTAGATTTTTGAATAAAATGGCTTGAGTGCGTGAAGTGCGCTCAGGACACTTCAGCTTGCACCCGGCCACACGATGTCGGCAGCAGGCGATGGGACAAGGAGGAAGACGGTGCGTCACGAGGGAACGGGTACATCGCCTCGGCGCTTGTCAAGATGCTGCTGCAGAAGGGATACGCCGTGAAGACGACCGTCAGGAACCCAGGTTAGATCGATTACTCTTCAGTTCAGTGGTTGTAGCTGTTCCTTTCGTTAGAGGAGATCTGTTGTGAACTTTTGATCTCACATATAAAGGCGGTCCAAGAATTCAGAGGGATTATGTTGAAACTACTGATAGGTACTGTGATTTGATTTTGGATCACAGATGACGTGGAGAAGAACTCCCATCTCAAGGATCTGCAAGCGCTAGGCCCCTTGGAGGTGTTCCGTGCAGACCTAGAAGAAGAGGGCAGCTTCGACGACGCTGTCGCCGGCTGCGACTACGTCTTCCTCGTGGCCGCTCCGGTGAACATCAATGCAGAGAATCCTGAGGTAAAGCATCCATACAACACGCAAAAGTTAGTTTTAACATCACTTTGTCACTTGTTTGTTCATTCGCTGGGTGTACTTGGCACGCATTCTTCAGGCTGTCACCCACTCTGTACTCTGAACCCACCCACTGTGACTAATACTGTTTACTTCTCGTGTCATCATGTGGTGGGAATGGTAAATCATAAATTCACAATCGCACTCTGTTTTTGAAATTGTTTTTGGTGATGTCAGGAAGAAGTGATCGAGATGGCGGTCCGAGGAACCCTGAACGTGATGAGGTCATGCGTGAGAGCTGGCACACTGAAGCGCGTGGTCCTAACATCATCGTCAACGTCGGTCTCGATCCGGCGGCTGGAAGGGGATGGCCATGTCCTAGACGAGGAGTCCTGGTCCGACGTCGACTTCCTTAGAGCCAACAAACCCGGTGGCTGGGTAGGTACACAAATACACAAGTTCGCCGCAACCAATTTCGTACAAATCCAATCACCCCCTGAAAACGGTGGCGTCCATTGCCGTCGTAGGCGTACCCTGTCTCGAAGGTGCTCTTGGAGAAGGCGGCGTGCGCTTTCGCGAAGGAGAACGGCATCAGCCTGGTCACCGTGTGCTCCGTCGCGGCGCCGGCGGTGAAGGTCCACTCAAGCGTGCCCACCGTCCTCTCCCTGCTTTCCGGTGAGCCCCTGAAACTAAGTAACTAACCTATTTCGATCTCTCGAGCCATGGCCGACGTGTATTACATAGCGTACGTGCGTGTGATGAATGATTTCAGGCGACGAGGCGAGGATCCGCAGGCTTGAACTCATCGGGGTGGCGTCCGGCTCGATCCCGATGGTCCATGTCGACGACCTCTGCCGCGCCGAGGTGTTCGTCGCCGAGGAGGAGGCCGCGTCGGGGCGGTACATCTGCTGCAGCTTGATCACCACCGCCGCCGAGCTCGCCCGCTTCCTAGCTGCAAAGTACCCGCAGTACAACGTCAAGACCGACAGGTAAGTACTAACGCCTCAACACCCTCTATGGTCACGGCTGGTGCTTTTGCACACTCGATGCATATGCAAGTGCTTGTTCCTTTTCAGGTTCGGTGGTCTTCCTGAGAAGCCGAGAGTCTGCATCTCGTCGGGGAAGCTCGTCGGGGAAGGGTTTGAGTACAAGTACAAGACGTTGGACGAGATATACGACGACGTCGTCGAGTACGGAAGGGTTTTGGGAATCCTTCCGTACTTTTTTTTTTGAAATTTTCCACATATATTAGGTCAGCAAACCAGCTCATTAAAATCCCGCCAGTCCCTTTCGGTACCCTGGTTAGGAAAAGAGTGCGTCTGAAACTTGCTGCCTTCAAACATCCACAAGTTACATCATTACATCGTTTACCAAACTACTGATCAACCAACCCAGAGGTTCGTTAATCCAACTAGAAGAACTTCTATTACAAAAACTAAAGCTAGCTATCTCATGAGCTGCAGAATTCGCCGATCTTGAAACATGCTTAAATTTTACCCTTCCGATTGTAGTTGCCAAGTCGACACACTCCGCAAAAATTGCCGCTGCTGCATCCCACCATTGAGATTGGCCAGTGCAGTAATCAATGACTTGCGAAGAATCCGATTCTGCCTCTATGTTGTTAAATCCGAGAGAATTTGCAAAATGTAACCCATCTCTCATCGCCATTGCTTCCATAGAGATAACATGTAGGCCATGTTCCATAAATAGACATTGTGCTGCAATAAAATTACCTCGGCCATCCCTTAGGACAGCAGCCGTGGCACCAGATCCAATATTCCATGAAAGGCAGCATCCACATTTAGTTTGGTAAACCCAGGACCAGGTAATTTCCACTTCTCAGTTTCTGTTGTACTATTTTGGGTACAAGATTTCTTGAAATTACCTGCTATAGCTAACACTGATAAAGGCCATCTCCAGACAGGTGGGATGGACTCATTATGAGTAACTTGTCTCCGTAACCACCATAAATACCAACAGCCGGTTAGTAGCACTTCTTTAAACCCCACCCCTGGTGAAACCGAGAGAGAGTTTTCTTCACTTCTTAGCAGCTCTTCAAGTACTACAGAACCAGATCGGTCACAAATGAATTTAGCAGAAATTTGTTCCATCATTCCCAACTTAGACCACAAAGAAATAGCCGGTTGACACTGAAAAAACAGATGTTTCACATCTTCGGCTCCTACATGACAGATAGGGCACTCCCCCGATAATCCAATGTGCCTATTAGCCAATATACACTTCAGAGGGATTATTCCGTGTAGAGCTCTCCAGCCAAAAATCTGAATCTTACGTGGAACTTGAAGCTTCCAAAGCACAGACCACACTGGAGTCGTTGCCGATGTACCTTGGTTCTGTACTGATATTGCATGGCCCCGAAAAGAGTGGATCCACTCTGCATGGTAAGCTGTCCGTACCGAAAAAATTCCTCTAGGATTTAAATGCCAAGCAACAAAATCATCAAACGATTGGGAGCTGAGAGGAATACACAAAATACGGCTCACATCAAGGGAGTTGAAATTATCTGTAAGTGTTTCTACATCCCATGTACCTGTGATTGGACTGATAAGCTCGCTTACTTTTGACAGAATCGACTGTCCCCGTGGAGAGATGATCTTTCTATCATGGCTTGATGGTATCCAAGGATCATTCCAGATATTCACATCTTCACCCGTGCCTATTCTCCAGGTGAAGGTTGAACCATTTTTAGGTCCGGCCTGCAATATACTACCATTAGGAAAATATTTCGCCTTTAGAATGCGTGCGCAAAGGGAATCTGGGTTAGTGACAAGCCTCCAAATTTGCTTTGCTAACATAGCCAAATTAAATGAATGAAGATCCCTAAACCCCATACCCCCTTAACTTTTGGGGTAACAAAGTTTCCACCAAGTGTACCAGTGCATCTTTTTATCATCTTCGTCATCGCCCCACCAAAATTGGGCAATCAGATCAGTAATTTCCTTGCAAATTCCCTTGGGCAGATTAAACACAGACATAGCAAAAACAGGGATAGCTTGGGCTACCGCTTTTAGCAGAATTTCTTTCCCACCTAGAGACAATTGCTTCTCCATCCATCCTAGTAGCCGTTGCTTTAATCTCTCTACAAAGTGTTTAAAGCAGTCACTTCGGTCAGCTCCAACCATCGCTGGTAAACCCAAATATTTATCTGATAATGCTTCAGTATCTATGTGGAGCTCTTGGCACATATCTGCTCTTGTATCAACATTGGTATTGGGACTAAAGAAGATACTAGATTTCGCTAAACTCACCATCTGTCCAGAATTTGCGCAATAAGAATCCAACATTTGCTGTAAGGAAGCTGCATTTAGAACATCCGCCCTAATAAGAATTAGAGAATCATCAGCAAATAAAAGGTGTGATACCGATGGTGCATTTCTGCACACTCTAATTCCTTCAATGCCACCAGCTTCTTCTTCAAACTGCAACATGCTAGATAGACCTTCAGCGCAAATTAAAAATAGATAAGGAGATAGGGGATCACCTTGTCTTATACCTCTAGTGGGGGTAAACTCCTCTGTTTCCTGAGAATTAAACCTCACCTTATATTTAACCGAGCTCACACATGACATAATCATATCTATCCACTGAGAATGAAAACCAAGCTTCAGCATCATATTTCTTAGGAACACCCATTCCACTCAATCATAGGCTTTGTGCATATCCAATTTTACAGCACACAAACCATACTGTCCATCCCTCTTATTTTTGATCTTATGCACACATTCATATGCAATAAGGATATTATCTGAAATTAATCTCCCTGGAACAAAAGCACTTTGAGCGGGCGAAATAATATCCGGCAGGATCCTTTTTAGTCTAGCAGCCAACATCTTGGATATGATTTTATAAAGGACATTACAAAGACTTATTGGCCAAAATTGAGTTACCACTTCTGGGGAATCCACTTTAGGGATCATAACAATAGTTGTATCATTCCATTCAGCCGGTATTTGTCGGGAATTAATCGCAAACAGTGCTTCTTTAGTAATATCCGGGCCAAGAATATCCCAATACTTTTTAAAGAAAATTGCATGGAGCCCATCCGGACCAGGTGCTTTTAAATCCCCAATACTGAAGACAACTTTCCGCACGTCATCTGCATCATAAGGTGCTAAAAGCATGTCGTTCATCACATTTGTTACCTTCGTCTCCACCTTTTCCAGAACATGTGGATCTGTTTGAACAACTTCTGACGAAAATAGATTAGCAAAATAATTTTGTACATGCGAATTAAGGGCAGCTGTACCTTCCAAAGAATTCCCATTTTCGTCCTTCAGACTCTTGATAATTTTTTTCTTTCTTCTTGTCGATGCATATGCGTGGAAAAAAGATGTGTTCCTATCACCGTTCTTCAGCCAATTTGCACGAGATCTTTGCATCCACTGAATTTCTTCAAGCTCCAGAAGGTATTCTATCAACTCAGTTATTTCTTTTCGCTTAGTGATACGTCTCAAACGTATCTATAATTTTTGATGTTCCATGCTTGTTTTATACCAATTGTTACATGTTTTGCATCTACTTTATATCACTTTTATACATTTATTGGGACTAACCTATTAACAAGATGCCGAAGTGCCAGTTCCTGTTTTCTGCTGTTTTTGTATTCCAGAAAAGTTAGTCTGGAAATATTCTCGGAATTGGACGAAACTACACGGGGGTCCCTATTTTTCCAGAACACCCTGACGGAGCGAAGGAGCAGCAGAGGAGGGCCACCAGGAGGCCACACGCACCCAGGGCGGGCCCCCCTTCTGCCGCGCCCTGGGGTGGTGTGGGCCCCTCGGGGGTCCGCAGCCGCCGCCATTTCGCCTACTTATTCCCCCCGACGCGAAAACGCTAAGTACCTGAGCAAAAATCCACGAAAAGTTCCAGAGACGCCGCCGTCGTCAACCCTAGCTCGGGAGGGTTCAGAACCTCTTCCCGGCACCCTGCCGGAGAGGGGAATCGTCACCGGAGGCTTCTACATCGCCATGCCTGCCTCCGGAGTGATGCGTGAGTAGTTCATCTTGGACTACGGGTCCATAGCAGTAGCTAGATGGTTGTCTCTCCACTTTGTGCCATCATGTTTAGATCTTTGAGCTGCCCTACATGATCAAGATCATATTATTGTAATGCTACATGTTGTGTTTGCTGGGATCCGATGAATATTGAATATTATGTCAAGTTGATTATCAATCTATCTTATATGCTATTTAAGATCTTGAATGCTTTCCGTTACTCGTAGATGCTTTGGCCAAGTAGATGCTTGTAACTCCAAGAGAGAGTATTTATGCTAGATAGTGGATTCATGCTCCGTTTAACCTGGGACAGTGACAGAAAGTTCTAAGGTTGTGGATGTGCTGTTGCCACTAGGGATAACCTAACGATGCTATGTCCACGGGCATATGTGTTTGTTTACATTACGCGCTTTACTTAATGCAATTATCCGTTGCTTACAACTTAATACCAACGGGGGACTCGGATGACAACCCGGCGGTGGATTATTAGTCATAGATGCTGTTGGATAACGGTCTATGTATCTTGTCGTAATGCCCAATTAAATATCATAGTAGTCAACATGTCATGTATATGCATTGTCATGCGCTCACTATTCGTCAATTGCCCAGCTGTAATTTGTTCACCCAACATGTTAGTTATCTTTTATGGAGAGACACCACTAGTGAACTGTGGACCCCAGTCCATTCTTTTACACTGATTAAACAACCACAAACTGCAAACTGTTGCTTTTTCATTCTCTGCAATTTAATACTCATTTTCCACACCATACGTTTAATCCTTTGTTTTCAGCAAGCCAGTGAGATTGACAACCTCACTGTTTCGTTGGGGCAAAGTAGTTTGATTGTGTTGTGTGCAGATTCCACGTCAACAGTTCAGACTCCCTGCGACAGCTATTTTTCTGGCGCCGTTGACAACCTTCTGAAGAGTTGCTGCTCCTACTGGTTCGATAACCTTAGTTTCTTTCTGAGGGAAAACTTGCTGCTGACTACATCATACCTTCCTCTTGGGGTCTCCCAACGAACGTGTGTTTCACGTCATCAAGCTATTTTTCTGGCGCCGTTGCCGGGGAAGTACTCATCATCACCATCATCATCATCTCGAATACTCTCCCGTCAACCAGGCGCCAGCACTTAGCTTCATTCTCATCCTTCCGTACTGATATGATGAACCTCTTTGTATTTCGATCTTAGAACCAATTGATTCGCGCGGTTACAAAATAAAGGGTGTGACTAGGGCTCAGCTGACAGTTAATTCTCAGTCAGGTGACGTCACTTTTGTCCATCCGGAACAATTTTCTAATTCCGATCGATCGAGCGCAGTAAGTAATTCTTTATTTCCTTAGAAACATTCGTCCTTAAACTGACGTGAGCTTTGAACGTGCGCAGCGACCTAGGCTTTTAACGTGGGCTGAGCTTGTCTCGTTCATTTTCTATTTTGCTTGTTGGGCCTTATAAATTTATGGGCAATTTTTTCTCTTTCTTTTATTGGTTTGATATTATTTTTTGAGATTAAGCTGGTTGATATCCATCGAATAGATAGAAGAGATGACTCAGTTTATAAGGGAAACCGGGTCTAAAAACTAGACAAACTGTATAATGCCTTGTTTATGAGAAAAACAGGACAAAAACGGCACAAGCGAGGCGACCCGCCGACCACACGACGCCCGTCGACCAAACGCCACAAACACACCTCTGACTCCGGGGCCTCCGCCCCGACGTATACACCACTTGGCACTAAAACCACACACGAGCCGGGACGCCGCACATAGCCGCCCAACCGATTGCCCGTAAACCTCGCACGCCGAGCCAATCCAGGGCCGCCGCCCTGGCGCAACAACCAAATCAACCTTCGCAATGTCCGAAAGAGATCGAGATGAGTCGACAAACTCAATGCCCACACAACGCCAGGTCATCACCCAAAATCAACGCAATGTCACGACCCTACCCCATGGGGTCGCCGCTGCGCGGGAGATCAAGGTCGCCGCCCTGACACAACACCACCGTCCGGAGCCGCGCCCCATCATCCGCTTCCCCCGACCATAACGTCATCTTGAACAAAAAAATCTTAGTTACAACCCCTCTTGGAATTGGAAAATATATTTCGGTCACAACACCAATGGCAACTAGAAAAAAAATCTCAGTTGCAACTGCACTTGCAACTACAAAAAAAACCAAATATCTCATTTACAACTGCACTTGCAACTGGAAAAAATATCTCTGTTGCAATCGCACTTGCAACTAGGAAAAAAATCTCAATTACAACTCGACTTGTAACAAGAAAAAATATCTTAGTTGCAACCACACTTGCAACTAGGAAAAATCATCTCAATTACAACTCTACTTGCAAATGAAAAAATATCTCAATTACAACGCCATCTGCAACTGGAAAAAATATCTCATTTGCAACCACAATTGCAACTGGAAAAATATCACAGTTGCAACCACACTCGCAACTGAAAAAATCTCAGTTACAACTCCACTTGCAACAAGAAAAAAATATATCAGTTGCAACCACACTTGCAACTGAATTTTTTTATCTCAATTATAACTCCACGTGCAAATGGAGAAAATATCTCAATTGCAACCGACTTACAATTTGAAATAATATTACAGTTGCAACCGCACTCGCAATTGAAAAAAAAATCACAGTTACAACTTACAACTCACTTGCAACTAGAAAAAAATATCTCACTTGCAACCGAACTTGCAACTGAAAAAAAAATCTCACATACAACTCCACTTGGAAATGGAAAATAATATTTGTGTTGCAACCACAGTTGGAACTAAAAAAAATATCTTAGTTACAACTCCACTTGCAACTGAAAAAATTAGGTGCAACCTGACTTGCATTGAAGTTAGTTGCAACTGGCTGTCAGCTGAAATAATCTCACTTTGCAACCCCACTTGCAGCTGAAAAAAATCAGTTGCAAGCAGACTTGCAATTGAAAAATTTCCAGATGCAACCCGACTTGCAACCAAAAAAAGTGAACACATAGAAAAATCATGTAACTGTATGGCTAATTAAAACCAAAACCCATGGTCAGTACAAAGCAACTTTCGCCTCTGTACACAAAAACACACAAGCCAACAATCGACTCGCACAAATTTCGCATCCTAGATCTAACAGCTACGAAGTTGCCTAGGATTTAACTAATTCTCATATAATTAAGAATTAGTAATTCCAAAAAGTTAGTTAAGGAAAAACAGAGTTAAAACAATCATGAATAAAAATATTTAATAATGCCGCACTCTCTATAAAAAAGAAATATGTGCATTGTTTAACGCACTCAAATAATAATGTAGAAACAAATTAGAACACAGAGATTTACCGAGCGAAATGGAAAAATAAAATAAGTACATGCAAATATACAAGAAAATATGTATTTTTATTTTGGGAATTAACAAGAATATATAAAATAACCTAAAGTTTCTCGCTCCCTTCAACAACAACAAAAAACGGCAACACAAGAAAAAAACCCACACGTGGGTATAGGCTCAATTTTGTACAAAAAAGTAGAGGGAAGAAAAGCCTATTACAAAAAGTTCACAAGACAGTAGAGAAAAAAACTAAAGGCCCAACTACATGCTCGTATGTTTGCACGCACATCTCGCAGCTAGCGCGAGACCAATTCTCAAAAAGAGAAAAAGCTGGCGACGACCACGAGTCCAGCGACAACTCATACAAATCTTAGAGAAAAAAAAATCGGACTGTTAGGATATCAACTGAGCGCTAAGCTAATTCTCAATTAACTGAGAATTAGCAAAACCAAATAAACAATATTTAAAAAATATCGCACTAAAAGTTTATAAATAACTGATTTATTCACCGTGTAACACGCACAAATAATAATGTAGAGACAAATAGGAAAATAAAACAATAAGAAAAAAAAATAATTATGAGAAAATACAAAAACAAAAAAACTTTTGAAAATCAACAAGAACGGATAAAACGAACAAGGTTTCTCACTCCCCTTTAAGTGTAAAACAACGTAACAAAAACAAAAAACCCACATACAGGCAATGGGCTCAACTGTTTTGACAAAAAAAGAAAATAGAAACAAAAGCCCACCGAAGAAATAGTTCACGAGTCACACACGTCGGTAGAAAAAAATACTACGAAAAAGCCCAGCAATATGCACGCACTCTGTGCGCTGCTCGCTATCAGCGTCGGGACAAGGGACGAAGTCACGAATCTTAACATCAAGAATCGGATGGTTAAGAGGTCGACTGAGCCCTAAGTTAATTCTCAGCTAGCAAAACCGCAAAATAAACCTAGTCCTCTAAACTGATCAGTAATCATGACCCACCATAGAAAAAAAGCACAGTAATAATATCATAGAAAATTTTATAAATTTCGTCGACTTGAAGGGTTGCCATTAGTGTTTAAACATATGTTGAAATGTGGCTTGTTCCATGTCATAGTACTGCAACGAATGTTCGCTGGTTGAGCGTACGGGTCGAACCTCCAACTAGATAAACTACCGTTAGAGCCACCAAATTAGCTACTACTCGCTCCGTTTCTAAATATAAGATGTTTAATTTTTTTCAGATTCATATGTATCATGTTTTAATATTTATATTCATCCATTTCAATCGGTATCTAGTCCACATTTGAAATACCAAAAATATTTTATATTAGGGACTAGTACATCTTTGCTGAGGACCGAGCTAGCTACGACTCAGTGGGTAGACACGATGCTAGTTGGTTAGCTTATGGCCTCTTTATTTGGACTTTTCGTGTCTTTTCAAAAGAATAAGCTAGCAAACCAAACCAAAGGGTCAGATTTGCCACTGGCTTTGCCAAAGCCACCCTCCTGTATAGGCTACCGAGAAAAAAAAATCATATGGAGGTGCTTGTCGCAACTTTTTTTGCTTAACCCTGAATCGTTACATGGCTTTGTCCATTTCGTTTAAAATTATGGGCAGACTGCCACCATGGGGCGTAGGCTGAACGACCTTACATCCCGTCTTGGCCGAACTATTTCCTCAAACTTTTTGTCCAGTCGAACATCATATCGTGTTGAGCCAGGGTTTCTCGACCTATCGGGGGGGGGGGGGGGGGGGGGGGGGGCGTGCCGTCACTCGCATCGATCGCCACCACTCCCGCCGTCCACGCTCGTCTCCCGCCGAGTCCCACCGTCTGTGCTCGTCTCCCGCATCTCCTTCCGGCCGGCTGAATCGCTAGCGACATGTGACTTTTATCTCAGATTCATATTTGCTGGATTCAGATGGCATGGTTCTATACATGATACACGCATTCCGCAACATGACATTGAGAAATAACCACTTAAGTTCACAACACCAACTAATACTCTGTTTCTCATTACAAATGAGTTACATATGCATTGATGTTTTCATATTTCATATGCTTTTTCCGTGTGCGCAGGTACATACTATCTTGTTGATTCTAGTTATCCAAACAGAAATGGGTTCCTAGCTCCTTATAAAAACAAATTGTACCATTTACCTGATTTCCGCCGAGAAAGGCTAGCAACAGAAAAGGAAAAAATTTCAACTATGCGCACTCATCGACGTGAAATTGTATGGAGCGTATTTTTATGTCTTGAAAAATAAATGGCGCATTTTGAAGGTTATCCCTTCTTATGGGTTTGTTATTTAATGTGAATTATCCTTAAGTGATAATAAGACTGTACCTTAAGTGATAAGAAGTTTGATCGATGTGATTCGGATGAGAATTATATTTCTAAGGTCCAAAAGCAAGCAATAACCTTTCCTGGTGATCATGCTCCAGGTGCACTACACACGAGAAGTATGACCTCGACGCATGATGATATTGTTGACACGTTGTTCAATGCTAGAGAACATCAACATTATTTGAGTTAGCTAATATAATGTCATGGAAATATATTTTGCATAACTGTACATTCGCGACGGATATGTAACCGCAGTGGTATGGATATGTAATTTGATAAAAGCTATATTTATAAATTATTTATACATCATTTTCTCTTTTTTGCTTGCACTTGATAACTTGTATGGGCTCGGTTGTGGTGGGATTGTTTTATTTATAAAGCGGGGCGTAAATTTTTCATGATATTTGATGATTTATTTGGTGTGTATATTTTTGTGTATACATGATATTATATAGTGATAAACTTTTCTTCTAAATTTTAGTAATCCATATTTACGTATTACACGGAAATAAGCAACAATACACGTTTTCATGATTTTAAGCATGCTTCAGATAATTTTTCAGTTTACACCCAGACAAGAATAACAGCTTCATTGCACAACAGCACAGGCAGTACCGGCCTAAGGTGTTAGCATAAATTTTCGTTTGGCCTTACCTAAAGCCAACTATGGGTCTATCAAAAAGAAAATAATGTCCATGTCTTCGTTGCTTTGTTTCCTCTCCATTTGGGCTGACAGGGCTTGAAACAAAAGGAAGTAGGTTTACCACACAATAGAGATTCATTTTCGAAAGCAGATATGTCTCTTAAACCACTTGGAAAATTTGACACAGTTACTCACGAGGCAATCGGTCCGGCTGTTAGGTACGGCTTTATGTCATGAGACGTGGAGTTTTTTTTTTTAATAAAGTGAGACGTGGAATACAGTAGGTAAGGTCAGCTTTTCGAATAAAATGGTTCGAGCGAGTAAAGTGCGGATGGCAGTTCAGCTCGCGGCCGGCCACACGATGTCGGCGCCAGGCGATGGGACGAGGAGGAAGACGGCGTGCGTCACCGGAGGGAACGGGTACATCGCCTCGGCGCTCGTCAAGATGCTGCTAGAGAAAGGATACGCCGTGAAGACGACCGTCAGGAACCCAGGTTAGATCGATTACTCTTCAGCTCAGTGGTTGTAGTTGTTCCTTTCGTCAGAGGAGATCTGTTATGATCCCAACATACAAGAATTCAGAGGGATTGTGTTGAGACTCTGAAACATTGATAGGCACTGTGATTTGATTTTTGGATCACAGGTGACACGGAGAAGAACTCCCATCTCAAGGATCTGCAGGCGCTCGGCCCCTTGGAGGTCTTCCGCGCAGACCTGTGTCAGCACTCGAACGGACGGCACGTGTAGCAACGAACCGTTGGGACGCACCCGGGGTTTAGTCCCACCTCGCCAGTTGAGGGAGGCCGACACCAGCTTATATAGCTGGGCAAACCTCTCCCTTCAGGCCGGTCTTTTGGGATGAGGGAGGACTTGGGCCTCCAAATACACTGGTCGAGCGTGGGCTGGCCTTTGGGTCGCTAACAACCTGGAAGAAGAGGGCAGCTTCGACGACGCCGTCTGCGGCTGCGACTACGTCTTTCTCGTGGTCGCTCCGGTGAACATCAATGCAGAGAACCCCGAGGTAAACAGCAGCCATCACAACCACCAAACTATAGTTAACATCGTGCTGTCCGACTCTGGTGGCACGCATTGTTCAGTCTCTGCCACTCAAGCCACCCACTATGACGTATTACCTTTTTTATTTGGTGCGTACTGTTATGGGGGTGGCAGAAAGAAGTGATCGAACCGGCCGTACACGGAACACTGAACGTGATGAGGTCGTGCGTGAGAGCTGGCACGGTGAAGCGCGTGGTCCTGACATCGTCGGCGGCGGCCGTCACCAGCCGGCCGCTGGAAGGCGATGGCCATGTCCTGGACGAGGAGTCCTGGTCGAGTTAATGGCACCCGCAGTCACGCAACTCGTCACGTATGTGCACTTAAGTCACACTTTTCCAGAACGTGATTTTTTGGTCACACATCTGGACAAGTGGGTGCACGGTGGTCTCTGGGCCCACGTGTCAGACCGTTTTCCGTTGCGGGAGTGCTGACATGGACAAGTAATTTTGCAGAAAACCCCTGTATTTTTAGATATTTCGCAAAATGGTCCTCCTAATTTTACAAAATGGTCCTTCTAATTTTGTACCATTTTGTAAAATTATATTACTCCAGGGGGTTTTCTGAAAATTTACCGTCCAAAACGGACTGACACGTGGGCCCAGAGACCTGCGTGCACCCACTTGTCCAGATGTGTGACCAAAAAATCACGTTCTGGAGAAGTGTGACTTAAGTGCACATACGTGACGAGTTGCGTGACTGCGGGTGCCATTAACCCGTCCTGGTCCGACGTCGAGTTCCTCAGAGCCAGAAAGACCGGTGGTTGGGTGGGTTTTACATGAACACACAATTTCAGCTAGCTTCAGCACATCAATTTTTGCACAAATACAATGATGCAACGAAACGGTGCCGCTCATTCCCGTCGCAGGCGTACCCTGTCTCGAAGGTGCTCTTGGAGAAGGTGGCGCACGCGTTCGCGGAGGATAAGGGCATCAGCCTGGTCACCGTGTGCCCGGTCGTCACGGTGGGCGCAGCGCCGGCGGTGAAGCTCAACACCAGCGTGCCCGACATCCTCTCCCTGCTTTCCGGTGAGCCCCTGGAGCTAAGTACCTAGTAATCCCTAACGATCTCTCGAGCGATGGCCGACGAGCAAACATAGCGTGCGTGTGATGAATGGTTTCAGGCGACGAGGCGAGGATCCGCAGACTGGAACTCATCGGGAGCATGTCCGGCTCGATCGGGATGGTCCACGTCGACGACCTCTGCCGCGCCGAGGTGTTCGTCGCCGAGAACGGCTCGTCGTCGGGCAGGTACATCTGCTGTAGCCTCAACACCACCGCCGCCGAGCTCGCCCACTTCCTGGCCGCCAAGTACCCGCAGTACAACGTCAAGACCGACCGGTACGAACGCCTCGATCTCAGTCTCTGTTCGATGGTGCGTATGTAAGTGTTGGATGGCTGGATTTCCGGAGAAGCCCAGAGTCTGCATCTCGTCGGCGAAGCTCGTCGGAGAAGGGTTTGAGTACAAGTACACGACTCTGGACGAGATATACGACGACGTCGTCGACTACGGACGGGCCTTGGGAATCCTGCCGTACTAATACGACGACCCCCAATCTATCTCTGGGTATCATGATCGGAAAACATGCTTGCAATAAGTCTATCTTTCTAAAGTAGACTATGCTGGAATGTGGTTGCAAGACGTGACAGTATGAATGTTCTCCAAATAATGTTACGTCTGACAAGAGGATGATCAACAAGGTGAGAAGAAACATATTAAGGACAATTCCAACGGGCCGACTCATACTCTTAGGTGAAAATAGAACCTGTGTTCTATTACTTTCTCAGGCCTTGTTTACGGATTAATTTTGTGAAATCTTTTCTTTCACCTTTCTTTTTTGCGAAAAAGACCCGGGCATTAAAAGAAACACCGAACAGTACAAAACACCTCAATACAATCGAAAATTACAATGAGATTCTTGAGATGTCCTTCGTCCTTAACCTCCAGACCGTGTCGGCAACGTGCCCCCGCTGCCGCTCCTCCCAGAGCCGGGTTGTTTGCGGACGGGAAGTCACCGAATGGGTCAAGAAGACCACATCCGTCTCGGAGCCGAAGTACAAGGATGAGCTGCCGATGAAGCTACATGACGATTCGGAGAACGCCACCACTAGAAGAAGTTCTCGAAAACCACATCACTCCCACAAGCTTATCGTAGTCGCCGCTGGGATGGGGCTGAACCCGGTGAGATATTATTACAAGAAGCGCCGTCGCCACCAACAGAGCACCACCCCCAACAAAACTGGACACTAAAACCAGAAAAACGGAGCCCTCCCACCGACAAGGGCCGAGATCCTCCGCGCCTTCATTGCCCGAAGACCACAGAGGCGGGGCAGATCGACGGTGGCGCCGACGGGAGACGGGAAACCCTAATCGCCACTCCTGGCTCTCAGAGGAGAAGGGGTACGATCACAAGATGGGGTCTTCTTTTCTTTTCTTTCACCTAATCCTCTTAAATCCCTACAATATTTTTGCACCACATTACACTCGTATGGTGTAGTGTTTTAAATTTTAACAAAATTGAGGTGATTCGTGGTGGATATCTTAGAATTATCCAATCTAATCTAAAACCTAATAAACAGAGTACTAAGAATTTTCAGAGATTTGGGATAATCCTGTCCAACCGATTAGAATATATTTCAAATACCCTAGAAGTAAATAAGGGGAACACGTAACTATGACAAATGCCCAATTAATAGTTGATTGGATTGAATTATGTCAATCTCGACTTATTTCTACCTACGATCGACTATTCACGGCTTAAGATGTTGGCGTGCATACATTTTCGTTTCGCCTTATCTAAAGCCAACCGATGGGCCTATCAAAAAGATACTCCTTATCTAAAGCATACCGATGGGTCATTTCTTCCTCAGTATGCTTTGCTTTTTTTCTCTCTCCAAATGGGCTGATAGGGCTTGAAATAAAGGTACGTCGGTTTATCAAAAATAGGCATTTGAACATGGGTGCCCATGTCCCTTTTTCGAACAACATTTTCTAAATGTTTAAAAATTCAAAAAAAGTTATGTGCGTACATCTGTAGGTTCTATGTGTGCATAGAAAGTTTTGCGGAGAAACGACTTTTTTATTTTGCCCGTGTACCAGATTTTTTTCTTTTTTGCGGATGCAAAGTAAAAAAGAAAAAAATCACGAAACTTTTGTGCCGCGCACATGTTTTTGTGAGATCTATGCGTGGAATTTTGTATTTTTTACATTTTAAAAGGCGTTTAATGCATTTTTCAATAAACCGGGTGCATATGCCCCCATGTGCAACATATTCACTCTCGTAGGTTTATAATACTGTAGAGTAGTAAAGAAAACCAATACACACACATCACATAGCTGGGTACTAAATGAGCGCGATATTTTAACAATATGGCGCATACTGTGATCTGGATACTCACAGTCCATCCAAGTTTAGTTCATAACTTCTTTGTCAACTTCATATTTTTATAGGGAATAACAGTGATCTGCACATTACTAAATCCACATGAACAAGAGAATTATGCTAAGCTACACCTACAAACTACAAATAAATACAAAAATGCAAGGTTAACAAAAAACCAAGTAGAAGTGCGCACAAAATGAGTAGGCTAAGTAGAAAGCTAAGCACAAATAGACATGCATGTAAAAGAAATACGGCCAGATTTTCGTAACACGAAGGCATGTAGTCATGCTAAACTTTAAACTTACATATGCAAATTAAAAACATAGTAGACTTTCATAAAGATATTTTTTTGCAATCAAAAGAAGAAATAGACATGAAATAATCCAAAATAGACATGAAGAGAAACCAAAATAGTCAAGCATGCCACTGACAAGACACGAGTGGTGAAAGACACACAAAGAAAGACATAGATATGACTGTGGAAGGGACGTAGACATGAGCCAGTGAGAGAGACAACGACATATTAAAAAATCCTCTGAATTTATCAATCAACGGGTTTAGGACATTCATTACTAAAAACAAAATATACTAAAGTACATATAAAATAGCAAACCAAAGAAGGAAAATACATGAAAATAAACTAAAACAAACATGAAGATCAACCAAAACAGACAAGCTTGACCTTGACATTGACATGAGTGGTGAAAGAGACTCAGACAAATACATACACATGTGTGTGAAAGAGACATATACATGAGTGAGTAAGAGAGACAATGACACATGAAAAGAAATCAAAATATCTCCATACATAAAATAGAAATACAAGTACAATTATACTAGAAACTAAAAAGAAAAAGAAGAGTCAAAATATGGAAGACACTAAAAAGAAAAAAGAAAGTTAAATAAAAATAGAACTAAAATCTACCCAAAATAGAACTTACGTTGTATTACTTTCTTAAGGACTATTTAATTATCTAGTTAATAGTTTTCCAAGTCATGTTAAACTATTCAAGGTAAGTTTGCTTGCCTCATCTTGTGGTCAGGTATCGTCTATGGTCGCACCCCAAAACAGTTGTTGAATTTGTACAACTCCGTAGGGAGCTACAACAACCGAACCTAAGATTGTTGCTTGCTGGTTTTTTCATCACCCAATCCAAAAAAATCAAATGGAACCGCTTCAGATGTGTTTTGATGAAAACCCGTGGTACCCTCTCTCACAGTACTACTAATAGGATCTCAATTTCTTTTTCTTCGCTTATTTAGCTTCTAATGTTTTAGTTCATGAAATTTGAAATGTCCAAAGAGCGCAAACTAGCCTGACAGCTTGGATATAATTCCTCGATCGGAGGTACATAGATGTCTCTCCCCATGGAATTTTGCATCAATGTGTCGTTCCATCTCAATGCATTTTGATAGTGTTGAACATGAGAGGTAGATAGTACTCTCGATTTGACACAACAAATGATCCCACCTATCTTCCTTCCCTTGGATCAGATAGGAAATCCTCGATTTCCGGAGAGAAGAGTAGCAAGCAAATAGATTGAGCAACTAGCGCGAGGACTATAGCATGTTAGTTCATTTTTCTATTGATATTCATTTTTGTTACCTGAAATCCATTAAAGGGTATGCTAAATGACCATCAGGTCCAAATTTATCTATCTAAATAAAATTTTCCATGTGGGATCTACAAGCCTGGAAAAAATAAATGGTTTTATCACAAATCCAAATTTATAGTCAAGATACTGACCATGATACATTCTGAAGACTACACATAGCTCCAAGGAAAATATACAGTTCGTCCAAGCCAAAATTACATTATATTTATACACCATATGATATATATGGAGAAGCAGTAGTCATACTGATTTCTTCATGACCAAGTGAAATATTGGTGAGTTACACCAACCAGCTTTCCAATAATACATGTAGACATGCTTAATAAAACATGACAAGTCCATAGAAGTAAATATGATAAGTCAATAATTAAGTACAACCATACCTCCATAAGGCATATCGCTTGGCTTTCTTAGCTTACGGACATGCATGCAGATACATGAATGTAGTCATGCTAATTTTACAACAAGTTTTATGTACATACACTAAAAAACATAGAAATGAAAACAAACCAAAATAGACGTAATAGACATAGATATAGACACACGACACAACGACGTAGACAAGGACACAACAGACGTATACATGAGTGAGAAAAAGACATAGACATGACCAGCTAAAAGTGAGAGAGACAAAAAATAAAATAAAATAAAATATATTTATTTATGAAATAGAAATACAGTAAAAATATAAATAGGCAAAGAAATAATTAATGTAAAATAGGGAATTATTTTTTATTTTCTTTCATTGGTTGTCATTTTTCTTCTTGTTTCTTTTTTGCGATGTTCAATTTTTTGTTAATAATTTTTTACCTTTTCAACTCGGTTTTCTCTTTTTAACTTCTATTATCTTTATTTTTCATGTAGTTATGTTTTGGGTATCACTTTTTTTTTGTAATTTTTATGTGTTCCGTCGGTACATACATAATCATTAGTTGCCATTTTATAAAGTGTCAGGTAATAGTTTTTCTGCTTATCCACTCCCATTTCATATGCTCACTTTGTCCGGAATTATCTTACGTTTTACGTTAGTCAAAGTCAAACTTTGTGTAGTTTGACCAAATATAAAAAATGTTAACATCTATAATACCAAATGCATATAATACGAGAATATAGTTTATGACGATTTCACTAATATTTTTTATTTTATAGATATTGATGTTTTTTAAAGTTTAACAAGTTTGACTTTGACTAAACCCCGAATGCAGGTTAATTATGGACAGAAGGAGTATACTTTTTTCGAGGGTAATAGAAGGAGCATACTACAAATGTGCAGAGAGGTTGAATTCCATATTAGTTTGACTTGGAGATAAATGTATATTTTCCTCGTGTTCCACTCCTCGACATTTTCTAGTCGGTACCAGGCCAAGCTCGGGCTCATTACACATTGACTTAGGATATAGTTACCTCGTGCTTCAGCCCTTGCATAATTTTGGTTGGTAGCACGTCACACTCCAGACTCAGACACGACAGACATGGACTTTTGCGTTGATTATATCTATACGGTTACCTCGTGTTCGTCGTGTTCTCATCCTCGGCATCTTTTAGTTGCAGGGCTGCCGGTGGACACGGCCATAGATTCCGGGGATAATTATACAGTTAAATCACTGTTTTTATTTGGAGATAATTACACAGCTGCAGGCATCTTCGTGCTCCTTGTTCTTGCGCAATCATTCCCCGTCGAGTCGTGCTCACGGCTGTGCCCCGCCGCTGTCGTTGAACGGAGCTACCCAACGACTGATCAACGACCGGCTACGACATCCCTACATAATGCAAAGCCCAATCCAGTCGCCTCACACAGCCCTACCGTACGCACCAATAATCCACCAGAGGAACAGAGCTCTCCTGTGGCTTGAGTTTTCAGGAGAATTGTTGCTAGCAACATGACGTCGCCGGCAGGTGATGGTGTGAGCAGGAAGACGGCGTGCGTCACCGGAGGCAGCGGTTACATCGCGTCGGCGCTCGTCAAAATGCTGCTGGAGAAGGGATACGCCGTGAAGACGACGGTCAGAAACCCCGGTAATTATTTGGATCTTCTCCTCTTTATTATGGTGAAATCACTACCAGAACGTACGGTACTCCTTTGGTGGCCAGGATTCAGTAGTATTTCGATTGGCCTCTGAAACTGATAGGCGCCGTGGTTCTCAGATGACAAGGAGAAGAACGCGCATCTCAAGGCCTTGGAAGCGCTCGGCCCCTTGGAGGTGTTCCGCGCCGACCTGGAAGAAGAGGGCAGCTTCGACGACGCCGTCGCTGGCAGCGACTGTGCCTTCCTCGTGGCCGCTCCGGTGGCCCTCATGCCAGAGAACCCAGAGGTAAATAACGACCATCAGATATGCCATCTGTACTTCGATCGGCTAGTACGTGGCATGCATGCTTCAGGCTACCACTCACTCTGTAAACTCTGAAGCCGCTCACTCTGAACTCTTTTAAACTGGTTCGGTCAGGAAGAAGTGATTCAGCCGGCCATCCGAGGAACCCTGAACGTAATGAGGTCGTGCGTTAAAGCGGGGACGGTGAAGCGTGTGATCCTGACCTCGTCGTCGGCCGCGGTCTCCAGCCGGCCGCTGGAAGGAGACGGTCATGTCCTGGACGAGGAGTCCTGGTCTGACGTCGACTACCTCAGAGCCAACAAGATCGGTACTTGGGTAAGTGCGCATCTATGCATGTTCATTCAAATTCAGTTATCTTCAATCTTCCCTGATGGACTGACCTATGCATGGAATGCTGCAGGCGTACCCTGCGTCGAAGGTTCTTGCTGAGAAGGCGGCTGTCGCATTCGCGGAGGAGAACGGCATGAGCCTGGTCACCTTGTGCCCCGTCGTCGTGGTGGGCGGGGCTCCGGCGACGAAGGTCAAGACCAGCGTCCCCGAGATGCTCTCCTTGCTGTCAGGCGACGACGCGATGGTGGATAAGTTGGAGCTCATCGAGGCGGCCTCCGGCTCGATCCCGCTGGTCCACATCGACGACGTGTGCCGCGCCGAGATATTCGTTGCCGAGAAGGAGGAGCCAGCGGGGCGGTACATCGTCTGCACCCTCAACACCACCGCCATCGAGCTCGCCCACTTCCTGGCCGCCAAGTACCCGCAGTACACCCTCAACACCGATCAGTACGTACTGAACTTACCGCCACCTTCACATGCATGTACAACTTGTTCCGAAGCACTGACAATGTGTGCGCTTCTGTTTGCATTGCAGCATTGGCGCTCTCCCGGAGAAGCCCAGAGTGTCCATCTGGTCGGACAAGCTCGTCAAGGAAGGGTTCGAGTACAAGTACAGTAACCTGGACCAGGTGTACGACGACATCGTCCCGTACGGCAGGACATTGGGAATCCTTCCCTACTGATATGATGGCCCTCTCGATCTTGAAATGGGATATCAGAACCAGAGGATGCGCTTGCAAGCAAAAAAATTGCCGCTTAAAACATGCAAATGTTCTGAATGTGGGTGTTCAGTGTATGACTGTCTGTGAAATAAGGTGCGAAGAAGGTTTTTGTATTTTTAATGCGATTGAGAAATGTTTCCAAGTCATCGTTGACAACCGTGTAATTTTATATGATTTGTGTGTACAAAAGGATAAGATAAGAGGACCTACAGTCTTAACCAATTAACACTACCCTACAATGATCTTCATCAACCACAAGGTACACCATTATTTTCTACACTGAACACAGTATACACTGCAGGTCACATTCAACAACCAAAAAAGCGCTTCCGTACTGTCATTTAACACTACCCTGTAATGCTCTTCATCCACGCCTGATTGACGTGCTCTCTATCGTGCCCCCATTCAGTTGTTTATCTTTTGCTCTTTCCACACAAAACACATATTGTTGTTATTGTTCGGATTGTGTCCAACATGTTCACGAGTTGTGAGACACTTAGATTTGTATTTAGGTGTCAAACCTAGTATATGAAGTCACTGCGGGGAAGAACCTCCGCCGTTAAGGTACGTCCTCGCCTCCGCCGTAAAGGCACCCCCCTCATTAAGGTACGTCCTCGCCTCCGCCGGCGACGCCGCGGCCAGCCGCGTCGTCCCCGTCTCCGGCGAGGTCCTGGCCTCACCTCCGCCAAGGCGCCGCGGCCAGCCGCGTCGTCCCCGTCGTCGGTGAGGACGTCTGGTCGTTCGCCGTCGTCGCTCCGGTGTCAACCGTCGTCAACCACTTCTTCTTCCTCGCATGAAGTTGGGCCAGGCCCATGTCTCAGGGGGGTGTGCGGAGCCAGTTAGTTGACGACCTGGTCGTCAACTAAGGATTGCCGCCGTAGGGCGATATATAGAGCTCCCCGATCTGCATTCACCGGCACGGCCCACGGCCAATTGCACGTTTCGTCATGGACCACCTGAACGAAGGCTTTGCTAAAAAAACAAAACCTGAACGAACGCAGCTACTGATCAGCTACCGGTTACATCATCATTTCCACAACGAACTCTGAATATAATCGCCGGTCACTTTCAACTACCAGTAGACGAGTTGTCTGCATACAATACAATTCAAGGTCCTTTTTTTTCAGGGAATATCTGCTGGTTCCTTACGGTGCCAGAATTACCAACAACCAGACCAGAAAGCTTACATCGGTGCTAGCTTGAGGTGGGGTGACTCATCATCCAATCATTGTTCCCTACTTTGCCAGGAGAGGCACTAAGCAGTCACCGTCGATGTCGGCGTGTCGGGGAAGGAAGACGGCGTGTGTCACCGGCGGGAGTGGGTACATAGCCTCGGCGCTCGTCAAGACGCTGCTCGAGAAAGGGTACGCCGTCAAGACGACCGTCAGAGACCCAGGTTGGATTCTTAGTTCATCTTTCCAATTATGTCTTGATTTTGTGTAGCAACTTCATTTCGGGAGTTTGAGGTGAAATCCTAGGTTGTTCAGAATCGAGCTGTATAGGCCATACTTTCCTTAGTTTGTGTCTTCTAGTTTCTTCGATCAGTACGGTCCTAGCCAAAATCCTTTCTAAATAAAGTCCTAAAATAACCCAATTTTCAGATAAATAGGTTTGCATACGTGCCGTAACAGTTTGTGCAGTTGTGCTGAAATTGCTGGAGATTTTATTGGCCTCTAGACTGAAGATTCTGCAACTTGTTACTGCAGATGACATGGAGAAGAACTCCCACCTGAAGGAGTTGCAAGCGCTTGGCCCCTTGGAGATCATCCGTGCAGAACTGGATGTTGAAGGCAGCTTCGACAACGCGGTTTCCGGGTGCGACTACGTCTTCCTCGTCGCCGCACCGATGAACCTCGGGTCACCGGATCCTGAGGTACACGCCGATCTCCACCAACTGCTCTGCTTCCAGCCTGCCCTCATCGGATGGCGATGTGGTGGTGCTTGAGATGCAGTTTTCACGTTGTAGCTGTCGTTCTTCTTCGCTGTGCTATTGGTTATGTCAGTTTATTAGGGGTAACTTACTGCGCTTTGTGCTGCCACGGTGATCGACCGCAGAGGGACCTGATCGAAGCTGCCGTGCACGGAACTCTGAATGTGCTGAGGTCGTGCGTGAGAGCAGGGACAGTGAAGCGCGTGGTCCTGACGTCGTCGGACGCTGGGGTCTCCCGGAGGCCGCTGCACGGCGGCGGCCACGTGCTGGACGAGAGCTCCTGGTCCGACGTCGAGTACCTCAGAGCAACAAAGCCACCGACTTGGGTACGTACATTTTGGTGCTCAGTCGATCTACCCAGAACATTAACACACGGTGCAAAGCTCCTGACTACGCGGTGTCTGCTGTCTCTACTGTTCCCAGGACTACGCGGTGTCGAAGGTGCTCCTGGAGAAGGCGGCGTGCGAGTTCGCGGCGGAGAACGGCATGAGCCTCGTCACCGTGCTGCCCGTGTTCACCCTGGGCGCGGCACCGGTCTCCAAGGCCAGAACCAGCGTCCCCGTCATCCTCTCCCTCTTGTCTGGTGCGTCTCACACTAATAGCATTTCTCTGTTTTTTACTGCTGAAAGATTCAGCTAACAAGTTCTGAACTTCAGTCCCGTGTTTTTTCTCCATCCCTTTACTTAACTGAAACTAGGCGACGAGGCGCAGCTGGTAATCCTGAAAGGCCTGCAGTCGGTCACCGACTCCGTGTCAATAAACCACGTCGACGATCTCTGCCGCGCCGAGGTGTTCCTCGCCGAGAACGAGGCATCGTCGGGGAGGTACATCTGCTGCAGCCACAACACTACCGTCCTGAAGCTCGCCCGTCTCCTGGCCGACAGATACCCACAGTACGATGTTAAACCTGAACGGTATTATATACAACCCGTATGCCTAAAACTACTCAAACATGTCCAAATGTTTTCGTTTTCTTTTTCGTCGAGGCTAAAATAACGACTATTGCGGATGGATCTTGCGGTCGTCTTCCTCTGGTGGTGGCTCCTCTTCTCCGGCGGGTTGCGGTACGGCGGCGCCGGCGTTGGTTAGGTTTCTCGGGAGAGCAGTGGTGGACCTGATCGTGTTTATTCCAGGATGCTCGGGGTGCTTTGTGCAAATTGCAGGATCCTTCTGTTTTCTTTTATTTCTTGGACTTCTTTGTAATCTGTACTGAGTATGCTGATTATATGGATCGGGTCCTTTTCCTCAAAAAAAAAATAACGACTATTGTTTTTGTAGCTTCGATGGGTCGCCTGAGAAGCCGAGAGTGTGCCTGTCCTCTGGGAAGCTCGTCGGAGAAGGTTTCTTGTTCAAGCATGACGACCTGGGTGAGATATTCGACGACCTCGTTGAGTACGGCAGGACCACGGGGATTCTGCCCTACTAAAGTGTTAGCGAGCCTCCGGTCGATATGTCACCGGAACAGAACATTGTGCCTTCAAATAAGCTAAGGGGCCTTGCAGTTTGTCTTGTCCCGCTTTCTCCGACCTGCTTGTTGATGTAGTTTCCTGCTGCCTCCTTGGGCGGCGAGGTAGGGTTTGCGCATGGTGTCAACGAGGCGGCAACGTTTACTTCTCATGTAATTTTGTTATCCGACCTTCTCTCTATGTGAAGGCAATTGTAATTGTTAAACTTTGGACACCCTAATGAGATATATGATATATAGTATAAGGAGGTGGATTGGTTGCCAAGTAAAGAGATTACAATTTAAAAAATAATCTAAACTAATTCTAGTGCTCCTTAATTTTGGCTGAGTAGACGTGCCATGCACGGCTGCACGTACACGTCTAACACTATCACGTTAGCGTCGGGACAACCTCCGATGTCGGACGGAGACATTTGAGAAGCTCTTCAAAAGTTTTTTCCCGTGTCCACTTGGCATAGCTCAGGGTGCAGCGGTTCTCGATCAGGGTCTAGAGAGATTGAGGACGACCCTTCCTTTCTTGCAAAACTCCATCGATTGAAGGCAACAATTTCGACACCAGAGCAGAGTGTGCTCCATGGTTGATGCGGCTCAACGAAGGTAAGACACTTGCTACTTCCTAGGCCTGCAAAAAAGTTAAGTCATGATGGTGTCGTCTCAAAGCTTCGGCCTTGGTTCCTTGTCAGTCTCTTCTTCGTACAGAGTCTCGCGATGGCCGATTTCTAGATTGGCTATAGATGGTAAGCACGTGGTTCCTCTTTGTGTCTAATACCGCAGTGGCACATCGGGCAGGAACTCCATACTCATTCGGGAAGATAAGGGAGATACAACTCCTCCAATCTCCTCACCGCCGTCACCGTCAGACGACACCAAGACGAGGCCAAGTCCGAGGAAACTTACGAGCGACCATGCTGCCGCCACCAAAACTATATATAAACCTTGAAAGAACCTCCAATGTTCCTTTCTCATGCCCATCTTTGGAGTTGCGGAGTAGAGATGGAAAGAACTCAAGGACTCGACGATGGCATAGCACGGTCAGTCGGCCACCAACTTTGTCATGTTTATTTAGCAAGGCCAAGGAAGAGAGCGAAAACTTTGATAACCGGAGTTTTGAACCACGGGACCACCGGAGGGTTGATGCTGGCGACCCGCCGGAGCGGAACCTCTGGCTACCTCGTTTGTCTCCTTTTTTTGCCACATATAGGGTTGCAAGGTAGCGCCTGGATTGGATCTGTCCCGCAAAATACTGAAAATGGACTAGGTTAGTTCATTACCACCTTGCTCAGATTTTACTTTTTTAAACTGACCCCTAATTATGCGGTTCTCTGCGGGACGCTGCTTACAACCCTAGCCACATGAGATGGAGGAGGGGAAGTGCCACATCACCATATCTTGCTGAAAAAGAAAGAACCCATCACCAATTCCTCGTCGAGACGCGTGACATGAATTCTCATCTTTCTTTGGGCTCGCAGCCAGGGGCATATCTAGGCGGTGCCATGTGTGCCATGGCACCCCTCCTAAAATGCAAATAGTTTACTCCATTCAGATTGCACTTGTTTTCTAATAGTTTAAAGCAAAATTAACATTATTTGTTTTTTTGCGATTTTTTTTTTGAATTTGAAGATACTTAGACCAAAATACACTATTTATAGTGTAATATTCACAAAATTTGAACCGATGTATTGAAATTATATGGACAGGTCTAGCGGGCGCTGAGGCGCCCGATGGTAGTCCTAGAGGGCTTTTCTTAAGACCAGAAGAGATGGTTCTGAGTTGGTGTAATTGGTCTCTGATGGTCTTGAACCGAATGCAGTTCCTTTTTTCTTGTTAGGACCCACCGATGTTGTAGTTCCACTCCATGTAACATATGCTAAGCTAATTAAGCACCGATGCACTCCCTTGTATATATATAATATAATCCATCAGTTTGCCATGATAATGTTGTTCTGTTCCTGCAGAAATGAGTTTGCAGTTTTAAGGCTGTTGTGTTGGCTTACACGACAATACTACTCGATCTTATGTCGGTTAAATCGTTTCATCATCAGCTATTATTCTCGGTGGTTATTATGCTTGTGCGCAGTCATGAATTCAGACAACAAGTTAGGCGACGAATTCCTGGATATAAATAGATCAGTACTGTGTGTGTTGATAAGCTCGGTAGGGACTGATGACCTTGTAGAATGATTCAGTAAGTTAAACTGCAGAACAAGGCTCGTTATTCTTAAGAGACTAGCCAGCCAGCCTATTGGGTCGGTTGTAGGTAACAGTGTCTCGATCGCCTGCGTTTCTCCGTCAGTTGGTATCCCATGAGATTGCTATCATATTTTGGTGCGATTGTGTGGACCAGAAATCTCGTCCTGGGAGTTGTCGATCACCTCTTCTGGTTGAGTGTTGTCAGCGGATACTACACTCTGCAACAGGCTGTTAGGGCACCTCCAACGGGGTGGAGCAAACGGACACCCCAATGTGTCCGATTTGGTCCGTTTGGGGCGGACAGCGGACACATTTTGAGCCTTTGTCCGTTTGGGGTGGGGGTGTCCTCAACGGCCTGGCGCAAAATGGGCCATCAAAAAATATTGGAACATTCAAATGACTCAAATTGGGCTCAATCCAAATAGTTCAAAATACAAATTCTTCAAAATTTAAATAGTTTAACACATAATAAATAGAAATAAATAGGACATCACATGTCCTCGCGCTCACGGATCATCTTTTGCTTCTTGAGAATCCATGCCCTTTGCTCCGGGTCCATGATGGTCAAGTCGGCCATCATGATCCGGTTATCTTCGGCGAGCAACGCAAGCCTCACGCGATTCTCCTCGGCCTTGACATCCTCGATGAAGTAGGCCGGGTTGGCAGGCGTCGTCGGCGGGAACTCGCTCCCGTCGAACATGAGGGCACGGGCCTCGGGCATGGTCATCCTGCCACCCGCCGTGGTCTTCGATTTGCCACGGGGCCACACGTCGCCGGCACTCGGGCTCACGTTGAGGTCGAGCGACTTCGGCTCGACCGGGACCGACGAAATCTCCGGCGAGTCCTCGCCGGAACCCAGCCGCGACACTGGGTTATGGGGTGGCGGCCGGCGACGGCGTCGAGAGGCCGGGGACGAGGATTTAAGCGGCTTCGCTTTGGCGGAGGAGACCGAGCTTCCAGCCGACGGAACCGTGTCGGGGGAGAGGCCGGTGGCGGCAACGAAGGCCCCTGCAAAAACCTCCCCTTTGAGGAGAAAGACAGCTCGGGCGGCGGCCTGGGTGGCGATGAGGTCGGAGTTGGCCTGATGCGCGATGGCGGCGAGCCTCTCCTTCTCCTTGGCCGCTGCGAGGGCGGCCTGCTCCTCTGCCTTCTTCTCCCGAGTGTCGCTTGACCGAGGCCGGCTTCGGCTCCTTCTTCACCGCGAGTAGGGCGGCGCCGGTAGCGGCCGTGGATTTGGACAGCCCGTCCTCCATAAGCTAATTAAGCACCGATGCACTCCCTTGTATATATATAATATAATCCATCAGTTTGCCATGATAATGTTGTTCTGTTCCTGCAGAAATGGGTTTGCAGTTTTAAGGCTGTTGTGTTGGCTTACACGACAATACTACTCGATCTTATGTCGGTTAAATCGTTTCATCATCAGCTATTATTCTCGGTGGTTATTATGCTTGTGCGCAGTCATGAATTCAGACAACAAGTTAGGCGATGAATTCCTGGATATAAATAGATCAGTACTGTGTGTGTTGATAAGCTCGGTAGGGACTGATGACCTTGTAGAATGATTCAGTAAGTTAAACTGCAGAACAAGGCTTTCCACGTTATTCTTAAGAGACAAGCCAGCCAGCCTATTGGGTCGGTTGTAGGTAACAGTGTCTCGATCGCCTGCGTTTCTCCGTCAGTTGGTATCCCATGAGATTGCTATCATATTTTGGTGCGATTGTGTGGACCAGCAATTGTCGTCCTGGGAGTTGTCGATCACCTCTTCTGGTTGAGTGTTGTCAGCGGATACAATGGCTGAAGTGCAGACCATTCTACACTCTGCAACAGGCTGTTACCGGCGGCTACTTGTGGTCGAAATTGTGGGCAGTTCGGACACATTGTCCCCAGGCATAAACCCCTTTGAATTTCATTTCCCTTGTCAAGAACCTTGCGAGGCAACCGCATGCCTACGTGGTAGTGGTACACATGTACCCTCGAGGACAGTTGGGAATTGAAACGAGGACAAGTCTGGTCGCTCAACGAGCTTCACTCCTCATGGGCGATCTGCATGATTTGCCTCCCTGCAGCACGCGAACTGGCCATGGATCTGACGGCTTGTGGCAACGAGTCAGTGACCGGCAGCAAGCTGGACCGCACGCAGCGGAGGGATCTGTTCAGCATTGACTATAGGTAGATCGGACCAGTTGCTGGTACTATGATCGCGAGTAAACTTCACGAATCACGATCAAACAGTTGCAGTGCAAAGGACACCCTGATGCTGATCTTTGGCCTGCACGATTCTTCTACTCTCCTCGCCTGGAGTTCCATGCGCATATGGGAAATGTGACACTAGACGAAAGCATCAAACTGCTGCATATATACATATAACTGGTATAACTGGTTAAGGTTCAATATAAAAGACAAATCTTTTGCCTTTGTTTCAAAAAAAAACTGGTTAAGGTTTCACACCTTTTTTCGATAAAGGAATATATTATTAGCAAACAGATAACAATTACACTCAGCATCTCCAACAACATAATCTCCGGATAGATATCACGGATGCACACAGCCAAAACGAAAAAATCCTCGCCGAATTGATCAACGAATCAGCAGGACCTCCCACCACCAATGGCCACACCCGGACTGTAAAAAGTTCTCCAAAAACGACGCCTTCAGGAAGGAATAGTGCTAAAACACCGTCGTCGCCAGTTATCACCCTAAAGAAAGTCCAAATAAATTCCATGCAATGCATTCAACAAGCAGCCGAATAAAGCTTCGCCACTATCAAGTACAACTGATGAAGGTTAGACCTAGTGTTTATGCCTCGAAATCGAAACTTGGTGCCCAAAGAACACCACCAAGGATTGAAAGCAGAGTGGTCTTGCAACTATCGTGTCAATTTAGCAGCCAGTTGGAAGCAGAGTAGTTGAACATGGTGCTCGAGGATTGAAAGCAGAGTTGTCTTGCAACTATAACTCTCCTGCGCTGTCTGGTGATTCATGGATCTGCATGATATTTTTCCTGACTTATTACGCGCAGTAGATCTGACGGCTGTTATGGCAGCAACCGACCTGCAGGCAGGACCGCACGCATCGGATCGATCCATATTAGCTAACCCGTTTTCTTTTTTTCAAGGAAAACAGTAACCCATAATAGCTAACAGGTGTGCAACTGCATCGATGTAGACGAAACATGAACGTACTGCCTACATGTTCGATCTGGCGCATACAACCTGAGTCGGCCCACCATGCTATGGTTAAGATTGGGTTCAGATACACTGGTCAAGATTGGGTTCTTTTGCTCCTTAACCAATGCAACGAAGAGATGAGATCAAAACTGATATTTATGTGGTGGTTGTTAGGCATATGGAATTGCTGCACTAGCCATCTAAACCAAAAGTCCGAACTGATGGAAAGGGGCTGCGCAATATATTTATATTCAACACTCTCCCTCACGTCTAGGCTATTTTAGTTCTTAGCGTGGGATAGGAGCGGGCTGCAGGATCTTTTTTTCCTTTTTTTTAATCCGCGTAAGCGGGGTCTCAAACTCGAGACCTCTTGGTTCTGATATCATATAGAATTGCTGAACTACCCATCTAGACCAAAAGTCCGAACTGATGGAAAGGGGCTAGGCAATATATTTATATTCAACAAGGCAAACCGAATATGTATAGGATATTCGGTTATATCCTGCCATACTTAGCGCAATAGCCGCTTGATCTCTTGCACATAATCAAGCCATTATGCTTAGGATTTGTAATCAGCTGTTTCCATGTAATCTGCTATAAATATGAGATAACATGAAACCCACAATTGTGGTCGATCATTCCCTCACTACTAGGAAACTGCCTTTCTATGGAAATGAATTTTGTGGCGCACCCAAGTGCCCATGCGCCACAAAAAAGATTCGGTGGCGCACCCAATCTGGTGCGCCACAGAAAGATGGAATTCAGTGGCGCACGAAAAACACATGCGTCACAGAAATGTGTATTTCTGTGGCGCATCTGACCGCATGCGCCACAGAAATGCGTTGCATGCGCCACAGAAATGCACATTTCTGTGGCGCACGTAGACAAATGCGCCACATAAATGCACATTTCTGTGGCGCATGAGAGAGCGTGCGCCACAAAATTCCCAGATATTTTCAAATCTGAGATCCATTTTCTCTCTCTTTCCTCTCTTGGTCAAACCACACCCCCACCTCTCTCTTCTCTTTCCTCTGTCCCGCATGCGCCCTCTGCCTCGATCCCCTTTCTCCCCCTGCATCGATCCACTTCTCCCGCCCGCCGCGCTCCCGCCCGCCGGGGACGCCGCCCACCCGCCGCAGCACCACCACGACGGCGCGGTCCACTTCTTTCTTCCTTTCTTCCCCCTGCCTCGATCCACTCTCCACCTCCCGGTCGCGGCCGCCACAGCCGCCACCTCCGCCGCCGCGCTCAGCATAGCCCTCTCCGTCCGCCGTGGCAAGCTCCACCACCGGGAGTTGCGACCCCGTCCCTGCCGCCACTCCATCCATGCCGCAAGCTCGGCCGCCGGGAGGCAGTGCAACTGCTCCCGCGGGACTCCCATGCCGCACTACATGCGCAGCCTCCTCTGCGCCCTCGCCGAGGCCCGCTACCTCAACCGCACCCTCGTCCTCGACCTCACTCTCTGTCGCCTACGCCGTTCCCTCTGCACGGCCGCCACGCCTCCACCGGATTCGGGTCGCTGGGGGTGGTACACGCTCGGGAAGATGACGGCGACCGTGGGGTCATCGTCGGACCCGTATGTCGTCTTCGGCAGTCCTCCGCGCGTCTCCGATCTATACATGCCTGAGCAACTCACCAGGACCCCCGGCCTCCCCGAACCCGACCCCGAAGGTGACGTCGTGCGACTCTCCGTCGGCCAGGCCTGCTCCGCGAGCCAGGACGGCTTCCTCCTCCTCCGCTCCTGTGACATCCGCGCCACCGCCGCCGAGGTGCTGCCAATCCCGGATCCTGCCGCCGCCACGACCTCCACTCGCTCCCGGTGCTGCCAAGCGGTGGCTGCCTTTTTTTTAAACCGAAAAACAACATTCTGTGGCGCATGCGTGGGGGTGCGCCACAAAATCCTTGGTTTTCTGTGGCGCATGTGCCGTGCGCCACAGAATTCACATTTTAGTGGCGTGACATCTGTGGCGCACCCACCATGCGCCACATAATTTTTTTTGGGTGCGCCACAGAAAGGGATTTTCCTACTAGTGCCTCTCTCTAATTCTATCATGGTATCAGCCAAACGATACGCTTCTATTCCTCTCCACTACTGCCACCGCCCTAGGGTTCTGCGCCGCGCCACCTCTCCCTCCCCAGCCGCACCAGCCGCCGCCGCCATGCCCGACACCGGCGCCCTTCCCCACCCCCACGCCGCCCTCTGGTCCCAGACCATGGCCATCCAAAACATCAAGAGCCTCCTCCCCGTCACCCTTGACCTAAAAACCTCCAACTTCACCAAGTGACAGAACTTCATCTCCATTGTCGTCAACCAATTCTCCCTCGCCGATCACCTCACCACCGCCCTCTTTCGCGACAACCAGCAGGCTCGCTCTTCGCGACGTTCTTGTCACTCCTCGCATAGTTAAAAATTTAATTTCTGTTCGTCAGTTTACTCGTGACAATTCATGCTCGGTTGAGTTTGACCCTTGGGGTTTTTCTGTGAAGGATCTCAGGACAGGAGCCGTGATTCTCAGGTGCAGTAGCTCGGGTGACCTCTACCCGACCTCCTCCTTGCCGTGCGCCCACATCGCCTTCGCCATCGACTCCACTGTTTGGCACCGCCGCCTCGGTCATCCTGGCCCCGACGCGTTCCGGCGCCTTGCCTCGTCGCTTCCCATTAATAAAGCGCCCAAGGATCCTAGTTTATGCCATGCTTGTCAACTTGGCCGTCATGTTCGCTTGCCTTTTCTCATTCTACGACTAGTACTCATCGTCCTTTTGAATTAATACATTGTGATTTGTGGACATCTACTGTTGCAAGTGTTTCTGGTTATAAATACTTTCTTGTAATTTTAGATGATTTTACTCATTATCTATGGACGTATCCTTTATGCCAAAAATCTGAAACTTTCTCTCTTTTGTCTAACTTTCGCAATTACGTTGCCACACAATTCTCTCTACCTCTTCAGGCCATCCTGTGCGACAATGGGCGTGAGTTTGAGAACGCGCTCTCCAGGATCTCTCTGCCAAACATGGGTTCCTGCTGCGTTTCTCCTGTCCGTACACCTCTCCCCAAAACGGTAAAGCCGAGCGCATCATTCGCACTGTTAACGACATCAAATGGACCCTTATGTTCCAAGCAAGCATGCCTCCAACCTTCTGAGTTGAAGCGCTTAACACCGCCACCTACCTCCTAAACAGACTACCCACCAAAACCCTCGTCGCCCCATGCCCATTCTTCACTTTTTTTCCACCCCACCCGATTACACCCTTTTACGCACCTTCGGTTGTCTGTGTTACCCTAACCTATCCGCCACCATGTCTAACAAACTATCACCTCGCTCCACCGCGTGCGTCTTTCTTGGCTATCCTTCTAATCATCGAGGTTACCGCTGCATGGATATTGAGTCTCGTCGCATCATTATTTCTCGTCATGTGATTTTTGACGAAGCTCGATTTCCCTTTGCACAAATTTTTTCTGTCACTAACCTGCAGCCGTCCGCGTCTCCACCTCCGGACGACAACATGATCGACGTCCCCGCCTCGGTCCCCGTGCATCCCATGCATGCTGGACCGCATCGGACTGCTAGACCCGACGGCCCGCTGGGCCGCGCTCTGCGCCACCCACGGCGGTATCAACCCCGACCCCTCCCGCTTCGGAGCAGGCCTCTCCAACGGCGTCTACGCCGGCCTCATCGGCTCACTCCCTGGGCTCGCCGGCCCACCCGCAGGCCTCCCCGACGCCGGCCTCTTCGGCTCCCTTCCCGGGCTCGCCGGTCCACCCGACGGCCTCTACACCAGCCCAGCCTCGCCCAGCAGCGGCCCATCTATGGTCGCCTCGAGCTCGTCTGCCTCTCCGCCTCCCACGCCGAGTTCGTCTGGAGCCTCGTCTCCTGCCAGGAATCCGCCTCGCTCGGCTCTGTCCTCTCCGGTTCCTGCTGCTCCCGTGCATCACCAGATGGTCACTCGTCGACAGGCTGGCAAGATCATCGGGCCGCGCGAGCGTCTCAACCTTCACGCTGCCACCGATCCCGTTACCGCCACCGCTCCCTCGCCGCTTCCTAAATCAGCCTACGGTGCTCTCAAAGACCCGAACTGACTTGCGGCTATGACTGACGAGTATGGCGCTCTCCTCGCGAATGAGACATGGGATCTCGTGCGCCCTCCTGCCAACGCCAACATCATCACCGGCAAGTGGGTTTTTCGCCACAAGTTCAAACCCGACGGCAGCCTCGACCGCTACAAGGCGCGCTGGGTGCTTCGCAGCTTCTCCCAGGAACACGGCATCGTCTTTGATGAGACCTTCAGTCCTGTGGTCAAACTGGCGACCATTCGGACCATCCTCTCCGTCGCCCTCTCCTCCAACTGGAGGATTCGCCAGCTCAACGTCAAGAACGCCTTCCTCCACGGGCGTCTCGACGAGGTGGTCTTTTGCCATCAACCCACCGGCTTCGTCGACTCCGCTCGCCCCGATCACGTGTGCCGCCTCAACCGCGCTCTCTATGACTTGAAGCAAGCCCCTCGAGCGTGGTATCACCGGTTTGTGACCTTCATCACCACCCTCGGCTTCACTTGTTCAAGGTCCGACACGTCACTTGTTCAGCTCTGAGTTTGCCATGACGGACTTGGGCGATCTCCATCACTTCCTCGGCCTTGCCGTTCGACGTGACTCACAGGGGATGTTTCTCTCCCAGACCCAGTATGCTCTCGAGATCCTAGAGCGTGCGGGCTGCTGGTCCTCCGGTTGCCGACCCCTCCGCATATCGGAGTATCGCCGGTGCTCTCCAGTACTTGACGTTCACACGTCCTGACATCGCTTATGCCGTCCAGCAGATTTGCCTCCACATGCATGATCCCCGAGAGCAGCACCTGTCTTTGGTCAAGCGGGTTCTCCGTTACGTCCAGGGCACCCTTCATCATGGCCTTCAGCTTACGCCATCCTCCACGGACCGCCTTGTGGCCTACACCGATGCGGACTGGGCTGGCTGCCCGACACTCACCGCTCTACCTCCAGCTACTGTGTCTTCCTTGGTGACAATCTTTGTCTCCTGGTCCTCTAAGCGCCAGCACACTGTCTCTCGCTCCAGCGCCGAAGCAGAGTACCGCGCCGTCGCCAATGCCGTTGCTGAAGCTAGTTGGCTCCGCCAACTCCTCCATGAGCTCTGTCGACCTCTCCCGAGTGCTACGGTTGTCTTCTGCGACAACGTCAGCGCCGTCTACATGTCCACGAACCCTGTTCAGCATCAACGCACCAAACACATCGAGATCGACCTTCACTTCGTTCGCGATCGTGTGACGCTTGGGCACATTCGAGTTTTTCATGTGCCATCTGCTCGGCAATTCGCGGACATCTTCACCAAAGGCCTACCGTCACCGTTGTTCTTGGACTTTCGATCCAGTCTCAACGTCCGAGAAGAATCTCCAGTTGCGACTGCGGGGGATGTTAGGCAAACCGAATATGTATAGGATATTCGGTTATATCCTGCCATACTTAGTGCTTGATCTCTTGCACATAATCAGGCCATTATGGTTATGATTTGTAATCAGCTGTTTCCATGTAATCTGCTATAAATATGATATTTTTTTTAGATAAAGGGAGCTTTATTACTTAAAATGTTTAAGTATTACACCCAGGCTCTGCATAACCAAGATGCACACAGCCGAAACAAGTCTGAAGTTCAAAAACATAAAAGGCGAGTTACATATCAGAATGAGAAATTGTAAGATCGCCTATGGTGGTGGAGGGCCAATGCGCAAATTATGCTGCCATCCATGTCGGGATAAAAAGTCTCTCGCCGTATCCTCCAGTCTGGTACAGACCTCCATAAATAGGTCTCGATGCCCCCACACGTTGCAACTGAGACCACGAACGGAGAGTAGCAGTAGTCCTGTAGATAAACTGCATAAGAGAACAATTTATATCGTTAAACACCTTGTCATTTCTACATAGCCATAGCGACCATATTACGGCAAGCGCTGCCACCCTAATAAGTTGTTTAAATCTATTGTCCACCCCATTTAGCTAATTGCCAAAAATATTGGCAACGCTTTTGGGGGGATATATAGTAGAACCTATTTGGATGATGGACCATATAGAACTAGCAAATTGACACTCAAAGAATAAATGTTTGATAGTCTCGTCTTTGTGACCGAAGACACACTGTTTACTCCCATGCCAATTGCGTTTTGCAAGGTTGTCCTTAGTAAGAATGACTCCTCGACGTAGATACCACGCAAAAACTTTGTTTTTTAGTGGGATCTTCATCTTCCAGATCTTCTTATTATTATCCACCGGCAGATCTGGTTGGATAAGTGCTGTATACATAGAGCCCACCAAGAATTTTCCACTACTGTGTAAATTCCACCGAAACTCATCAGACCCCTGTGTCAAATTGACATTAGCTAGTCGCTGTAGCAACTCGTTATCCACCAATACTTGAGCGAGCGAATCACTCTTGTGACGTCCAAGTACTATATCATACAATGTTGGATATTGTTCACGGAGAGAGGTGGCTCCTAGCCACTTATCCTCCCAGAACCTTATCTCTGATCCATCCTTAATGGAGAAAGAACCATATGGAAAGAAGAATTTCTTCGTCGCCATTAGGCCAGACCAAAAATGGAAATCGCCTGGTTTCGAAGACACATGTGATAACGCTTTTGATCCTAAGTACTTTCTCCTAAGGAGAGTTTGCCACACTCCGTCTTCAGTCATTAGCTTAAACAACCACTTACCGAGGAGTGCTCTATTCTTGACTTGTAGGTCATGAATCCCAAGACCTCCATGGTCTTTCGGGCGGCACACTACATCCCATTTAGCCAGCCGGTATTTCTTTTTTTTCATTATCTCCTTGCCAAAAGAATCTAGACCGAAAGTAATCCAATCGATGCAAGACTCCTTTTGGTAATTGGAAGAAGGAAATCATATACAGCACCATATTAGTTAGTACAGAATTTATGAGAACCAAACGACCACCAAGGGATAGTGGCTATAAATATGATATAACAGGAAACCCACAATTGTGGTCGATCATTTCCTCTCTCTAATTCTATCAGTGGCGAACCTGGCACATGCGCAATAATGCAATCTTTGGAGATGGTAAATGTAGTGTACAATCGGCACAGTTTCTTCAATCCTATATGTCCTCGTTCCTACAGGTTAACTCTACAGATTCAGAAGTGGACATCAAAGGTAAGAAAGCGGTTATTGATCTAAATGCTCAAAGTACCAATCAACTTGAAGGAGTGATGGAGACCTGGCATGCAAAGAACTGATGCTGGATGGCAAAAGCTGAATGTGGATGCTAGCTTCTTAGAGGATGAAGACAGAGGAGCCTGGGAGCCATCCTTCGAGAAAGTGATGGGAATATTACTTTATCTACTTGGGGTATTATACTCCCTCCGTCCAGAAAAGGAATTGTCTAGATTCGGATGTATGTAGATATGTTTTAGTGTACACATACATCCGAATTTGGATATATGTAAGACATCCTTTTTCAAACGGAGGGAGCAGCATATTGCTCAAATGCCGAAATAAAAGAAGATATTGGAGTGCTGGAAGGATTAAAAGCCATTTTAAAAGTTGCTGATAAACCTGTTCTGGTTGAGTGTGACAATGCTGCGGTGGTAAATGAAATGGTAAGCAAAGAGAGAAGCAAATCTTCTACTTCTCTTGCCCTTTCGGAGGCGAACACTCTGCTAGCAAACCTGCTTGATTTCAAGATACGCAAAAATAATAGATCTGCAAACAGTGCAGCACATGAGATAGCTGCTTTCGGTCTTAGAGTGTGGAGTGAGGGTGTGTTATATATGACGGTTCCTCCCTGCGTGGCTGGAAGCGCTCATGTCAATTGTAATGGAGGTTGTAACTTGAACTCTGTGATATAAGTAATACACACCCATGTTTCAAAAAAAAAGTAACTATCGCACTACATGTATTTATAACTTTAGGGTTTATGAAGTACAATAGTTTTCGGAAATTAATAATGGCTTCTGAAGTCATATGCTCCGGGCTGAACAAATAAAATGACAAAAATAGTAGAAGATTTTGATTTTTTTTAAACAATTTGATGACGAACATATACAAATAATGTTTGTGGTGCTGAATCAGTGACCAAACTGCGATTTAAAAAATATCTTTTTGGAACAATGATTTTGTCATTTTTAACAGAGCACCACACATGTTATTTCATCACAAAACTTAGCACATATGCAAATTTTTAAAAATGTTTTACTCTTTTGTTGGCTTTGTTTATTCAGCCAGAGCATATGAGATCGGGAGCCAAAACACCACTCACAATAATTTCGTACTTCTACCAAAAAATAATACTCATGTATAGATACATCCACTTTTTGCCAAACTTGAGACACTTATTTTTGGACGGAGTGAGTATAAGTTATCAATTTATCTATCTATCTAACTATCAGTGCCAAGCTATTTTAAGGTGGAGATAGTGGCTGAAATTCAGAGCAAACAGGGCTGCTTACTCGGACTATGCTGTGTGGGTCGACAGCCAGCGCGAGAAGGACGCCGTACATGGCTTCCGCGTAAACACCCGGCATCACTAGCTGCCCGGTCACCTCCTAGCTACAAACAGAGCACGCGGATCGTTCACGCACCGACGCACGCGCACAATTACAACTCAGGCATGTCCACCACCGAGGCGCTGCTCGCCGGCGGCGGCGGAGTGTCGAGCCAGCGGATGAGCATCGACGATGCGCTGGCGCAGCACGCAGGGGAGTTCGGGCGGTGGCAGCTGCGGCACTTCGTGCTGGTGTCGGCGGCGTGGGTGCTGGAGGCGATGCACACCATGGTCATCATCTTCGCGGACCGGGAGCCGGCCATGTCCTGCACGGCTGGTGACGGGCGGTGCGGCGACCGCTGCGCTGGCTCCGCCGCCGGCTGGGAGTGGACCCAGGGGAGCGCGTCGTCGACGGTGGCTGAGTGGGGCCTCGTCTGCGGCGAGCGGTACAAGGTCGGGCTCGTGCAGGCCATCTTCTTCGCCGGGTGCATGATCGGTACGTAATACGTCGATTCTCTCCTCTGCTCTCGTCGATCGATCATTTGATTATACCAGATCCTCGAGTTAATTCTCCCGACCATGAATTTGCTTAACTGACGGCGAGTTGGATGGGTGCACGCCTTAAATTTGGTAGCAGTGTGAGCATTCAGTTCGTTAACCTGTTTCTACTTTCTCTTCTGCCATTTTTCTGTTTCCGATTTCCTTTGTGAGTTTCTCCAGCGATTCTTCCTTTTTCGTCGGTTTAAACATTGGCCTACCCAGGCTAGCTAGGCTATCATGGATTGCTTCGTCAGGCTGTCAGCTTAAAACATGCGTGATATACCCCTGTTTTAGATGTTTCAATATGAACTATATACGGATTAAAATGAGTAAATATGCACAGTAAAAAGCGTTTAGAACTCTAGGTACATCCGAAGCTGGAAAGAGCAAAAACATATTATATTTAGAAATAGAGAAAGTACATATATCTAGCTAGCTGATACTGCTCTCGTAGAATCTGAGTATTGTATTATGTCTCGTGTCGCACGCATGGCATGTCGATCACGTCTTTCTAGGCGCCACGAGTCGTGGCACCATCAACTACTCGACGGCAGCTCACGGTTTCACCTTCTCGACTACAGCTTCGTCAAGATTGGTCGGATGTATCTCGCCGCTACATGTCACTAGAGTTCAGCCTGTGTCGACTAGTTGGGCTATTGGATGGGATGGGCGCGAGTACAAGTTGATCGATAGAGTATGATAGTTGTAGTTTACTTTCAGCCTTTGTTTGACTATTGCAGCATTTGATACTGGCTAGCAGCCTGTGTCGACTAGTTGGGCTATTGGATGGGCTATACGGATTATTGCTAGCTCAGATTTGCCCAATAGAACCATGGCTCGTCAGTTTCATTGACCAGATCCAAAGCACATGTTTTGACGAAGTAGAAAGCTCGTTTAGATTAGTTTGACGAAGTAGAAAGCTCGTTTAGATTATATAGGTGTCGCATTCCGCTAGTGTTTTAAGATCTTTTGTCTGTTTCTGCAATCAGAACACTTGGGATATTTGACCGATCTAAGAGCATCTCTAACATAGTCCTTAAAAGTCTCGGAACCTTAAAATAACCGCCAAAGACAGTTTCGAAACCTTAAAAACGGACATAGCAGTTCACTTAAAAGCTGCGGACCTGTAAACGATTTTGAGAGGGAGTGTGAATTCGGCCCGCGAAACCGTGAAACTGATGTTTTCGCGGCCGAACCGAAGGGCTCCTGTATACCGGGAGAGCAGTTGGCGGGAGGGAATGTTAAGAACGCGCCGGTGAAATTCCACCACGGAACTCGCTGGAATCCGGCCGTCCTCCGCCAAACTCGCCGGAGTCGGCGGAAACTAGAGCCGCAGCTGACGCCAAACTCCCCGCACGCCTCTACGCCGGCCCGCCGCCAGGGCTCCGTGTACCCGCCGCCGCCAGAGGGCTCCGTGGCGCGCGGCGGCGGAAGCAGCCCGGCGCCCAGGGGCTTGACGAGAAGCGGCGGCGGCTTGACGCCGAAGAGCAGCGGCGGCGGTCGCGAGGAGCAGCGGTCGCGCAGGGGCGCCGAGGAGCAGCGTTGCTGGCTCGATGCCGAGGAGCGGCGGCGGCGGCCGCGACGAGCAGCGGTCGCAGAGGGCTTCGTCTGCTCGATTGGATTCGCGGTGGGCTTCTCGTTGTCGATCGATGCTTTGTTTCTGGATGCGTTTCAGCCGGAAGAGGATGTACAGTGGAGAAAAAAGAATATTCGGGAATATTCGTTTTTTCAGTTCTCGTTTACAGTTTCTGCTATGTCGCGACTCGTTTTGACCCAAAAAACGCGAGGTTCGTGAACCTTAAACCGGTTTTAAGGTTTCGCGATTTGAGGGCTCTATTAGAGATGCTCTAAGCATATCAATGGGTTCCGCCTGTGTTTAGATCAGTTGAGCAGTAGAAGACTTAACTAACAATGACAGAAAGCTTTCAATGTGTTCCTGTCAAGGATATCCCACACACACACAATTATTAGTGGTTGCAACGGTACAACAATATGAAGAGACTCCGCATTAGTTGTTCAACTACCGAAAGAAATATGCTAAATTAGCGGAAATAAGGTCAGTTTGCCCCCTATCCGTATAGAGTGGCCGTCAGGCCTACCCTAAATTTACACGTCGCCACCCAGATTGTCCTGCGCCATTGCTGCCATGCGCATCCAACGACGTCCGCGCGGAGGAGCTCCTCGCCAACACAGGTACAACCTCTTCTCTTGTGCTCAATATATGGCCAATTCCATTCGAACTAATCTGGATGACCTGCTTCATAGTCGCCGTCCGGACTCGTTAGAGGAAAGAGAGGAAACCAACTGCAAGAGAAACTGCTTTTGTACGCTCCGGTGAGCACGCGGTGCCCACTTTCCCTTCTTCCCGTCACCCTCGAGACGACGCCAGCGACACCGCCGTGACCAGTAGAGAGTTGCGGCGGAAAAGACACCATTGGGAATGGAGCGAGGCGGCAGCCGAGCACTGTGGACTTATCGGTGGGGAGTGTGGGTGCCGCGCCGAACCAGCAAAGGTCAGGGGCAGCGATGGAGGGGGCGATTTGAGAGGCCGGGCGGCTGAGGGGGTGCAGTGATCTTCTTGCTCCCAAAATCCTTGTCGTTTTGTTGTCCAAAACCCGCGTGAGCGCTCGCGCGAGCATGAGTTGGAGGCAAGCTGTGGTCACAATCCGGCACATCCACTAGTAGTCTTGATCTGTTCATAAGCACTAAACGTTTGTTCCACTTGGTATATTTTCTATGTTCTACTAGTAGTTGTGATTTAGTAACCTAAAATTTAGTTCCGCTCAGCCTAAGCTTCCGTCCACTAATAGTCATTATGTGTTCCCGTCCACTTAACACTAAAATGTTGTTACTCTTTGTCTTTCCACTAGTATCAATGATTTGTTCCACAAACATTAAATTTTGTGCCGCTATTAGGTCATGATTTCTTCCTTGAGCATTAGTTCTTTTGTTCGTAATTGTGTAAACTTTCATTCCACTAGCATTTTATGGTTTGCTCCATGAACACTAACCTTTTTTTTGTTCCCCATGGTTTATCATTTTGTTCTACTAGTAGCTGTTATTCATTCGACAGTACTAGATTTTGTTCAACTCGCACTAAACATTTTCTTTTTTAGTATTCATGATGTGCTCCAAGAGAACTAATTAATTGCTCCCCTCTATCTAATTTCTTGTTCCTCTTTATCTATTTTTCTCTTTCCACTTCTAATTGCGACTTATTCCATCACCACTTTATTTTTTCCTTCTTATTTTAAAGTATTGTTCCACTAGTAATCATTGATTGTTCTATGATGTGTTTTTCTTCCACTGGTAATCATGGTCAACTGCAACTGTTAATTCGAGTCCCCGTGCAATTAACCTGATGCATCAATATTTACTTCAACCATGTGCCTTAGATGTACACGCAATACTGTACCATCAGGTAAGGACGGTACTTCAACTAGGGAACACACACAGAATTCATGATACAAGACATGCGTTCGGTCTCAGCTCCCGCAACACTCACTGAAATATATACGATATTCAATTAATCGACAATAGTAGAAGCAAGTCTGGTTAAGCGGCACGGTCTAATCATGCACATGACTATAGTGGTATGGTTGAATAGAAAACTATCGGAGGCCATTAACGCAACCGAAATGGTTTTCCATGCTCCGTTGGGTGATTTTCCGATATTGCAGTATCAAGTTAGAGCGGTCTGAATTTGTAGGATGGGTAAGAAACCGCATCCTTTGGTGCGCACTAACCGATGAAGGTCAACCCCCTATGTCTAGCTGGGCTATTTAAACTTTTTTGAACACGAAGTTTGAATAGTTTGATGAAAAAATGGTCGAGCTTTCTTTCAACCTTTCCTAGCTCCAGTACTCGCCTCGTGCATCACTGCTTACTTTTGATCAAGACCTACATCCTAACGGTGCGAGGGTACTCCAGGGTCTCTAGCTTTTCTCTTCGCTAGTCTGAGGAAAAACATATATGGCCTAGATGCGGTAAAAAACCTAGATAAGTTAGGTTCGCCTCGCTGTCAACGAGAACGTCGCCTCCCACTGAATAATATTCCAATACCAGCGTCAAATCTGGGCTTTGAACTCTGGTGGGCTGGAGGTATAACCACCCTCCTAACCATCTTGCCACAGGCAAGTTATCCATTTGTACATATTTTATTATGACACTTAAAACACATATGTGATATTTGCGATTTCCATTTAAAATAGGACCGTTTAAAATATAACAAACCGTGTTGTTTTTGGCAGGTGCGGGCGTGTTTGGACACTTATCAGATTCTTTCCTAGGCCGAAAGGGGGCCCTCCAGGTCCTGTGCTTCCTCAACACTATCTTCGGCCTCCTGACAGCGCTCGCCCCCAACTATTGGGCTTACGTTGCCCTTCGCCTCCTCACGGGCTTCAGTGCGAGTAGCGTCGGCCTATGCTGCTTCATCCTAGCCACAGAGCCCATTGGGCCCTCTCGCCGTGGAATTGCCGGCATGTCCACCTTCTACTTCTTCTCTGTTGGCATCGCGGCCCTTGCCGGCATCGCCGCGTTGTCCCAATCCTCCTGGCGCCTTCTCTATGTAGTCACCTCGCTTCCCTCCCTTGCGTACGTGCTCACCGTGTTGCCATTCATCTCCGAGTCCCCACGCTGGTACCTCGTGCGTCGGCGTCCTGATGACGCCCTCCACGTCTTGCACGACATCGCCGCCACCAACGGCAGGAGCATCCCGGACGGCGTAACGCTTAAGCTCGACGACGAGGGTGATCACGTAGACGGCAGAAATATGGCTGAGGATTCGTCGCCACCATCGTCAGGCACGATCCTAGACGTGTTCCGCTCGAAGATGACACGGTCCAGGCTGGTGTTGTCCGTGTTCATCAACTTTCTTTCCGCGGTGGTGTACTATGGGCTGAGCCTCAATGTGGTGAACCTCAAGACTAACCTTTACATCAGCGTCATGGCGAACTCGCTCGCCGAGATGCCTGCCTACCTGATCACCGCGCTGGTCCTCGACCACTTCGGTCGGAAGCCACTCGGCATGGGCACCATGATTCTTAGCGGCGTGTTCTGCACCATTGGTAGCTTGATCCCGGGGTCGGTGCCATGAGGTAAACTATATAATAGTATGTTCTTAATTATATACACATGTTATATTCTTTGTTCGTATAAAATTGAGTATGTTATGTTGCAGGTTGGTGAGGATGGCATGTGGTGTGGTCGGGATCTTCGGGGTGGCGGCTTCGTACAACCTATTGACCATATACACGGCGGAGTTGTTCCCTACAGTAGTGCGAAATGCTGCTTTGGGGTGCATCGCGCAGGCGATACAGATGGGGGCCATATTGGCGCCAATGGTGGTGGTGCTAGGGGAGCGGCTGCCATTCGCCGTGTTTGGCGTGTCAGGGATCATCGGTGGTCTGCTGGTGTTCTACCTCCCGGAGACTATGAACAAGCCCTTGTATGATACCATGGCCGGCCTAGAGGAAGGGGAGAAAACCCTTTTGAAGTAAAAGGATTGGTATGAATCTTTGAACTATATCAGCTTTGATGTGTATCATAGTGCCGAAAGATGCTGCGGTATACCAATTTTAGGGAAGATAGTTAATCAGACGAGTTGCATTAGTAGATTTTTTCTGTAAGGGTTTGGTCTTTTTTTTAACAAACTGTTTTATTAGACCTGTTGATAAATCAAAGTAATGTTTTTCAAGCTGGCGACCTTCGCAATGGATTATTCGTCGAACTGGATTTGATAGCTACTCCCTCTGTTCCATATTAGTTGTTGCACTAAATCAACGACAACTAATATGGAAGTGAGAGATTACCTATTTTTGAGAATTATGGGTTTGCATCCTAGATTCGGAATTGTGCAAACCGTCTTATATGTAACTCTAGGTCTGAGTGTCCGACAATATGCAACTCGCATAGTACTCTTCAATATCCGATGTAGAGGATGGAGCCGTCAATAGGATCTCCTTTCCGAAGAAGTTTCGAGCAAGCGGCGGCAGCGTGCCGTTTCTGACCCGGCGCAGTGCAGCCCGCCAGCCCGTATGTCCTTGTTGTGCTCCTTAATTGCACGTACATTGGGTTTTACGGTTGCGGGTCGTAACTCGTGTGGCGCGATGATGCCACAAAGCTTTATTTCTGAGGGAGCAGAGAACCGCATCGTATTTCGCAAAAAAAGAGAACCGCTACGTATTTCGCATATGGGCCTAATGCTACGAATAGAGCGCATGCATGACTACGCGCTACTTTCGGGGGTCAGCGGAGAGCGAATTGAAACGAGGCATGTGATGTTCGGAGCCAACTGAGAACAGAGTACTTGCTTATTGGGAAGAACTGTTGCTCGAGCATTGAAAACAGAGTCTGAACTATGGTCTTGCAACTACCCGAAAAAAGAAAGAAGAAATCTGGTTTGATACTTGTCCAAGCTAGATGCCGATACGTGGATCTGGAAGATTATCTTCCTGACGTACGTGTTGTGGATCTGACGGCTGTCATGGCAGCTAGCGACCGGCAGGCAGGACAGCACGCAGTGGATCGACCGATCATACTTGAATAACCAGTACTTATACCTAGGTAAACTTGTTTGCCAGGGGTTAGAAAAATTCAACAAATTCCCCAATACTTGCGCAATATGTTGAAAAATGTAGCAACATGGAAATAAAACTCTCGCAACATATATTGACAAACAAATTCACAATGAAAAAAAGAAAAACACATTTTCAACACAAGAAAAATCCCCTTGAAACATATGCCTAGAAACTTTGCAACACTTGCTTATGAGTACGCAACAAACACTATACACACTTGCAACTTGTTGAAACACCATTCACATAAAAAAGAACTCCAAAATCACTAATGTCGCCGCCCGTGAATTATGAAGGCACCCACCTCGTTGCACCCGGTAACCAATCTTACCGTCGATGCCCCATCCGTGCCAGTCAGTGCCATCTCAAATCTATCCCCCTCAGCCTCACTGGCCGAAATATCCTGGCTAATTTGGTGCGGGAGAAATAAAAGGGTAAGTGAAAGACGCACCTAATTTAGCGTGTTAGGTGTGAGATATGCATGCATCAATCTAGTAGGAGTAATTAACTATATTAGTTCATTATTTTTTAATAAAAATATTTTATTGGCTTAATATTGTAATATGGTGATACACACACAAAGAAATCAGCCCAGTCTCTACATAGTAATAAGGTAATAAGGCCTGCACGTTCTGTGTCCGATTTATTGGCTCAAACTCTTGTGTACATAGGAAAGTTGGTCTTGAAGAAATGACTCACGTACTAAATAAACTCGGTTTTTCGCTAATTTTTTTCGGTCTTCCATTACGTCCAAACATAAAAACTGTCATCGCCGACTCGTTATTCACCGCGCGTCGCCGGTTCTAGTTGCAGGCTGTAGTGGAGGGTCGATCTTGGTAGAGAAAATGCAGTCGTGCTAGAGAGTACCGAGTGGGCGGCTGCTTAGAGCATCACTAGTAGTACCCTCAAACCATCAAACCAGTTTAAGGGTTGAGAATTGGCATTTTTTTGGCACTTTTAAGGGTTGAAAAATAGGGGCAAAGACTAGAACCCTCAAACTCAACCCTTATAACGGATATTCCGTTATAAGGGTTGAGTTTGAGGGTTCTAGTCTTTGCCGCAACCCCAACCCTTAAAACTGTCATTTGACATATCACAATTATCACTAGAAAAACACAATCAACCTTGAAACAAACTAGGAAATGAAAATCATTGATGCATGGTTTAATAGTTTACATCACAAAATCATCATCTTCCCCCTCTCATCGGCACCATCACCAAAAAGTTGCACCTCGGCGCCATCTCCTAGACCACTTCCACGTCCATCAAGCACCTCCATAGGCGCCGGTGGTGGAGTCCTCCACACCGCCATCGCCACCACCTCCTCATCTTCCCCTTCCTCCTCCTCATCACCCACTTCCTCCAAGTCATCACCAAACCCAAAGGGTTCGAGAGGAGGAGCCCCGAGGTCCACCTCCGCGTCTTGGAGAAGCCCCATGAACGACGTCGTCGTTGCGGGCATACCGTCGAGCACCTCGTGCACGACTGGCGGAGGGTCGGCAATTGGGGGCGCGGGCGCGGTCTTCTTCCGGGAGGTGGTCCTCTTCACGGCCGGGGTCCCTCCCGCGGCGAGCTTGGCGGCCGCAGCACCCTTCGGCCCAAGCGACGACGTCGCCCGACGGCGCTTGTTGGTGGGCGGCTGCGGCGTGGCGAGTTCGGGCGGGGCAAGGGAGGAGGCGGGGCCGGGGCGACTGCGGGCAGCGGAGGGACGACGTGCTGGCCAGCACGCCGCCGCTTGGCGCCGACGTGGGTGGCGGCGACCACCGACGCCACCTGCGCCTGGCTCAGAACGGGCGGCTGCTGGGCCGGTGCGGGCGTCGCGGAGGCGGCGATTGGGGGCGGGGCGAGGGAGGAGGCGGGCGGCGGCTCCATGGCGCGCGGCGGTCGGCGGCTGCGAGCTTGGCGGGCGGCGGGAGGAAGGGGACGGGGCTGATTTTTCCCTCCCGCGCGTTCACAGTGGAGGAATAGGGGTTGGGGTTGTTTCCCCTCTCCAACCCTCACTTTTAGAGGTTGGGAGGGCGACCCGGGGTCCAACCCTTAAATTTTTTTAGGGGTTTAGGGGTTCTAGTCTTTGCGGTTTTTTCGTTCTAACTGTGTGGCGCTCTAGAAGTGAGGATCAAGAGGCAGTGTGGGCTTGTGGCTATTGGTTCTTGGCCCCCGCGCGCCTAACTTGGTGGCAGAAGGTGTCAGTGATGTGCAGGCGTCGAGGGTCAGGCCGACGACTAGGGGCAGGGAGGGTGGAGAAGAGATGGGTCAAGGGGAGAAGATGATACAGTCTCACAGTCGAGCAACACAGCGTATAACAAAGAGTGAGCGAACGGGGCAGCGCGGGAGCACGCGACATCGAACTGGTTGACCTCTGGGCTGGATCGGATTGGGTCTAAATGGTCAATTCTGTAACCTAGGGAAGATGGCCAAACTCATAGAAGCTAGTTCTGTCTTCTAGTTGCTACGACGGGACATGCGAAGAACAAAAATTTCAGTCTTTCTGGTTGGTCTCCATTTCGGGTTCGGTTTTATGTCAAGATGTACACATCACTAGGACGCACAAAACCTTCATAAAACGCATACGTGTAAATTAGAAGAAAAAAATACAGACTCTATCGAAATGAACTGGAAGAATAGAAATGTGGAGATAACCATTCCGTTAGGCCATGACTAGCAACGGCGGCGTATCATCTGTGGATACTACCGTGGCAATGTTCTCCTTCTCCACAACCGGAAATAGGAAACACAAACCCATCTCCGATCCTTCCTTTTCTTCCCCGGTTGTCTACGCTATCCTGTCCAGAATCCAGATGCACTTTCACTTCGAAGTGAGACTCATCCATTGGATCTGACTCCTGGTGTGAGTGACTAGTTCATGCGATTTTAGCAAAGTACATAGTGGAGTACGTAGTAGCTAATACAGATTCTTGTTTCTGAAACGGATCTAATACTGATTCTCATTCTATGCACACTTTCAAATTCCCTGAAGTTCAGATCGGGCAACTAATTAAGGCTGCATAAAAATATCGAGGGTGACGACTTGAACAAAAATGTAAGTTTGACCACAATTTGATTTTCGATGCAACAGGTGTCTCCGCTGTAAGCAGACAGACACAGAGAGCCCAGAACCAAAATCGATACAGCGTTGTACTCGCGCGCGCCCAACAATTAGCAGCCGGCGGTGAGCAGGCCGCCGTAAATGGATTCCACATATAAAATCACGCGCCATCACTAGCTGCCCAATCACCTCCTCCTCCTAGCTACAAATAGCGCACACGACTCGCCGCAGTTCACGGAAGACACGCACAGTTAGTACTCCAAATCAGACAGACATGTCCACCGAGGCGCTCCTCGCCGGCGCCGATGGCGGCGGCCGCGAGGGAGTGACGACGTGTCGTGGCGTGAGCATCGACGACGCGCTGGCGGAGCACGCGGGGGAGTTCGGGCGGTGGCAGCTGCGGCACTTCGTGCTGGTGTCGGCGGCGTGGGCGCTGGAGGCGCTGCACACCATGGTCATCATCTTCGCGGACCGGGAGCCGGACATGTGGTGCGCCGCGGGGGACGGGGCGTGCGGCGACCGGTGCGCCGGCGCCGCCGCCGGGTGGGAGTGGGCGCAGGGGAGCGCGTCGTCGACGGTGGCCGAGTGGGGGCTCGTCTGCGGTGAGCGGTACAAGGTCGGGCTCGTGCAGTCCATCTTCTTCGTCGGGTGCATGGTCGGTACGTAACTACTAGGTCACTGGTGCTCTGCTCGTCTCCCTCGAATCGATCCTCTGCTTTTCTCTTACGTTCCTCTGTTTTTTCCATGAAAAGAAAACCCCGTCCTAATTAGCGGAATCGTCCTAGTTAAATTGCGTATACTAGCAACGACAACTCCTTAAAATTAGGCCCCAGTGTGGCGTTGAGTTGGTTATCTGCATATGTACGTACAAAGTACAAGAGACTCGATCGTGTGCTGTCGCACCACCAACCAGCTTACAACTTGGCCTTCTCGACTTTCCTCAAAGAACCCTCGATCTGATCTGATGTTGAGTAGGGTTAGTTGTATTAGTTTACTTATTACTTTCAGCCTTGTTTGACTCATGCAGCATCTAAAATTGTATTTCCTGCTACGACTGGCTAGCAGCCTCATCAAGGAGTACGCTGTCTACTTGTTCACTTTAATACTACTCCAAATCTTGATCGTGTGCATGCATGTTGCCGGATTAGTCTGCGTTTTGCCACTGATCCCGATCGACATCACAATTATAATCGTTAAATAAGTGAAGCAAAACATGGTCAGCTTTCTGCTACGTAATTTTCAACAAGCCCTTTTGTAAGTTTCTGCAGTCAGATATGCTTGGGATCTTTTGGCAGATCCAAGCATCCCGCTGACAGATCCTGCATGTGGTCTAGATTCTCAAAACATACAAGAGCTGCTACCTGCTAGAAGCCTAATCTATAGCTTTCAAATATGTTCTTGTCGGGGTTATCCATTCAAATATGTGGTCTAGATCCTACAAACTCCATGCTTGCCATCTCTTGCACTCGTCAATGCCAATTTGTCATCCAGCTTTTATTTAGATCTTGTTGATGGGGGTGGGTCACGTGCAAAGTACTTTTTTTTTTTTTTTTGAAGCTCATACCTGGATTCTATTAAATTTGGAAAATACAGTATACATCCAGATACGGGGCAACTGTCCCCAAATTACAGAAAAGTTCCCGAACAAGAGGGAAAAAACAAGAAGACCCTAACCCTCTAGAACTCTTCTGCAGAGAGAAATCCGCCGCCGCACGCATCTTCGTCGCCGGGCCACCGGAAGGGGAGACGAAGAACAGCCGCAGCTGAGTCGACGACATGAACCTATAGAGGACGATTCCTCGTTGATTTCGCCGCATCATCCACTTGGCGCGGACGCCAAGATCTGGCCAAACTGCGAGATGACACATCGGCGGGAGACACGCTCCGATCCATGCCACCGGTCGAGTCGCCGGCCAACAGCAAGCAGACTCGCAGAAATTCAGATCTGGGAACAGCATAAGCAACAGCAGACGCCACCGCCAGCCCAACTCCTCCACCTCCCTTCTTCTCCCACCACGGCAACAAGAAGAGAAATCGAGAAGCAGCAGGAAAACGAGCACCTCGAGCTTATTGGAGAAGTTGTCCTCGACGCAGATCCGCCGGCGCATCTCCCACCACGGGAGCTCTGCACCGCACCACCTCGCCAAGATGCCGTCGCCGCCCGCCTGCAACCGCATCAGACAACAAGAGGGGAAGACGGCTATTATTGCAGAGATGCCTCGGCCAAGCACCACATCCCGCCATGGCCGCCGAAGCAACGCACGCCGGAGAAGCTGGACGAGGGCGCACCAGATCCAGCCGATGAGATCCAGTGACCTACTCTGATTCGCCACATAGGGCAGAAACGCGGTAAACGCGAAGCAGAGCCTACAACTACTATGTACAGAAGGAGCACGACCTCCTACACCATCTCCTCGCCGGGCAGCGGCGCCACCGGAGAGAAGGGAGGCGAGGGGCGGCGGCAGAGAACGAGAGTCGACTCTCAACGGAGAGGATAAGGTAGAGAGGAAAAGAAAACTCCCTTGGAGGAGCACGTGCAAAGTACTAGAGGAAAATACTGAAAGTTCAGTATATGCTTAGGATATCGGTGGCTGCAACTGCAATGCGAATATGCTTCGTGAGGCATCAGTGAAACGAGGTCCTCGAAGACGGCGTGGCGCGACATAGGTGGACTAGACTGACCTGCGTATAGTAGTGCGTAGCCCGTGGCCGTTCAAGCCAATTTTTCTAGGCTAGCCAGTCCGATCAAATCATCTGTCGCGCGCGCGTCTGTATCCGGCCACTCGAGAAACGTCGAGATCATCCGGATAACCTGGGGCTGGGAGATTTTTTTTTTAATAATATTATTTTTAGTAAGTATTTCAGAATGTAGTACGCGCGGCAGTGGAATTTGAATTATATCGCGCCGTCGTTCCGGAGCAGGCCGAAAGTCAGCTTTCGGCCCGGGCCGATCCGAAAGTGCCCTGTCGGCAGAACTGCATGCGCGCGTGTCAGCGCGGCAGGCTGGGGCCCGTGACTTTCGGCCCTAGACGAGTCGAAACTACACTTTCGGCCTAGAGCGGCCCGAAAGTGAGCTCTCCTCGCTAATTACTGCTACCCACACGTACTGACATACCACTTCTCAGCAATAACAGGGAGAGAGAGGGATCGATCGAGGGTGAGCTGGTGTGGGAGGAATTTCTCTGCCACCGGAAAGCTCATTCCTGAGCCCGTCCATAAACAAATGCAGTACAGTTCGTAACAGTAATTGTTTATGCGTCCCAACTCTGACTACCCTACTGCTACCCGGCCCCTGCGTGCTACGGCTGTTCGCAGTAAACTCGCCATTCACTCCCGGCTCTTTAGGATGACTCCAACGGGCCGACCCAAACGGACGCGTGTTTGGTCCGCGTTTTGTCCGTTTGGGTCGGGGAACGGACGCGCGTCCGGCCCATGTCCGCCCCTTTCTGGCCAGTGCCCCCAACGGGGCCGACGCATTGAGTCCGCTTGCCTTTTTTCTTAATACTAGGATTACATTTTTAAAACTAAAATTACATAGTAAATTTAGGACTCTTCTTCGTCGCTGTCGGCGCAGTTCGCGAACGCCGCCTCCACCGCACTCCTCTGGGCGTCCGTCAGGCGCGGACGCGGCGGCTGGGGAATCATGCCGGCCCATGCCGGGCTGGTCGCCATCCGGCGCGAGAAGCTGCCGCGATAGCGCCCGCGCGCGCTCATACGCGCTCGCTCGACCTCGTCCACCAGATGCTGCGGCGGCGGCGGCGGCAGATCCATTCCGGCGCGTGGATCTGAGCTTGGAGATGGTGGCCGCCGTGGCTAGGGTTTGGCCGGCCGGCGCGATTGGGGAGGAGTGCTAGGGTTTGTGCCTAGGGTTTGGCTGACCAGGGCGATTTATACAGCTCCACCGCCCACAGTTATTACGGGTAGGTGGCCGTTGGGGTCGATGACACGCGGGGACAGGGCGGACACGGGGAGGATGCAGGAACGGTCCGCTCGCGTCCGGGCCCGACGCATCGGTGACCCAAATTTGGGCCAGGAATGCGTCGCGGCGGACCAAAAAACGGACCGCGGTCCGTTTGCGTCGCCCCGTTGGGCCGTGTTTTTGGCTCCCGCGGACAGGGACGGACGCGCGCGGACTCGATGGGTCGCCCCGTTGGAGTCATCCTTACTGCTAGAGCTCACATTCGGTCCGCTCCAGGCCGAAAGTATAGTTTCGGCTTGCCTAGGGCCGAAAGTCGCGGGCCCCAGACTGCCGCGCTGACACGCGCGTACGTAGCTCTGCCGACAGGGCACTTTCGGCTCGGCCCGGGCCGAAAGCTGACTTTCGGCCCGCTCCAGAACGACGGCGCGCTATAATTCAAATTCCGCTGCCGCGTACTACCTTCCGAAATAATTATTAAAAAAAATATTATTAAAAAAACAATCTCCTGGGGCTGGGACTCGCACAAGAAATTGAGCAAGCATTTTTCAGTTTTGCACACGATCCAAGCTAGTGAAGTCAAATTTTCCTAAACTGCTTTTCGTCCAGCGCGACGGCTCACGTGGGTCCGCGCCCACGCGAGACGCGCGGATGGCTCCCTTCCACGTTCTCCACGTTCCGGGTTTTTTTTATTTATAAGATTGTCAAGGATTAGTGTGGGATTGAAATTCTACGGGAATTTTTTCTTTAGACCCGTTTGATTTATAGGATCATATCCCATATGAAAAATTCTATAAATTTTTTGTATTACAAACTTCATAGGAAAATAACATGAGCTCCAACCTCTTGGAAAAATTCCTTTACCAATCAAAAGAACTTTCTCTTCTCATAGGATTCAACTAGACATGTCATACCAATCCTATGAGTTTTCTATTTCTACAATTTTCCTATCCTATGAATCAAAGGAGCCCTTCCTTTCTTGTTCCTCACTTTCCGTTCCACGAGATGGCGCCAGGCCGAGACGGCACCGACGACGCCGCTACGGAACCGTGGCGGAGAAGGCGATCGTTGAGGCTAGACCTTCCTCCTGAGTTCTTGTGGTTTTACTGTCCGGATCTCGTGCGGGTTCAGAAACTGCGCGAGCGGTCGCGCGCGCATAAGGTAGACGCGCCTTAAGTTTTCATCGCTAGTTTTTAAACTAATTAGGGATGGCTGGGCTATGCTATCTTCTTGATTAATTAAATTTATTTTATTATCTAAAACTTAATTTGGTTCAATTAGTTACTTTGCTTCAAATTTGTTGGTGTTGTTTCATATGTGAAGTTGTGACTAATGAATGTCATTTTTGGCAGGCGCGGGTGTATTTGGACACTTATCAGACTCGTTCCTGGGCCGGAAGGGCGCCCTGCAGATAGCGTGCTTCCTCAACGCCGTCTTCGGCCTCCTCACGGCCCTCGCCCCGAACTATTGGGCCTACGCGGCCCTACGCCTCCTCACGGGCTTCAGCTGCGGCAGCGTCGGCCTCTGCTGCTTCGTCCTCGCCACGGAGCCCATCGGGCCCTCCCGCCGCGGCACCGCCGGCATGTCCAGCTTCTACTTCTTCTCCGGCGGCATTGCCGCCCTCGCCGGCATCGCCGCGCTGTTCCAGTCCTCCTGGCGCCTCCTCTACGTCGTCACCTCGCTTCCCTCCCTCGTCTTCGTGCTCGCCGTCCTGCCGTTCGTCTCGGAGTCCCCACGGTGGTACCTGGTGCGCCGGCGCACCGACGACGCCATGCGCGTCCTGCGCGACATCGCGGCCACCAACGGTAGGAGCATCCCGGAAGGCGTCACACTTAAGCTCGACAACGAGGGTGATGACGTCAACGGCGGGAATAAGGTCGAGGAGTCGTCTCCGTCTTCGTCAGGCTCGATCCTGGACGTGTTCTGCTCGAAGACGACGCGGGTCAGGCTGGTGCTCTCCGTGCTCATCAACCTCCTTTGCTCGGTGGTCTACTATGGGCTGAGCCTCAACGTGGTGAACCTAAAGACCAACCTGTACGTGAGCGTGGTCGTCAACTCACTCGCCGAGATGCCCGCGTACCTGCTCACCGCGCTGCTCCTTGACCGATTCGGCCGAAAGCCACTTGCCATTGGCACCATGCTTCTCAGCGGCGCCTTCTGCACCGCCGGAAGTCTCATCTCCGGCGCCGGTGTTATGAGGTAATTAACAATTAAGACAAACTTCTGTCGTTAACATGCTCTTGTTCTAAGTTCTAACTGGTGCTGGCATGGACGCAGGGTGGTGAGGATGGTGTGCGGCGTGGTGGGCATTTTCGGGATGGCGGCGACATACAACCTGTTGTTCATTTACACGGCGGAGCTGTTCCCGACGGCGGTGCGTAACGTGGCACTAGGGTGCACCTCACAGGCGTCGCAGATGGGGGCCATAGTGGCGCCACTGGTGGTGGTGCTCGGGGAACGGGTACCTTTCGCTGTATTTGGCGTGTCTGGGGTTATTGGCGGGCTGCTGGTGTTCTACCTTCCGGAAACCATGAACAAGCCACTGTATGACACCATGGCCGGCCTGGAGGAAGGGGAGAAGACCCTCTTAAAGTAAAAGGGAAGGTGGATCAGGAAAACTCCAAATTTCACTTCATGCGCATCGTCATGCTGAAAGGTGAACTATGTTGCCGACGAGAGTGCATGAATCGCACAAGGTAGAGGCTCTGTAGATCTTTCTGTTATATGATCTCGTTAGAATGTTTTACTGGAACACTGTAGATTATGTCACCTGTTGATAAATCAAAGGAGTCTCCGGCTCTAAGTTGTACGCGAATTTTCGATTTGAGCCAGTCATTTCAAACGTTAGGTTCCGAAAAATCATGCCAGCGAATGACCTGATAGGGCAGATCGTTGTGGATTTGCAGGCTTTCAATCTTTGCTCGAGGGTGCCGATGATTAATTGGCTGAGTTGGTGTTGGTGTGGCTGAGTTGTGTTGAGTGTTTGAGCTCTTAGTGAGTGGTGTGTGTTGGGCCGTTGGCGATGTTTCTGCATCCCCCCCCAATAAATGTTTTTGTTCCCCCTATCTATAATGCAAAATCAGTGCTCCCGCTGTCCAGGTCAAAATATTTATTTAAACGTTAGTTTCCGAAATGGGCAAACCTTTGGCCGTCCCCACTCTACCTTACCTTTATCCTCCATCCTCCCTGGTCCATTTTTTTTAAATAATACGCGAAATTTATTTAATTAGGAAAATAATACGCGTTTTTTTTAATTTTCAAAAATATTACCCAGTCGTCTTGGCCGAAAACAATTAGTACTAATCGTCTTCAGCGATTGGGCTGTATGCACATGCATGCATGCATCGATCCTTGCTGTCCTTGCTGCCATGCATGCATGCACAGCTAATTTTTTTATACTAATTGTCTTCGCTGGAGACGACTAGTACTAATCGTCTTCGCTAAGGACGATTAGTACTAATCATCTTCGGCCAGGACGACTGGGTAATATTTTTGAAAATAAAAAAAACGCGTATTATTTTCCTAATTAAATAATTTTCGCGTATTATTTAAAAAAATTTAGCTCCTCCCTGCCTCTAGGTGACGACAAGGAGACCAACAACCGCGTGGCGACATGGGAAACTCTCCACTAGCGTGAGAGGATCTATGTGCATCACTTCTATATTTTTCCACAAATCCTCTACCTCGAACTTCACTTAAATTTGATCCCTTCTTGCTTAAAGTTAAGCACTTCTAGGAAATAGTCAATTGCCACACACATTTGCTCCATTTGGTTACCGCACAATTTAATTTACTTGCTTAACTTATTTTATCGTCTTGCAGATTATCTCCCTTCTGCAATATTAAGTAGAACTACCTATGTATCTTGCATCCTCGTTAAGTGCATAGAAGGTTATATAAGTGACATATATAGCTTGATAAAATAACTAGTTCCACCAACATATGCATGTCGAGTTCTCCATCCAATTCCCGCACCCATGTGGAGTCTGGTGATGGTCATGTAATAATGTTTATTAAAAAAAAAATCTGTATTTGAGCCTACATCTAGTTTATAGAATGAACTGACTCCGGATTTGTACATCCAGTTTCGGATCCAAAAAACCGAGGTCCTGCTCTCCAAATTTGTAGTCGGTTTTTGGTAGGGATGTAATAGAAAGGATAATTTCCGCATCGAATCCATTTTAAAGGATCCATACGCAGTTCGAAAGAATCCAACGGATAAGAATGACAGTGTCTGAATTGACACCAGGATACACAATGCAGTTTTTATACAACTATGAGGATCTCCCCCGCTTATCATCCCATCGATTTTGCATCCAACAAACGATATTATTTCTACTAATTGATGAATTGGTAAAAAAAAACATGTTAATGCATGGTTTTAATTTTTTTTGTTAATGCATGTACAAAAATTTCTTGTTTTTACATGAATCTAAAAACTAATTTACATAAATCCAGAAATTATTGATAATGCATTGATATTTCAATATTCATTAATAATTTGTGCACGGATCGTAAAGCATTTGGACGTCTCGAAATAAGCGGGGGAGATCCTCATAGTTGTGGAGTTGCATTTTCGCAGGATAAGGTATAGATTATATACGGTAAGTCAAATAGCTTCGGGATATGTATTATTCAAAAATAATTAGCATTCTTTGATGGTTTTAACTGAATACTTTGATTATTTACCGAAAACTTTCAGCTGATCAAGCATCGTTAGTAGTCTAGCACTGTTAGTAGTTAGTGAGTTGTTGAGTCCATCTCTTAAATGAAAACCAACTTACATAGTTATTGTGGTCATGTTATATTAGTCATTACATTTTTAGGACTATAAAGTAAAACGTTTTTAGGCTAGTTGGCTATTGAAGCGTGTTTGCCTTATACCTTAGCCCCGTGATTGCAGTATTGCATCCATATGAACCTACTTTTGTTCATGTGGTCATGTTATATTAGTCATTACATTTTGTTACCATTATTTATTATATGAGATTATGTTGAACTGGTTTTATCATTTACTTTTTGTTGTATGACATATCCGATTAATTTTATCTCCGCCCGAGTTCGTTCCATTTCTCACACATATCGACATTTACAACGTTTATTATCCACTCCGCTCTGAAACACATGATGAAACATGATAGAGGATATGGTAACGAAAAAATTCTGATCTGAACCGATCTGATTACATCGAAATGTTCCGTGTAAAAGACTCGGGGTGGTTTCAGAATAGGGCGTCCAAATTGGAGGAATATTACCTCAGATTGCGTACAGACGGAACCTAAAATCGGCTGGGGTTTGTGTACGAGAACCGGCTAGTATGCTTCCGCGAGGGAACACGAGCGTTATCTTTTGCCAACAACACAGTACATAGAGTATAATTAGATGCTTATGGGCATGCACCAATGCACATAACCAGATACTTATCTATTTGGAGCTTTGGAAGAGGCTAGCTAGCTGGCCTACACATGGTTATTCAGGTATATTTATTTATTTTGTGTGACACATCTGAGCTTCACCTGGACCTACGCCCACCTACGGCCACCACAGCTGCCCTCCCTCTGGCAATTGAAGTAGGCGGCCGCGACCGGAGCGCCGAGGCTGTAACACTCCGCCATGTCACGCGTGATGAAGTTGGAGCGCCACCCTGGTGCATAGATCGCCTCTCGCGCCGCCTGCCGGAAAACCACGAACGCAATACGGTGGATCCCCGCCGTCGGCTGCGGCTTCTCATACGCCACCACCTCTGTTCCTTTAATAAATTAATGGTCGAGAAAATAAGAAAGTTGGGGATATATGGTAGTTGACATGACATATGTACTCTGTAAATTGATTTCTTACCACGGCTTACGTCACATCCTTCTGGTATGTCAGTGACCAACCTATATATGTATGCAAGAAATTAAACCAAAGCAGTTAGCTTGCTTAACTGGGCGTATATGTGCATAAACTGATGAAGCATATATACTTATCGAAAATGTTAGATCACAATGTACATGCACGCATGAAAAAAGCTATGTAGGTAAACGGTAATGCTAGCTTTGTCAGCATGCGCGTACCAATGGAGGTACTCCCTGTGGGAAGGGTTGCTTGGGGTAGGAGCATCTGGGTCTACCAGCACCTAGTATAACAAGTAAAACATGGCACACATTATTATCATGCAGGCACGCATACTCGTAGACAAAATACTATGAATGGTATCATTAACTAATAGTATGAGTAACCACTCACGAGTGTGTAGAGTGATCCGGATCGTCCTGTGATCTTAACTGTCGGCTGGTTCGCCACCTGCGATGGCCTCAGCTCGGACCCATTGGTGACCTCGCGGTTGCTGTACGACACCCTCAGCCGCGCCGACGCGTCGAAGTAGTCGACGACGTCGCCGACGATGCCCCCGACGATCAGCGGATCCCTCGACATGCTCGCCGCCGGCCGCGCCTGTTACTCAAAGCTTAATTGCTTAGGTTTTAGTCGTACGTAGCTAGTACTGCTACCTGGTAAAGCTTGGTGATGTACGGGTATATGCACGGGTGAACCGCTATTTGTAGGCCTAGCTTCCAGTGAATTTCCCATGCACTTTCAGTGTTGACTACTTTTCGAAAGATACGACGTCTGCCTTTTAGCCGATCCTAGGCTAATCATAACCTGAAAGATTTCGAGATGTGACATCGTGGAACCTGTTGCCGCTCCCTGATTTCTGATCGGACGGCCGTACTGTTGCCGCCAGAGTTTGGATATTGCGATGGAACGACTGTTGGGACCTCAAAAGACTTGATATGATTCTCGTACTTTGGGGCCGGGGGCTTCTACTTGGAATCTAACTTTCTGTAAAGGTCCATCTCAATCCTTTCATACCTACAGTAGATAGCAAGTAGACAGGACGTTTGGAGTTATATAACATGTACCTTAGGTTCAGATTTTGGGTGACAAAAGATACCTATTACTTTCCTTACAATTACAGAACACGTCCAATACAACTTGACTACTTTGAAATCTAAACGACGGAAGCAAAGGTTGTGCATGGTGTTGACGGATCTACTCTACCTCTTTGTATTATCAGTTTCGTTTTTTGAAATGAAATCAGGAGCGAGGCTCCTCAATTCGAAGAAAAAATTCTCAAAATAGGGCATATAAATTTATTTAAAAGTCAACATGTAGGATCAATCATATAGAAAAATATTAACATTTAAAATACCTAACTATTATCAATAGATCCAACAAAGAATTGATTTTTATACTATATGTTTTACTAAATCTTTTAAAGGTTCATATATAGTATAAACAATTGGTTACGTTGCATTGCGTTAACTTTTGGCTAAAAATATATGCCTTGTTTTGAGGGACGGAGGTACTAGTAGACATGCCGTTTAGAGTTATAATATGTACCTCCCTCTCAACAAAATCTGAAGCTACCTTTTCCTTACAAGGACATGTCCAATACAACTTGAGTACTCTGAAATCTGAACGACGGACGCAGGGTTCCACACTGTTGACTGAGCTTTGAGTTGTTACACTTAATGCTTTAGGGTTTAGCCTAAACCGTATCTGAATCTCGTCGTTAGAACAACTCTTTAGCCACAAGAACACGAGAAGACATCTAGTGCTCCCACCTATTTTGGTGCTACCGTGCTACCACCACAGAAAAGTTAATTTTAAATGTTTTAAAAAAATTACGAAAAATTATGTATGTTTGTACAACCTCTTAGAATTTAAGCTCCAAATTCGAAATGAACATTGAGTAAACAAAAAAGAAAAATCGGAGATGAATAGTGTTAGTGGTGTCACAAAAAGACAAAAACAAAAAAAGGCCACTATTCATGTCAGGTTTGTCTTTTTTTTTCTCATTGCTTATTTCGAATTTGGAGCTAAACTTTTTGGAGGTTGTACAAACATATGTTGTGAACAGCCACAATTGTGCGTAGATTTTTTTTAAAACATTTAGACTTGATTTTTTTAAACGGTAGCACCAAAATGGGTGTGAGCACTAGATATCTTCTCACAAGAACACGTACTGACAAGAATCAGTATAGGCCACTAGGGGTTAGCCCATGACCGTAGCCGGGGAATCACTAGAAAAAGAGTTCCCTTTGCAAAGGGAACCCAGAGGAGCGTGGCGTGATGACAAGTGTCAGGTTCTCCTTTCACGTGGTACCCCGTGGGTGCTTGAATATGTGACAAGTGGCAGCATGAGAGAATTTTGGTGAGATTTCTGCTTCTAGGGTTGTATGTGCATTTATTTTGTGATTCGTTTATAAAAAATGAAATATCTTGAGAACCGTTTATCCAAATTACGAACCGTTTTCACTTTTGAGCTCCTCGCGTCGAGATCTTCAAAACTAGATCCCATGTTGATAGGTTTCGACGAACTTTTTTTTGTACTTCCGGTTATGTATAGTTGTACAACCAGTTATGTGTTGTTGTACTCCAACTTCTCTGTATTTTGTACTTTCTTTTTTCTGTACTTTTGTATGATGAGAGAGAAGGGATAGTGGGGTGGGAGGGCAGCTTTTTCTCTTTTATTTTTCAAATCCGAATTTTAAAAACGAAATATCTTGAGAACCGTTTATCCAAATTACGAACCGTTTTCACTTTTGAGCTCCTCGCGTCGAGATCTTCAAAACTAGATCCCATGTTGATATGTTTCGACGAACTTTTTTTTGTACAACCGGTTATGTATAGTTGTACAACCTGTGTCTGTGTAGTTGTACAATCTGTGTTTGTACAAACTGTGTTTGCGTAGTTGTACAACATGTGCCTATATAGTTGTACAACCCGTGTTTGTACAACTTGTGTCTGTCTAGTTGTACAATCTGTGTCTGTACAAACTGTGTCTGCGTAGGTGTACAACATGTGCCTATATAGTTGTACAACATGTGTCTGTACAACCTGCTAGTTGTACAATCTGTGTCTGTTTAGTTGTACAATCTGTGTCTGTACAATCTGTATCTGTCTAGTTGTACAACATGTGTTATGTTGTTGTACAACATGTATCTGTTTAGTTGTACAACCTGTTAGTTATACAACTTGTGTCTCTTTAGTTGTACAACTTTATATCTATGTAGTTGTACAACCTAGTATTTTATACTATGTACTAAATGATTTTGTACTTGCCGGCTTCTGTACAGTAGCAACATGTACATTCGAATACGCGCGGGAGATTGGCCCCAAACATACAGACGCGTACAACCAACGTACATGACACACACCATGCAAAGGGAAAAAAGCACCATGCAAAAAAAGCACATGCCTCCAGGACGCGGTCCTAGCGCACCACGCACGGTGACCTTTCTTTCTCGTACGGGACGCACGCGCATGTACAAAAATTGGATTTTGCCACCTCCTGCTGTGCACCACATGGCTTGCTCGCGTTGCTAAAGTGCCCTTTCCAAAGGGAACTCTTTTTTTAGTGGTACCCCCGTAGCCGTGGAAGATGGATAGTGGATGTTGTGCGGGTGCAGGAGCATCGCCTTAGTCGTGGAGGATGCTCATGAACGACAGCACTGCCCTTGAGTGGCAGGCAGTGGTCGTGGATCTTCTAATCTCCACAACGATGTTATAGACAGTTAAATGCTATGTGCCCAAGTCAATAGGGTTATATAAGCACATGTTATTAGTCACCTTTTCGTTTTATTGAATAGCCGCGGTGCGAGTACCTTATAAGATCGGTGGTTAAGAGTATGGGAAAATTATGACTCTGTCACTACTTCTCGACGAAATTCGGACCTCTGCCACTAGTTTTCATTGAATTGACAAGAGTAAAAAAATCTAGCGGCTTCGTTGTTTCTATGCCACTCGACAGATTTGAAATCGGCTCCCGTCAAGTCTGGCTAACATCCCCATCTATTTGAATCTTTTTATGGCATGAGAGACCCACCACACTGAGTTAGTTTTTCCAATTTTTCTCTCTCTGCTCCTCTGCCCCTCCGTCGCCGCGCATTTTTGTCCATAATTAAGTTGGACCTCCGCCGCCTCCCGCCGTCGTGCGGTCACAACTGGAAGTCGTACCTTATCTTCACTGCCCTCGTGCCCTCTCTTATGAAAACTTTCCCTACACTGCCTTGCCGCTGTGCTCTGCTCTACCGGCTGGAAGCACAACACGTGAGCACGGGTCGTCGTCGGCATGCTTTGCATGAGATATGAGCAGGGAGATGCAGCCTGCGGGGTTCGAGATCGTCATGTGAATAAACTGTCCGTCCACTAAAGGCTAAGAATTGAAATATCTTTCTTCAATTTGTTTAGAGATTTGAATCTCTTAGTAATCGCGAGGATATGTGCTGCTAATTGTAGGACCTGTGCCGCATCCAGATTTCTACTGAAGATTCGGTATGGGTTTTAAAATGAAATTCTACCCAACAGTAGAATATATCAGAACTAACTTGAAAATAATTGCGCATAGAATTTGATGAGTTTCCCTATATGCAAAATGAGAAATTTATGGTTATATATTATGACAGCAATTTGGACAATTTCTTAAGCGTTAAAAATGGTGAGGGTTTGGCCCTGATATGGGGTAACGACTTGGCTAGTAGAACTGTGTTGATGTCGACCCATATTGCTAACAAAGAGACTAAGGAAGAGACAACTGTCAGTGATTTAACGCAAAGAACATAACCGAGCATAATTGAGTAGCATCTTCTTGAGTATGATGCAGAGGCGAGCGAGTAGAAAGACATAGAATTAGGGGAAAAGGATGATTTTTCTTTGGGAGATGATGATGCTAATAAAGCATAGCAAGATGTGACTGTTGACCCTGATTGTATGGCAAGTTGGGAATATTTAGTTGATACCAACTTTGAGCCTGACTATGGGTTGAAGAGGATGAGGAGGTTGGAGATGAGGAAATGGGTTGCAAATATTATGATGAAGATGAGAATATACCAAACATACACTTTGACAAGGAAAAACACTACAATTGATAGGCGACTGTTTTTGAGAGTGTGGAGGACTACAATATGCAGTTGCTACTTTTGCAATAAAAGTTGGGTTTGAGTATGTCACTAAAAAGATTGACAAAAAATATATTGATGATGCATTGTAGGGAAAATAAAGTGTGTAGATGGAGATTAATGCATCGCCACTGAGGGGTGGATATCCATTTTATATTTTATCTTTAACATGTGATTTATTAATATTACAATATATATGAAGGTGAGCACCTAGAAACAGAACTGTCCTAATACTACTTGAAGTGAGAAATTAGACATTTTTCAACCAAGCGGAGTGCTGCTATTGAACATATTTAGTGAGAGAGAATCAAACAATTGGAGCATCATCATTGAGAGAGAAAGCTACATAACAAGTTCACTGAGCTAATTTCGTACCAAGTAATCTTCGTGGTGAAGCTCCATGACAACATCATACACATACACCAAATTATGGGCAAGAACATATGCTACTTACATGCAGAATATGTATAAACACCCAAAGGTTAAAAGTACCTTGAATCACTTCACACCAAATTATGGCCTAAAAACAAGTATAGTGAGTTAGAGAAATGGATAATGTCTGTAAAAATTTAGCAGAGAGGTTCAGTGCAAACATTAGACACCTTAAATCACCAGAAATGATTTTTTGTTAGATAAAATAAGACATGCCATAATGGGAAACATATAATTTAGACAACAAAAGTGTGTCAGAAAATTTGTAAGCCTTACAATAGTGCCAAAGGTGGTTTTATTACTAAATAAAAGGATCAGAGCAATACGAGGAATAAATATGAGATTGATTAGGAGTTATAGTACCCTAGTTGAGGTTCTGCAACATAAAAGTATGGAATTGAAGGGAGGTATTATGTAGACATTGCAAATAAGTCTTGTTCATGCAGAAAGTGGTGGGTTGCTAGTCTGCCATGTCACCATGCTCTATATTTCATCTTAAAGCTGAGAGGTGAAGGTGCTAAAATAGAAAAATTTGTTGCTGATTATTTTTCTGCGATCAAGTTTTTTACTAGATATGCAAAAAATATACCACAAATGGTAGATGAAACTTATTGATCGATCAGTCGAGGTTTAGTAGTAAGGGGGACACCAATTCTTAGGAGGCCAACTGGAAGGCATCGGAATGTTATGATCCAGTCCTCCCATGAAATGTTTTTAGGTTAGTAATAAGGAAAAGCAAATGCAAACGGTGTGATAAATTTGGCCATATAAAGAGGTTATGGAAAACTTGGTTACATGTGATTTAGAAGATGTCCATATTCATATTGAGGAGGATGCATGTTCAATCTTCTCCTTCTTAGAAAGGAAAGAAAAATAATTGAAGACGGGAGAAAAAAGTGGCATAAAAAGGAGAAGGAGGATGTTCAAGTGCAGAAGGTGCAAGTAGTTGATGAAGAACAACAAGTCCAGCAAGTTGATGATCAAGTGCAAGAAATGCAAGGTGATTTTCAAGTGTAGAAAATGCAGGAGGATAATCAAGTGCAGGAAATGCAGGATGATAATCAAATCCATGCAGTGTTGGAAATGTAGCAAGATGATCAAGTCCAGGAACTGTAGAAATTTCTGCAAGAAGTTGAACATCTCCATCAGAGAAAGGCGATAAAAAGAAGGGAAAGCAATAGAGAAAGCAAAGGGGAAGAAAAAGATGGAAGATGCAAAAGTTATGACTAAGAAAATTGCTGGGGTGATTGAGGATGTTGTTGATAGGAAAAGAAAGAAACCCCTCGCTATTTCATCTTTGTTTGTATTAGCAAATGAAATGTAAGCTTGGGTTTTTTGGTGATTTTCCAACCACAACTTGATATTTTGTTTTGTGTTTGGAGTTTGAAGGATACAATGGCTATAATGAAAACTAAAACATTAATTACAAAGACTACAAAGGAGAATGAATCTTGATTTGGTTACTCGAAAGTAGAAGGTTTTCACTCTAAATTCACATACTTCCTGCTAGACAGTCCAGCTGAGGAAGAAACTACAATTTTCAATTTGTTTATTATCTTGTCCAATTTACTTTAACCTTATATACCCAATACATGATGACCATGTCAATGGGAAATTGAATGTTGACAAGTGTACAATTTTTAGGTTCCCCTATTGAGTTGCTCTATAAAATGGTACACAATTATATTTAATAAAAATTAATTTATGTTATTCATTCTTAATGATAAACCGAGACCTATGCGCAATATGATCTAAAAATATGATTTTTTTTTTACAAATATTGGTTTGCTTACTCATAATAGAAGTTGCACATTGCTCAAAAATATTATGTAGGGTTGGGTATTTCTCATATAGCGGAGATTCACCTATCCAAGTGCCCTCCTAAAATCTGGTATTTCTCAGATAGCGGAGAATCACCTAACCAAGTGCCCTCCTTAGTTGCCCTATAAAATGGTACACAATTATTTTTAATAAAAAATTAAGTTATATTATTCATTCTTAATGATAAACCGAGACCTATGCACAACATGAGCTTAAAATATGATTTGTTTTTCACAAATATTGGTTTGCTTACTCATAATAGAAGTTTTACATTGCTCAAAAATATTACGCAGGGTTTGGGTATTTCTCAGATAGCGGAGAATCACCTAACCAAGTGCCCTCCTAAAATCTGGTATCTCAACCATTGCCAACGTGAAAAGAAGCTCTACTAAAAAAGTCCTCTTTTACTCTCATTAATACTTTTCAAAAAGAATAGCTTAATTTCTTGACCCCTTGACCATATATATGTATCCACAAGACGCAGTTTCTTTCTACAGCTCGCACGGATGGTCTCGAGTTTCCGTTGATGGAGTCACAGCCTTCTGATGATACTGAGGCTGTCGAGGAGGAGACACCGACGCCGGGACAGGAGGTCTCGGCCACGGTGGAGTCTTCACTCCTATCGTCTTCGAGGTCATCGACGTCATCACCGGCTAGCTCGCCACGCACTCCAGGAGGGAGAAGTGGCTCGAGCGCGGCTAGTGCCTCTAGGGGAACTGGAGGCATTCCTAAGGAGGTGGCGGCGGATGTGCGTTCTAGTGATCGGCTAAGAGCACATCCGAACGCGGACCTGACGCAGCTCGAGAGGGCACATCAGCGTGCTAACGCTCGGGATGCCGACTGATACGTCTCAAACGTATCTACAATTTTTGATGTTCCATGCTTGTTTTATACCAATTGCTACATGTTTTGCATCTACTTTATATCACTTTTATACATTTTTTGGAACTAACCTATTAACAAGATGCCGAAGTGCCAGTTCCTGTTTTCTGCTGTTTTGTATTCCAGAAAAGCTAGCCTGGAAATATTCTCGGAATTGGACGAAACTACACGGGGTTGCCTATTTTTCCAGAACACGCCTGACGGAGCGAAGGAGCAGCAGAGGAGGGCTACCAGGAGGCCACACGCACCTAGGGCGCGGGCCCCCCCTCTGCCGCGCCCTAGGGTGGTGTGGGCCCCTCGGGGGTCCGCAGCCGCCGCCCTTTCGCCTACTTATTCCCCCCGACGCGAAAACCCTAAGTACCTGAGCAAAAATCAACGAAAAGATCCAGAGACGCCGCCGTCGTCAACCCTAGCTCGGGAGGATTCAGAACCTCTTCCCGGCACCCTGCCGGAGAGGGGAATCATCACCGGAGACTTCTACATCGCCATGTCTGCCTCCGGAGAGATGCGTGAGTAGTTCATCCTTGGACTACGGGCCCATAGCAGTAGCTAGATGGTTGTCTCTCCACTTTGTGCCATCATGTTTAGATCTTGTGAGCTGCCCTACATGATCAAGATCATATTATTGTAATGCTACATGTTGTGTTTGCTGGGATCCGATGAATATTGAATATTATGTGAAGTTGATTATCAATCTACCTCATATGTTATTTAAGATCTTGCATGCTTTCCGTTACTCGTATATGCTTTGGCCAAGTAGATGCTTATAATTCCAATAGAGAGTATTTATGATAGATAGTGGGTTCATGTTTCCGTTTAACCTGGGACAGTGACAGAAAGTTCTAAGGTTGTGGATGTGCTGTTGCCACTAGGGATAACCTAACGATGCTATGTCCACAGGCATATGTGTTTGTTTACTTTACGCACTTTACTTAATGCAATTATCCGTTGCTTGCAACTTAATACCAACGGGGGACTCGGATGACAACCCAGCGGTGGATTATTAGTCATAGATGCTGTTGGATAACGGTCTATGTATTATGTCATAATGCCCAATTAAATATCATAGTAGTCAACATGTCATGTATATGCATTGTCATGCGCTCACTATTCGTCAATTGCCCAGCTGTAATTTGTTCACCATACATGTTAGTTATCTTTTATGGAGAGACACCACTAGTGAACTGTGGACCCCGGTCCATTCTTTTACACTGATTAAACAACCACAAACTGCAAACTGTTCCTTTTTCATTCTCTGCAATTTAATACTCATTTTCCACACCATACGTTTAATCCTTTGTTTTCAGCAAGCCAGTGAGATTGACAACCTCACTGTTTCGTTGGGGCAAAGTAGTTTGATTGTGTTGTGTGCAGATTTCACGTCAACAGTCCAGACTCCCTGCGACAGCTGTTTTTCTGGCGCCGTTGACAACCTTCTGAAGACTTGCTGCTCCTACTGGTTCGATAACCTTGGTTTCTTTCTGAGGGAAACTTGCTGCTGACTACATCATACCTTCCTATTGGGGTCTCCCAACGAACGTGTGTTTCATGTCATCACCGACATCATACCTTCCTCCACAAGGGAGATCAGGGGGCATTCTAGTTGGTTTTAATCATGCTTCTTTCCGAATTACAAAGGTGGTTTCGGGAGATCATTGTGTTAAGTTTCATGTCTGTCGTGGGGTAGAAAACACGGCAGATGCTACTTGAGGGTAGCTTAAACTTTTGGGCAAGGCGACTCTGGTGTCTGGGTGTTTGTTTAGCACGGCAGGGGACAAAGGTTTACCCAGGTTCGGCCTCTCCATTGGAGATAAAGACCTACTTCCTGCTATCTTATTATTAATCTCGATCTCTGTCTCGATAACCCGGCTACTACAACAGAGCCGGATCTCGATCTAGGTTACAAGGATTGTATGTCTCGCCTAAAGCTTGGGGTTACGAAAAGTCTTCCTGTCTAAGGGGCAGGGGCCGGTTTATATAGATACCGGGCCTCCTGGTCGCGTACATGATAGGCCGGGTTCTACCCGAACTCTGAGTCCTACTACTACTCCTTTATCCTTCGTGTATTCCAAGTATAGAACCGCCTCTTGAACCGCCTCTGGACCTTCTGGAACATTCTTCATGAATAGCCGGGTCATCGCCAAGATACCGGCCCAGCACCGTAACCCGGCCTATGCTGAGGGTTAACTGGCCTCGCCGGGCCTCCTGCCTGGCGGGTCATGTTTTCCTCGTCATGGGCCTACCGGGTTATTATCCCTCCATCAGTAGCCCCCAGGTTAACCAGGTAACCAGGTTGCCACGCTTTGCTTCTATCTTGCGTTGTTTGTTTCTTGATCAATGCTGGTGTTCTGGCTTGCCTGGTTAATCACCTGAAATACAAAGATAATAAATATGTACAAGATATCAAGTTTCATTTCCCTCTGTCTTGTTAAGCCAGCTCTTCTTGGCGGGTTATCTCATGACCCGGCTTTCTCATTCTACACCGTGTATCTCCGGGTTTCACACCCAACACTTAGCGAAAATTTCTACTCAGCCATCTCACTGAGACACCATAAATGAGTTGGAATATCCTTTTTGTCCTGTCTGATTGTCGCTGACTTCCCGGAGAAGATGCTTATCTTATCCACTCATTTTTACCATGTTACCCCTAGGGTTTTCACCGCGGTTATAAATATCTGGCCACGACCTCGCGCAGTCATTTTCCCCATTCTCAAACTCATCTCCAACTTCGCGCAAGCACTGTAGCAGCCGCAGATCCGATCTCGAATCGAGCTCTCCAACTTCAACTAATCTCCAAGGTAACTCCAATCTTTGTTTTTACTTGTGCTGCGCACCCGATTCCGCTCCTCATTTTGTCTAGATTCAATCTGCACTCCTCTATCCACATTTGCATCTGAGCTAGGGTTCTTATCATGTTCATCGTTCTTCGCCATTGTTACCGCTTAGGCACCTCGTTGATCTCCAACCATGGTGAAGGAGAAGAAGATGGCAGGAGGGCCCAAAGCTGCAAAATCTCTTGCAAAGAAACCTCCCAGCTCCGCAAAGGGCGGATCTAGCGGTGCGCCCACAGCCGCTCCTGTGAACTGGACACGGTCCAGCGCAACCAAGACCACGCTCCAGTCATTCGTGAACCGGGGTGAACTCCCGCCTCAGGAGGAGATCCAGTGGCGTGCGCCTGGAGAGGAGACCCGGCCCACTCCTGAAAAAGGTGAAGTGGTCGTTCTTTTAGATCACGTAACCCGGGGTCTCCGCCCCCCGGGTTCTCTCTTTTTTCGTCAAGTCTTTAAGTATTACGGGCTCACTCCAATGGATGTGGCGCCCAATTCAATCCTGAACATCAGCAACTTTGTTGTTTTCTGTGAGGACTATCTCCAGATTCCTCCATCCCTTGATTTCTTCCTTGACATTTTTTACTGCAACCCATCTCGTAAAAATCAACCTCTGGGCCCGTATGGGGGCGTCTCCATCCAGCGCCGCAAGGAATGCAATTTCCCGGCTCTCGCTTTGGCCAGCCACCCTAAGGGGTGGCAAAACACTTATTTCTATTGCAAAGACACCTCTCCAGAAGCAGATGAAGCCAAATTCCCGGCCTTCAGAAATTCTGCACTGGTGTACACCCCCAAGATGAACAGTTACGCTGAATTGGAAAAGCGAGAAGCACTTGAAGGCCTCCACAGCCGGGCCAGAGCCCTACTCGCCCATGGCCTCCGTGGGACAGATTTGGTTAAGTGCTGGATCGGCTGGTTTATCCAGCCACTGAGTATCAGAACCCGGCTCTTCTATGAATACACAGAAGAGACCACAGATGATATGCGATATTCTGAAATCACACTGCTTGACGACCAAGTTGTGAAGAACGCCAAGAGGCTTCTTGGTGAGAAGAAAACTAAGATCGCGGAAAACGGGCTCGCCCCGTTCAGCGCCAAGAACAAACCTCCCACGGTAAAACTTTTATCTTTTCATATCCCTGCAGATCATAACCCGGTAAATCTTGTATACGGTTTTACTCATGCAACTTTTTCTCAGGACTCCAAGTGGTGGAGCGTTGACTACACCCCCACTTCCTCTGCTGAAGAAGACACAGAGAGTGACAACCAAGAAGAAGAAGAAGAAGAAGGTGAGCTAGACTCCCTAGGCCGGCTCTTCATCAACTTGCTTAACAACGAGGTCCCAAACCCGGGCCCTTCTACTGACAATCCGGCTCATCTTATTCCAGGCCCCTCTGACCCGGCTTCAGATGCATTGCCGGGTCCTGAAACTGCTGCACCCACTCCACAAAAGCGGACCCGAGCCGCCATTGCAAAGGTGCCAATTTCTCGTTTTTCAACTTGTACAACGAACTCATCTCAAACTCAAGTACCAACACAGGAAAAGGAGCTTGAGAAGGAGGCCGAGGCAAACAAGAGACCGCGGACCCGGTCTTCTTCAGCCCACGTATCCTTGACTCAGGTATCCCTCAACAATCTTTATCAAGCTGGGCCAAATCCATCCAGAAGACGCCCAGCTCAAAGTATCCTTTAGCTGGAAAAATCCGGGTCCCTAAACGCTCTCGTTCATCAGATACTTCTTCCTCGGACGCTGTTAGCACGCCCGAGGATTTTCACATCAATACCGGGTTAGAAATGCTTCACTATCTCTTCTTTTTCAATACTTTGCAATCTTTGCTGTGACTAACTGCTTCTCTTTTGTTTCAGTGCTAAGGCTATCGTGGAAGAAGAAGACCCGGATTCTCCTCCAGTTGCCTCTCCTCCACGCACAACCACTGAACCTTCTGAAATGGAGGTACAAATCGAGGAGCCGGCTCGAAAAGAAGAATCTGGCGCTGAGAACGTGGTAGCCTCACCACCAAGTCCCCCTGCTCCTGCTCCTGAACCAGCTACCAATGCTTCATCTCCTGGACACGGCTCTGGGACAAAAGAGATTGACCCAGAAGTGCAAATCACCGGGTCTCATCAAGGCCCGGTTCCTAGTGCCTCTCAAGCTCTTACCAAGATTATTACTCCTGAAGTCAAAGTGGATCCCTCTGCCAAGGGCAAGGACCCAGTTTCTTCTTTGGATTTGGCGGCTTTGGATTCCATGTCCACACCTGCTCTGTGCGAGGAGTACTTCTCTCGCATTGCTTATCACAAGAACTTGGAGAGTGAACTTGTCACCCTACTTCAGAAACGATACCAGGTGCACAATATTTACTGTCCTTTTACTTCTTGTAATCTTTAATATAGTTATCTATAACCATAACCTTACTAGCCCCCAAGCTCCAAGATTATCACTTGTTGATGAACTTGGTGCTTGAAACAACAATAACTTGGCAAAAAACTTCAACCTGTATCCCCCAAGGCCCGGGTTGTATGTTTATAACAAGCCGGGTCTTGAAACACTTTCCGCTATCAAAATCATACTTCATAGAACAAAACTTTGAACCATGTAGCCCCCAAGTGCCGGGTTAGTTGCCCGCAACAACCTGGGACTTTCACACCTTTAACTCCACAAATCATTAAAAACTTCAAAACTGTAGCCCCCAAGTGCCGGGTTAGCTGCCCGCAGCAACCTGGGACTTCACTTTTCACTTCGTAAACTTTAAAACCTTGTAAAGAACTCTGACTTGCCTCTTTTTTTTTAACAGGAGCATGTGAGCAAGGCCAATGAGGAAGTAGCCCGGCTCCAAGGAACCTTAAAAGCTGAGATTGAAGCCCGGGCTAAAGAAACCAACAAACTTCAAGCCCTGGAAGAAAAAATAACTACCTTGGAAGCAGAAAATTCTGATCTGAAACGGGACATGCAAGAGCATGAAGAAAACTTTCAAGAGCAGCTGACCAACCTTCAACAGAAGTTGGATGCAACTACCAGCGAGCTATCTCGCCTGAAAAAGATGATTAGTGCTATGGTTGCCTCTCTTGTTGGTAAGCATGATGTTCTCAAACCCGGTAAATTTTTCTCTTCCAAACCCGGCATATAAACTATGCCTAACACTAGTTTTCACTTTGCAGGCGCGCGCGATGGTAACATTCGCAAAACCGCCACCGAGAAAATCAAATGTATGTATACACTGGTGCGCCAATTATATTTTGGTAGCTGCGAAGTCATCAAAACCGCCAGAAATTGGGAGAACCCGCCCAGCACTTATACTGAAGTACTGGCTCATTTATCCACGATGCCAAACTGGATCCAATTGCTGAAGAGGTCCGCGTGCAGAGCCGGTGCAATGCGCAGCTTGGCCTTGGCCAAAGCCTATTATCCCAACTTGGAACCGGGTCCCCTTGCATCAGGATTTCCTCAGTTCAACGCAGATGGCACTGCTTTTGATCGGAAAGCGTACAGCCGGGCTGTGAAGCAAACCCGGCACGTGGCTACCCAAATTGCCAATGGCTTGAAACTGAATTCCATACAATACGGCTACAGCGAGACCAATGACGAAATTGTTGATGAAGAACCTCAACGCATTGACCTCCTTCAAAGCTACAAGGAATCAATTGGTGAAGGCCCCACTGTCCCCAGTACTTCCGCTGCGCCAAGCTCCTCAACTCCCACTGTGCCACCACCATCGCGCGCACCAGTGGAAGATGAAGATGAAACTACTTTCAATCCCTTCAGCTTGTGACATGGCGCAACAACAGAGCCCCCAAGAACCGGGAAGTAGAAGCAGAAACGGCGAAGGATGACTCGGCCAGCGCCAAGGAAGATACTCCAGCCACCACTCCTTCCACTAACCCGGCTCCTGAAGCCGGTTCTTAAACAATTGCTCAGCAGCTATGTCTGCATAAAAACTTGTCTTATTTGGCCCTTGGGGCACAGTATTGTAATAACTTAGCCGTATTTTGATACTATGCCTGTGATGTGCGCTCGTGCGCTGTAAAACTTTGCAGTAATCGTATTATGTCTTTACCTGTCAAAATACTTGTTCTTCTGTGGTTTCGATGACCCTTTTGGTGTCTTTAACTGTGAGCCGGCTTTCGCATGGATACCCTGGCGCAACTTCTCTGAGAAAAACAGGGTCGAACCAAGTCCCAACGGGCTTCATGGTTGATTGAATTTCCAGGTGTGCAATCAGGCCATAAAGTCGCGAGTCACATCAGCTGCACAGCAAGATAACCAAGAATACTAGTGGCATAAAAGCCGGGTCTTGGGATTGCAGCTACAGACTTTTGCAGTAAGAGCCCCCAAGACCTGGATCAATGTTTATAAAGTAAAGGGCTTATGCCACAGTACCCCATTGATCCAAAATACTGGCGGGACGCACTCTTTGGGCGTCCTCAAGATATAAAATCAACTAAAAATGACTGATACTGAAACTAAACACACATATTACTCAATAGAACAAACTGTGAACTGCTCTGCCGGGTTACAATATTTGAAACCCGGATAACCACTGGGGCCGGGTCCTGGGGAAATAACTTAGCACTTTTCAATAACAAGCCCCCAGGACCAAGCTGATCAAAAGAACTATTATGATGCAAATAAAAAAATAACCGGCTTAAAAAAGTAAACTGAGACAAAGAAAATTTCTGTTCAACCTTTACTTTATTGATAGAAAAGGTTAGGTCAGCAAGCCGCCTCATTAAAAACCTTCCAGTCCCCTTAGGTACCCTGGTAAGGAAAAGAGCGCGTCTGAAACCTGCTGCCTGTTACATCGTGTGTTACAACTTTTACATCTTTCTCTTGCTAAGTATAATATGGGCGCAGCTGCGCAATGTTCCACGGCCTCTCACGCTCTTCCATGGAAAAGGTGGAGTGTGTGGTATCATTGACTGTCTCTGACTTTTCTCTTGCGTCCACTAAGTAGTATGAACCATTGTCCAATTTCTTGCTTACGATGAAGGGCCCCTCCCAAGGAGGTGATAACTTGTGCATCCCTTCCTTGGACTGCACCCATCGCAATACCAGATCACCCTCCTGGAAAGTGCGAGTTTTAACCCGGCGACTATGATACCGCCTCAAATCTTGCTGATATATTGCTGATCTTTCCAGTGCTTGCTCTCTGTTTTCTTCCAGCAAATCCACAGAATCTTGCCGGGTCTGCTCATTTTCTATCTCAACGTAAGCCGCCACGCGAGGCGAGTCATGAATAATATCACTTGGCAAAACTGCCTCTGCCCCGTACACCATAAAGAAAGGGGTCATCTTTGTAGATCTGTTGGGTGTTGTGTTAATTCCCCAAACAACTGATGGCAACTCCTCAACCCACGCTCCGGCGGCTCTGAGACACGGGACCCGGAGGCGTGGTTTTAAACCTCTAAGCAGCTCCTGATTTGCTCGTTCAACTTGTCCATTGGCCTGAGGATGAGCAACTGAGGCAACATCCAAACGTATACCATTATTTCCACAAAACTTTGCCATCTCTCCAAGTGACATATTAGTACCATTGTCTGTGATAATACTATGAGGATATCCAAACCTATGTATGATCTGCTTCATAAACTTGACCACTGTAGCCGCCTCACAATTTGTAACAGGCATAACTTCAACCCACTTTGTAAACTTATCAATGGCAACCAAGAGGTGGGTTTTCTTGCAAGGAGACATGCTAAAAGGACCCACCATGTCAAGCCCCCAAACTGCAAAAGGCCAAGTCAAAGGTATGGTGCGCAGTTCCTGAGCCGGCACATGAATCTGTCTGGCATATCTCTGACACCCATCACATCTATTCACCAAGCGCTCTGCATCTGCCTGGGCTGTGAGCCAAAAGAAACCATGTCTAAAAGCTTTTGCTACCAATGACCTTGTTGAAGCGTGATGACCACAATCCCCTTCATGAATTTCCTTCAAAATTTGCCGGCCCTCCTTTCCAGAGACACACCTCTGAAACACGCCTGAGACACTTCTCTTGTACAACTCGCCATCAATAACCACGTAGGCCTTGCACCGGCGCACGATCTGCCGGGCTATAACTTCCTGTTGTGGCAACTCACCACGCAAAAGATACGCCAAATAAGGTTCTGTCCACTCTGGGATCTCATGTGTTGCTGCTACCAACTGTGAATCCGGGTCCTCCTGACCCGCCAGCTCCTCTGCATCCTGAAGCTTGACTGATGGCGTCCATAGCTCGTCCAAGAAAACATTTGGTGGAACCGGCTCTCTGCGAGAACCGAGTCTTGACAAAGCATCTGCAGCATCGTTTTTTCTGCGGTCAATATGATCCACCTGATAGCCTGAAAAGAACCCGGCTACTCTATCCACCTCTCGCCTGTAAGCCGCCATCGTTGCATCTTTTCTGTCCCAAGTTCCTGACACTTGCTGCGCCACAAGATCTGAATCCCCATAGCACTTGATACGCTTGACATTCATCCCTTTTGCCATACGCAAACCATGCAACAATGCCTCATATTCTGCCACATTATTGGAACAATCAAAGTGAATTTGCAAAACATAACTCAACTTATCACCTTTGGGAGAAGTTAGCACAACTCCAGCTCCTGATCCTTGCTCTTGCTTAGACCCGTCAAAATGCATAACCCACGATTTGAGACTCGGGGTGAGAGGTGGCGCATTCAACTGCGTCCAATCATTAAGAAAATCCACCAATGCTTGAGATTTAATAGCTGTGCGAGGCACATACTCAATGTGATAATCCCCCATCTCTATGGCCCACTTGGCAACTCTCCCAGTAGCTTCTGAATTTCTAATAATATCTGCCAAGGGTATAGAACTAACCACCGTAATTGGATGCTCCTGAAAATATGGTTTCAACTTTCTACTGGCCATGAAAACACCATACACTAACTTCTGCCAATGCGGGTACCTTTGCTTGGTTTCTGATAACACCTCACTAACATAATAGACCGGCCTTTGCACCGGGTTTTCTTTTCCTTCCTCTTTTCTCTCGACCACCACCACGGCACTCACAGCTTGAGGCCCGGCAGCGACATATAATAGCATGGGCTCCTTGGGACCCGGCGCCGCCAGAACTGGCGCTTCTGACAGCTGTTTCTTCAAAGCCCAAATGCCTCATCTGCCTCTTGATTCCACACGAAATTATCTGTTTTCTTCAGTAACTTGTACAAAGGAATTGCTTTCTCTCCGAGCCGGGAAATAAACCGGCTTAACGCTGCCACACAACCCGTCAACTTCTGGACATCTCTCAGTTCCTCTGGCTTTTTCAAGCTTTGAATGGCTCTAATTTTTTCCGGGTTTGCCTCAATTCCCCGCTCTGACACAATGAAACCAAGTAACTTTCCCGCTGGAACTCCAAACACACACTTTGTAGGATTAAGCTTCATCTGGTACTCCCTCAGATTTTTGAATGTCTCTGTAAGATCACGAATAAATGACTCGGCTTTCTCTGACTTTATTACCACATCATCAACGTAAGCATGCACATTACGCCCAATCTGATCATGAAAACAATTCTGAATACACCTCTGATAAGTTGCCCCTGCATTCTTCAACCCAAAAGTCATGGTCTTGTAACAAAAAGCACCAAAGGGGGTGATAAATGACGTTTTTTCCCAATCATTTTTGTTCAACTTGATCTGATGATACCCTGAATAAGCATCCAAGAAACACAAAAGCTCACTACCTGCTACTGCATCCACGATTTGATCAATACGCGGTAACTGAAACGGATCTTTGGGACAAAACCTGTTCAAACTTGTGAAATCAATACACATCCTCCACTCGTTGTTCTTTTTCAGAACCAAAACCGGGTTAGCTAACCACTCTGGATGAAACACTTCCATGATAAAGCCGGCCTCCAAAAGCCGGGCTATCTCCTCTCCAATTGCTTTCCTTCTTTCTGCATTCATTTTCCTCATACCCTGTTTTACCGGCCTTGCCTTAGGATCAACATGTAAGCTGTGCTCAGCGAGTTCAGTTGGAATGCCTGGCATGTCACTAGGTGTCCATGCAAAAACATCCCTATTCTCACGGATGAACTCGATGAGCGCGCTTTCCTATTTATCAGTTAAGTTGGTCCCAATGGCGAACTGCTTGGAAGAATCTCCAGGCACAAAATCCACCATCTTTGTATCTCTGGCAGCTTTGAACTTTGCCCTATCATCCTCTGTTGTTGGCCTTTTAAGTGCTGTGTTATCCTGCGGGTCAAGATTTGCTCTGTAAGCTTTCAATTCCTCCTTAGCACAAGCATGCTCTGCTAAAGCTGCATCCCCCTCATCACACTCTGCCGCAATATCTCTGTTACCATGCACTGTAATGATCCCATGAGGACCCGGTATTTTCAACTGGAGATACACATAACACGGCCTTGCCATGAACTTGGCATAGGCCGGCCTTCCCAACAATGCATGATATGGACTTGGAAACTTTACCACCTCAAACGTGAGCCACTCTGATCTGAAGTTATGGATAGACTCACCAAAAGCTACCTCCAATGAAATTTTACCCTCTGGTGTAGCTGATTTTCCCGGAACTATACCATGAAAAATTGTTGACGTTCTCTGCAACTGTGACTCCTTCAAACCCATGCGCACAAACGTGTCCCAGTACAAAATATTGATGCTACTGCCACCGTCCATCAGCACTTTCTTTAACTCAAAACCATGAACTTGGGGAGCCACAACCAACGCAAGAAGACCCGGGTGCTCCACCACCTCTGGATGATCCGCCCTACTCCAAGTAACTGTATGCTCTGACCACCTCAAATATCTCGGAACTCCTGCAGCCACTGTGTTAACTGCCCTCTTGACTATTTTCCTCTCTCTCTTGGTTGTGCCACTTGTGTATATATGATACTGACCAAGTTGCCTTGGCTGCTGTGAAAATCCACCTTGGTTACTTGTGTTCTGATTTTGGTTCTGACCCGGATTTCCCGTAGGTACCGCGTTTGCTCCAGTCAAAGGTCCCGAGGCCGGGTTACCACCCGTGCCGGGTCCTCCACTTCTATTTGCTCCTTGCAAAGCTCTCTGCACCTCATTGTTTTTCCACCTGTTCAGATCCACACACTGAGCCAAAGAATGATTGGCGGCTCTGCCGTTCTTGCTATGACGAGGACACGGCATCCTGAAGGCCTCCTCATTACTCATTGGACGCGATCCTTGGTAATTATTTCCACTGTTGTAATTCCAATTGTTGCCTTGAGAACCCCTGTTTTCCTGATAACCCCTATTTTCCTGATATCCTCTGTTTTCCTGATAGTTCCCATCCATCCTTTGCCTCTGAAACCCGGCATTGGTATTTGCCACTAACTCTGAACTACCATCATTGTGACCTCGCTTATGTTGATTCTGGTTACTGTTATTGTTGTTACCCGAGCCATTATTGTTCCTTCCACCATTATTTGCCGTGCCTTTCCCCTTCTCCTCCTCAGGCTCATCCTGAGTCTTGTCTGTGGCTGCATGCCTGTTGCAAGCATCCATCAACTCTGCCATGGTGACCGGTTTAACCCGGTGCCCTTCCTTCATGCGACCCAGCTTCTGGACAAGTGGTGCATACTTACAAGTTTTCTCCATTGATGAAATGGCGTCCTTTGGCTCAATACCAGATGAGGAGTGCAAGATCTCCGTGACCCGGCCCATCCAATGACGTGCTGACTCGCCTTTTTTCTGTATACACCGATCAAGATCCTCGATGGAAAACAAACGCTTGCACGTACCCTGAAAATGCTTGGTGAAAACTGCCTTCAACTCATCCCAGGAATTAATGGATTTCTCTGGTAGATTTTTAAACCACAACTTTGCTGCTCCATCACTCATCATCAAATACATGTACTTGGCGCAAACATTCTCTGTGGCATTGCGTATACACATTGCCATCTCATAACTGCTCAACCAACTAGCCGGATCCATGCTAGGCTCATAGTTGGATATCTTGCTTGGCTCTTTGAACTTCTCAGGGAAAGGTTCTGCTCTGATGGAATCTGAAAGACATTTTGGCCCGGCTAAACTAGAAGAACTTGCTGAAACATTGACATTACCGGGTGAGCTTGCAGACGCGGCTGGCGCAGGGCCCGGTCCTCCTTGAGGTACTCCTGCTGCAGGTACTACCGGGTTTGCATTACCTGCACTTCTCCCTGCGCGTGATCTATTAACTATCTGCTGTGCTATGGAAATTGCTGGGGCGGGTTGATGCTGCTGATTATTTTGATTCTGATTTTGCTGGGGCGGGTTTGGCTGCTGTGCCGCTGCAGGCCCGGCCAACGGCGGGTTTCCTCCATTGCGGCTCCTACTACGATACGTTGTAGAATGCAACGCACTTTTCTCTCTTGAATACTGTGTCTGCTGAACTACTGCAGTACGTAACATATCTATGGCACGCCGGGCTTCAATCTCTGCCGGTGTATTTCCCAGTGGAATTCTATCAAGTGCCAAGGTTGCTGCATACACGTTATCCGCTGGATTTGAATAGTGACCCACCGGCGTGTGAAACCTTGGTGTTCTAGGCGGCAGACCCGGATTTCCCCTGGCTCCTCCAGCGGGCAAACCCGGCGCTGCTGTTGCTGCTACATCAGTTCTCGCTGTTCCTCTATTCTGCTCTGTACTTGCCCTAGCCACTGGTGCCACCTGAGTTGCGCCAATAGGCTGGTCTTCTGGAGTTCTGAACAATGCTGCCACAGGCACTGGGTTTGCTATACTTTCCCCAAGGCCCAGCCGGCTTTGATGCCTCCTCCGGTGTGCCCGGGTTGCCTCGTTGAGACGATTTTCCTCCTCTTCTATTTGCTTCTTTCTTGCTTCTATTTCTTGCCTCTCTGCCTCGGCGTCCCTGCGCATCTGCTCCAACGCTCGGCGTGCTGTATCCAATTCCATTGCTCTAACTGCTGCGTTTTCTGGAGTAACCAACCTTGTAAGTGCTGATGGATCTAAGACCAGGCCATTGTTAAACAAGGCCGGGGCAGCTGCTATGTTACTTCTTTCCTCTCCTTGGGCCCGGTTATGCAGGAACCCAAAACTGTTTCTGTATCTTGCCGTACCCTCGCTTTCCTCCGAGACCGAAGCCGGCTCTCCATCAACCCTCTGTTCTGCCAACTCCAGAATTGGGGGCAGCTGCTGTTGACCCGGGGTAAAGACCGGTGGAACAACAGCTGATGGTGACGGTTGCATGCTGGACGAAGGCGCGGTGTACACCGCTACCCTACGTACCGGGCTTGGACTTGACTCTTGTTCCTCATCATCCTCTTCTTCTGCATCATACCCAAACCGGCCTTCGAACAGGGGCAAGATTGATTCCGACCCGGCTCGTTCCACCGCGTCGCCCGGGATTCCTGCCGGGTCATCCAGCCGTTCCTCCAGCGTGTTCAGGACCCCCTCAACTTCAGCTGTGCCAACTGATTCCTCTCCATCAGATTGAACAATTGTGGCGGCTCCTGACACAGATTCATAATCTCCATCACTAGCAGATCTAGTTGTAATCATGCCCACAAAAACATTAACTTGGCCAATTGGAATAACATCACCTGATTCTAGTAGATCCGAGTCCGGTCCCCAGCCAAAATCATCAACGATGAGCTCTCCTTGCTCATTGGTTGTGATCTGGCCAAAGACGAAGTTTTCGACCCCTTGCCTTGCTTCACCCATGATGGTGACACCCTTGGACGCGATTCCCACAGACGGCGCCAACTGTCGTGGGGTAGAAAACACGGCAGATGCTACTTGAGGGTAGCTTAAACTTTTGGGCAAGGCGACTCTGGTGTCTGGGTGTTTGTTTAGCACGGCAGGGGACAAAGGTTTACCCAGGTTCGGCCTCTCCATTGGAGATAAAGACCTACTTCCTGCTATCTTATTATTAATCTCGATCTCTGTCTCGATAACCCGGCTACTACAACAGAGCCGGATCTCGATCTAGGTTACAAGGATTGTATGTCTCGCCTAAAGCTTGGGGTTACGAAAAGTCTTCCTGTCTAAGGGGCAGGGGCCGGTTTATATAGATACCGGGCCTCCTGGTCGCGTACATGATAGGCCGGGTTCTACCCGAACTCTGAGTCCTACTACTACTCCTTTATCCTTCGTGTATTCCAAGTATAGAACCGCCTCTTGAACCGCCTCTGGACCTTCTGGAACATTCTTCATGAATAGCCGGGTCATCGCCAAGATACCGGCCCAGCACCGTAACCCGGCCTATGCTGAGGGTTAACTGGCCTCGCCGGGCCTCCTGCCTGGCGGGTCATGTTTTCCTCGTCATGGGCCTACCGGGTTATTATCCCTCCATCAATGTCATTTCAAAGGTAGATGGTTTTGAATGGGTTTTAGTGGTAGTTTATGGAGCAGCTCAAGATAACAAGAAACATGATTTTTTTTAGCAGAATTAGTGCGTATGTGTGAATCTGAGACGTTACCTTTACTCTGTGGAGGTGATTTTAATATTATTCGTCGTCAAGAAGAAAAGAACAATGATAATTTTAACTCGAGATGGCCTTTTCTTTTTAATGCCATTATTGAAAGTCTTAGCCTTAGAGAAATAGATCTCTCTAGTTGACAGTATACTTGGGCAAATAATAGGGAAACACCCACTTATGAGAAGTTGGATATAATTCTTGCTACGGTCGAGTGGGAACAGAAATTCCCTCTGGCTTCGGTTCATGCTTTGACTAGGACAAATTTAGACCATACGCCCTTGTTATTAGATGCAGGTGACCAAGCTCACTTGGGCAATAAGGCCTGTTTTTCCTTTGAATTAAACTGGCTTCAAAAGGAAGGCTTTTATGACTTAGTGGCCAAAGAATGGGAATCAGTTTCAAAAGGAGATTCTCCAATTCGGACTTGGCAGCATAAATTGCGACATTTACGCAACTTCTTAAAGGGTTGGGCTCGAAATTTGAGTGGTAATTACAGGAAGGAAAAAGAGTGCCTTCTACTAATTATAGATCAGCTAGACCATAAAGCTGAAAATACACCCCTTAATGCAGCTGAGAGAGAGACTCTGAAAAGTGCAAATGAGAAGGTCACAAAGCTTAGACGTGATGAGGAGTTAAAGTGGGCTTAACGTGCCAAAGTTAAATATATTCAAGAAGGCGGGGATAATACTAGATATTTCCATCTTATTGCAAATGGCAAACATAGAAGGAAAAAAATCTACCAACTAGAACAACAGGAGGGAACTATAGTGGGTCAAGATAATCTTAAAACTTACATTTCGGAAATATTACAAAAAATTGTTTGGGGCCCCGGCTACAAACAATTTTGTTTTGACTGAGTCTCAAATTCAGGATATACCACAACTATCAAGAGAGGAGAATGATATAATGGTAGCTGAAATTTCTGAGAAAGAGGTGCATGAGGCTATTTCTCAAATGGAAAAAAACAAAGCACCGGGTCCAGACGGGTTCCCGCTGAATTTTATAAGTTCTTTTGGCCTATAATCAAAAGTGATTTCATGGCCATGATAGCTCAGTTCCAAAAGGGGGAATTGTCCCTTTTTCAACTGAACTTTGGAACAATTATTTTATTACCGAAAAAAGACGATGCAAGCCAAATTCAGCAATTTAGGCCTATATGTCTTCTGAACTTGAGTTTTAATTTTTTTACCAAAGTGGCAACACATCGTATTTCACAAATAGCTCACAAGGTTATTAGGCCAACGCAAATTGCATTTTTACCTGGACGCCACATCCTAGAGGGGTTGTGGTGCTTCACGAAACCATCCATGAAATTCATAGGAAAAAATTGGATGGGGTTCTGTTCAAAATCGATTTCGAAAAGGCATATGACAAGGTCAAATGGTCTTTCTTGCAACAAGCTATGAGAATGAAAGGTTTCGATCATGTTTGGTGTAGATGGATCAATGATTTCATTCAAAAAGGAAGTGTCGGAATTAGAGTAAATGATGACATAGGTCACTACTTCCAAACTCGCAAAGGTTTAAGACAAGGTGATCCGCTATCACCTATCTTGTTCAATATTGTCGCCGATATGTTGGCCATCTTAATTGCAAGAGCCAAGGAGGATGGTCAAGTAGATGGCCTAATTCCGCATCTTGTGGATGGTGGGATTCCGATTCTACAATATGCTGATGACACTATTCTCTTTATGGATCATAATTTGGAGAAAGCTCTAAATATGAAACTTATTCTTTGCATTTTTGAGCAACTTTTTGGCCTAAAAATAAATTTTCATAAGAGTGAAATATTTTGTTTTGGGAAGGCAAAAGATGTAGAGGATCAATATAAGGAAATTTTCGGTTGTGAGTCAGGAGCTCTCCTGTTTAGATATCTGGGAATTCCTATTCACTTTCGTAAATTAAAAAACAGTGAGTGGAAATCAATTGAAGACCGTTTTGAAAAGAAACTAGCTTGTTGGATTAGCAAGCTACTTTCGTATGGCGATCGGCTAATCTTAATTAATTCGGTTCTCACAAGTCTACCAATGTTTATGTTATCTTTTGTTGAAATACCAAAAGGGGTACGGAAAAGATTAGATTTTTATCGATCACGCTTTTTCTGGCAGAGTGTTGGTCATAAAAAGAAATATAGACTTACAAAATGGAATATTATTTGTCGACCAAAGACCAAGGGGGGCTCGGGGTGGAGGTACTTGAGCTAAAAAACAAATGTTTGTTATCCAAATGGTTGTTCAAACTTCTTAATGAGGAGGGAGTTTGACAGGAGATTATTATAAATAAGTATCTTCATTCTAAATCCCTACCTCAAATTAAAGAAAAACCAACAGACTCAGCCTTTTGGAAGGGACTTATGCGAGTTAAGGAAGAGTTTTTCTCGAGAGGTTCTTTCAAGTTAGGTGATGGACAGAATACAAGATTCTGGGAGGATGTTTGGTTAGGTGATTCATCTCTTGCTCAACAATATCCGACATTGTATAACATAACCCATGGAAAACAAGTTTCTGTGGCACATGTTTTGGAGCAAGAGCATCCCAATATCCAGTTTAGACGAGCATTGACAGGGAATAGATGGATTAGGTGGCTGCATTTGGTGAGCCGGCTAATAGATGTACATCTAACTCAAAGTAAAGATACTTTTGTTTGGGGGTTAACTAACTTAGGTCTGTTTACCGTCAAATCAATGTACTAAGATTTTATGAATGGGCATACGAAATATCTTCGTAAATATATTTGGAAAATAAAGGTACCGCTAAAAATAAGAATTTTTATGTGGTTTCTTCACAAAAGATTTTTGTTAACAAAGGATAATTTGATTAGACGCAATTGGCATGGTAGTACTAAATGTTGTTTTTGTGATCGAGATGAAACAATACAACATTTGTTTATTTCCTGTTCACTTGCTCGTGTTATTTGGCGTATTGTTCATATGGCTTTCAATATTACACCTCCAACTACTATCACAAATTTGTTTGGAAATTGGTTGCATGGGGTGAGCAGGAGAGACAAAACCCAAATAAGAGTGGGGGTTTGTGCTTTGCTTTGGGCCATATGGCATGTCCGGAATGATTATGTGTTTAACAGAGCCAAAAATACTTCTTTCTTGCAGGTTATTCCTTTGGCGACGCACTGGATCCGTACGTGGTCCTTTCTCCAGTCGGAGGACCAACGGCAGGCCACGGATATTGGGCGCAACCGTTTGGAGATGGTCGCACTGGAATTCTTCACCCAGTTCGGCTGGCAATGTGCAAATAGGATATCATGTTGATGCATAGGCGTTTCATGTTATTCCGTGTTTTTCGTTGGTTGATTCATGTCTCAACCCTTTGTGATCCTTGAATTGTAAGACCTTTGATACTATTTCAATAAAAGCAATAAAGGCTGTATGCATCATCCTGATGCAGAGGCTGGGGTTAGCGCCCCTTTTCTATAAAAAAAAATATATGTATCCACATTACGTACAGGGCTCTTCCTATATCGCCCCCATATTCTTGAATATCGAACCGCTGAGGAAAGCCACGGACCGAATAATCCACTACGACATTGCATGCGCGTACGTATAGCACGTGAGCACATCCGTTGCCGACAGAAGCCAGGCAGACTATACAAATACAACACGCGGGCTATAGCTGCAAATCCATCAATTCAAGACGAATAAGCTTAGATGGCGACGGGGAGAATGATCAGAATCATTCGAACGATCGCCGGTAGAGGAAAACGAAAGGATTTGATCGGATCAGCGCGACCGATATCAGAGAGCGGCTGCTGGGGTAAAGATGATGAGCCATATATGTTGCCGTGCGCCGCAACAATAGCAGCTCCCCCGCGTGATCGTGATTTGCCGACGCACATGCACGCATATGACTCTTCTGCCCAGGTCCGTCTAGCTAGCGCGAGAATAACGGCAGTACGTGGGTCATACGTTTTCACAAAAGTTCAGAGAGAGAGAAGTCAGTTTGAACAACGAAATGACGAGTCACAAAGCACAAGTTCCGTGGAGGTCCATCCCTTGGTCCTATCCACCGGGATTGAGCCTCCATCGCCGGCCGTCTTGACACCGTCAGGGACGCACCATTTGGCTGCGGGAAGGAGCGCTGGACTCCAATGAGAAGCTCTCTGGAAGGGGCCTCCACCATGGAGGTTGAAGACCACTTCGGCCACAGATCATGGCCACCGTGTGGTTCCTTCCAAATTGCAGCATCCCCGCCACCTTCGAGATGCATAGATCGATATTCATCCATAAAGATTGTCATTAATTATCAAAACCGGAACCGATCCCGTTTTCTTGGATCGAGCTCCGCGACGCCATGGGCGACACCCCGTCGCCCGACTGCGACTCCTCGTCGCCGGCGGCGGGCAGCCTCCTTGGCGCCATCCCACCGTCTCTCCTGTCTCAGCCTCCTTTGCTCCACCTCCCCTTCGTCTTCCACCGCGCGCACCAGCCCTCACCACCCGCCCCGCCGCGCCCTGCACCACCGCTCCCTGCGGCCGCCGCGCCATCCGCCGCTTCCTCGGCGGCGACCACCTCTCCTCTGCTCCAACCTCCTCCTGCTGCTGTCGCGGATGATGGCGTCCGTTCTACGGAGGACGACGGCCATGCCCGCGAAGGTGATCTGCTTCCCGCCTCCGCCAGCCACCGGTCGACAGCAACCTCCACCCTCGTCCACCTCGACATCGATGCCGTGCACCATCCTGGTCGGCGGCCTCGCCCCGCCGGCCTGCCATGCTCGAAACCAGGTTCGGCGTTCTTCCTTCTTGTTCTTCGCAAATTCCACACCACGGTGGCTTTTTTTCCGGCTTTTCGAAAACTTCGTGCTCCTGGGCGTTTCTGGATTACTTCCGAGCGGCCCGACACAATTTGCAATGGTTTTGTCGTTAAAAATGCTTTGAACTACTGTTTTACGGTCTTCCCCGACTCTTTCTCTGTGTGCCAAATCAAACCTTTTATCTTCACCTCCGTGGCGGCTTCCTGCGTCGTCGCCAAGCTCATTGTCGCCGCCGGCGAATTTGGCATTGGAAACCGCAGGTTCCATCTGCATGGATCCCGGGCCGATGCTGTGATGGCAGCCTCTTCGTTGGGGCCAGCACCGGGGCCCAGCTGCAGTGACCCCTTGGCCGTGCTGCTTTGTCCCTCCGACGACCGTCCAGATCCGCCGGTCCCTGATCTCCCTGCGCCCCTTCTCCGACCCAACCTTCACGGGCCCACCACCTCCACATCCCGCCGCGACCCCATTGTCAGTGAGCCTGCAACTGTGGCAGGTGAGATTTCCCGGTCACAAACCCGCTGACCGAAGTCTCCGGTCCCGCTGCTGGGCCCACTTTGCAGCTGACCTGCGCGGAAACCGCCACGCCCACTCATTTCGCCCTTGACCCGTGCCCTCTCCCTCCCCTAGACCTCTCTCTCTCTGACCAGTCCTCTCCCCGCCGCGCCGCTCTGTCCCATCCCATGGAAAGCGTCGTCGGCCACGCCTTCTGCTCTGGCCGCGCCGCGCACGTCCCGTCTTCGAGCGGCGCCGAGCTAGAGCGCGCAGAGCTAGAGCACGCCTCCTCCCCGCGCCGCCCGGCCCCTGCCATGCCCTCTCCCACTCCTCCTATTTAGATGCGCTCCTCTCCTCCTCCTCCTTTCCCCAAATCAACCGGCGCCACGCCTTCGTCTTCCACATCGACCGCAAGATACCTCGCTGCTTCCGCTGCCTCAGCGCCGGCCACCCGGTGCGCGAGTGCCGTGACCCCGTCCGCTGCTTCTGCGGCCGCTACGGTCACCGTAGCAAAGGATGTAAGCTCCCGCCCCTCTGCTACCTGCCCACCCGAGGCGCCTCGCTCCCTTCTCACACTGTGTCCGCTCCCTCTTCCCCCAGGTTGTCCGACATGCTGACCTACGGCCGCCCCTGCTCCCGCTCGTCCTCTCCCGAGTCGCCATGGTCCCCGCGCGACATGTGGCTCTCGAGGTGGCGCTCGGGGTTAGGGGTGGCTCGCCGGCAGGGCCCGCCCCTGTTTCGCCCCCCAACTCCGTACCCGCGTGGCCCCGTGCCGCTCTGGAGCGGCTCTTCGGTGCCCCGGACGACCCCCGCCTCAACGCCGGCTGCCCCCGCCTCTCGCCGCCCCCACCATGCGGAATGCTTCATGCCAATGGTGGGCGACAACTCCCCCAGCCGCCGCTTCGCCTTCGCCATCCTCAGCCCGCCCTCGGCCAGCCCTGGCTTCGTCATCTGCCGCGCCATGGAGGAGATCGGTGGGAACCCCACCGTCGGCCTCGCCGCTTCCCACTACGGGCTATGATGGTGGTTTTCTCCTCGCAGGAGGCGAGGGAGGCCACCATGCATCGCTTCCCCATCACCTACCTCGGACACGCCATCTCCCTCGAGCGTCCCGAGGTGGCCGAAAACCGATCCTTCTGGAGGTACTCGCACTTTGCCCAATGTAGCGCCCCGACCTGGCTGCTATACAGTGATACTGTGTCCCCGGTTATCCGATACCAGCAAACACACTATCAAAGCATAATAGAGAGATCAAGACTTGTGGAACAACTGGCACATCACAGACTCTACGACACAAAGCATATAGTTCAACTCTTATAATAGAGAAAGATAGCAAATGACAACCAGAGGTCACAGACCCAATATTACAACAAGCGGAAGCAAAATAGGTTGTTCTAAACAACAAGAACCAAATTATGGCCTAAGAGGCCTGCAGATAAACATCCAGCGCCAGCTGTTCCAGGATGTCCCAAGCTGCCACCTGGGAACCCCAGACTACTCGTCAACGTCCACAAAGAACCCACCTTCGAGGTCGGTGAAGTCCTCCTCTGAAACAAAACAAACGACGTTGAGTTCGACGAATTCGCAAGATTAAGAGCTAATATATGCTCGATGATTGGCTTTCAAGGTTTTATGGCTGTTTTGCATAAAGCTGATTTTATTTATGAAAAACATAACTCATAGGCATCGACTAATCAGAGTATTTTAAAAGAGGGGTAAGAAGTAACTCTTTTCTCTTGAATCACATTTCTCACCATTCATCACCATCATCAACCATCATACCTGTTCATCAAAGGCACCTCCCCGAATCACCCTCGAGGAAGCTCACCTTTCAATCTTGAGTGGTACCTCTAGTACCCAGTTTTTAATCATTCCGTTAAAGTTATTCTATGATCTTATCGTCCATTCCCAAGTTGTCCGTAACCGTGGACACGGCTTTTCGAAAAGATTTAACCCTGCAGGGGTGCACTGTGTTTACCTTCGGTACCGCCCGGCTCATTGCCTACGCTTAGCTCTCTTCCGGGGAAAGCCGGCTGAGTGGGAACAGTTACAACCTTTACCTTGTTAAGGACTAACCCAGAATCATCAGTGAGGACGAAGCAGCGGATCGTCGACACCGTGCTCCGTGGCCACTCATTTTCCTAACACTGCCATCCTCATCCCAGTCTTGGTCACCATCTTCACGCACACGCAAATGGAAAACCAAACTAGAGGACCCTGGCTAGTCCCGCTCAAGTTAGTTGGTCGACGGGGGTTCCATATAGCCCACCGAAAGGAAGCGCGCTCATTCTTGGTTCAAGAGGTAAAGAACTTGCACCTAGGCGGCGAGAGTGAGACAAAACACCACCATACCAAAGTGGCCTCTCATCCCCACCTTTAAGCATTTTATTACCTGTCACCACAATTTCTCCACCATCATCTGAACGCTTCAACAACCTGTTTCCAACATGAAGTATCCATCGGACGGCTAAGCATTTAACTAAGCATGGCTAAGCATCAACATTGCATAGTTAAGTATTTCAGGCCAACAATACAATCCTATGGATAATAGGAGGGGGAACAGGTAATTGGCATCGGAATCTTAATGCAACTATAGGATACTCCAATCCAATAAAATTGACATTTGGAACCGCATGCAATATTATAGTGGAGAAAATATTTGCGGAAACTTAGGATAAGATATGCTCAGGGGGGATTACGCTTGCCTTGATCAAGGTGTTGGTAGTACGGCTCTTCGGGGTATTGTGGAGTAACCCCAGCGGCTTGATCTATCGAAGCATAGCACGGAAAAGCAATCAATCACCACACAAGCTTTAACAGATACCATGCGCAAACACATGATGACATGACATTTTAAATGCACCCTATAAGCATTGAACATGAGCAACAAGTTAAAGGGGGTCCCCGTTATATCTATTGCAGAATTTGGAAGAAACCCCATATTAAAACTTAATGATTATCATTACTACTAAAGCACATTATTGTAATTGGGATCAATGATGCATGATGATAAAGATTTTGGATCACTCATGTTTTTCTGAGCATTCTGATATAAGGAACACATTTTTTTCGGAGGTCCCGGTAACGAGTTGTTAATTTTATAAGTTCCTCCTTTAAACTTATGATTTTAATATTACTAGAAGCACCATATTTCAAATGTGATCAAATATGCGTGATATTTATTTTAAAGTTTTAATCACAATTTTCTGGGCATTTTGGTATATCACACGCATTTTTTCGGATACACCGATAAAAAGTTACTATTTTAATAGATTTCCTTTTTGATATTACTTTTTATGATTTAATTAACCACCATATAAACATTTATACATATAGGAATGGAGGGGTGAAAAGAAAAACAGGAATTCCAAAATTAGTACAGAAATCCGGTTGTCAGTCCGGAGTTTTCCGGATTTTTCACCGGAAGAAAAATCATCCCGGAAACATTTCCGGTTGAACTCCGGTTCAATTCCGGATAAAAGTCTCCGGTTCCAGTAGCGTATTCGCTAACCCGGTCGAGATTCCGGAAATAACCGGGTTTTGCACCGGCTTCGTCGACACGCCGAAACGAGCTACGGCAACGGCGCTCCCCGGCGGCGGGAACGCGCGCTGGCGTGGGAGGGGAGAGGGAGAGGGTCCAGTGAGACCCAGGAGCTCACCCTCAACGCCGTGAAGAAATCGGGGAAGCCGGAGGTGGTCCGACGGCGCCGGAATCGGGCTCGGAGTGCGGCGGCGGTCCGGGAAGAAGTCGAGGACGGCGACGGCAAATGCGGCGGCCCCGCGTCGATTCCTGCCTCGGGGAGGGGGAGGGAAGCACGGCGGAGGTGTTGATGGTCTTCTCGCGGCCTGGGGCATCCTCAATCGCCGGCGATGCGGAGGCGCAGCTCGGCGGCCATGGCGCCGTGGAAGAAGAGAGAGAGGAGCACGGAGAGAGGAGCGAGGGTGAGTGGGGATGGGGAGCAGAGGGGGGGCCCGGCGTGCTCGACTTCCTACAGTGGGGGCGGAGGTGGCCCGGCGCGGCGAGCTCGGCGAGCTGGTTCGGCGGCAGCGCGACGCTGCGCGTCGCTACAGGGGAGAGGAGAGAGACGGCGTTTTCCTGAAAAACCCCTGCACAACTTTTGACCACCACCGATAGGTCCTCCTGAAAATACAAATAGGTCCTTTTCTGTTTTAATTATAAAACAGCAGCTGTATCTGATTTATTTGAGGCATTTAAATATTTTATAAAAATCTGCAAAATTTGGGTAGCCTCCCAGCAGCCTCTGGAAGCACCACAAAAATTGGCATTGCAAAATAAATTAGTTTGGACAACATTTGGTCAGGATGTTTTGTTTAGGCAAATTTGCTAATTTTCCAAATGTTGCTATTTAACAATTTGGTGCAAGTGCAAAAATAATATTGTGAACTCTTGGAACTTCCTTGACAAAATATAAGAAGTCCAAGTACTTTTGTTTTGCAACTTTGAGTGTCTTCTTTGTTTGGAGATTTTGTTGCACAAGTTCAACATTGTGTTCCTCAATGTTGCCAAACCCATTTCGTGTGTGTTGTTTAGCAATATAACAGGGATGCTATGATGCAACTAGCTCAAAAGTGGAAAAATTACACATGTTTTTAGGGTCTCAGCTTTGGGCTGTTACACCCAAGTCTCAGCCTACGGTTTCCCTCTCGAGCATTGGACGGAGGGCGGGATTCGCACAGCCTTCCGACCCATCGGTAGTGTCTGCTGCATTGACCCCCTCTGCCTCAATGAGCTTGATTTTTCTGCTGTGCGCCTCGTGATCCATCTGGAACACGAGGATGCGGTTCCTCTCACCCTGCTGGTTCGCGATTTTGAGGGAGAAACCACCACGGAGGTGACCCTGGAGGTCATCCGCTCGTGGCTCTCGGGCGGCACTTTCTCCCACGACGGCCACTACCCCGGCGGTGGTGGGGACACGCCGCGCCGTGGTGGCGACGGCTCTCCGCCGCCACGCCGCGGTGGCATGGATGACATCGACGAGGACTCCATCATCGACATCTCCTCCGACTCGAGCTCTCCGCCCGACGGTGGGCCTCCTGCTTGGGCTGCTGCTGGGCCTGCTGTCGGGGCTGCTGACGGGCGTGGTGCTGGGCCTCCTGTGGGCTCCAGCCCAATGGAGCTCTGGAGCCGTGTCGTCGCTCGCCGTGCTAGCTCGATGGGCCCCGCGCAGGCCCGTGACGGATCTGGCCCAACTGCTGGGGCCTCCATTGTTGTTCTCTGGGACAAAATTCTGGCCCGCAGGCTTGCGGCCCAGTTCCCCGAAGAGGAGCTGTGTGCTGATCAGGTACTTGGCCAACTAGACCCTCCTCCTGTTTTTTTCTATCTACTTTTTCTCGATCTATCGATTCTTCCTCTGACCCTGACCCCGAACCCCTTCTGCTCCAGTGGTACGACTCCATCGTCGTTCCGGCCTCGCCCTTAATCTCCGGCGACCTGGCGCCGACGGCCGAGGCTACTGTTGTGTCACCTCCCACGCAGCCCCCGGCCTCCCATGTCTTCTCCAGGCATGGCGACGAGCACGAGGACGCCGTCCGCAAGCAGCGCGTGTGCCGCAAGCGTGCGGCTGACTCTGCCTTCAAGGCGCGTCGCAGCGACCGCCTCGCCGCCAAGGAGCCTCCGCTCTTCTGCGACATGCTGACGAGGGCCAAGGAGGCCAAGGCCTCCCGCTTCAACACCTCCAAGGGCTCCCCCCGCCTCCGCGCGGCGGTGGCCCGTCTCAGCCTCAACGACTCCATCCCCGACGCCGTCCCTCTGCCGCTGCTGCAGGCGCTTGGCGCCCCGTGCGGCGTGGACCCAGCTGCCCTTTCCGCGGGCGGCTCGGCGACGGCGAGTGCACCATGATTCAGCTCCTTGCGTGGAGGGCTCTCGTCCGTGTGCCACTGGTTGTAGTGGCTGACAGAGCCCGTCCTTGCCGCCGCGGCGGCCGCTGCTGTTTCTGTACCCCTAGAACTCCCGTCCGTGTGCCTTTTAGGCTGGAGTTCTGTAACTTTTTGCAGGGGTTTTGCTTCAGAGGCTCGGCACTAGGCCCCCTCTCGTTTATTTCCTTTCCCATCGCTGTTAGCTTAATCTCGGCCGCTGGCCCGTATCGTTGGTGCTGTAACCTTCCTTAATGCAGACAAGATCTTTCCTTTTTGAATCGTGGAACCTTCGTGGACTTGGTGATTCTGATAAATGTGAGGTAGTGCACGCTGATCTCTCTGCAGTTAAGCCTAATATTCTAGCGATCCAGGAAAGCAAACTCTCGCTTATCTCTCCTAGTAAAGCCGCATCCTTCCTTCCCTCCTGTTTGCGTAACTACGAATCTGTTGATGCCTTGGGCTCGGCCGGTGGAATTGTTACCGCTTGGGACTCTAGCCTTTTCTCCCGCATCTCCTCTATCTCTAATACGAATGTTCTCTCCATCGATTTCGAGTTGTGTGCTGATACTTCTAGATTTTGGTTTTCCAACGTTTATGCTCCTTGTGTCCACGCCGATAAAGCCGCCTTTCTTATCCACCTTAAGACCCACGAACCCGAGGACGACATCCCTTGGATTATTTGCGGAGATTTTAATCTTTGCCGTGACGCCGACGACCGTAACAACGACAACCTTAATGCTGCGGAAGCCTCCCTTTTTAATGACTGCATTAATGACCTAGCCCTCATCGATCTCCCCCTTCGCGACAGACGCTACACCTGGTCCAACGGTCGTTCTTCCCCCACCCTTATCCGCCTAGATCGCTTCCTTATCAACAACGCCTAGAACAGCCTGTTCCCCTCCTCGACCCTCTCCTCCCTAACCCGCGACACCTCAGATCATGTTCCCCTCCTAGCCACCATCTCCTCCGCTGTCCCGCGCTCTTCCATTTTTAGATATAACCGCGCTTGGGGTCTTCATCCCTCCTTCCGTGCCTCTGTCACGAACGCTTGGCGGACCACCTCCCGTCCGGATGCCACTGCCCGTCTCGTCGCCAGGCTGCGGCGGTGCCGGCTGTGCTGCAAAACCTGGACGCAGAAGTGTGCCCCCTTTGCCCAACGAGAAACCGATGCCCGCATCGTTATTGATATCCTGGACTTCCTAGAAGAAAACCGCCCTCTCTCTACCATGGAATCTCGTCTTCGGGTCCTCACAATTGAGGCTATGCACCTGTCTATTAAGGAACGTTGGGTCCACTGGAGAACTCGTGCAAAAATTCGTTTCGCCTGGAAGGCGACGAGAACACAAGTTTCTTCCATGCGCTCGCCTCTTGCCGCAAACGTCAAAACAACATTCCCGTCCTTGATTTTCAGGATGCTACCTTCACGGATCACCCCAACAAAGCCCGCGTCCTAGATATCTTCTACCGGTCCCTTCTCGGAACTCCTTCAACCTGTGCCTGGAACTTCGACATTTCTTCTCTCTACCCCAATCACAACAACCTCCCGTCGTCCCTCAGCGCCCCTTTTTCTTCGTCGGAGATTGTCGACGCCCTAGCAAGGATGAACAAGGACTCTAGCCCCGGACCTGACGGGTTTGGGCCGTCTTTCTTTTCCACCTTCTGGACCACCGTTGCCGCGGATGTTACAGAAGTTTTTGCCAACTTCCACCAGCGATCTTCTGACATGTCCCGCATTAACCGTGCTTACCTCGTCCTCCTCCCAAAACACGAGGCGGCGAGATCGCCTTCTGACTTCCGACCCATCTCTCTCCAAAATTGTATTGCCAAAATGATCACCAAAGTACTCACCACTCGCCTCCAGGACTCCATCCACGCACTGGTTGATCCTGACCAAACTGGCTTCCTTTCTGGGCGTCGCATTTCCGAAAACATCGTCTACGCGGCTGATCTCGTCCGAGCTTGCCACCTGCGCAAGATGCCCACCATGGTTTTCAAGATTGACTTCTGGAAAGCCTTCGACTCCGTCAACTGGACTAGCCTCATCGCCATTCTGCGCGCCCGGGGCTTCGATGACCTCTGGTGTAATTGGATGATGGACATCCTTGCCTCCGGGCACACTGCCGTTGTTCTCAACGGCGTCCCCGGATCCTGGATTAGGTGCAAGAACGGTCTCCGGCAGGGAGACGCCCTCTCCCCTTATCTCTTCATCATCGTTGCGGATGTCCTCCAAAAACTTATCCGCCAGGCGCACTCTCTTCACGGGCTCAACCATCCCACTGACGCTGCGTTACCCCCCGCTGTACTTCAATACGCGGACGACACCCTTATCATCTGTAAAGGTGATCTCCACTCTGCCCAACGCCTCAAGATCATCCTAGATGACTTTGCATCGGCCACAGGCCTCGCCATCAACTTCCATAAATCATGCTTCGTCCCCATGCATCTCGACAGAGACCTCACTACCGCAATCGCCACCTCCCTTGGATGCCCGGTTTCCGGCTTCCCCCAACCTTACTTAGGACTCCCCCTTTCCCCCACTAAACTTCCCCTCTCAGCCTATTCCTCCCTCATCTCTTCTTTCGACCGACGCCTCTCTGGTTGGAGCGCTATGCTTCTTTCCTCGGGGGGGAGACTTGTGCTTTGTAATGCTGTTTTAAATAACCTTGCTACTTATTTTATGTGCTCTTTTCTTTTGCCCCGTGGTGTTGTTGAAGCGATTGACAGAAGGCGCCGTGCCTTTTTTTGGACTGGAAAGGATTCTTGCTCTGGGGCTCGTTATCTAATGGCTTGGGAGAAGGTTTGTTTGTCTACGCAGGTTGGTGGCTTCGGAATGCAGGACCTTCGTCGGCAGAACCTCGCCCTCCTCATGAACTTCGTCCATAAGCTTCTCCAGCGAGAGGAGCTACCGTGGAAGGACTGGTTTTGGCGGTCCTACGGGCGCGATTTGGGTGACACCTCTACTTCCCCATCCTACCTAGAAAACATTCTTCACCTCTGTCTTCCCTCTTACCGTACTCTTACCACATCCACCGTCCACGATGGGGTCCACACCTCCTTTTGGCACGACAGATGGACGTCTTCCGGCACGCTCGCGGCCTTGTTCCCAACGATTTTCTCCCACTGCCTCCGACCTAACATTTCCGTCTCCGCTGCTTGTGCTTCTGGCCTGACCTTCCAGCCAAGGCTTTCTTCGGCTGCGGCCTGTGAGCTGCAAGAGGTGCTCGGTATCATTGCGTCCACTTCACTTACCGAGGGAGAGGACCATCGCACCATGCGTTGGGGGGCAGAGTCTTCGTTCAGCTCTCGCGCCGTCTACGCCTGCACAGCCCCTGTTGGCATCACTGATGGCCGCTCGGTCGGCTGCTGGAGCTCGCGCCTCCCTCCCAAAATCAAAATTTTCTGTCTTCTTGCGGGTTCCGACCGCCTTAGCACTCGCTACAACCTCCACTACAAAAACTGCGCCCCCTCTTCCTCTTGCGCTTCTTGCAATGCTCCCGAGACTACTCGCCACCTGCTCTTCGACTGTGCCGTCGCTCGGGCGACTTGGAGACGCCTCGGCTGCACCATCTCGGACAACACCTCCGTCTGGGACCTCGCCGCGCCGATCGCGGCCAACACGGCGGCATGGGAGCTGTGCTCTGCCGCCGTCCTCTGGCAACTGTGGAAGGCCAGAAACGATGTCGTCTTCAACAACATCTCATGCTCTGCCTCGGACATTCTTCGTCGCGCGTCCGCAGACCTAGCCGTGTGGTTGCACCGGTTGCGAGCTGACGACAGGGGCTCCTCCGATGCCCTTCGTAGCTTCCTCTTACTTTGTGCCTCCTCGTGACTTGCTAGTCGTGTACTCCCCCCCCCCCCCCCCCCCCCCCCCCCCCCCCCCCCCCCCCCCCCATGATGTTTGCTGCAACTTTGTAACCATTGGACCCATTTTGAAGGGTCGGCTCGAGTAATAATAACAAGCGGTGGGGAAAAATCCCCCCCGTTATTCTCGAAAAAAATTAATTATCAAAACCACACGTGGATACTACATGCCCTTTCACCGGTACTGTATATTCGAGGGTGTAAATCAGATCAAATTTCACTTTTATATCCGTACGAGGGTACATTGGGGGAGTTACCAAAAAGATCTTATTTTTTCATTCGTCCATAGTTAAAAGTATAGTTTCTTCTTCTTACATATTTTTTTTAGAAGATCTTGTTTTTACATTAGCCCATAGTTGGCTAGAGACGTAAGGGCCCAGGCCACTACAGAACCTATCGCGCGGCACCACAACGAGTTGCTCAGCCCATGGGCACCCGAGGCCCACACTGTCACATCCCACTCCACACACGGCTCGACGTCATCCTAGTTACTCACCGCCGTGCGCTGCTGCCGACGCCGCCAGCAGCTCGGTAATCATAAATCATGCCACCGCCGCCGGGTCTTCATTGCTTCCTCTTTCCATCCAAGCCGGCTATAGGATCAGACCGGGACCCTATCGCGCCGTCGAGGACATCCTCCGCGGATTTCCCCTTGCGCCGCCATCCGCCCCGGCGGCGTCGGGCAGCCACCATCGCCGCGAGCTATTCACTCGGACCTCCAGCTGACGGTAACCCATTTCTGAGCATCTTTCCGTTCCAGCTTTTATGGTGTTCTCCTACTTCTTTCTAAACACAAGCTTCCTGTGTGAGTCTGTCAGATTGCCTTGCAAGCTCGAACTCCCCCACACAGCCGCTGCACATTGGTGGCCGTGCAGAATTGGATGGCCACCGGGCTGACACGGGGTCCTTCCATCGATGGTTGCAAGCTGCCACAGGTTGTTTTCTCGAGAAGTCGACATTACTAACAGTAGAGCCGAAACTATAGACTCCTAGATATTTCTTGATGTGCGACTCCACACGGAGACCAGCACACAATGCTGAATAATACTAACTCTTGCACCTTGTGTGGTCCTGGAATCATCAGCGTCGGGGGAAGCTGGACGTTCAACTCGTGCAGATGTGATGACTGATGAGCTAATTTTCAACAGAAACCACACAAGTCAGAGCAGCGTTTCCACCCTTGCTACCTCCTGGCGTCAGATCATCCACGAGTCCAAGAAACCAATGCTAACCATATTTTCTCCAACACAACACTTAGCATCTCCTTCTCCTTCCTTGCCTCCGTCTGGAGAGTGGAGAATCCTTCTTTCTTTGCCCTTCACAAGCAGGCATGACGCCTCTCCCTGTTTTTATCCTCCTATCACTGATTTGTTTCGGCAAATCTGATGACCGCCTTACTCCTGCCAAGCCATTCTCCACCGGCGACAAGCTCGTGTCGAGCGGTGGTGTCTTTGCTCTCGGCTTCTTCTCCCCGACAAACTCTACTGCAAACTCGTACATCGGCATATGGTACAACAACATCCCCGAGCGTACATATGTGTGGGTTGCTAACCGCGACCGCCCGATCACAGGTAGTTCTCCCGGGAATTTGGTTCTAACCAACAACTCTGACCTTGTCCTATCTGACTCCAAAGGCAGCACTCTCTGGACAACCATGAACAACATCACATCCCGGACCACCGGAACTGCTGCTATACTGCTGGACTCTGGGAACTTGGTCGTCCGGTTGCCAAACGGAACGGACATATGGCAGAGCTTCTTTTATCCAACTGACACAATCCTCCCCGGCATGACTTTGCCGCTGAGCACAAACGATCATCTGTACACGCGCCTCGTTGCTTGGAGGGGCCCTAATGACCCAACCACCAGTGACTACTCCATGGGCGGTGACTCTAGCTCGGACCTTCAGGTTATCATCTGGAATGGAACGAGACCGTACTGGCGCAGATCTGCATGGGATGGTGCATTGGTCTCTGCCCTGTATCAAAGCAGCACTGGCTTCATCTTGTCTCAAACAATTGTCAACAGAGGGGGTTTGTTCTACATGACGTTTACGGTCTCCGATGGCTCTCCAAGCATGCGCATTATGCTGCAGTATACAGGCATGTTTCAGTTCCTGGTGTGGAACATCACCTCATCTTCTTGGGTGCCTTTCATACAGCGACCCAGTCCTATTTGTGACCGTTACGCCTATTGCGGCCCGTTTGGCTACTGCGATGGCACTGAAACGGTTCCGAAATGCAGCTGCCTCAGTGGGTTTGAGCCTAATGGTGTTAACTTCTCCCAAGGGTGCCGGAGAAAGGAGGAACTGAAATGTGGTGGTGGAGATAGTTTCTCGACCTTGAGTGGCATGAAGACACCCGATAAGTTCGTGTACGTAAGGAACACAAGCTTTGACCAATGCGCAGCAGAGTGCAGCCGTAGTTGCTCTTGCTCCGCGTATGCTTATGCTAACCAAAGAAATGGCAGCACAACAGTCGACCAGTCAAGGTGCTTGATTTGGTTGGGAGAGCTTGTTGACACTGGGAAGTATAGTGATGGTAGTGGCAAGAACTTGTACCTCCGTCTTGCCAGTTCAACAGGTACTTATCTTTCTTCATGTGCCTATTGATTGTACGGTGTAATCAATGCCTTTTATGTTGAATGCTAGATGCCGTTAGGCGTTAGAAGGACAATCACGATAAAAAATAACACTAGCCAGAAATGGATGTTAAATTTTGAAAGTGTCATTCTCTTGCTGGACTATATTTCTGGTTTTCTGCAGCTGACAAGGGGAGTAATGTACTGAAGGTTGCACTCCCAGTATTGGCTAGTCTGCTGATACTCACATGCATCTTCCTTGTGTGGATGTGCAAGTCAAAAGGTAGATCAAGATTTACCTGACTTTTCATTATACAATCTTCATGAGGTATCCGTAATTAACTATATTGATATGAAAGCATTCCTGACAGCCAAACGACGAATCAAGGAAATTCAGAATAGGCGTACAGTACAACATTCTAAAAAATCCAAGCCCAACGAACTTGACAATGAAAATATAGAACTTCCATCATTTTGCTTCAAAGACATTATTACTGCAACTGACAATTTCGCGGATTTCAACGTGCTTGGGAGAGGTGGTTTTGGAAATGTTTACAAGGTAACAAGAGGTTTTAGCTTGATAATCTTCGTAGGAGTTTATTTTTGCTATTATCTAATTCAGTTGAAGAATCCCGTGCTGATGTAGGGATTGTTTGGAGGTGGCAAGGCTGTTGCTATCAAAAGGCTTAGTAAAGTTCTGGGCAAGGAGCCGACGAGTTCAGAAATGAAGTGGCTCTGATCGCCAAATTGCAGCATCGGAACTTAGTCAGGCTTCTTGGTTACTGCACTCATGAAGATGAGAAGTTACTAGTCTATGAATATTTACCTAACAAAAGCTTGGATGCCTTTCTTTTTGGTATGTTCTGACTTATGGTCACAGCTCGCAAAATATTTTTAGATTAACTGAATTCATGATGACTGACGATGCATTTCATTTTGTACTGGTCTTGGAAGATGCTACAAGAAATTATGTGCTTGATTGGCCGACCCGGTTCAGGGTAATTAAAGGGATAGCAAGAGGTCTTCTTTATCTCCACCAAGATTCAAGGTTAACAATAATTCATAGAGATCTCAAAGCAAGCAATGTCTTGTTAGATGCAGAAATGAACCCTAAAATATCAGATTTTGGTATGGCAAGGATCTTTGGAGGAAATGTGCAGCAAGCGAACACTATCCGCGTTGTTGGGACATAGTAAGTGATATATATGAACCACCAGCTAAGGCTTAACATGGTAATTTCGTACAGATTAATTAATAAATGTCTTTGAATGATTCAAACAGTGGTTACATGTCTCCTGAATATGCAATGGGGGCTCCTTTTCTGTCAAGTCTGACACATATAGCTTTGGTGTTCTACTGTTGGAGGTTGTAAGCGGGCTGAAGATCAGTTCATCCCATCTCATAATGGACTTTCCAAGCCTTATAGCTTATGTAAGTACACGAAAAATCCAAAATAATCTAGTTTTCGACAACTAAAACACTCATATAACTTGATGATTTCGTTGGTTTAGGCGTGGAGCTTATGGAAAGATGCAAATGCAAGAGAACTGGTGGACTTGTCCATCGTCGATAACTGTCCAGTTCAAGAAGTTCTGCGATGTATCCATATTGGTCTATTGTGTGTTCAAGACGATCCAAATGATAGGCCACTCATGTCATCCGTTGTGTTCATGTTAGAAAATGAAACAGCTCCGCTTCCTGTTCCTAGGGAACCCTTATATTTTAGGCAACAGAAAAATGAAACTGAAGAACAAAGAGATAACCTGCAAATATCTCTAAATGACATGACCATGACAATGCAAGAGGGGCGTTAAATGTTTAATTTCAATGTTTTCCTTCTGTAAACGTCTCCAATTCGTACATTTGAACCATTCAGCAATTATTGTTCCTACGGACAATAAATAATCCAGTGAATCACATAATACCCGATGAGTGTTTATTTTCATATTAGGTCTCCATACTTTGTGAACTTCACTAGTTTCTGTATTTTTTTTCACCTTGTCAAGTGGAAGAGGCTACCTTATCATGCGTGGATTACAATTTATGCAGTATTTTCTCTTCATGAATTTTCTGAATCCAGGCTTCCTCAGTTAGTGAATGGATCTGAAACTCTGAATGGCTCTGTTGGTAACAAGGCTGCTAGAAGTTCCATGTTTTTTTCTGAGCTGGCATGTGCAGTGCATCTTTCTACGAACTCCACTTTTTATCTTATGTTGCTAGTGGCAAGTAAGCTAAGTTTACACGCCTGAAGTCTTCTACTAATGTTGTATTCATCTAGATAGAGTGGCCGAAACTTCAGGCATAAAAACTGCTGGAAGTTCAGGTCCAGCCTAAAGGGAAAAGTCAGAAAAGTGAGGCTTCTGTAGTTTTTTTTTAAACGAACAGCAGGCGCTCTGCTTTTGCATTATTAGAAGAGAAGGAACGAACAACCGGATTTACAACTCAACTCCACACTCAAGTTCCGAACAACACCTGAACTTGTATACACACTGGGCAACATGCCCTTACCGGGCCTAAACTAACGGCCAGGTAGTAACACTAAATCAGTATCCCCTCTAACTTGGCTGGCCACCGAAGCGGCAGTCGAGAACTCGTTCTGAAAAATTCTCCTCCCTCGCTCATTCCACACATGCCAGAACACGTAAACAGCAATGGAGATCTCCTCCTTGCGCTGCGTAATATTTGGCCTTTGTCTTGCCCGACTCCACCATTCCCCAACTGAATTGGAAACTTCCAAAAGCTGCACCATCTCCGGTCTTGATCCACTGAAATGCCTCCAAACTTCCTTGGCAAAGCGGCAGTGCAGCGCTAGATGCTCAGCGGTTTCAAAGTGCAGATTGCACAAACAGCAGGCATCATCATGAGGCCACACTCGGTCCCGAAGACGATCAGCGGTCCAGTTTCGGTTTTGAAGCAGCAACCAAAAGAAAAATTTCACCTTGCCTTCAGCTTTGATTCCCCAAGCCATCTCAAGGTTCGGCTGCTTGATGCGACCCACAAATTGGGCGGCGTAAGCAGACCGCGCTGAGTACAGACCATCTGAAGTAAGTGTCCAAGCTGGATCAAATTCCAAATCACCAAGAATTGATCGAGCCGCTCTTCAGAGGCTTCTGTAGTGAATCTCTCGGTATCTATCTGGAAGGTAGGAAGGCCCTTTCAAGTGATCTTGGACCTCTAAGACATTAAATCCCAGCCTAACTCCCGTGCGTTGCTACGGGAATGCATGAATCACCATGTTTTTTAATTAGTTCGCATTGTTTATGTTTATCCCTATGAGCATACCACTCCTTAGTCCTTAACATGTTGCCTCTTATGGTTTTTCGGATCCATAACTGTTGCAGACTCCATGACATAGGTTACAAACTCCATGACAACGTTTTCCCTCCATTACTAAGCCGATTGTCCATATAATCTATGTTTTTCCATAAAGTGCATTTTGCTCCCGAGCACCAGTGATCTTGGTATTTTTGAAAAATCGGAAAAAATATTTATAGGTTTAAAAAAACAGAAAACAAATCCGGATCTAGAACAATGATGTATCCCACAAACGTATCAAATATCAACTTCAAATATTTTGTATTCTGTACTACACAAAAATGACAAAATCTGATAAATTTTTAGATTTGAAAATATACATATTCAGATCCACATTTTTGTCTTTTTGTGTAGCTTAAAATACAAAGTATTTGAAGTTTATGTTTTACACGTTTGTGGAATACATCATTGGCTACATCCAGGATATTTTTCAGATTTTTTTGAAACTTAAAAATATTATTTTTGATTTTTTTAAAACAGCAGGATCACTGGTGCTCGGGAGCACGAAATCTCCGCATAATGTGATTTTGGCCACTCAGATCATGTTTCCAGAAATTCATTCCAAGATTGCAGCCTAACTCATTCAGAATCATATATACTTCCTCTGAAACTCCCCAAATCACATTCAAAATATTTAGCTTTTCCATTTGCACCACCGCTTTTGTCATTCAGGTCAATTGTGATGGTCCTGTAACTTTTAGAAATTCTTTTCAAAAGACATGCCTTCAGTATATCCATGGTACTGCTGAAGATCAAGAAAAAGGCGTTGAATTTTACTGTAGGTCTCTGGACGATATGGTGTTGAACTTTGTCTTGCATGCTGGCTTTATGAGGTCGATCATTACACTAACATAGTGTGTTGAGCTCCATGATGGTAGTTTTCATCGAAGGTGGAAAAAGAGTCAAATTCAAAGGTTAACACTAGTTTTTTTCGTGGCAACAAAACAGAGTCAAATTTCGATGAAAAGTACACAAAGTCTCTTATGTCCAAGAACAGAACAATTCAGAGGTTCAACTCATATCCATGCCACAGGAAATGGTGGGCTGAGTACAAAATAAGTACACCGTTCATATATGATGTATCTATTCGAAGTACTTTATTGCGGTTTTTTAAGAACAAATGATTTTATACCAACCATTCCACTACGAGTCTTGGATGTTCAGTTTTCTATGAAAAACTAGTGCTTTACTCTTTTTACTTCGACAACCATCCACACGGGTAAACTCGGCAAGACCTAAAAGTGTACTAGATAATGGTGCGCTGCCACCAAAGTGTAAAGCTTGTTGCTAGGGCAAGACTGCTGTGCTCAAACAGACAAGTCTCAGTGCAAGAGTGCGGGTTGATTATCAGTCGTTTGAGACACTCTCGGTACACCGAACTTGCCTGAATTTCGTACCAGGATTTGCTCGTGGTTTTGAATTTTGTCACTTTATCCCCGAAAAGAACACAACTGCTGGCTATGCTGGAGTGATTTTTACCTGCTGCAGCTGAGTATGTTTTTTTAGATAAAGGGATTTTATTACTTAAAAGGTTTAAGTATTACACCCGGCCTCTGCATAGCTAAGATGCACACAGCCACCAGTTCACCAGAATCCAGAACGGCATAAAATAAAAAAGGCGAATTACATATCACAATGAGAAATTGTAGATCCGCCTAAGGTGGTGGTAGGTCTATCCGGAGACTATGTTGCAATCCATGCCGGGGGAATAACTCCCTGGCCGCAGCCTCCAGCCTCGACGCCACCTCCAAAAATAAATCTCGGTGTTCCGCACGCTGCAGTGCCGACCATGCTCGTAGTGTAGCTGTACACCGATAGATAACCTGCATAACAGAAGTATTTTTATCGTTAAAAACCTTGTCATTTCTACATAGCCACAGCGACCAAATAACGGCAATCGCGCCCATCCTACTGAATAGTTTAAACCTAGGATCCACTCCATTTAACCAGCTGCCAAAAATATTTGCAACGGAACACGGAGGATGTAAGGTAGAACCTATCTGGATGGCTGACCATATAGACCTGGCTAACTCGCATTGGAAGAATAAGTGCGTAATAGTCTCGTCATGATGACAGAAGACACACTTTTTACTTCCGTGCCAATTGCGCTTGGCAAGGTTGTCTTTTGTAAGAATTACTCCTCGACGAAGATACCACGCAAAAACTTTAGTTTTTAGTGGTATCTTCATCTTCCAAATTTTGTTATTATCCCTACTATCGACCGGTACTTCAGGAAGAATTAGTGCTCTATACATCGAATCAACCGAGAATTTACCATTCTTAGTAAGATTTCATTGAAATTTATCTGGACCTTCCAACAATTGGATTGATTCCAGTCGAATGAGCAAAGCATTCCAGGATGCTTGTCTTGTTCCAAATAAACTTCTTCTGAACGAAACATCCGGTGGGTAGGAACCCAACACCTTCGCGATCGTGTCGCTTTTGTTTCGTACAACAGAGTATAGAGCCGGATATTGTTCTCGGAGAGTCGATTGGCCTAACCATTTATCCTCCCAGAAACGAATTTCCGATCCATCCCTAATTGAGAATGATCCTTGTGGGAAAAAGAACTTCTTTGTAGCCATGAGGCCAGACCAGAAGTGTGAATCTCCAGGTTTCCATTGAACCTGGGAAACAGCCTGTTCTCCCACATACTTTCTCCTAAGGAGGGTTTGCCAAACTCCTTCCTCCGATAGGAGTTTGAATAGCCATTTACCTAGCAGGGCTCTATTCTTAACCTCAAGGTCATGAATTCCGAGCCCACCTTGGTCTTTAGGGCTGCAAACCACACTCCATTTAGTCAGTCGATATTTTTTCTTCTCACAATCCCTTGCCAAAAGAATCTAGACCGGAAGTAATCCAATCGTTTTAAGACTCCTTTGGGCAATTGGAAGAAAGAAATCATATACAGTACCATGTTCGTTAGTACCGAGTTTATGAGAACCAATCTTCCACCCAGGGATAAGAGTTTGCCTTTCCAGCTATTTAAACGTAGTTGAAGTCTTTCCTCCACCTTTTTCCATTCAGCATTTGTAAGTCTCCGATAATGAATCGGAATACCCAAATAGTTGATAGGAAATTGACCTTGCTCACAGCCAAAAAGTTCAGCATACAAGGCGGCGTTTTCTCGAGCCTCGCCAAAGCAAAACAATTCACTTTTATGGAAATTAATCTTAACACCCGAAAGTTGCTCGAAGGCTGATAAAATCAGCTTTAGATTACGAGTTTTTTCGATATTATGATCCATAAAAAGAATTGTATCATCGGCATATTGAAGAATCGATAAACCACCATCAACAAGATGTGGAATCACTCCTTCAAACTGACCCTCAGATTTAGCACGTTCAATCAAGATAGCCAACATATCAGCCACTATATTAAATAGTACTGGCGATAATGGGTCACCTGTCTGAGGCCTTTTTTCGTTTGAAAGTATTTGCCAGTGTCATCGTTGACCTTAATGGCTACACTTCCTCCCGAAACAAAGCTATTTACTAACGCGCACCACTCAGAAGAAAAACCTTTCATTCTGAGGGTCTGTTGAAGGAAAGACCATTTGACTTTATCATAACCTTCTCAAAATCAATTTTAAGAATTACCCCATTCAGCTTTTTCCTATGTAGTTCGTGAACTGTTTCATGTAGGATCGCAACACCATCCAGGATGTTGCGGCCTTGCATAAACGCCGTCTGAGACGGACGAACCACATGATCTGCCACACTGTTCAGGCGAATCGTAGCCGCTTTGGTAAATATTTTAAAACTAACGTTAAGGAGGCATATAGGTCTAAATTGTTGAATTCTTTCTGCCTCATTAACCTTAGGTAATAAAATTATCTCACCAAAATTGAGACGAAACAACTCCAGTTGTCCATTGTGGAGACAGGCGAACAGTTGAAGTAAATCAAACTTGATAACATCCCAAAAGTTCTGGTAGAACTCAGCCGGAAAACCATCAGGTCCAGGAGATGTATATGTTTCATTTGGAAAACCGCCTTTCTCACTTCTTCCTCTGAGTAGAGTTTAGTGAGAAGACTATTTTCCTCGTCTGAAACCTGGGGTATATCCTCTGTTCGAGATTCATCCAAAGTGAAGTCGCCTTCCTCTGGGTCACCGAACAGGCCTTTGTAGTAATTTGTAATGTACGACTTTAGTTGTTCGTGGCCCTCAATCGTTCCTTCATCCTGAACTAGAGAGTGAATACGCTTTTTGCTATGTCTGCCATTGGCAATACTATGGAAATAGCGAGTATTCGAATCTCCTTCTAAGATGAATTGAGTTTTAGAACGTTGATACCATTTTAACTCCTCCTCTCGCAGTAGATTCGCTATCTGTGCATTGGATTGGCTCTTTAGCTCAATCTCTTGCGCGGATAGTATCCGAACTTCTGCTAATGCTTCTAGAGCATCAATTATGGAGGAAAGTCGCACATTTTCTTTTTTAAGTAAACCAGTAGTATGACGAGCCCAACCAACGAGGTAAGTGCGTAAAGCACGTATTTTATTGTTCCACCGCTGGATAGGCGAATACAGCTGCTGAGTATGTATGATCCTACCGAACTGCAACTAGGATATTCCTTCAGAGATAACCATTTATGGTAACTGGCTTAGTTGGTGCCCATCAGGAGTGCGACGTAGACTACATAATAAGAAACACACAGAAGAATATGCCTGTGTAGAACTCACGCATGCTAATAATCCACTACTACAGAATTGAATAAGTTAACCTGAATGATTCTGGCAATATTAAGAGGAAAAAGACACGCATGCGCACATTCTGGAAGCCCTACTTAATAGTACCAAAACATGTGGTTACATTCAAAAGAGAAAGCCAGCAAAAGGTAACCGCTGAGATCAATCAAAGAGAGATCGATGCCACTTTTATTTGGTACAATCTATAGAGAACTAAAAACCTGCTACAGACAGACTTTGTTGATCCATCAGTGAATTTAAAGCACTAAACGTACCATTAATAAATCCTTAGACACAACTGCTCAATGATGCAAAACCTAACAACCAATCATACGAACGAACCCGGTCGACGATCAGCACGACATAATTCAGTAGTCCTCTCAGCATGCTAGCTGGTCCCTTAATTAATTAGCTGATAGATTATTCCCTGATGAACCTGAAGAATGAATCCAAGTCTTCAAGCACTCATTCCAAAGGTTCATCTAGCTAGCCACTAGCTACCTTCCTTCCTCGACTATCCATTACATATCATGCATGATACTTCATAGGCTATTAGATAACTCATTAGGATCAAGGAACATCGTCAGCTCGGATTGATCTGTGCTTGTGCAGCTTCTGATCGATCGGAGCTGAGTTGAATCCGCGGTTTCGTCTACCTAAACTGGGCGCCAAACGGAGTCCAGAAGTCGACGGGCACGTCGCTGGCCACCGCGAACGTGCTCGATATCGGCACCAAGCACAGCCCGCGGCCCTTGAGTGAAACCTCGCCATCCTTGGACGATTTGTCAGGACTAGCACTCGAGCTCTGAAACAAAACACAAAGCACATGCGTGAAAGCTATCAGACACACTTGACCAGGAGACGGCCGGCAATGCAAAGTGATAGCAAAGCGTGCAGCAGCAGCAGCCACTACACTGACAAGTATATATGCTAAGTGTGCATACAAACCTTGAGGTAGTGTGGCACTTGATGCTGATGATGGCCGCTCTTCAGGTATGGAGCGCTGAGCCCCTGCATGGGTTCAGAAACAAGAAAATGTTCAGTTCAGCTCGGTCTCCAATCGATCGATCCAGTCTCCTGGTCGATGATTCCTTGTGAGGAAACCGATAGAGCTCGTGCGAGCGTGCAAGCGTGACCCAGGTGCCATGATTAAAGCGTTGGGGAATCGTGTGTGTGCTTGGTAGGAGTACTTGGCAAGCACATGCATGCATAGAGAGGACGACTTACACCAACTTGGTCGTGGAGGAACTTGATGTACTCGATGGTCTCGTGCAGCACCGACGCCGTATCCGTCTGCACGCACGCGCAACGAGAAATATATGTCAAGATTTAGATACCATGTTGTGTTTGGGTTAGATCCTCGAAAGGAGGATAGAAAAGAAACAGCTCTTTTGCAGAGAAGATGATACCATGTTGTGGCTCCAACTTCCAAGCAGTACGTACTGGTTTAGTATGTAATAATATGTTCATGTAATGCACATTGGACATGAAAAGCCTAGCTAGGTTGTTCACCTTTCCGAAAGGAGAGACGAGCTGCTGGAGTGCTGTGATCCTGTCCCCTAGCTTCTCCTTCCTAACCTGGAATTGTGTTGCACAACTTTATCAATAAACGCATCGATATGGGTCTATGTGATATCAAATAATGTATGCATGAAGTTTTACGTCCTCTAAGTTAACCATGCATTCATGGCATATAGATTGAATGTCAGATGTACCTTGAAGGTTGGCAATGACGACGGCGTCTCCATCCTCGGTTTCTTGAACGCCGGCTCGCCGGTAGCCTTCTTGCTGGTGATTGAACTGGAGTCTCCTACTCCTTCTAGCACATTCTATACATATATGTGTAGATAACTAGGGTTAATTACAGTCAGCCACCTACGTAGTACATAGCATGCGTATGCTCCCACTAGCATCATCAAACTAATTAATTACTGATGGTGCCATGGAATATTTTCATCTACTTAGCACGAACCTTTAGTGCAAGGTTTGCCCTTTCACGTGGTACCGGTGTTGGAATAGCTAGTTATGTATCACATATGGTATGAGTGCGTGTGTTTACCAAACTCTAGGAACCGACATTGTATAGGAGTTGTATTAGGTTTCTTCTAGATTTGGTCACGCCTGTACCACTATATATGTACACCATATGAGATCAATACGATTGTCTTGCTCTCAATCTTTTCCTACGTTTCTACATGGTATCAGTTTTCGAGTCCTCTTCCTAGGCCTCTCCTTCCGCACTAAACCCTAGCCGCCGCCGCCTCTTCTCTCCATCGCCACCATGAGCGTGACGTCCAAGTCCGACGCCTCCTCCGCCACCAACCCCTTCGGCGATCCCCATGGCGCTGCTGTCTCCTCCGTCACCCTCCAGATGCTGGCTATCCGCAACTACGTCGACGAGGTCCTTGACCTAAAGCAGCCCAACTACACCACCTGGAGCACCCTCTTCATGGTCCACTTCCGCAAGTTTGGTCTTCAAGACCACATCGACGGCACCACCGACGCTCGCAACCGCGTCGACGACATCGAGTGGATGCGGATCGACCACACCATCGTCTCCTGGTTCTACAACACCGTCTCCAAGGACATCCGCGACGTCATCCTCCGCCCATCGGACACGGCATACGGCTGCTGGGTCACGATCTACAACCTCTTCCTCGACAACAGTCTGCATCGTGCCGTCTACGCCCAGCAGGAATTCCATGAGCTCTTCCAGGACGACCGCTCGATCTCCGAGTACTGCCGCCAGCTGAAGATGCTCGCTGACACTCTGCGCGACGTCGGTTCTCCCATCACCGACCAGCAGCTCGTCGTCAAGCTCCTCCGAGGATTACGTGCCGAGTTCGGCCACGCCGTCGCCATCCTCAACGTCCACCCCAAGAACTTCCTCGGCACTCGTTCTTACCTCGAGAACGAAGAGCGTCGTCTCGCCGACCTCGCCAAGCGCGCCGCCTCGCATGCGCTCATGGCCACTCTGCAGCAAGGATCCCGCCCTCCCGCGCCTCACGCGGCTCCTACCCCGGCCCCAGCTGCACCATCTACCGGCGGTGGTTACCGCCCGAAGAAGAAGAAGAACAACGGCGGCCGTCCTCCCACACCGGCTCCTCCCCAGCCCAATGCACCTTGGATGCGGCCACCGGTTGGCACAAACCCATGGACTGGCATGGTCCAGGCTTGGCCCGTGCCCGCTTGGAATCCCTCTGCACCTGGACTCATGGGACCCCGCCCTGGCGTCGCCCCTCCTCAGGCCTACGCCGCCTATGGCGCCGCCCCATACCAGCAGCCCTCTCCACCGGGCGTTCTTCAAGCTTCGCCCTACCAGCAGCCCACTGTTCAGTGGGATCCGCAGCTGTTCGCTGCTCTTCAAGGAGTCCCTCACCCAGCTGCCTACAACGGAGGTGGCGACTGGGTTGTTGACACCGTGCCTCGGCTCATATGACAGCGAATCCTGGTAGTCTCTCTCTCCTTCCTCTTTCTCCTTTTTCCAATCATATTACTGTCGGTAATGGTGCTCGTTTGCCGATCACCCACTCCGGTAATCTCCTTCTTCCTACTTCCGCTTCTCCTTTACGTCTAACCAACGTTCTTTGTTCTCCCTCTTTAATTAAAAATCTTCTATCTGTTCGTGCTCTTACTCGCGACAATCACGTTTCAGTTGAATTTGACCTGTTTGGTTTTTGTGTCAAGGATCTTCATACCCGCCGGGTTCTGCTCCGATGTAATAGCTCCGGTGATCTTTACACTCTTCGCTCCGGCGCCAGCTCCTCTCAACATCACGGTCTTCATGTTTCCAGCGACGCGGACCTCTGGCATGCTCGTCTCGGACACCCCGGCCACAACCACCTTCGTCAAATTTTATCTTCGTTCAATTTCTCTTGTAATAAGACAGCGTCTCATACTTGTCACGCATGTCGATTAGGAAAACATGTTCGATTACCCTTTTCTGAATCAACTACAATTTCTACTTTCCCGTTCCAATTGTTACACTGTGATCTTTGGACTTCTCCGATTGTTAGTAATTCAGGTTTTCAATACTATCTAGTTGTTCTTGATGATCATACTCACTATGTTTGGACGTTTCCTTTACGACGTAAATCTGATGTTTTTGCCACTCTTACTTCTTTTCATGCTTTCGTCCGTACTCAGTTTGGTCGCCCTATTCTTTCTTTCCAAACCGATAACGGTCGTGAGTTCGACAATCATGCTTTTCGCACATTTCTCGCTTCACAAGGCATTGTTTTACGTCTCACATGTCCTTACACCTCTCAACAAAACGGTAGAGCTGAACGCATCTTCGTACTTTAAACGATAGTGTCCGCACCATGCTTTTTCACTCCTCCGTCCCACCAAAATTCTGGCCCGACGCTCTCGCCACGGCATCTCACCTTCTAAATTGTCGTCCTTGTCGCTCACGTCAGAACATCTCTCCCTTCCAACTTCTGTTTGGATCCCCACCCTCCTATACCGATCTTCGTGTTTTTGGGTGTCTTTGCTACCCTAACACTCAATCGACCTCCCCTCATAAACTAGCCCCTCGGTCCATTGCGTGTGTCTTTCTTGGCTACCCACCCAACACCAAAGGATATAGGTGCTACGATCCCGTTTCTCGTCGAGTACTAACCTCACGTCATGTCTACTTCGACGAGCGTGTGTTCCCTTTTCAGCAGGTACCGGACTCCTCCATGGCTTCGACACCTGCCGCCGTCATCCCAAGGGACGACATGCTGCCACTTCTTCCTCAGGCCCTTCCACGACGGACTACACCAGCTGCTGCACCTGCCACGTCACCTGCACCTGCTGGCGGCACGTTCGAGCACACTGGCCCTGCAGCGACACCCGAGCCCGCTGGATCGCCTGCGGCAGACCACATCGCCGAGCCCGATGGGTCGCCTGCTGCTGGATCTTCTACCACGGCAACCAGTTCTGCGGCTTCTTCTTCCACGCAAGGTGGCTCCTCGACAGCGCCGTCCTCCTCGCCTGGTTCGTCGCCTTCGCCGCCCACGCCACCACCAGCTCCTCTCCGCGCCGTGACCCGCTCGATGCACGGGATTCATCGACCCAATCCGCAGTATGCTGGGTTGAATCTTCCTGGGCAACGAGGTCTCCTTGCGACAAGTTCTGCATCATCGTCGAGCTCCTCTCCACCGCCGCTGTCAGCCCTGCCGACTTCCGTCACTGCTGCTCTTCGTGATGACCGGTGGCGCCTTGCCATGCAGGTGGAATTTGATGCACTACAAGCTAATAAAACTTGGGAGTTAGTGCCTCGTCCTCCACGTGCCAATGTCATCTCCGGCAAATGGGTGTTCCGTCACAAGCTTCGACCGGATGGTACACTTGATCGCTACAAGGCTCGTTGGGTAGTCCGTGGTTTTCATCAGCGCCAAGGCATTGACTATGATCAGACATTCTCCCCAGTTGTTAAACCAGCTACAATTCGTGTTGTTCTCCACCTTGCTGCAGCTCGAAATTGGCCAGTACATCAGTTAGACGTGAAGAACGCTTTTCTTCATGGAGAACTTCAGGAGCTCGTCTACGCCGAGCAGCCACGTGGGTTTGTTGATGGCACACGTCCAGAACATGTCTGTCGGCTGGTGAAATCTCTTTACGGACTCAAGCAGGCTCCTCGCGCTTGGTTTCAGCGTTTTCATGATTATGTTCAATCTATTGGATTCACTGCTACACGCTCGGATTCCTCGCTGTTTGTGCTTCGTCGTGGCTCTGACACGGCGTACCTGCTGCTCTATGTCGATGACATTGTTCTTACGGCTTCTTCTACACCACTCCTCAGGCATATTATCGAGAATCTTCACCGTGCTTTCGCCATGAAGGATCTTGGTCCCCTGCACTTCTTTCTCGGTATACAAGTGCAGCGCACTCCAGCTGGTTTCTTTCTGTCTCAGGAGCGCTATGCTGAGGATCTTCTTGACCGTGCTGGCATGCAAAACTGCAAGCCCGCCACCACTCCGGTTGATACGAAGCCCAAGACATCTATTCTTACTGGCGCTCTCGCTAGTGATGCCACTCATTACCGCAGCATCGTCGGAGCTCTCCAATACCTGACGTTGACACGCCCCGATCTTGCATATGCTGTTCATCAGGTCTGCCTTCATATGCATGCTCCACGTGATGCTCATTGGACCCTCGTCAAGCGCATCTTACGCTATATCAAGGGAACCACTGGACATGGTCTTCGTCTCACGGCTTCATCGTCTCATGAGCTGATTGGATACTCTGATGCGGATTGGGCTGGTTGCCCTGACACTCGAAGATCGACCTCTGGCTATTGTGTCTTTCTCGGTGATTCTCTCATCTCTTGGTCCTCAAAGAGACAGCCCACCGTTTCTCGCTCGAGCGCTGAAGCAGAATATCGAGCTGTTGCAAATGTGGTTGCCGATTGCTGCTGGCTTCGTCAACTTCTTGGTGAGCTACACTTTGAGGTTCCCAAAGCTACCGTGGTGTACTGTGACAACATATCTGCTGTCTACCTCACTCAGAACCCCGTTCATCATCGTCGCACGAAGCATATTGAACTGGATATTCATTTTGTCCGCGAAAAAGTTGCTCTTGGTCAGCTACGTGTTCTCCATGTGCCTACCTCTCAACAATATGCCGACATCATGACGAAGGGATTATCTACGGCGACATTTGAAGCTTTTCGGTCCAGTCTGTGTGTCGCTAGCGACGCTCAGACTGCGGGGGGTGTTGGAATAGCTAGTTATGTATCACATATGGTATGAGTGCGTGTGTTTACCAAACTCTAGGAACCGACATTGTATAGGAGTTGTATTAGGTTTCTTCTAGATTTGGTCACGCCTGTACCACTGTATATGTACACCATATGAGATCAATACGATTGTCTTGCTCTCAATCTTTTCCTACGTTTCTACAACCGGCGATGGTTTGACGGAACCCCGCTTGGTAGCCTGGTCAGTTGCCGGCTGAGCTGCTGCCATCGCCATGCCGAACCCGGCGCTAGAAGCGTTCCAGAACGCCGCGTCGTTGGTGAACTGGGGTGGCTCCCTCTGTCCCATCTGCTGGTAATGATACTGCTGAATCCCTGCCGCGGGTGCCGGCTTGGCCGTGGGCTCCATGAGGCTCCTCAGCAGCGACGACGACTGGAACCCGTACGGCGAGTTTGGTGACAGAAGAAGCTCGTGCCCGAGGTTGGACATAAGCTGCTCCTGCTGCTGCTGGTGGTGGCCTTGCAGCGCTAGGTCTAGGTTATTGGGTGATGGATTATTCATCAAGCTTGACGCGTTCATGTGGTCGGTTCTTGAGCTCATGTCATGGTGGCCAACGACTTGCAGAAACCCATGCATGTTACCAGCACCGCTGCCCCTGTTAATAGATAAAACACGCGCACATACACATATTAGAATGCGTTAATTTCAGTGTCACGGGAGGATCATCATAATATCATATGATAGCACGAGATCACGGGAAACTAGTCGAGGCAAACGGTAGGTATAATAGAATCGAACAACTTACATGTAATCGTGTATAACATGGCTTCATGTATCCTGTTCCCGACAGGCCAGCATGCAGATGATGCTAAGAAGTCTATGCTTGATTGGCCATCAAGGTTTAGCATAATTAAAGGGGTAGCTAGAGGACTTCTGTACCTCCACCATGATTCAAGAATGATGATAATTCACCGTGATCTCAAAGCAAGCAACATCTTGTTGGATGTCGAGATGAGACCCAAAATATCAGATTTTGGCATTGCAAGGATCTTTGGTGACAACCAGCAAGAAGCAAATACTAGACATGTTGTCGGGACATAGTAAGTACTAACACCTATACTAGACTAACTTGCTTAAAAGGCTTTTTATGCGCTTCAACTAATTAATTTTTGTTCCCTTTTTCTCGGGAAAAAAACTAAATGTTTTATCAATTGCCTGTGAAACTGTTCAAACAGCGGTTACATGTCGCCTGAATATGCGATGGAAGGCATTTTCTCCGTCAAGTCTGACGTGTATAGTTACGGTGTCTTGATACTGGAGATTGTGAGTGGGTTAAAGATCAGCTCGCCTCATCATCTAATAGGGGATTTCCAAAACCTTATAGATTATGTAAGTGCTTCCATATGATTGAAATTTGACCAATGTGAACAGAACATTGCAAATATTTGTACTAACCTGTTATCGTAAATCGTGTTTCAGGCATGGAACTTACTGAAAGAAGGAAACGAAAGGGATTTCCTGGACATGGTGCTTCTGGAGAGCTGCTCACTGCATCAAGTGTCCCTGTGCATCCATATCGGGCTCTTGTGTGTCCAGGACAGTCTAGGTGCCAGGCCACTCATGTCATCAGTCGTGTCTATGCTGGACAGTGAGACCATGCCACTCACAATACCAGAACAGCCTTTATACATCTCCGGAAGGCAACGTGAAGCCGAAGAAGCAAGGGAGAACTCTGCTCACAGCGCGAGCCTGACGACGCTAGCAGGACGGTAGATGTTCCGCACCAGCTATATATGTGCCTTCGTCTTTTGTACTGTGCAAATTTTAGTAGGTGTGAAACTGTATAAGGCAGTTGGAATTGAGAAAGTACACAACAGAGGTACTATTCCAGTGTCCTGCAATGTGTCCGTAAACGCAAGCATGTTAAGGTATTATTTCAGTGTCTGTAATGTGTTCGCAAACGCAAAAGGACCCTTCTAAACATCTCCCATTTTTGTGTTTTTTGTGTAGTGAGTGCACCTCTGAAAGCCACGATTCCGGTGTCAATTTGTCTGCTTGCCTTGCAAGTTAGAAGTCCCTGCACCATGGGCACACATTTGTGACCGTGGCGACTGCGACAGACGCCGGGCGTGGTCTCCGTTGACGCGGTGTCCATGAATGGTTGCAAGTGGCCACAGGTCAGTTTCTCGGTCCCTGATGCAGACACTAAAGCAGAAACTGTAGACATTTAGATATTTCTGGATGTACAATTCCACGCCAAGACCAGCAGACAATGCTGAATAGTACTTGCTCACTCTTGCACCTTGTGTGGTCCTGGAATCATCGTCCCAGGGAAGCTGGACATTCAACTCCAGCAGATGTGATGGCTGATGGGCTATTTTTCAACAGAAACCACACAAGTCAGAGCAGCGTTTCCACCCTTGCTATCTCCTGGCGTCAGATCATCCACGAGTCCAAGCAAACAATACTTACCATCTTTTCTTCAACACAACACTAACCATCTTCATACCATTCTCCTTCTCCTTCCTTGGCTCCGTCTGGAGAAGTCTTTTTTCTTTGCTCTTCACAAGCAGGCATGACCCCTCTCCCTTTTTTTATCCTCCTATCACTGATTTGTTTCGGCAAATCCGATGACCGCCTTACTCCTGCCAAGCCGCTCTCCATATATATTGCCTTGCACTACCGTGCGCCTGGACGATCTCCGGGTCCGCGGGCGACTCGTCTCCAACGTCGTCTTCTTCGAGCTGCTACCGTCGCCGCTCAAGCTGCTGCCGTCGCTGCTCCAACGACTACTTCATCTACAATTGTTCGGTACGTTCGTCACGTTTCGATGGCTGTGTTCGTAGATGTCTTGCTGCTGTTCATGTTAATTAATACGTCTAGTATTTTCGAGATTAACATGTTAGTAGCTCTTGCGATCATGCTTTATATTCTGGAATTAATCATGGAAATTATGCCTAATATTCCAACAAGCTCCACCTGACGACGGTAACTCATTTCTTGGCAGCACACCCTTTTCGTTTGGTTGTGCAGTAGCGTATGAAACCTGAATATTTTTGTCATAGGACGGCAAGGATGCTGAAACCTGAATATTTTTGGGCGGTGCGTGCTGTGTTAGTTTGTTCAAGACGAGTGTGACGGCCGCCGTGCGATGACCGCAATAGCAAGTCGCTGCAGGTCTGTTCCTCGTTGCTTGACGCAGTCTAATATTTCTCTTGATCTTCGATTCGCCACGAAGACGAGCAGGGGTGCTGAATAATAATCTTCTTACATCTTGTGGTCCGGTGAGTGTCACTTGTCACGGCACACCTTTCCTATCATCTAGCCTTGAATCATGTCTATCGAACTGGATACCTGAGGCCACAGCAGCAGGAATACCAAAAGTTCAAGCGTGTTTCAGGTTTCTACCTCATGTATTGAAACCTCCAAGCAAACAGCCCGAAGCATCTTCGTAGTATCTCCTTTCTTTGTGCAGAAGAAGGTCTAATGGACATGACTCTCCTACCTGTTCTTGTCTTCTTCTTGTTGATTTGTATCTCCTTTCTTTGTGCAGAAGAAGGTCTAATGGACATGACTCTCCTACATGTTCTTCTCTTCTTGTTGATTTGTACCTGCAACTCCGATGACCGCCTAACACCTGCAGAGCCACTCTCGCCTGGTGACAAGCTCATCTCAAATGGTGGCATCTTTGCTCTTGGCTTCTTCTCCCCGACAAACTCAACTGCAGAATCGTATGTCGGCATATGGTACCACAACATCCCTGTTCGTACATATGTGTGGGTCGCTAACCGCGACAACCCAATTACCAGCACCTCTCCTGGGAAGTTGGTTTTAACCAATGGATCTGACCTGGTACTGTCGGATTCTGAAGGTCACACTCTTTGGAGAACCACGAACAACATCACTGCTGGAGGTGACCACTCTGCTGCTATACTGCTGGATTCCGGGAACTTGGTCATCAGGTCGCTGAATGGCACAGATATATGGCAGAGCTTCCATCACCCAACTGACACCATGCTCCCGGGTATGAGTCTACCACTGAGCAAAAGCACCTCCATGCACCTCGTCGCCTGGAGGAGCCCTGATGATCCATCTAGCAGTGACTACTCCATGGGTGGTGACTTGGGCCTCCAGATCTTCGTTTGGAATGGCACGAGACCATACTGGCGCAGAGGTGTGTTGAATGGTGTAGCAGACTATGCCATGTATCAGAGCAATAATCTTAGCATGTCCCAGAACATTCTAAACAGAGGGGTGAGTTTTACTTGTCATACACCATCTCTGACAGCTGGCCAAGCATGCGCATGATGCTGGAATACACAGGCATGGCGAAAGTTCTGACGTGGAACAGCAACTCATCATCTTGGAAGCTTTTCTATGAACGCACCGGTTCTAGCTGTCACCGCTACGCCTCATGTGGTCCATTCGGTTATTGCGATACCACACAGGCGGTTGCGACTTGCAAGTGCTTCGATGGATTTGAAGCTGATGGTCTTAACTTTTCCGTAGGATGTCAGAGAAAGAAGGAGCTGCATTGTGGTGAAGGAGATGATTTCGTTACCTTGCCTAGCATGAAGGCGCCCGACAAGTTTCTGTACATCAGGAATAGAAGCATCGACCAATGTAGAGCAGAATGTAGACGCAACTGCTCATGCACCGCATATGCTTATGCTAACCTGAGTAGTCTCGGCGCGACTGTTGACAATGACCAGTCAAGGTGCTTAGTTTGGATGGGGGAGCTTGTTGATACGGAGAAGCGTGGTGATGGTCTCGGGGAGAATCTGTACCTAAGGATTCCCAGCTCATCCGGTATTTGCTCATTGCCCACCTTATTGCTTGTTAACTGTAATGGATTGTCTATTAACGTAAATTTATTAGTGTGGCTACTAAAATTGTACCACTAAGTTTACTAGTAAGGTGGCTACTGTTGATGTGTATAAGTGGATTGCCTAGCCCTTTCCACAAGATCGGTCTTTTGGAATAGTGGTCAACGCATGAAGCTTGACATGGTATCAGAGCCAAGGTCTCGAGTTCGAGTCCTAGCTTCCGCACTTTATTAAAAATTTGCTATTGCCCCCTCGGTGTCCACGTATAGGCACGTCATGTGTCTTGAGCCTGCCTCTGACTCTACACGTGTTGACTTATCTTCCCTTGTCTTCCCGTCACACGTGTGGGGGGGGGGGGGGGGTGTTGATGTGTATAAGTGGATTGCCTAGCCCTTTCCATAAGATCGGTCTTTTGGAATAGTGGTCAGCGCATGAAGCTTGACAGCTACTACAATTAATGCACGTGGCAGTTATGCTCAGTTGAAGCTTTGTCCGTACATGTGCTCTCATCTTACAGTGTGAAGTTGCATAGGGCGCTTTACTAATGGACGGTGATCATAGAACTTAGACTAATATATGTAGTTTTTTACATCAGTCGGACTAATTCCTGGTACGCTTAGCATTACCAACCGTGCTCTCCCTGCCTTGCATCAAAATTAGGCATGCTTTCAGATTCTACTTCTCTATAATCATGTCATTTGGCATCCTCTTAGACTCCTCATCAGAGTTTTTTTTTCAGTTTTACCATTTCACCTGGTAAACATTTACATGCTCGTGATCCTATATACCAGCTTGTTTGGTGACCATGGCCAATTTTGCACTATATATTGATCTTTTTCTTTTGTTCCCCTCTCCTGTCCACCTAAACCAATAGTTGACCTAGATACACACACTTCTTCTATCGTATTTTTGAATAGTAAATATTCTCTCTGTTGTCCTTTGCAGTCAGTAAAAACAAGGCTGGTGCGCTGAAGATTGCACTCCCTGTCATGACAAGTCTACCGATACTTGTGTGCATCTATCTTGTCTGGTTACGCAAGTCGAGAGGTTACACAAGATTTTATGTATACCTAGCTGCATGACATGTTAATGCATTATTTCCTAACATTAATTCCTGACAGGCAAGCACCAAAGCACTGGACCCATGAATTTTGCGATACCAGAACAACTGGCCAATTCTCATGAACTATGCAATCAGAATTCAGAGCTTATGCAGATTAGCTTCAAAGATATCATCCCTGCTACGAACGGTTTCTCTGCCTCCAATGTGCTTGGAAAAGGAGGCTTTGGCATAGTATACAAGGTAGCATAAATTTCACTTTGACAGTTATTGTAGTGAAAAGCATAATTCGATATTAATCAGAATTGTGCAACCACGTAGGGGGCGCTGGAAGGTGGCAAAGAAGTTGCTATTAAAAGGCTTACCAGGTGTTCTGACGAAGGAATAAATAATTTCAGAAATGAAGTAGTTCTCATCGCAAAACTGCAGCACAGAAACTTACTTAGACTTCTTGGTTACTGCATCCATGGAGATGAGAAGCTTCTTATTTACGAATACTTACCCAACAAAAGCTTAGATTACTACCTATTTGGTATGTCCTAATCGTGTATAATTATTCTTGCATTGGCCAAAGGAGCATGCCTGATGTTAAAACTAACATGGCTTCATGTATCCTGTTCCCGACAGGCCAGCATGCAGATGATGCTAAGAAGTCTATGCTTGATTGGCCATCAAGGTTTAGCATAATTAAAGGGGTAGCTAGAGGACTTCTGTACCTCCACCAGGATTCAAGAATGACGATAATTCACCGTGATCTCAAAGCAAGCAACATCTTGTTGGATGTCGAGATGAGACCCAAAATATCAGATTTTGGCATTGCAAGGATCTTTGGTGACAACCAGCAAGAAGCAAATACTAGACATGTTGTCGGGACATAGTAAGTACTAACACCTGTACTAGACTAACTTGCTTAAAAGGCTTTTTATGCGCTTCAACTAATTAATTTTTGTTCCCTTTTTCTCGGGAAAAAAACTAAATGTTTTGTCAATTGCCTGTGAAACTGTTCAAACAGCGGTTACATGTCGCCTGAATATGCGATGGAAGGCATTTTCTCCGTCAAGTCTGACGTGTATAGTTACGGTGTCTTGATACTGGAGATTGTGAGTGGGTTAAAGATCAGCTCGCCTCATCATCTAATAGGGGATTTCCAAAACCTTATAGATTATGTAAGTGCTTCCATATGCTTGAAATTTGACCAATGTGAACAGAACATTGCAAATATTTGTACTAACCTGTTATCGTAAATCGTGTTTCAGGCATGGAACTTACTGAAAGAAGGAAACGAAAGGGATTTCCTGGACATGGTGCTTCTGGAGAGCTGCTCACTGCATCAAGTGTCCCTGTGCATCCATATCGGGCTCTTGTGTGTCCAGGACAGTCTAGGTGCCAGGCCACTCATGTCATCAGTCGTGTCTATGCTGGACAGTGAGACCATGCCACTCACAATACCAGAACAGCCTTTATACATCTCCGGAAGGCAACGTGAAGCCGAAGAAGCAAGGGAGAACTCTGCTCACAGCGCGAGCCTGACGACGCTAGCAGGACGGTAGATGTTCCGCACCAGCTATATATGTGCCTTCGTCTTTTGTACTGTGCAAATTTTAGTAGGTGTGCAACTGTATAAGGCAGTTGGAATTGAGAAAGTACACAACAGAGGTACTATTCCAGTGTCCTGCAATGTGTCCGTAAACGCAAGCATGTTAAGGTATTATTTCAGTGTCTGTAATGTGTTCGCAAACGCAAAAGGACCCTTCTAAACATCTCCCATTTTTGTGTTTTTTGTGTAGTGAGTGCACCTCTGAAAGCCACGATTCCGGTGTCAATTTGTCTGCTTGCCTTGCAAGCTAGAAGTCCCTGCACCATGGGCACACATTTGTGACCGTGGCGACTGTGACAAACGCCGGGCGTGGTCTCCGCTGACGCGGGGTCCATGAATGGTTGCAAGTGGCCACAGGTCAGTTTCTCGGTCCCTGATGCAGACACTAAAGCCGAAACTGTAGACAGTTAGATATTTCTGGATGTACAATTCCACGCCAAGACCAGCAGACAATGCTGAATAGTACTTGCTCACTCTTGCACCTTGTGTGGTCCTGGAATCATCAACGTCCCAGGGAAGCTGGACATTCAACTCCAGCAGATGTGATGGCTGATGGGCTATTTTTCAACAGAAACCACACAAGTCAGAGCAGCGTTTCCACCCTTGCTATCTCCTGGCGTCAGATCATCCACGAGTCCAAGCAAACAATACTTACCATCTTTTCTTCAACACAACACTAACCATCTTCATACCATTCTCCTTCTCCTTCCTTGGCTCCGTCTGGAGAAGTCTTTTTTCTTTGCTCTTCACAAGCAGGCATGACCCCTCTCCCTTTTTTTATCCTCCTATCACTGATTTGTTTCGGCAAATCCGATGACCGCCTTACTCCTGCCAAGCCGCTCTCCACGGGCGACAAGCTCGTGTCGAGCGGTGGTGTCTTTGCTCTGGGCTTCTTCTCCCCGACAAACTCTACTGCAAAGTCGTACATCGGCATATGGTACAACAACATCCCCGAGCGTACATATGTGTGGGTGTGGGTTGCTAACCGCGACCGTCCGATCACAGGTAGTTCTCCCAGGAATTTGATTCTAACCAACAACTCTGACCTTGTCTTATCTGACTCCAAAGGCAGCACTCTCTGGATCGCGTGGTACACGTGATTAGCTAACCCAAACAAACAAACAAACAAACAAACAAACAAAAAAGGCAGCACTCTCTGGACAACCATGAACAACATCACATCCCGGACCACCGGAATTGCTGCTATACTGCTGGACTCTGGGAACTTGGTCGTCCAGTTGCCGAACGGCACGGACATATGGCAGAGCTTCCTTTATCCAACTGACACAATCCTCCCCGGCATGACTTTGCCGCTGAGCACAAACGATCATCTCTACACGCGCCTCGTTGCTTGGAGGGGCCTGATGACCCAACCACCAGCGACTACTCCATGGGCGGTGACTCTAGCTCGGACCTTCAGGTTATCATCTGGAATGGAACGAGACCGTACTGGCGCAGATCTGCATGGGATGGTGCATTGGTCTCTGCCCTGTATCAAAGCAGCACTGGCTTCATCCTGTCTCAAACAATTGTCAACAGAGGGGGTTTGTTCTACATGACGTTTACGGTCTCCGATGGCTCTCCAAGCATGCGCATTATGCTGCAGTATACGGGCATGTTTCAATTCCTGGTGTGGAACATCACCTCATCTTCTTGGGTGCCTTTCATACAGCGACCCAGTCCTATTTGTGACCGTTACGCCTATTGCGGCCCGTTTGGCTACTGCGATGGCACTGAAACGGTTCCGAAATGCAGCTGCCTCAGTGGGTTCGAGCCTAATGGTGTTAACTTCTCCCAAGGGTGCCGGAGAAAGAAGGAGCTGAAATGTGGTGGTGGAGATAGTTTCTCGACCTTGAGTGGCATGAAGACACCCGATAAGTTCGTGTACGTAAGGAACACAAGCTTTGACCAATGCGCAGCAGAGTGCAGCCGTAGTTGCTCTTGCTCCGCGTATGCTTATGCTAACCAAAGAAATGGCAGCACAACAGTCGACCAGTCAAGGTGCTTGATTTGGTTGGGAGAGCTTGTTGACACTGGGAAGTATAGTGATGGTAGTGGCGAGAACTTGTACCTCCGTCTTGCCAGTTCAACAGGTACTTATCTTTCTTCATGTGCCTATTTATTGTACGGTGTAATCAATGCCTTTTATGTTGAATGCTAGATGCCGTTAGAAGGACAATCACGATAAAAAATAACACTAGCCAGAAATGGATGTTAAATTTTGAAAGTGTTATTCTCTTGCTGGACTATATTTCTGGTTTTCTGCAGATGACAAGGGTAGTAACGTACTGAAGGTTGCACTCCTAGTATTGGTTAGTCTGTTGATACTCACATGCATCTTCCTTGTGTGGATGTGCAAGTCAAAAGGTAGAACAAGATTTACCTCACTTTTCATGATACAATGTTCATGAGGTATCCGTAAAAAACAATATTGATATGAAAGCATTCCTGTCAGCCAAACGACGAATCAAGGAAATTCAGAACAGGCGTACACGACAACACTCGAAAAAATCCAAGCCCAGCGAACTTGACAATGAAAATATAGAACTTCCATCATTTTGCTTCAAAGACATTATTACTGCAACTGACAATTTCGCGGATTTCAACGTGCTTGGGAGAGGTGGTTTTGGAAATGTTTACAAGGTAACAAGAAGTTTTAGCTTGATAATCTTCGTAGGAGTTTATTCTTGCCATTCTCTGATTCAGTTGAAAATCCTGTGCTGATGTAGGGATTGTTTGGAGGTGGCAAGGCGGTTGCTATCAAAAGGCTTAGTAAAGGTTCCGGGCAAGGAGCCGACGAGTTCAGAAATGAAGTGGTTCTGATCGCCAAATTGCAGCATCGGAACTTAGTCAGGCTTCTTGGTTACTGCACTCACGAAGATGAGAAGTTACTAGTCTATGAATATTTACCTAACAAAAGCTTGGATGCCTTTCTTTTTGGTATGTTCTGACTTATGGTCACAGCTCGCAAAATATTTTTAGATTAACTGAATTCATGATGACTGACGATGTTTCATTTTGTACTGGTCTTGGAAGATGCTACAAGAAATTATGTGCTTGATTGGCCGACCCGGTTCAGGGTAATTAAAGGGATAGCGAGAGGCCTTCTTTATCTCCACCAAGATTCAAGGTTAACGATAATTCATAGAGATCTCAAAGCAAGCAATGTCTTGTTAGATGCAGAAATGAACCCTAAAATATCAGATTTTGGTATGGCAAGGATCTTTGGAGGAAATGTGCAGCAAGCCAACACTATCCGCGTTGTTGGGACATAGTAAGTGATATATGAACCACCAGCTAAGGCTTAACATGGTAATTTCGTACCGATTAATTAATAAATGTCTTTGAATGATTCAAACAGTGGTTACATGTCTCCTGAATATGCAATGAGAGGCTCCTTTTCTGTCAAGTCTGACACATATAGCTTTGGTGTTCTACTGTTGGAGGTTGTAAGCGGGCTGAAGATCAGTTCATCCCATCTCATAATGGACTTTCCAAGCCTTATAGCTTATGTAAGTACACCAAAAATCCAAAATAATCTACTTTTCGACAACTAAAACACTCATAATAACTTGATGATTTCGTTGGTTTAGGCGTGGAGCTTATGGAAAGATGGAAATGCAAGAGAACTGGTGGACTTGTCCATCGTGGATAACTGTCCAGTTCAAGAAGTTCTGCGATGTATTCATATTGGTCTCTTGTGTGTTCAAGACGATCCAAATGATAGGCCACTCATGTCATCCGTTGTGTTCATGTTAGAAAATGAAACAGCTCCGCTTCCTGTTCCTAGGGAACCCTTATATTTTAGGCAACGGAAAAATGAAACTGAAGAACAAAGAGATAACATGCAAATATCTCTAAATGACATGACCATGACAATGCAAGAGGGGCGTTAAATGTTTAATTTCAATGTTTTTTCTGTAAACCTCCAATTCGTACATTTGAACCATTCAGCAATTATTGTTCCTACGGACAATAAATAATCCATTGAATCACATAATACCCGATGAGTGTTTATTTTCATAGTGGGTCTCCATACTTTGTGAACTTCACTAGTTTCTGCATTTTTTTCACCTTGTCAAGTGGAAGAGGCTACCTTATCATGCGTGGATTACAATTTATGCAGTGTTGTCTCTTCATGAATTTTCTGAATCCATGCTTCCTCAGTCAATGGATCTGAAACTCTGAATGGCTCTGTTGGTAACAAGGCTGCTAGAAGTTCCATGTTTTTTTCTTAGCTGGCATGTGCAGTGCATCTTGCTACGAACTCCACTTTTTATCTTATGTTGCTAGTGTAGTAGTGGCAAGTAAGCTAAGTTTACACGCCTGAAGTCTGCTACTAATGTTGTATTCATCTAGATAGAGTGGCCGAAACTTCAGGCATAAAAACTGCTGGAAGTTCAGGTCCAGCCTAAAGGGAAAAGTCAGAAAAGTGAGGCTTCTGTAGTGAATCTCTCGGTATCTATCTGGAAGGTAGAAAGGCCCTTTCAAGTGATCTTAGACCTCTAAGGGCATCTCTAACCGATCCCCTAAAATCGGTTAGAGGAGTAAAAATACGCAGCGGCGGCACCTAACCGATCCCCAAAACGGTTAGAGGAGGGAATTTTTACTCATCGGAGGAGTAAAAGTGGCGGCCGACTCCTAAATTTACTCCTCCAAAACCAGTTCCGAGAAAAACTCCCGCCGCTCCGCCTCGTCTTCCCGCCCTCCGTCGTTCTTTCCCGCCCGCCTCCCCGCCGGCGCCGATGTCGCCGACTCCGCCCGGGATCGACGCGCAGCTCTCCGGCGCACCTTCTCCGCCCATCCTTGGCTCCGGAGACGACCCGACGCCGCCGCAATCGGAGATTTCTGCCGCGTCCGCGGCCGGAAAGAGGTTGGGGGCAAAGAACGTGGTCCGGCCGCCGGCCGGCACGGTCAAGGCCTCCGGTAAGGCCGGCGGCAAGCGCGTGGAGGCTCCCGAGGTGGCGCCGCGTCCTCCCGAGGTGGCTCCTGTGGCCGGCCGGCGGCAGAGCAAGCCGACTCCGGCCAAGGTGGCGCTCGCGGAGGCGACGGCCTCGAAGAAGAAGAAGAAGGCCGGCCACCGCGGCGGCCGTCGTCAACCTTGACGAGCCCGAGGTGTTCGATGGATCGTCGGCAAGGTAAAAAATTTCTTTTTCTCCTCTCCTCTCATCGGTTGGCTATTTGTAGACACACGGTGATGTTGTTTTGATGATATGTAGTGTGGCGGAGGAGGAGGTGGCCACCTTCATGAGCCAATTGGAGGGTAGCCATGCCGCCGGGATCGACGACATGAACTTCGACGATCAAGACGTTGAGGTGGAGGAAGAAGTGGTTGAGGAAGTGGAGGTGGAGACACAAGGAAGCACAAAGAAGAGCCGAGCCTCCAACTATAGCGAGAAAGAGGACGTCACATTGTGCTATGCGTGGATGAATGTGTCACTCGATGCATCGGTTGCCACCGACCAATCGAAGGATAGGTTTTGGGCTCGTATCGAGGAATACTACAACAACAACGTGGAGGTGCCGATCACTCGCACACAAGGCTCTCTTGGCCACCGGTGGGGTGCCATTCTTGAGAGTTGCAACCGGTGGTCCGGTTGTGTTGATCAAGTGCACACCAACCCGCCAAGTGGAGTGCCCTTGACGGAGTTTGGGCCACTCATCCAAGACCTCTACAAGATGCGCAACAAGAAGAATGGAGGCAAAGCTTTCACCTTGCACCATTGCTACAACGAGCTTGTTGGCAATGAAAAGTGGGTGCGGAGGAATTGGGAGACCACTCCAAAAAGGTCTAGGGTGAGCATCTCCATCGATGCCAATGATGAGGAAGACGAAGACCCGCACAAGAGGCCCGAGGGGCAAAAGCTTGCAAAGGAGAGGAAAAGGAGAGGTGCCCAAGTTGGAGGCTACAAAGAAGAACTATGTGCCATGGTTGAGACCAAGAAAGCCTTGGCGGCCGAGAGGAGGGATGAGAAGGCGGCAAGGTGGGCCGAGCTCAAGGCAATGGAGGAGGAGAAGTCGAAGAAGAAGATGGAGCTCGAGGATAGGAGGACCCTTGCCGAGGAGAGGAGGGTTGCACTTGAGGAGGAGAGGGTAGCAAAAGAGAGGGAGATCGATGAGCGTGCTATCATGTTCATGGACCCAAGCAACATGGATGCCACGGCTAGGAAGTATTGGGAGCTCACTCGAGCAAAGATCCTTCAAAGATCTTTTGGTGGAGATGCTCATAGCCATGGAGGTGATGGTGGCCGAGGAGGAGGAGGTGGTGGTGGTGATGGTGATGACTTCTTCGGAGATGGTCTTTGAGCTCTTCGATGGTGGTCCACAACATATGAGATCAAACAAGGTCGATAGCTTCTTTTTGGTGACCTTGATCGATGGTGGTGGTAGAGTCTACTTTTGAATGAACAACTATATGTAAGATGTTTGAATGCATATGTGGAGTGGTGGAAAAAAATGGGGCAAAAAAGTTTTACTCCTCTAAATATAGGAGTTCGGTTCCGCGCCGTCCACCTTTAGAGGAGTATTTTTACTCCTCTAAGTTTTAGGAGTCGGTTTACTCCTCTAAAGTTTAGGGGATCGGTTAGAGATGCCCTAAGACCATATAAATCCCACCCTAACTCACGCAGAATGTGATTTTGGCCACTCAGATCATGTTTCCAGAAATTCATTCCAAGATTGCAGCCTAACTCATTCAGAATCATATATACTTCTTCTGAAACTTCCCAAATCACATTAAAAATATTTAGCTATTGCATTTGCACCACTGATTTAGTCATTCAGATAGCGTTTTTTGCATACGATCAATTGTGATGGTCCTGTAACTTTTTGAAATTCTTTTCAAAAGACATGCCTTCCGTATATCCATGGTACTGCTGAAGAATCAAGAAAAAGGCGTTAAATTTTACTGTAGGTCTCTGCACGATATGGTGTTGAACTTTGTCTTGCATGCTGGCTTTATGAGGTCGACCATTACACTAACGTAGTGTGTTGAGCTCCATGATGGTAGTTTTCATCGAAGGTGGAAAAGGAGTCAAATTCAAAGGTTAACACTAGTTCTTTTCGTGGCAACAAAACAGAGTCAAATTTCGATGAAAAGTACAGTCTCTTATGTCCCAAGAACAGGACAATTCAGAAATTCAACTCATATCCATGCCACAGGAAATGGTGGGCTGAGTACAAAATAAGTACACCGTTCATATATGATGTATCTATCGCAAGTACTTTATTGCAGTTTATACCAACCATTCCACTACGAGTCTAGGATGTTCAGTTTTCTATGAAAAACTAGTGCTTTACTCTTTTTACTTCGACAGCCATCCACACGGGTAGACTCGGCAAGACCTAAAAGTGTACTAGATAATGGTGCGCTGCCACCAAAGTGTAAAGCTTGTTGCTAGGGCAAGACTGCTGTGCTCAAACAGACAAGTGTCATTGCAAGAGTGCGGGTTGATTTTCAGTCGTTTGCGACACTCTCGGTACATCGAGCTTGGCTGAATTTCGTACCAGGATTTGCTCGTGGTTTTGAATTTTGTCACTTTATCCCCGAAAAGAACACAATTGCTGGCTATGCTGGAGTGATTTTTTACCTGCTGCAGCTGAGTATGTATGATCCTACCCAGAACTGCAACTAGGATATTCCTTCAGATATAACCATTTATGGGAACTGGCTTAGTTGGTGCCCATCAGGAGTGCGACGTAGACCACATAATAAGAAACACACAGAAGAATATGCCTGTGTAGAACTCACGCATGCTAATAATCCACTACTACAGAAATGGAATAATTTAACCTGAAATATTCTGGCAATATTTAAGAGGAAAAAGACACGCATGCACACATTCTGGAAGCCCTACTTAATAGTACCAAAACATGTGGTTACATTCAAAAGAGAAAGCCAGCAAAAGGTAACAGCTGAGATCAATCAAAGAGAGATCGATGCCACTTTTATTTGGTACAATCCATAGAGAACTAAAAACCTGCTACAGACAGACTTTGTTGATCCATCAGTGAATTTAAAGTACTAAACGTACCATTAATAAATCCTTAGACACAACTGCTCAATGATGCAAAACCTAACAACCAATCATACGATCGAACCCGGTCGACGATCAGCACGACATAATTCAGTAGTCCTCTCAGCATGCTAGCTGGTCCCTTAATTAATTAGCTGATAGATTATTCCCTGATGAACCTGAAGAATGAATCCAAGTCTTCAAGCACTCATTCCAAAGGTTCATCTAGCTAGCCACTAGCTACCTTCCTTCCTCGACTATCCGTTACATATCATGCATGATACTTCATAAGCTATTAGATAACTCATTAGGATCAAGGAACATCATCGGCTCGGATTGATCTGTGCTTGTGCAGCTTCTGATCGATCGGAGCTGAGACGAATCCGCGCTTTCGTCTACCTAAACTGGGCGCCAAACGGAGTCCAGAAGTCGACGGGCACGTCGCTGGCCACCGCGAACGTGCTCGATATCGGCACCAGGCACAGCCCCCGGCCCTTGAGCGACACCTCGCCGCCGTCCTTGGACGACTTGTCAGGACTGGCACTCGAGCTCTGAAACCAACCACAAAACACACATGCGTTAAAGCTAGCAGACGGCAATGGATGGAAAGTGAGAGCATGCAAGCGTGCAGCAGCAGCAGCCACTACACTGACAAGTATATATGCTAAGTGTGCATACAAACCTTGAGGTAGTGTGGCACTTGATGCTGATGATGGCCGCTCTTCAGGTATGGAGCGCTGAGCCCCTGCATGGGTTCAGAAACAAGAAAATGTTCAGTTCAGCTCGGTCTCCAATCGATCGATCCAGTCTCCTGGTCGATGATTCCTTGTGAGGAAACCGATAGAGCTCGTGCGAGCGTGCAAGCATGATTAAAGCGTTGGGGAATCGTGTGTGTGCTTGGTAGGAGTACTTGGCAAGCACATGCATGCATAGAGAGGACGACTTACACCAACTTGGTCGTGGAGGAACTTGATGTACTCGATGGTCTCGTGCAGCACCGACGCCGTATCCGTCTGCACGCACGCGCACGAGAAATATATGTCAAGATTTAGATACATGTGTGTTGTGTTTGGGTAGATCCTCGAAAGGAGGAGAGAAAAGAAACAGCTCTTTTGCAGAGAAGATGATACCATGTTGTGGCTCCAACTTCCAAGCAGTACGTACTGGTTTAGTATGTAATAATATGTTCATGTAATGCACATTGGACATGAAAAGCCTAGCTAGGTTGTTCACCTTTCCGAAAGGAGAGACGAGCTGTTGGAGTGCTGTGATCCTGTCCCCTAGCTTCTCCTTCCTAACCTGGAATTGTGTTGCACAACTTTATCAATAAACGCATCGATATGGGTCTATGTGATATCAAATAATGTATGCATGAAGTTTTACGTCCTCTAAGTTAACCATGCATGCATGCATGGCATATAGATTGAATGTCAGATGTACCTTGAAGGTTGGCAATGACGACGGCGTCTCCATCCTCGGTTTCTTGAACGCCGGCTCGCCGGTAGCCTTCTTGCTGGTGATTGAGCTGGAGTCTCCTACTCCTTCTAGCACATTCTATACATATATGTGTAGATAACTAGGGTTAATTACAGTCAGCCACCTACGTAGTACATAGCATGCATATGCTCCCACTAGCATCATCAAACTAATTAATTACTGATGGTGCCATGAATATTTTCATCTACTTAGCACGAACCTTTAGTGCAAGGTTTGCCCTTTCACGTGGTACCGCGATGGTTTGACGGAACCCCGCTTGGTAGCCTGGTCAGTCGCCGGCTGAGCTGCTGCCATCGCCATGCCGAACCCGGCGCTAGAAGCGTTCCAGAACGCCGCGTCGTTGGTGAACTGGAGTGGCTCCCTCTGTCCCATCTGCTGGTACTGATACTGCTGAATCCCCGCCGCCGGTGCCGGCTTGGTCGTGGGCTCCATGAGGCTCCTCAGCAGCGACGACGACTGGAACCCGTACGGCGAGTTCGGCGACAGAAGAAGCTCGTGCCCGAGGCTGGAAATAAGCTGCTCCTGCTGCTGCTGCTGCTGCTGCTGCTGCTGGTGGCCTTGCATCGCTAGGTATAGGTTATTGGGTGATGGATTATTCATCAAGCTTGACGCGTTCGTGTGGTCGGTTCTTGAGCTCATGTCATGGTGGCCGCCGACTTGCAGAAACCCATGCATGTTACCGGCACCGCTGCCCCTGTTAATAGATAAGACACGCGCACATTCACATATTAGAATCCGTTAATTGCAGTGCCACGGGAGGATCATCACAATATCATATGATAGAACGAGATCACGGGAAACTAGTCCAGGCAAGAGGGTAGGTAGAATAGAACCAAACAACTTACATGTAAGGGTTGTTGCTCCAGTCGGTGTACCCGGCCACGGCGGCGCCACCGCCAGCCGGGTTGTTGATGCTGGCAGTTTCTTGGAAAGTTATGGAGCTGTTGTTCCCGCCGGGAGAATCGGAGGAGGCCGTGGTGGTGCAGCTCTTCGCCTTGCCGCCGCCGTCAGCCGCCACGTCGTAGCTCGCAGCTGACAGAGCCGATGGCCAGGTATTAAACCCGGCGAGCTCCGTGGAGCACGCCGCGGAGGCGCCGCGGCCGTGGTGTTACTGTTCCACCACATGCCGTGCGAGACAGCGACGCCGCCGCCGCCGTTGTACATGGCCGGAGCAGCGTGCATCAGCTGGTGGTCTCCCATGCCGATCTGTATAATATGCACGCCGTCTCTTGGTCGATCGAGAGGAGCAAGAAGGCAGTGGTGTGTGCTTGTTGGGTGGGCAAGGATGAAGGGGAAAGGGATGAAGCTAGCTGAGAGGGGGTAGTGGTAGTGGAAAAGACGGGGTTGCGTTGCTTGGGTATATATAAACCGTTTGGAAAAGAACGGCGAGGAGAATTTGGCCTACCTCACCACCCAGGGTTGGGTCGTTGGCGGTCTCCCGGCATTGCGTCAGCTGGCCGGGTAAATCGATCCGGTGCAACTGATCATGATCCATCGGTTGTTCAACAACCCTGATCAGTAGAGTAGAGCACCACACTGCTCCTATGCTGCCTCTGCATGCATACCGGTAGTAGTTTCTTTAATTCTCTTGTCTTGTAGTACTTGTGACCTCTTTAGAGACTTAGGGTTTTGACGTACGTGCATGCTTAGTTGCGCGACCTTGTACCCATGACCAAAAAAAACTTACTCTCTCCATTCCAAAATATGGAAAGTTCTAGATATACGGTTTCTAATGAGCCATTTTGACCACTAATACATGCATAAATATATGTAAACATCTCTATTAAACTTTTTTTGCATTGTAAACTATTTTAATGAAAAATCTACGTGTGTAATGTTTATCTAAATATATAATTTACAATTGAATTGTCGTCGAATATAAGAATTGTTTACTACACGCTTTCTAGTAAGGCATGTACTATTTTGCAAAACAGGTAATCACTACCGAAATTCGGGACTTTTGTCGAGTGTCCGAGACACTCGGCAAAGGCTTTGCAGAGTGCGAGCCTTCAGTAAATGGTCTCGGCATACAACAAGCCAGAAAAGGGGCATTTGCCGAGTGTTTTCCATCGGGCATTCGGCAATGCCTTTGTCGTGTCAAATTGAGTCGCTCGATAAACAAAAGTAAAGGGACAGACGGCAGATGGAAACAGGAGAGCCACGTAGCACAAGGTTTGCGAACCTTGTAAACAGAACAAAAAAAACTAATATTCGTTGGACTGGCAGCCTTGTCGCCTTCGGGGAGAGTCGCACCCTCAGTGGAGCCCACGAGCTCTTCCTTCATGCCTTTTCGCTGCCATTCATGCACCGCAGCGACCTCCTCCAGCCGGCCACCAGGAACGCCTCCCCTGCCCTCAAGCAAGCCTTGGCCCCTGCTTCTTATGGTCACCTTAAGGATCCGCCATGGCCGGCTGCGGCGTGGTGCAGATATCCCACCTCGTGCTGCTTTCGGGGAGGCGAAGGAGGAGCACCGGGGCGGCGGGAGTCCATCTCGCAGGTGTTATACGGGGATAACGACGCTGCTCAGCGGGCGCCATGGAAGAAACTAGGAGCACAAGCGCGGCGTGAGGGTGAATGGCGGTGGAATGGGGGCTGCAGGGTGGCCTACGAGGCTGAGGAAGCTAGGGTGCTCATTGTCGAGAAGGAAAAGGGTCATCGAGAGTCGGGAATGAGAGAGATAGGGTGTGAGAGACAGCGAGAGCGAGATGGGTGGTGGCGAGAGATTGAGACGAGAAAAAGATAGAGGAGATGATGCCAAGTCATCGATCCGCACCTCGTCCATCTACACCTATGACTACATGTGGGTTGGTCGGCAATATGCACCTCTCTGTGATTATGGGCACATTATCACGAATTATGAAATGGAAATAAGTCAATAACCATCATCTTAATTAGTATTTTGGTTTGAAAATCATGAGAGGCCATTTAGTAACCAGATTTATTTTAAAGTTGTTAAAATTCAAATTTATCATTTGTCTTGAAAACTAGTACACATAAAAGAAATCCATGCAAAAACATTGCATTTATTGACAATTTAAATTTCCAATGATTTTTTTCTAAACATTTGATGACACATTTATTCATAACAGAGGCATGAATCCTTCGACATCCTTTGTGTCTACTGCATAAAATTCTACTTGGGTACAATAAAATGATTATTACGAAAATTAAGAACCAAACTATAAAAATCTCGTAGTTTAATTTTGAATTATTTTTTGGTAAATAGGTAAAATTCATTTAAATGTACGAAAATAGCTATAAATGTATTAATTTTAAACTGTTTGGGACTTTTCCATCTAATATGTTCTACTTGTGTGAAAATTGGAGACGTACTATTTTTCATCATATTTTTTATACTTGCTTTTAAAAAACATTTCTGCATTTTAAAATGGAAAACATTAAAAAATAATTTGAAAATTCGTTTGGAAATAGTTTTTGGCATGGAAAGATGCACCTCTGTGCAAAATATGGTCATTTTCATCTACTGTGTCATGGATATGGTCATCAACTTGGTTTGATTTTAAAATAATGAATGTTTATACATCATAGGCCAGCCATTTTGTGAAGGAATTATTAAAAATATTGTCAAAATTCAAGTTTATTATTTTTCCTGTACACATAAAATAACTTCATGCCAAAGGATTGCATTCTTTATATTTTCTTATTTTTTTAAAAACAGGGTCAAAATCTGTCGGGGACGATATCTAGTTGTGGGGTTAGCGCGATTCGATCCCGCGAATCGCAACCTTGTAACTCGAAACACCATATCAATTCCAATCTAGGATAGGCAGGAGTAGGTCTTTACCTCGCATCGAGGGGCCGAACCGGGTAAATCGTTTTCCTCGTGTCCTGTGATCTTAAGCTCGGAGACGGCCAAGTCGCCTAGTTTCACACCTACGAAGTCATCCCACTATGACATATGCCGTGGCAAACCCACGACAAAATCGTCGGCACATTTATTCATAGCAAGGACTTGAATCTTTTGAGACATCCTCTATGGATGTTGCATAGAATCATCATTCGAATTGCGTGAACATTGGAGATGTGCTATTTTACATCATATTCTTATACTAAGTTCACAAAAATCCCATTTTACATTTGAAAATAGAAAATATGTTTGAGACAAACAAAAATGGAAACTTATGTTGGCAATGTTGTTTGGCACGACAAGATGCATCTCTCTGCAAATTATGGACATACTATTATGAAGTATACCATGGATATGACAAAATAAAATATATTTTTTTAAATCTTGCCGAGTGTTTTTACACTAGCCAAAGATGGTCTTTGTCAAGTGACTGACGGGCGCACTCGACAAATATAACGTGTCGTTTCCTCTCCGTCAACCATGGCCGAAGGGGACACGTGTTCACTGTCTTTGCCGATTTTTTTTTGCCAAGTGTATTTTTCGTTATTTTACCGAGTGTTTTCAGCTAATTTTGCATCTTTTCCGAGTGCACATTTGATGCGTGCCTGACGAAGAGCATTCGGCATAGACCCTTATACTCCACAAACGGTTGAATTACGGTAGTTAATACTATAGTATTTGTATGGGAGCCGTGCCTAATACTAAATATCAACTAACTAGGAATATCAAAATCTGATTAAGACTACTTATCATTTTGTACTTGCACGGATTACGATGTTTAAGTCGAACATTTCTTCACGTTTATTTCTCATATGTCTTCAAAATAGCAAAATAAACATTAATCCTCGCCGCTGTGGGTTCAGTTAACCTTTTTGTGACAAGAAAGTCGATAGCATCTCAATACATGTGTGCTATAGGATTTCAATAGTATGTATGAATAAAGCTTTAATTGCACATAAAAAAGGCTGGCCGGAGAGAACATAGTTCACTCCGTTTTTGTTCCAGACAAGTCACCTCTAGCTATACTCTCAAGAAATTCCGATGCTTCAGTATTCCCTTTTGCATGATTCTTCGGTCAGTTCACTAATTGTTCGGATTTAGGAATATTGAGGTCACAAAGCAGGGATTCAATAATTGATATATGCCTGGCGCCATGTTTCACACATTAGAATCAGGATAAATATGTCGAATCAGTATAAATATTATATATTATCTCTTACAAATAAAACAAAAGCATAAGCTAGCCTAGGGAATAAATTCCAACTAATCGATCAAATTAAAGGCATTGACCTCCAAAAGGAAGTCTTGCTCGTGACAGCAACAGAAACAAATAAATTACATCAAACGGAAGGAATGTTTGATGAAATCGCCTAACTGCATGCTATAAAGGGTAACGAACTCTGATAGTAGCACTGTTGCACCTAATCTTTGCACCAGGAAGTCTTGCTTGTGTGTGCTATAGTCGCCTACAAATTGTCTAATCTATCCTAGTAGTGAAATACTTTCTCGCTGGTAATTATTGCTAATCTTCTGACGACAGTCAGCGTTTGTTTTATATTACTCAGCCTTTCCGACCACTAGAAGATAAACTCGACGTCACAGTCCGATGTAAATTACATGCATGCCCTGATTCTACAAATTAACTGTCGTTTATATGTAGATGCATGCTTGTCGACCATCATAGATATATATATAAAATTATAAATCATCCTAGTATGGTATTTGAATGGAAGAATGGTCGATTTTGTAGTGGTTATATTTAGTACTCCCTCCGTCCCAAAATAACTGTCTTAGATTTGTTAAAAATTGGATGTATCTGGACATGAAACAAGTATAGATACATTCACTTTTGAACAACTTTGAAACACTTATTTTGAAACGGAGGGAGTAGTACAATACTTGAGAGAGAACATGCCATGCGCGGTTTGACTGGTCATTTTGGATACAAATGAATGAACCATGTTGTGGGTGAACATGCATGAAAATTCTGATGCGCGCACGCACGTCGGTGTCGTTTGGGATAGCTGACGTGAAAGAAGAACCCCCATATCGCACGCGTTAGGCAACCCATGTTTGTCTTGGATCGTTTTGCATATGATTCGCCCGGTCCTTTTTGGAATTTTGCTCCGTGTACCTATATTCCCTTCTGGGTTCAGACCAGCCGATGCACGGAATAAATTGTATTCTTCCTCAGAATAGTTTAACGGATTGTCAATCAGTATACAACCAAAATGGACTTATGGTCTGCTGGAAATTAAACCATCGTAGTCACGGAATCACGGGCCGGTGGCGTACGTAGAGAGACTGAATACAACCACTAAGTCGACACGCGTGATTAGGTAGGGCCGGGACGTAACTTTGGATTAGTAAACTCGATAACACGGGACGGTAACGTATACGTAAATATATTGAAATTGCTTTTCCACGCGTGAGCGCGCGGTTCTGGCGATACGTCTACTCCACCCTCCCCTTCCCCTGAGATGCTTGATCTGTGACTGGCAGGGATCCGCGTGGAGAAGACACTGTCGAGAATGGAGCGAGAGCCGGCAGCCGAGCAATGTGGAGGGTGTGGTGGGTGGGTGGTGGGAGCTTTTGTTGCCCGGCCCCTTCTATGTGCTCAAAATAGGATCTGATATGTATTCCCATGACTCTCCCTCGTGTCGCCTCCTCTAGGGAGACTAGGGTAGAAAACCCTAGCCCTTCGTCGCCGCCACCCTCTCCTCTCTCTCTCCAATCTCCCCTCGTCGTCACCAGAGGCGGCCACCGAGAAAGCCCGCGCATCGGTGATGAAGGGGGCGGCGGGATCTCGCATCTCGTGGCCGTGGCACGGGTGTCTGGAGGGGCAGTTCACGGATTAATATGTTGATCACTATTCTGAAGTGGGTTCGCGGAATGCGGCGGCGACGACTTCTGTAGTGTGGGTATGCGGGCGCCCTAAGGGTCTACTAGACCAGTGTTCCTGTTTTAAATGATGTGGGCTTACAACCTCCCCTAAAATATATATATGCTTCGGGTTGCAGAGTGATCCGTGGACGTCATGACATTCTTCCGGCGTAGCAGAAATTTCGTCTGGAAGACGGCGGCCGGCCTAGATACAGAGCACAGCTAGAGCTAGCGCGACGACCCCGTTGACGTCATGCTTATGACCGTCGATCGAGCTAGGAGAAGGGCCGGCTACGCGAGAAGCCGTCAAAAGCTTGGGGCCCATGGGGTCGCACGCGTGCCCGGAAAAAGGCAGCCGCCCACTCACCCCATCCACACACACAGATACAGAGATAGAGCAATGGAGGCGAGCCACACAGCTAGAGCATGCACTCTCCGCTAGCTCCACTCCAGTAGTCGGACGCCGAGTCAAAAGCTCCGACAGCGACGGCAGGATCGACGACGTCGCGGCCACGTATCGATCGACGACAAAGCTTTGACCACCCCCGGCCGATCCGATCCGTGGCGCTCGAGATCGGGACAATCATTCTTGGGTTCGCGCGGTAGATCGATCCAGGAGGAGGGTCAACTTTTTATTCATTTCATTTTCCCTGCCCAGCCAGTGTAGCAGTTCGTACTATCAGGGATCGATGGAAAATCATTCGGATGTGGAGGTCAACTTGTTATTCATTCCATCCTCCCTAGCATGCTATGTTACTGCTAGCTAGCGCAGCAGAGATGGATCAATGGGCTAGTAGTACTAGCTGCTTGATGCTGATGGTAGTACTAGTATTATATGTTCTCAGACAGACAACTCGAATCTGCTCAGATCTCCGATCCATCCATCGAGTGATTCTTCACCAACTCCATATATACACTTTGCAAGAACAAAAAAAAAATCTTGGGATCGCGCGATCATGACGCCGCCTTTGGCCCGTTTGTTTTCGTTTAGTGATTGGCCATTAATTACCACGAGATGCATGGGATGGAAGATTATCCCCGTTTGTTAGCTCGAGCTAGCTAGATTGCGTTTGTCGCGTGCAATCAATCTCTTCTCTCCTGATCCAAGCACATGAAATTGGTAGTAGTAGTTTTTTCTCACTAGAGAAACAGGTTTGTGCCAAAACCTTCCGGCTCCGTAGTAGCAAACCTTGGGGCTCCATATCAGCCACAAGCTAACCCGGCAAAAGCGCTGCCCGATGGTGCATTGCATCGTGTACATGGCCACGGATGCCTACGACGTCGACTCTCTCTCACTCTTTCCTTTTGTTGTTGGTGCACCGATCGAGTCGTAGACGGCAAGCCGCGCGCCGTGCCGTGCGACCCAGGGAATTGAACCCCGGCCGGAGAATCCCGCCGCCTACCTAGCTTCCGGTGTGCGACACACGGCGGACGGACACGGCGACGACAGCCATAGTGCGCGCACCCGGCAAAGGACTGTAACACGTGCTCGACGGCGACGCTGACCCGCCGCCGGCATGCTGTGTTAGGCTCCGCGCGCGTTGACAAGGCAGGCCAGGGTCTACGGGCGATCTGGATCCTGTAGCATCTTTTTGAATTTAGGTGCAACATTTTAGCGTTTAGTACTAGGTCAAAGCGTGGATTGACTTTAATTAGATCGACGACACTCTCGCACTAGTAGGAGAAGGGTTATAGGTAGGTTGACATTCTGTGGCGCACCAGCGCCACAGAAATATTTCTGTGGCGCATGGGAGGAGGTGCGCCACAAAAATTTTGGCCTTTCTGTGGCGCATGTGGTGGCCATGCGCCACAGAAAGTTGGTTTTCTAGACACTTTCTGTGGCGCATGTGTACCCATGCGCCACAGATATCCTATGGGTCCCACGTGCAATCATTAGAGTTAGGTCCATCTGGGCAATTTCTGTGGCGCAGCGTGGCTGGTGCGCCACAGAAACCAAACATTCTGTGGCGCACCCGCCGCCATGCGCCACAGAATGTTTTATTTCTGTGGCGCACCAGCAACCATGCGCTACAGAATGTCGGCCCAGATCCACAAAAAGGTGGCAACACCCACTTTCCCCATGTGACCTTCTTCATTCTCCCCCCCATGCATCTAGCTCGAGCTCCTCCTCTCTCCCATGGCATTTTGACCATCCTATTATCCATTATTTTTGTTAAACCTACTTTGTTTGACATATAATTGGTGAGGGCTTGGGGAGAGCCTCCATATATATTCTCCTCCTCTCTTTTTGTCCACTATTTTCTCTCCATCACCACACACTCTCTCTCATCGATCACGGTCACGTCTCGGCAACGGATCTAGATCTACTAGGTGAGTATTGTTGGATGAATATGTGTGTACATGAAGCTTGTGTGTGTTGTGCATGTTGTTGCCTTTTGTTGTTGTGTTGCGCCGGCGTGGTGCATGGATGTTTGCCGAAATGTTGATTCATTTCCATTTCGGTAAATTTTTGCACCACATATGTCCTACTTCTAGGGGAAGTCATGCCGAATTTTTTCGTCGAACATTTCCGACTTAATAACACATACTCTATATGTATACCGCGTAGGCGACCATGGTCATGAAGATGAGCTCCAGTCGAATCAACAACTACAAGGAAGAAGCGAAGGCGGAAATGATTCGGTGCAACAAGCGCCACATACGATGTCCGTGTAGAAGTTGCAAATTTGTGAGATGGATCGACCCTGATTCCGGACATTGGAGGAACACCTGCTCAGGCGCGGTTTCATGGAAGGCTTCAATGAAGCGCCGACAGCAAATGTTGCGCCGACAGCAAATGTTGCGCCTGAAGACGAGGGCGGGCAAGATGATCGTGACGAAGGAGATGCCGACGGACATGGTCATGATGAAGGAGTAGATGGTGGTGGAGAAGACGCGAACACGCCGCAGAGCTCGCTAATGTCGGCCTTGATGGAGTCTCATGTTCAAGAACTGCTCCTCAAGGAGGCGAGGACCGTTAGAGAGAAAGCCAAGCTGGCGCAAATGGAGATAGACGGGAAGACTCCGTTGTATCCAGGGTGCCGGCCACAGGATACGCGCTTGCAAGTAACGCTTGATGCTCTGGAGATGAAGTCGGGAAACAAATGGACCGACGTGAGCTTCAACAAGAACATGAAATTCTTCCACGAGCGTCTTCCCGAGGGGAACACATTGCCAACTAGTATCGAGGAGGCCAAGAAAGTCGTGTGCCCTCTTGACCTACCGCACGTTAAATACCACGCCTGCATCAATGATTGCGCAATTTATCGGGGCGAGTACGAGGACAGAACCACATGTCCGGTGTGCGGCCAAGGACGGTACAAGAGCCGTGGGAAGAAAGGTCCTCACAAAGTGGTATGGTACTTTCCTATCACTCCCCGTCTGCAGCGGTACTTCGTGGACCCTAAGGAAGCAAAGCTCATGCAATGGCACGCGGAAAGGGAGAAGCCTGAAGAAGATCCGGAGAAGGGCAGGATCCTTACACACCCTTCAGACGCTGGCCAGTGGCAAGAGTTGGACGCCGTCGGAAATTTCGGAGGCGACGCAAGGAACGTCAGGCTCGGTATGAGCACCGATGGACTCAATCCGTTCGGCAACCAGAGTAGCACGCATAGCACATGGCCCGTGTTTGTATGGCCTTACAACCTTCCCCCGTGGTTGTGCACGAAGCAAAGGTATATACACATGAGTCTTCTCATTCAGGGGCCGAAACAAGCAGGTGTCCACATACATACGTATCTCGCGCTGTTGGAAGAGGAGTTAGCCACGTTGTGGGCGACCCAGCCCGTACGTGGGATGCCTACACTGGAGATTATTTCCCAATGAGAGCCGCGCTGCTCACGACGGTGCAGGACTATCCTGGTTGCTCATATGTATCGGCCCAGGTAGGCCACGGATTCTGCGCATGTGTCAGGTGCATGGATAAGACCCCGCATCTCCAGCTACCAAGGAATCCCGGGTCTTCGAAAACCGTGTACCCAGGGGCTCGAAGGTGGCTTCGCATGGATCACCCGTGGAGGAAACGCGGTGACCTGTTTAATGGTAAGGACGAGCCCGAAGGACCCCCGATCCCGAGGAGCGGCACAGAAATCGACGAGCTGTTGAATAATTGGGAGGAGTGCCCTGCGCCGGGAAAGAAACGACCGAAGGTAGATCCGCTGCTGGGTGTATGGAAAGCGAGGGCTGTTTTCCACAACTTGCCCTACTGGAAGTTCCTCAAGACGCCACATAGCCTCGATATGATGCACATTACGAAGAATGTCACCGAGAGTCTGCTTGGCACTCTTTCCAACATGCCGGAAAAGACCAAGGATGGGACGAAAGCAAGATACGATCTGAAATGGCTTGGTGTCAGGAAAGATCTTCAGGCCCCCGATAGCGATGACGATGATGATGATGATCAGACGGAAGGGACTCAAGGTCGCGCAAAAGGGTAAAGAAGAACACTGTGGTGCTTCCCGCTACGTGCTTCACTATGAGTCCGGAGGAGCTCGAGCAATTCTACAGGTGTCTTCTAGGAGTCAAATTTCCGAATGGTTACGCGGGACAGATAAGCAGATATCTGGACGGAAAGAAGAAGAGGTTTAGCGGGATGAAGTCTCACGACTGTCACGTGTTGTTGACGCAGATACTTCCCGTTGCGATTCGAGGGATAATGGACGAGCACGTCCGTGATACGCTGCTTGCCCTTTGCAACTTTGTCGACGTCATCAACAGGAAGTCGATCGGGGTGAAGCAGCTCGACAGGCTACAGGAAGAGATCGAGCTGGTACTATGCGAGCTCGAGATTTACTTCCCGCCAGCATTCTTTGATATATGCGTGCATCTCCTTCTCCATGTCGTTGATGACATCAGGCAGCTAGGGCCAACGTTCATGCACTACATGATGCCGTTCGAAAGGATGAACGGTGTCATGAAAGGATACGTTCGCAACAGGGCCCGTCCAGACGCAAGCATGACCAAGGGCTTTCTAACCTACGAGTGCATCTCCTTCTGCCAGAATTATCTAAGCAACGAGAACCAGGATGTAGGTCTGCCCACGAGGAAACACTTCGACAGGCTCAATGGATATGGTCACCGAGAGGGCACCAGCTCAATCTTTGTCAGCATGCAGGGTCGAAAGGACGACTACGACAGGGCTCACCGGGTCGCGCTACAACACTTACAGTTGATCGAAACTTGTGTGGAAGAGCACAAATGCTTACTCGAGCAACATTACATCAAACTGGGCCGGCCGAGGAAGAAGGGAGACGTAACCAGAGAGCACAACGCCAGCTTCACGCGTTGGTTCAAGCAAAAGCAAATGGAGCTAGCAAAGAGGAAACCGCCATCTACGGAAGATGAAAAACTCATATTCTCCTTATCACGGGGTCCCTCGCATAACGTAAAGACCTATCAGGCGTACGACATCAACGGCTACAGATTCTACACCGAGGAAAAGGACAAGATGTCGGAATATCAAAACTCAGGAGTAACTATGCTATCATACGGCGATGAGGAGGCTACTGTCAAGGAAAGATACTTCGGAAGGATTGAGGACATATGGGAGCTCAACTACTGTGGAGAGGTGGTGCCAATGTTCCGTGTAAGATGGGCCAAGGACGTCGTCAAAGAAGGCCGGTATTTCACCACCATGGTAATACCCGATGCCAAATCGAAGAACGCCTCCGCGAAAAATGAGCCATGGGTACTCGCTAGCCAAGTTGAGCAATGCTTCTTCATTACCGACCCGTCAAAGCCTAGCCGTGTTGTCGTGAGGAGGGGCAAGAGGAGCATCATCGGAATGGAAGGAGGCGCCACCGAGCAAGACTTGGACAACGAGCCAAAGATCGAGGAGGAATTCGACAAGTTCTTCGACATGCCTACTACTAGTACACAAAGAAGGAAGACCTCCCTACCTACTAAAGGTTGTCCGTTCACGCGAAGAAATCTCAAGGTCACCGGCCTAAAGTTTTCAACCGCGAAGAAGGGAAAGAAGAGAATCTAGCTCGCGGAACGAGATGAAGAATACTTTTTTGGTGTATTTAATTTGTGTGTGTGTGAGACAATGGAAGCATATATGTATGATCTTGAATATGTATGACAATGCAAGAGTTATGTATTCAATGAACTAAATATGTAGGACACATATTGTGTGTATTTTTTGAACCAAATTTAACCAAAAAATTTGTAAGAAAAAAAGTTCAGCAAAAATTGAGACAGCCAGGATTCGAACCTGGCTGCACAGGTTAATTCAAGTGGATTCAGCAAGAGTTATGTTTCCAACTATTTCAGCAAAAAATGTTGTGTGTTTGTGTAATGAAACAGCAGCAGAGCCTTTTAAGTCCAGCCCAACTATTTCTGTGGCGCATCCCTCCAAAACATGCGCCACAGAATCCTGAGAATTCTGTGGCGCATCCCCCCCACGGTGCACCACAGAAATGTGCTGCGCCCACTTACATGTGGGCCCGTCCCGCCCTGCCCCAGTTCCAGGCCAAGTATTTCTGTGGCGCATCCCTCTGGGCGATGCGCCACAGAATCCTCATAATTCTGTGGCGCATCCCATCCGTGGTGCGCCACAGAATTGTGTTGCGCCCACTAACATGTGGGGCCGCCCCCGCGCTGCCTCTCTTTCTTCCCCAAATTTCGATAAGTGTCGAAACCGCCGTCCGCTCCCGCGCTCGCGTCCTTCCCCTCGCCGTCGACGCCGACCGCTGCGACCTCGACGCGCATGTGCCTCGCCGTGCCCGTGCCTCGTCGTGCCCTCGACGCGCCCGTGCCCGTGCCCTCGACGCGCCCGTGCCCGTGCCCTCGACTTACCGGCTCTCCTCGGCGCCAACCCGGCCTGCGCAGGTATCCCTCCTCCCTCCCTGCAATCTTCCTCCTCCTCCCTCCTCCCTCCCGGCCATCTTCCTCCTCCCTCCTCTCCATGGAGCCTCCCCGATCCTCTCCTGCACACTAGGTGCTTGTGGAAATGCCCAAACCATATTTCACCGCGGCGAGCCACCCCAGCGAGACCGTGTCCGCGCACACCAGGGCCACGATGGCACGCACAAGCTGATCTTGACCATGGGGGTTCGCCCGGAGTGGAGACGTTGTGGGCAGTAGGGGTAGACACAAGGCGGGGCCGACTGGAGCTGGGTCGGCAGACAACATATGGGAGAGGCAGTTCCTCCACCACGGGAGAAAGACACTGAAAAAAAATAGCCAATGTCCGGTGTGTAGAAAAAGGTAAATAGCAGGAAAAAGAAGAAGAAAAACACACTGACATGCCAGTCCCATGTGTTTGTAGTTTCGATTTTACGGTGTCTGCTAGAGTTGCTCTTCTGGTAATGCAAAGAGGTAGAGGAACAAGATTAAAGTAGTGTGGCCCTTAGTGGTGGAAAACGATGAATAATTAGTTTTTACACGGATAGCTAATCAGTTTCGTTTTCCTTTCCGTGTGCGTCCGATGAAGATGAAAAAAAATACAGTGTAGTCAATAAACATGTTCCATACTGGAGACTTTGTGCATAGTTGGATACACATAAAGCACTCTTTCTCTCTTTTCAATATATTGTACTGCACCATGGGCAACATGGGCTTCTCTATAAGATAATGTTCAAGGTTAATCAGTAACCATGGATGAGAAAGGCTCTCACTTCACAAGTCTCAAGTCTGAACATTCCATATGCTATAATTCAGTAGGAAAATTGCCTACAGAAATTGTTTAAGTCTGCTTTTGTGAAATGTGTGTGCTAGATGCTGAATCATGGTTTGGTTTCTTTATTGCAGCACCACGAGGAGCACCTCCACCACGCCGATCTCGGACCCGAGCCTCCCTTCCCTACCCGAGGTAGTTCCTCCCTCTCCCTCGATGTGGATGTGGATGTGGTGATGTATGTGTTGAAGTGATGCTGTTGCCGGCCAGCTATGCCGGCGGGAAATGTCTTGATGTGATGCTGTTGCCGGCCAGCTATGCCGGCCATTATTTGTGAAATGCTTGTGCAGGTACCCCGTGAGGCCCTTGAGATTGCCGGAACGTCGATTAACTTCCGTTCCGGCAAATTCGGGTACTCCATATGTCCTATTTTTAGCAAAGGTCATGCCAAAAAATTCGTGAAATTTAGCATGACTTTGCTAAAAATAGGACATATGGGGTATTGCGGCTAATGCATGGGCCGGGGTATCTTAGTACTAAATTAAGTGATGCTTTGTTATATTTGTTGTACTAACATTTTGCCTCTTTTTAATGTAGTGCAAACATGTCCTCCGAGGCCGGCCCTTCTGAGAAGCACATGAGCGTCGAAGAACAAGCTAGAGAAAAGAACATATCGTTCTGGGAATTGAACCCGCAGATGGAGGATGCGGAGGCCGCCGAACTGGCTCGTGACGGCGATGGTGACTTTCAGTTAGAGTCTGCCGAAGCCACCACCACCGATGGAGAACCCACCAGCACGGATGTCGGGGGTGGCGACCACACGGATGGCGGTGGTGGTAGTAACCCGCCTGCTAAGAGGCCTGCTAAGAGGCTTAAGAAGCCGAGGAAGGACCGGACACCGCAAGCGGTCGGCAACATCACAGACACGTTCACTAAGGTCTCCTTAAGTGGCCAACCACTGGAGCCTAGGGACATCGCAAAAGGGTACGGCATGCAACTAGGGTGCATCCTCCGGGAAAACGCATCGATCAACACGTATGACCTCAGGAATCCGGAGAATGAGGCTTTGCGCAATGACCTCCTCAAGAAGCTTCACAACGATATATTTTCCCGGCTGATGGAAACAAAAAGGTGGACAACTTCGCCATCACGAAGATGAACACCGCCTTGACAAGCTGGAGAGGCCGGGTGAAGGCGAAGATTCTTGAAAAGGGTCTTAGCTGGGAGGAGATCAGTGCCAAAGAGCCGTACCTCGAGAAAGACGAGTTCGATATATTCAAGGTCCTTGTCATCTCCGGAGGCTGAAAAATGGACCGAGTGGGGGAAGAACATGCGGGCACTGAACTTAGGTAACCACCATTTGGGAAGCGGCGGTTACGCAGGAAAAAAGCCCGTTTGGGACAAGGAGGATGCCGAGGTTGCGAGACTTGGGAAAGAGAACCCGTGGCATAAATTCACGGACGAGCAAGTTAGGAACTTTGTTCGGTCCCGCTACTATCTGAAGCCGGGGACGGGGGAATTCGTTACCGACTATGAAGATGTGTTGGAATTCGAGAAAAAGCTGGTAAGAACTTAATTACCGCGGATATCTCAAAGTCCATTTGCGTTGATTTCTACATGGGTTCACGTTTATTTCCTTTGTCCGCAGGCGGCTGAGTTGGAGATTGAGGCTGAGGCCGGCCCGTCGTCCCAGGAGCCTCCGGCCGGCCCGTGGGACACGACTTTCAACCGGGTGATGAACGTTTACAAGGGGAGGGACAAGTCAAAGCCGCCGACGTCAGCTGGCCGTGTGACCGGCTTTGGTACGGCGATGAAGTTCACCGAGTACTACAGCACGGACACCGAGAAGAAAAAGGAGAGGAGGAAGCCGGCTAAAGATAGAGCCGAGGTTCTCGAGCTAAGGAAGAAGCTGGACGCACTAGAGGCCGAGAAGGTGGACTCCAGCGTGGTGGACAAGCTAGTGGCCGAGAAGGTGGAGAGAAGCTCCGGGCTTTGTTACCCTGCATTGGTGCAGGGGATAACTGCTTGGCATGCGGGAGGTCAACAGGGGCCGATACACGTGCCCAGCTTCGCCGGCAGCACCTCCAGCAATAACGTGTCGCCGGTCCTGCCGACCCCACCGGTGCCCCCTGCCGTGGAGCAACATACACCAACGCCGGAGAATAATGATAATGCACACGAGCGGCCGGAGATTGATAGGCCGGCCGCCGGCACCGGCGCCCTTGTCTCGACATTAGCCGAGCTCAACGCCGTCACCAAGGTAACTAATTAGTATGTGTGTGTGAGGCAATGGAAACATATATATGTATGATCATGAATATGTATGATACATTGTGTGTGAGACTATATATGCCTTATCTCATGGTGCCCGCTATGTGTTGACTCCCAGGACATGCCTTGCATACTCCTGCATAGGGTGGGGGCCGACGGCGAGTTGAAGGAAGTCGCAAGGGCCTCGACCGTACAACCTTTGACCCGCGATATCCACAACGTCCGAATGAGCGAGCTCGTGATGAAAGTAAATGTGAAGGAGGTACTGCCTGAGTTCTGTGACATCGACCCCCCTAAGCAACCTCAGGGAGCCGAGAAACACATGAAGCTTGGCGAATGCGGGCAGTGGATGCTGGAATGGCCGAAGACCCAAATTCGTCTTGGGGATGTTCTTCATGGGGCCAGGCGCACCGGCGGCGCCACCTCGAGGCCCCGAGCCCCGATCGTTCGGCCCCCGCCGAGGCGGACAAAAAAAGATGCTGCGGATGAACCGGCGCCACAAGCAGCCGTCACCACCACCCAGACGGAACCGCCGGTCGCCGCCACCGCCGGCCGGAAGCTACCGCCGGTCGCCCCCACCGCCGGCCGGAAGCTACCGCCGCCGGTCATCGCCGCCACCAACCGCCACAAACAGTTGTTGGGAACGTCTTCCCCGCAACCGTCCAAGGTTAGTTCTGACTTTCCGAATTCCCCGACTTTCCGACTTTCCCGACTAACGGATGTGCTATTGTTTATGTTTAGGACAAAGCCGTTGCACCTCAACTTGGTGGCAACGACGACAATGTTGAGGAGGATGATGATAATGATGTAAACGTCGATGACTACATCAACACTGGCGCCGCCGCGGATGATATGTTCATGCCTCTTATGGATGAAGAACCCTTCCGCGACCACCACATTCAACCTGCTCGTCCCACTTCATGCACACAGCGCCTGGCCTTCACCGACACGCCTCCGGATGCCGGCGATCATCAAGCTCAACCGGGTAACATTTTCAGCCCTACCACACTGAAAGAAACAGTTAAAGCGGGGTTCACTGCACCCCCACAATCCCCAGAGACGAAGAAAAAGAAGAGTCATCAAAGGAAGAGAAAAGCATCCTCTGCGAGCCAGCAAGATCCTAAGATCCGGGGTCCTGAAGACACGAATCCACAAGGCTACTCCGAGTTCATGAAGCTGGTAAATCTATCTTGTCCGGGGACATGCTCCGCCTTGCAGAAGGACCCATGATTACTTTGCAGAATAATATCTTGTATCTAGAGGAGACCCTTCTTAAAGAGAAGAACCCAGGTTACCCGGCGTTCCGGTCAAGGTGCCAAAAGAGTTGGTGGACTTCGTCCAGGAAGACCCCGCAGATGTGTTCTTCATAGCGTACGAGGACATCTTCAACCTGTATCACTCCAAACGGCTGGACTATAACATGGTCCGCCTATATGCGCTCGATGCGGCGATGAAGATCAGGAGAGATGATACCCCGTACATCGCGATAGTGGATCCCTACTACATGCGCGACAGCCATCTGGTGGAAGGATCAACAACACGGGAAACGGCCAAGGAGTACCTCGTTAGGGTCTTCCTGGCCAACAAGGAGAAGACCGCCCTTCTTCTGCCTTACTTTTTCGAGTAAGTACACATCTGCTCGCCACCGTCCTATCTTATGCCTTCTTGTACATTTCTTCCATCGCTGATCCTTTGTCCAACATTCTGCTTCAATTGTGTTGAGCAGGGACAAGTACTGCGCACTCATCCACGTATCCCCGAGGTGGTCCGTTGCCACTTATTTGGACTCGGGGAATAAATCCCAGCCGAGATCATACAACAGAATAAAGGGTGTTCTCGATGACGCTCTCGAGGCCTATGCCAAAAAGGGCGGCCCCTTCCATAAGAAGTCGGAATTTTTCACGGAGGACGACAACACACACAAGTTCTTGCATGGGACCGGATTCCATTGCGTCAAGCAACTGGATGGCAGTGTGATGGAGGCCTACTATGCCCTCCGTCACCTTAAAACGATTGTCCGGGATTGCGAGAAAACGAAGATTGCATCTAATCTCGCAGAATACACCAAAATGGCGGAAGGTCTCACCGATGCTGATTATAGACAAGACTTCCATCGCATCCGGCTGCAGTTAACAAATATCATCCTCGACGATGTCATGCACGCCTCAGGGTCCTTCCACTTCCGCTTCGGTACGTAGGATGTATTATAAAAGATAGCCTTGCTAAGCATTACTAGCTAGTGTGTACTTTTTTGTAGAAGTGCATGTGTAGGGTTATATATTATATATATGCTATGCTATGAAACCCAAATAGGATAGCCATATGATTTCCAACCATGACAACATTGATTGATCGTCTTGCCTCTATACTTAGATGAACAAATTATACTCTATGTATATCACTAACCAATATATATCCCAATCCATCTTCAGCGTTGTCTCAGGGAGATGGAAGAACGACTAGCGGCGCAGAATGACACCAGGGAGTGGAGGACGAAAGGGGGCATTCTACCGTTCCCGGCGCCGCTCAAGAAGAGGAAGCCATGATCATGCATGCTCCCGCACGCTCTTGCTCACCATCATCGCCGATGTGTGCTACATTTGATCCTAGTTAGGCGGTGAACACTTCATTTGTAATGTGTAGTGTGAAATGATGAACTTTTGTTTCTATCATAACTAATATATTGTGTAAATTAACATTCGGCACTTTTGTGACTATGTGTATGTATCTCGGGCACACTAAGTAATATGTGTGATGAAATAGTGATTAATGTGTGTCTGTTTATATACCTGTCAAATATATCTGTATTTCTGGATAAATCCTGTATATACCTGTATTTATACAGCAAAATGAAAAAAATACCTGTAATACTGTTTCATATTTCTGTGGCGCACGCTTTTCTTTTTTTGTGGCGCACCAGGCGTGGGTGCGCCACAGAATTCCTTTGCTATGTGGCCTACCGAGCTATTTCTGTGGCGCACGGCCTGGGTGCGCCACAGAAAGTGGGTTTCTGTGGCGCATGCCGATGGTGCGCCACAGAAAAAAAATTTAGTGGCGACGATTCTGTGGCGCACCTAACAATTCTGGGGGTGCGCCACAGAATCTCAATTTGGTGCGCCACTGATAACCCTTTTCCTACTAGTGTCGGTCTACTGGGTTTCTCCCTGAACAACGTACCGCTGCCGAGATCCAACTTGCTTGGACCCTAGCGCTTGCTTGGCGTCAGCCCCTTGTCTTAAGCGTAACTAGGTGCAATTATTAACTACACATGTAGTACTGGTTTGGACTTGGGAGTGACCCGGAGAAGATCCGTGACTGATCCGTCCAACCCAAAGGTCAACCATCCAATCATCCTAGAGACTTAAGGAAACCGTGGTGTGATTCACAAGACCAACTAGCTATACCCCATTCTCTAATCTCAAAAATTTATCTCAAAAATTTAGATGAACCTCTGAAGCTAGCCTTGAGCCTTTGTACACGGAAATTTTTTGGCGCCATGCCCACTTCTGCTCGCGTGACTCTCTCTCACCTTTCGGGAAAAAAAAATCTGGTGATACAACACTTTAAATGATATCATGATACCACTCATTAAAATTCAACTAACAAATGTCAAAACATTCTAAATTGTAGGTGTTCGCAATATGTGCATTAATTTACATTCTCAAAAAAAATTAGAACCAAATTTCAAATACTCACAAAGAAACAAAAAGACAAATTCCTATGTGAATAGTGCCACACCACCACTCATCCCTCTGCCTCCCACCATGGATCCCACGTCCCAGCCGCGTGTCGACGCCCTCGAGTTCGAAACCTCCCACGCCTCCATCCTCTGGGTTGTACGTTTTGGAGGCGAAAAATACCAAACATGCATACTTAAAACAACTAGAAATATATTCCAAAAACCAATTAGAGATGATTTGTCTTTTTAGTTACCTACGAACAATGGAATCAACCTGATGTTCAGAGATCACATTGGCGAGTGTTTGGGGGCAAAGACTATTTTTTCATCTATAACCTTCCTGCAAAACATTCTTCAGACCTTGGTCCAAAGTTGGGGGGAGGGACGCAGTGGACCCATGGCTTGCACTAAACTCCGCCACTGCTCGCATGTGCACAATTTGATATGGTAACGACTCGTTGCATGTGGCATATTTTTTATCATTACACGTGTTGGCACATCCCCTTATTCCTTCTTCTTGCACCCTTGAACAGCACGTCGGTTATGTGCCCTCCGATGCCAGCGTGCGGCAACAAGGTGACGCAGGGCTCGGCCGAAAATTGCACCGACGGGCTGTACGGGCACGCCGTCGAAGGCATTGTCTGCAGCTTCTTTTCTCCTACTCACGCTTGCTATCTGGCCTTACATATGAAGCCCAGACCAAAGGAATCCACCCCCTTCTCATCGCAGTCATCGTTGATGCATCGTCCCGCCAGCAACACACGGGTGACTGTCGTCCTTGATACGTCCTAGTTCTTCACGTTAGCCTAGCTATGTATATGGAGATGCTGCTTTGTGTCTCTTTGATCAGCTCATGAACCTGACCTAGCCTAACATGGCTCTAGACTGAGACAAGTATGAGTGTTGGGGGGGGGGGGGGGGGGGGGGGGAGCGGTGGCCCCCTGGCGCCTGCACCAAGCTCCGCCACAAATTGCTCTCATTGAGCTTTGTGTCTGTTCTTTTTTCGGCGGAAATATTCATATTTGAAAGAAAGTATACATATTCCACTTTCTTAGATGGATGTTGCAATTCGTTTTGATTTTCTTCTTCACCTATCTAATCGAAACCCCCGGTGTGTCGTGTGCAAGTCATGCACACTCGTAGAACAGATAACCATAGTCCATTAGCAATGGAAGAGGTAGTACAAAACTAGTAGACACGGCTAATCGTTCGAGTAATAATACTACTGTAACAAACGAGAGGCGCGGCAAACGAAATTAATTTTCGGTAATAGGAGCATATCACCCCTCTACCTAAAAACCATATTTTAATATGTCAATAAATTCCAAACAAAAATCTCGGGTGTACATCCGGACATTTTATGTTCAAACACGAAGTTTCGAGAAAAATGACTTTTTTGTAGGTTGTGTAAAAAAACAAATACCGGTGCTCTGAAATGACTTTGTATGAGACATATTTTGTCTTTTTGCACAGCCCACAAAAAATATCCTTTTTTGGCGAAACTTTTTCTGCGAATATAGAATCTCTGGATGTACACCCGGAATTTTTTTATTTTGTATTGACATTTTAATAATATTTTATAACGAGTCATCTAGATGCACTAGTCAATACACCATGTCCCGCGGCAAAAGTGAACAATAATACAGTACCTTTTCATGTCTTGTGAAAATTCTCTGGCTTTAATGATGCACCCAGTGTGAAACGAGGGAAAACTCTCCATCTGGATAACTCTTTATTTTACTTTTCTCCTCCGGGGTCAGCACTCCAGGATCCCCAAACCAACACATGCGGACAGTCGAGGTGGGCTCTGACGGAAGCCCAGGTAGGCCCACGCAGCCTCCCGGTGGCTTCCCTGACAGGTCGGGCCAATACTGTTCGTGATCGCGTTAGGTACGCTGGGCCAGATTGGGCCTGTGGAGCCAGTGTCTATCGCATTCCCAGCCTGGGTGCACGGGTCAACTCCCTTTTGACCTATAGCTTTCCATCCGCGACCTTTTTGGTTTACATCGGAAGGACTTTGCCCTAGAAATTCCCGTTCTGTCACTGTCGAAATTACATGAGTTACTGTGTGCGTTGTTGTTGTTGTACATTCTTTGCTGATGGAAACATTACGTATGTCGCGACGAAAAAGAAGAAGAAATATGCTATTTCGACCAGATCATTTCATGTTTAGACTTTCTCTTTGCGCTTGTAATAATAAGTCTCATCCTAGGTTTAGCTAAACTGTTCGTGAAAGTGGCATGCGACGTTGCCGCCGGTGAGCCGTCCGACGATCACGGCGGCTGTGACGGCCGCCGCACCATGCATGCGTGGACGTACTAGACCATGTGCATGGTGGTTCGTAGCGTATTAGGCACTACCAACAGCATGAACAGATCGAAGGGACAACTCGAGTACCAATGGCCGTTGTAGTGTTTCACAAGCTGCTACACAAGACGAGCTTGTTGCTAGGTAAGGTAGGTGGTTAAATTTATGTGCGTCTCATAGCTAGATCTGCACTTGCATGTGCACGAAAAATCGCTTCTTGCCTTCTTCAGAATAATGCATGATGCGTTTACATTGCCTAGCTAGATTTGATCCAGGCATACATTACATGGGGCTAATCAGTGTTTGGCACTAGTATAGTAGTATGTGGAATCTAGCTAACAGGTGCGGTTGACTCCTCACTAAATCAATGCGATCATGTCAAAATGGAGTTGGCAGTACGCCGTTGTGCTGTGCATCACCTGTACTGCTGCTACAGGCAACTGACTAAGTAGCAACGTAGGGTCGTCTGAATGTCTGATCGAGTAGAAACTAGAAAGAGGCTTAGAAGTCATAAGAGACTACACGCCAAGCCGGCAATTGCTCCCTAACCTCAACCGTGTGGGGCTGTCTCGCCATTTTTCGGTGATGCGTAATCAGAAGTCAGAGGAGCACGGGGGCACTCATGGCCATGTCTAGAGCGACCAGGCGACCACTTGTCTCACGGGATGCCCACTCGTCAGCGAGCCATTGTCGTCCTCGATGAAAACCATGGAGTGGCTGCACAGTGTGTGAATTATCACCACGAGCTCAGATAGTCAAAGGGCTCATAACATCACTCCAGAAGTCTTTTTTCCCCGGGAACAGGAAATAAACCAAGGCCGGATAAAGTCACACGCATGCATCTGCGACTGCGAAGTCTTGTTTGAGAAGTGACTGTGCCGTTAGGAATCTGATAAAGGGCATGGCCGGCGCCACCGCCAGAAGAATCCCTGAGATCGATCGAGTGAGACACGGCGAGTTGGCCCGGGGCCGTACTGTGCAATCCCATGTGCACGATCGAGAGCTTTTTCAGAAATTAGGAGTAGTAGATCGATGCGGATTCAATCGGTGGAAAGATGTGTGTGTCTGGGCCACCGCCGGCCGGCCGGGAGAAGCTTTGCAGCGAGACATATGGCTCAATCAGCTGAGCTCCCATTAGCTCCTGACCCCGCCGCATGCAGCAACAGCAACAAGCTGCAAAAATGGCTTCAGGCTTTCGGGAATCTTTGGGCGGGCCATGGAACAACGTGAGCTAGGGTTGTTGGTAGCAAAATTGGATCCCTTCAATCAAAAGAATAAAGGTAGCAACTTGGACATTCAGGAATAAGGTATCATGGTCTAAGAGCTCTCGATCGTGCAGCTGATGGCGCCGCATGATTTCTTGCACATTGTTACTGTTATAGTACGCGGCAAGGATGTGCATTACCTGCATCCCCGCAAAAAAAAAACATGAATGAACATTTCATTAGCTGCTATTGGGTTGCACCTCTGTATGCAAATTATATTGCAAAAGGCAGCAAAAAGATGAGAGCCTGTCAGACAACCTGAGAGCCACCCTGGTCAGCTTTAGCTTCACAGGAACGATCATCTACAGCATGGGATCAGCAACTCTGAATCCCGGCCGTTAATCACGCTCTGGCCCACAGGTGAGATGTCATCAACCAAGCTTTTGTGCTTGCCTCCTTATTAGTCAAGGATGAAACGGTACGACTACTACAGAAGAGATCCTGTTCAAGTAAGGTCGTGATGTAATGCCGTGGAACTCCCCTTTTAAACCGGTCATGATCGGTGTTAACAGCCGAGGTGGTACTAAATACAACTCTGTTTCCTCCATATTGCTCAGAGTTAGCGTGTAGTGGACCGGCCCATTACGGTACACGATTGTCTTCTGTGGGATCATGGCCCGTTTAGCAGAAGGAGGCCAGCTGTTTGGGCTGATTTTGTTCGTCCTTCAGAGCACCGCTTCTTCTATTTACCTTACTTTTTCGACGGCTAGCTTCACTCTTTTAACGTACCGGTACGGACATTGTGGTTTCAGTAGTGATGTGTAGTGGAATAAGCTAAGAAAAAGAAGTGGCACCTTTTGCCCAAGAATAAAGATGCAGATTACATTCTTGTATGTAAATCGCAGAATTTAAAATTATTTTCTTAAAAATAAAACACGGAGAAAGTCTTTCTAATGAAATGTAGATAACTTTTTTTTACTCATCTACGGAGTAGTTTAGATGTATTGAAGACAATGTTGACATATTTATAAATTAATGATTAAATGTATTTCCTCCGTTCGTGACACTTATTTGGGTACGGAGGGAGTAATATGTACCTTTTTATAATAAATTTCCACATATATACGAATACATTCATATTAAATAATTTTATATACATCAAGTAATTTGTTTATGTAGTTTAAAGACGTTCCATAATTTTCAATTAAAGTAAAAATAAGAAAGGAACAATTAAGAAAATGAAACAAGTACATAATGTATTGTGGAGAAAATAGGAAAAATATTCATGCACTTAAAAGATGATACCACTGGCTCCGAGAAATGCCCAAAAGGTTTAGCATTGTCATTGTAATTTCATGATGTCCAACATATATAACCGGAGATTCCATCACGTCCACATGCTCCTACAAATCACATGGACTCCTGAAGAACAAAGATGTGACGGTCCTTTCGTTGTAGTTTATGGGTAAGGTCGAAACCAATCCATGGAAGGAATATGCACTCACTCGCTCCCCATGTACTATCCAGCATATTGGTGTCTCTTTAGAGTTTCTGCAAGAAAGAAATGTCAAGCTACATTATGGCAACTGGCTTCCCTCGCTGATGACCTTTGGCCGTTAGTGTTCTGGGTCGTTAGATCTCGCGTTCGGATCTATGTAGCTATAGGGTTAGAGCTTTTGTGTAGTTTAGACTTTTCGGCCGCTTGGCGTCTTGGCTTCGGCAAGGGCAATGACGGTGATGAATAAAAATGTTTTATATTCTTCTTCGATGTCGAGTTTTGCTCTATGGTCGGCAATTGATCTATGTCGTAGTCTGTTTAAACGGGCATGTATGGTGGTGACTGTGTCCTTGTAGTGCACTTGTGTCCTTTGCCTCCACCGTTGCAATGGTGCTCGGTCCAGCGTCGGAGCGGACCTCGGAAGATTGTTCAATAGTACGTGCAGACGGTAGTGTGTGTTGGTGATAGCTGGAAGATAGTGAATCTTATGATAGATTTGTGGATTGAGGTTGGTAGATATGGTTTTCTCCTCCTACGTCGTCGTGCGACGATGTTAGATCTAGAGTTCGATGGCGTATTTAGCATGATGTGTTGGTTAGATTCTTCAACAGAAATGACTTTGCCTTTGGCAAGTTACTTTGTAAGTCAGTAAAGTTGCGGATCAGTGATGGATCCGCGTCTAGCTCGAATAAAGAGTTGATATGTTGACTTTCTCTTGGATGTGGCCTCTTACTTGGAAGTTTTTTCGTCAGGATCCTAATTTTTTTTCTTAGCTAATGGTATTTTTGTAAAAGGTAGAGTTCCAATATCTATTAAGTTCTCTCAAGTCGGTAGTTTAACCGTGGCTTGTGATTTGATCTTTATAAATAAGACGCGTATTATCGGTGATACATTTGTTTACATTATTTCACCATGAATGATACTCCTTCCATTTCTGAATGTATGATGTATAGTTTTCTGCACGAATATTGAGAAATGGGTATTTGGCATTTCCGGAAAAAGTTGGTAGATATGAGTCCCCAATAGTCACAAATTTAAAACAAGATGTCAAATCCTTCCGTTCAAGATTGGGACCCATATTGGATGGGTAAAATTATTCATAAATTGCAATACACTCTATATTTTGGGTTTTTTTCTCTCAAAAAACTATACACCTTACATCAAGTAATGGAGAGAGTAATACATTTGTTTACATTATTTCACTATGAACCTATGATGTTCTTCGATTTTCTTGTGTAGGATTTCCGTGCGATGTAGAGGTGGGAGGGTTCGTGGTCGTTGCGTGACCTGAGTGTTGGTTGTGTCGTTTTTACTGCTGAGGGTTTCATTTTTTTGAGTAGTCTGCATGTTGTCTGTTTGTATTGGTTTTGCTCCAGTTTTTCGTAAATTAACTGGACAATTCTTTTCTTCTTGACTATTTCAGCTTGTGGCAAATTTTTTGCGCCCGCTTCAAAAAAAAAATCGCGTCCATTGCCCGTTGGTCCTCGCCTTAGTCGTCTAATCACCCAAGAAAAAAGATACAGCGTCCTTCGTTGGTGTCAGATGTGTAAAGTCAAAGTCGAAGACGATCCTGTTAAAAAAAATCGAAGACGATCCCCTCATTAGCTGATGTGTACAGACAAACCATTCACTATTACCCGCAAAAAAAAAACCATTCACTATTGACTTGTGAGCTCATGGCCTGAATGCCTAATCAGTGGTCAGTACCGACGCTTTATCCTTTTGTGCCGTTCCCGCAATCAAACCTACGTGCTACCTCTACTTACTGTCTGACACAGTGACTCCCTAGATTTAAGTGCTAATAACAAACATAATTTGTCTGGGCCGCCGCCGAGGAGAGGCTTTGCAGCGAGAAATATGGCTCAATAAGCTCCATCCCACTTCTGATCCTGCCGCATGCAGCAGCAACAACGCCGCATATTCATTTCGCTAGCTGCAATTAGCCAAATAGTTCTTCAGGCTTTCGGAATGTTGTCCGGGCAATGTCACAACATGAGCGCTCTCAATTACAGTAGTAGTGTTCGATGAAGCCTCTGTTCATGGGTAGCAACTCGGATTTCAGTTCTATTTTACCATGTCAAGAGCTCAAGATATACTAAAAGGGTAGAGACACACAAAAAGAGTTTTGGGCCTGTCAGACAACCTGTGAGCCACCCTGGTCAGCTATAGCTTCGCAGGAACGATCATCTACAGCTATGGGATCAGCAACTCTGATACATAGCCGTTAATCACGCTCTGGCTCACAGGTCAAATGTCATCAACCAAGCTTTTGCGCTTCCCTCCTTATTAGTCAAGGATGAAACGGTACGACTACTACAGAAGAGATCCTGTTAAAGTAAGGTCGTGCTGCTCTTCTATGAGACTCCCTATTTAAACCGGTCTTGCTCTGTGTTAATTGCCGAGGTGGTACTAAATAAACCTATGTTTCCTGCATAATGCTCAGCGTTCCCGTGTAGTGGCCGGCCCAATATGGTACGATGGTCTTCTATGGAATCCTGGCCAGTTTATAACAAGTAGGCCAGCTATTTGGGCCTCGCACTATCTGGCCTTAACTTTTAATAACGGACGTTGTACAGTAATCTGGAATGCAACGATCGAGCAGTTTCAGTGGTGATGTGGAGTGTAATTACAAAACACGCTTTTTTATAGCTGCAAGTCGACAACCGAGACACATCGTGGGAGCTCGACAGCGAGCAGACGCCATGAGTCATCAAGATCTTTCTTTTTTTGATTTTTTCAAGACCTTTCATCTAGACAGGGTTTCTCAATCCTCGCTAGAGTTGCGTATTTTTTTTGAATCTGTTCCAAAATATTACTAAATGTTTTGTAGGCTATTTAAGCTAAACAAAATATCTCGTTTGAAATAGAGAAAGTACTTCACAGACTCTAGACAAGTTGTCAAGTGAACTAGGGGCAAGAACTCTTTTGAACAGCTTTTTCATTGTGGGGTTGTATGATTCACACCACAAATTGTTGTAAATTAAAAGTTGTAATATCTTTTGTTGCACAAAAAGATGATATTACATTTTCATGTTAATTTTAGACTTTAAAATTATTTTCTCAAAAATAAAAGGACACAAAAAGAAACATTCTGGTGAAATGCATATAACATTTATAAATATTTTAATTCTATAAAAATACATCTTACATTTATTTAGTTATTAGTTCATTTAGTTAATATGAATTGATTAGGTGTACTGAATACCATGTTGATGTATTTATAAATTAGTGATTAAATAACCAAAATAATTATGTACCTACTTATAATAAAGACACTCCTATTCATAACAAAAATGTTCATACACATCAAATAAAATGTTCCAGTATTTTTGGAAAAAGTGAAAAAATATAACAAATATGAATAATAAAAATGAATAGAAAATGTGTTATAGACAAAAAAATGTTCAAGCACTTAAAAAAATAGTGTACATTATAAAAAAGAAAATAAGAAATTAAAAAATGTATAAATATTTTGCACTACCAAGAAATTTAAAAAAATAAAAGAAGAAAAATATTAGTAAAAATCCAGGAAATAGCAAATGCGAAAAAGAAAAGACAGCGAAGGACAAATCTACAAAAGACAAATAAAAATATCGGATAAAGGAAATAAAATTTAAAAAACATACCTGAAAAGAAGCAAATGTGAAACCTAAAAATGAAACTTCAAGTCAGTCACCACCGAGAGGTAATTGGTTAGGATTGGTGCAATAATTCCAAGTAAAATGCTCCGGCTTCTATACTTACTGTCTTAATCTGTCCAGGCTTTGCACCTGAATAGTGACTGAAAAGTTTGTTTTTCGTCTATGTGTCTTTAATTCATAATCTACTTGTTGCTTTGACCATTAAAAAACCTGGTGCTTTGACTATGATATTTCATATTCACGAAAAAAGATTACAAAAGCCACACATAAAATTTCCAACATTTCAAAACGAAGAGCACTTCTTATTTTAGGCAAGGTAGTGAAACAACTCGACGATTAAGAAACCTTTTTAACCAACCAATGTTCCTAAGGTACTTCGTTTTTGTCGACCAACCCATTAGATAAATCTGGACAATGACTTTTATTTCTGATCATCATGGTCCATTTATACCTCCGTGGAATTAGTCCTACACTATAGACTCTGTAACAATTCCGCTCTTGTCTCCCCATTTTAGTTTTTCATCTCCCCTATCGTTCCCACGGGAGGAGGTGGGTTCTTATCCCTCGACCGGCGGTTGATCACGCCCCGATACTGTGGAGGATAGACACCGCTACCAAAGGACATTTGTGCCTTCATCCTAGTGGAACAATGATGTTTGGTCGTCGTTTTCTAAGAGGGTGACCGGCGCACGGGTGTTGGGGGCGCTCCAGTTGAGTAGAAAAATGGAATTACTACATGACATACAACACATGACTCGTGCATTTGTCCGCCATAGGGGGGGCTGTTTGATCTTGTATTGGTCGTGTAGGCCGTTGGCGCAGTGCCATGTACACTGTGTTGGTCGCTTCTCCAATTGGTGTTGCCATGGAGGAGGGGCATTTCTCCTTTGTAGGTAGGAGTGATGGCTTGCTCTTTGTGGTGTGTGGGCGATGCGACATAGGGTTACGTTGCTGCCATCAACACGTGGACTATGTGCCCACAATCTAGGAATCACTTTTATCCTCATATCGTCTTGTTCATCATTGATAATTGGATGCCTCTCATATGAGGTAGTGGAATACTGAGTTGATGTGATTGTAGATGATCACGACAAAGTCCATGCACAATTGTTTTTTGAAATTGAGAATAACCCCTAGCATCGGCATCAAAACGATGCACACAACTTTCTTTTTATCTCAAGATATAAACGGTGAGACCATTCGAGGCTCCTCGGCGATTTGGCCTTTCTGGCCTTCCGATCATCCCGCTCCGTGCCTCCGCTCGTCCGATCCCTGTCGGCTCCTGGAGTCAGAATGAATAGGGATTTGCAAAGTCGCTACCCGTACCAACCTTATTGCACCCACTCTCGCTGACATCCTACGTGGATCACCGTTGTAGCCCGAGGGCCCGCCCGTCAGCCTCACGGTTCGTGTTTAATCGACGTGGCGGACAGGCAACAGTGCCAAAGATTCCGAGCGTGTTCCTCCCATTGGTCGATTTTATTCGTTTACCGTACTGGGTTTTAGTGGTGCCCCTCTGGGATAGCTTTCTTCGTACGTGTTTCCTCCCCCTCTCTCTCGCTGACGATGGGCCCCATCTGTTCCGAGGCCCACATGTCAGTTGCCCTGTACGTTTGCGTCGCCAATCTCTCCCGTGCGTGGGTTCTCGCTGCGTATTTCAACAGTATGTCGGGACACACTGGGTATTTCGCGTACTTTGCACTGTTCGTGATGTCAGGGAGAATTCGGGCCCGATTTCTCCGTCCGAGGTGGCCTCTCTCCATTCGTCGGCGGGTACGTTGCACTGTGCTGGTTTCAGAAGGCCCGATTTCTCGTGTTGCTGGCGGCTCGCCATTGGTTTCGAGTGGTTATCGACCTAATGGGGTTGCCGTGCACACTGTGCTAGGGGTACGGGGTATATAGTCTGTTTTCTAGATCGGATGGTTACTGCAGCTCTCATTTTCCCCCTTTTCTTCTTCCTCGCTGTTCTTGCTCCGCAATTCTTTTCTCGAGCTCTGCCCTGAATCCGTCTGCTGCTCTTCCGGTTACGTTTGTTCCCGTTGAGATCAGGTTGGGTCTTCTTAACGTGTCTTGCTCTCTCTGTTTTTTGGTCGTTCTATGTTCATGATGTTGACCGTGTGCTGGATTCGTGTTCGTTGGTTGTTTGTTGCTATGTTGTTTGTTCTTTTTGTTTTCTGGGTTTCTCATCTTTGTTTCCTATTTGTTGTTTTGTTTTTTTGCAGGTTGCCGGTTAACTGGTTTACAGTTCGTCCGGTTAAGGCCAGTTATGTTGAGATCTTTCTGTGTGTTTACTTTGTTTTCTTTGCACGGTTTGTTTTCTGATTGATTTATATATTTCCGTGTTTACTTTTGAATGGAGGGGGAGTTATTTTGTTTTGATTTTGTTCGTGCAATTTTCCGCACGAACAAGGAGTATGGGCAGCGTGGATACTTGCCAAATCGTATCATTCTAGCCTGGATGTCGAATTACTTTCGAAGGTTTTCTGCAAAGGCATGAAAATGACTTGCCGTTCACTGACGAGGATATAAAGGCTATTGTGGCAGAGGTTCAAAAGTATGCTGCCAGAACGTGGATTTTGTAAACACGGATGTATTTTTCGCTGTTGCTGACTGCCCAGACAATACTAATTAGGTGTTCAGTCGGTTATTTGTAGTTCGGTGGTCGACGCGGTAGCATGAAGCCGAATTGTCAAGTCGGCATGTAACTGTTGTACTTTACTGGATGCTTGTCCTAAGATAGTATGTAGAGTTAGAGTTGTATTGTAATGTTGACGTCTTCACTATTTTTTCGTTTAGTACCGTCTGTCAGGACATGTAATGGTTATTCCGGTGAAAGAATTGGTTGCATGTTGCAAAAAAACATGTACACTGATATATGTACTCTGTAGTTGTAAGTTTATACATACCTTTTCGTGTAAACATGTTTTAACAGAGTGAACAAGTTAGATTGATTTGTTCTTTGAACTTGTGATTGAGCCGGCTATCATAACGTGGGTACGTATTGTCTATGTGCATACTAATTTTGTTCTTGCGGAAGAGTTATGGACGGCTGGGTATTTGGCATGTGGGAAACCGGGTGTTCTTATGATCTTTGTTCCTTCCCGAGGTGCTTGCAGCGAGGGGTGCCGGCAGGCGATGGGGACAGTGCCAATATGTGAATTCGGTCAGTACGAGGCATCATCACAATATGTAATGTTTTTGATCTAGGGGTTTTCCTTCCCGTTGGCATGTCATTTATCTATACGGGATTGTTTTGTGTATATTATTTGTTTAATTTGGTCCTTGGTCTTACACATGGATATAATCGTTTCTGCCCGTTGATTATTAGCATTGTGTATGGCGTGTCATCAAAATAGTGCTCGGTGGGTCGTGCGCCAAGGCGCACCCCTAAATCTAGTTAAAATAAGAGGGAAAACAAGAAACCAAGCCTTACAAGGAAAATGCATCAATCAGCCGGAAGCCACCGTCCGGGCGATAACTCGCTACACCTACAAGCCTGATGAAGGGGATGGACCAATCGGAGCCAATGCCCTGACCTCACACACCTACGCACATCATCTAAATCCAGAGGATTCAACCAAGTCGCCCAAGAGGGCGTGGGAAACACAAACCGGTCCAGCTGACCCTCAGCACACACCACATGCGCACACTCAGAAAGCCGCCGCCACCATCTTCCGCCATCCCATCTTCAGGAGAGATCAGCGTGATGACCTTGTTAGGCCTGCCGTCGGCACCACCACGACGCCAGACAGCGCCACCATCTGCGCGAATCCATCATCATACGCCTATCGCCGAGACTCACCGTCGTCAACGTGGTAGATATATACCGCTCCAATTCTTGCCTCCTCCGTCCAGCAGCTGCTCCAAAAATAGTGCCCACAAGAGGGAGAGCGACACCGAGACCACCGCCATCGTCTGACCCAGGAATCCCGGGATCTGGGGTTTCACCCGGAGCAGCGCGAGTGGGTAGACAGTAGTTGCAAAGGCGATGCCTTGAACAAGGTCACGGCGCATCGGCGCCGCCATCGCGTGTCATGACTGTAGTCAGAACTCGGTTTTCACCGGCAGCCACGCCTCCCCAAATCGCCGCCGTGACTAGCTGTGATCAAGGGATCCGCTACAACAAGACGGCCGACCATCTCTGGCGAAGACAGAGGCCACCACCACCACACCTAGGGCCGGAGCCCCCGAAGTTCTCATCTTGTGGGTCTAGCCTAGAATTTGTGTGTCGTTGACGGAGTCGGAAGAGAGGCCAGGACCGCCGCCAGTCAGCCCGCCGGAACCCATATGGGTCTAGAACGGTCGCACACCACCGTCGCCGCTGGCCATCGTGTCGTCCGCCTCCGCCGACTGCAAGCCGACTCTAGTTAACGTCGCGCCACGCCACTGCCGTAAATAAGGCCGGAGTGGATGGCCGCCACGCCGATCTAGAATTTGGCCGAGGAGAAAATGCCGCCGCGCCACCCGGGCTTTGCCTTGCGACACCTCTGGCAGCGGCGGGAGAGGATCTTGCGAGGGGGAGGTCTGGAGGCGGCGGGCAGCGGCTCCCCGGGGCGGCGCAGCGCCGCCGCACGGGGGATAGAGGGTTCTTTAAATTGGTGGGGGGGGGGGGGGGGGGGAGGGGGGATTTCACTTCCCCGCCCTCTGCACCAACTAGGGATGCGCACGGCCTTATAAGCATGAGTATCCGGATTTTTTATCTTGGTTAATAACCAAGACTAGTCCTCAGGATAAATTGCATGAGTATGAGGAAGGGCTGATCCTCAAGCATAAATAACAACCTAAATTCACTTCCCCTGGGGATTTAAACTTGGGTGTTGGGTTTGTACATCTACTCCCCTAACCAGTTGAGATAGACTCACTTCCCAAGTCCATGCGTATCCTAGGGAGGCTTCTTTGGACAACACCAGGGTGAGTACATTGAGAGAATGAGTGGAGGAGTTGTTGAAAGATTCACCATCAAGGCCAAATGTCGTGGTATTTCGCACGGCATATGCCAAAGGATGGCTTATTTGAGGGTAGCGACGGTGTTCCAGCGGGATTGGGTACAAGCATGGCAAACACCGAGACGTATCCAGGCTCAGGGCCCTCGTGAGGAGGTACAACCCCTACATCCTGCTTGTATCATGTATATGGTGGAGTATGGTGTTACATGGTGGCTCCTGGAGCTGTACATGCTCTTAGCTTGAGAGCTTGAGAGCTTGAGCTGCCTGCTTGGTTGCTTGAGAGGAATCTGAGCTAGTCCGTGAGAGTGGAGAGAGGAGCCAGCTAGCTTGCTTGTGAGTGAGCTCCCATCAGAGCATGAGGCTCTCCCTTACTTATGTGAGGCACCCCTGGTGTACCTTATAAAACGGTGCCCAGGGGACAAGCGATGGCCCACACTGACATGTCTCGAGTACCGTACGGCCGCCTTCTTTGACTTTGGTAGCCAACGTTTTACTCTCCTTTGTCTTCTAGTCTTTGTCACCCGGAAGGGGTATTCGATGTGCCAGCTGCGGTTGACTTCGCGTAGCAGGTGCGCAGCCGGACGGAGAACGGCCAGCCGGACGGAGAACGGCCAGCCGGACTCGGGCCGCCAGCCGGAGTCGGGCAACCGGATAGAGGTCGGGCAGCCGGACCCGGGCCGCCAGCGAGGTCGGGCAGCCGGACTGCTATCTCTTGTTTTCTTTTCGAGTCGCCGACTTTGGTAACCCGGGGGTTTATTCCCCCGACAGCGGTGGTTTCAACACCATTTTCTTATTTGGGATGAAAGTACTCTCACCGTTTAGAATTATATTGCTTTGTGGGTTTAGTAAATTCAAACTTAAAAAAAATTGACCAAATATATAGGAAAATATCAACACCTTAATATAAATTTAATATTATTAGAATCATTATAAAATAAATATTTGTATTATATGCATTGGATATTATATATGTTCACACCCTTTGTATATATTTTGTCAAATTTCAAAAAATTGACTTGAGAAAATAAACTTACGCCACTTATTATAAAATAAAAACATAGTGAGTATGAAATCTCGACTTTATTGGTTGAACCTTGAATAATAAACTTAAGCCACTTATTATAGATCGGAGATAGTAGAAAACTTTGTCATTGTAATTTCTGGTTGTCCAATAAAATAATCGAAGTCTTCAAGTCAGCTAGATGGGCAAATTGAGGGAGTGGTACCGCATCTAGTGGATGGCGGATTATCCATTCTCCAATACGCGGACGATACGATCCTTTTTATGGAACATGACATCGAGAAAGCGAAGAATCTGAAACTAATTCTTCAGCGTTCGAGCATCTCTCCGGTCTAAAAATTAACTTTCATAAAAGCGAATTGTTTTGTTTCGGCGACGCCCAGGCGGAGGCCAACCAATATGCTGAGTTATTTGGCTGTGAGGTTGGTGAGTTTCCAATAAGTTATCTAGGCATCCCAATTCATTTTAGGAGGCTTACGATTGCACAATGGAAACACGTTAAGGAAAGATTACAAAAAAGGTTGAGTAGTTGGAAAGGAAAATTACTATCCCTGGGTGGAAGATTGGTGCTCATAAACTCAGTCCTAACCAATATGGTTTTGTATATGATATCTTTCTTCCAATTACCAAAGGGAGTTCTATATCGATTGGATTACTTTCGATCTCGATTCTTTTGGCAAGGGGACAACGAAAAAAAGAGATACCGGCTGGCAAAATGGGATGCAGTGTGCCGCCCCAAAGACTTTGGGGACTAGGGATTCACGACCTTGAGGTTAAGAATCGTGCCCTTCTTGGAAAATGGTTGTTTAAACTACTTACCGAAGAAGGTGTGTGGCAAACTCTACTCAGGAGAAAGTATGTTGGTTCAAAAGCGATATCTCAGGTTTCATGGAAATCCGGAGATTCTCACTTTTGGGCAGGCTGATGGCGACGAAGAAGTTCTTCCTCCCATATGGCTCTTTCTCCATCAAAAATGGTTCGGAGATAAGATTCTGGGAGGATAAGTGGCTTGGTACTACTACACTCCGTGAACAATATCCAGCCTTATATAATATTGTTCTTGGGCGTCACAAAAGCGATACTCTCGCTAAAGTTTTGGAGGTTAATCCACCAAATGTGACGTTCCGAAGAGATCTCATTGGTCCTAGACTAGCGGCGTGGCATGAATTGCTACAACGACTAGCCTCCGTCAATTTGACGCAAGGGATCGATGAGTTTCGGTGGAGTTTACACAAGAGCGGTAAATTCTCAGTGGACAGTATGTATATGCTTTAATCCAACCTGACGTGCCAGTAGTTAATAATAAGAAAATCTGGTCGATGAAGATACCACTAAAAAACAAGATTTTCGCGTGGTACCTTCGTCGAGGGGTTATTCTTACTAAGGACAACCTTGCAAAACGCAATTGGCATGGTAGTAAGAGGTGTGTCTTCTGTCACAAAGACGAGACTATCAACCACTTATTTTCGAGTGCCAATTCGCAGGTTCTATAAGGTCAATCATCCAGATAGGTTCTACTTTATATCCCCCAAGAAGCATTGCTCATATTTTTGGCAACTGGCTGACTGGGGTAGATGCTAGGTTCAAACAACTTATTAGGGTGGCAGCGCTAGCCGTTATATGGTCGCTTTGGCTATGTAGAAATGACAAGGTTTTTAATGATAAAAATTGTTCTCTCATTCAGGTTATCTACAGGACTACAGCTACACTCCGTTCGTGGTCTCAGTTGCATCGTGTGGGGCATCGAGACCTGTTTATGGAGGTCTGTTCAAAACTGGAGGATACGGCGAGAGACTTTTTATCCCAACATGGATGGCAGCATAATTTGCGGATCGGCCTACATCACCTTAGGCGTGATTACAATTTCTCATTCTGATATGTAATCGCTCTCCTTTTATTTTCGGACTACCGTACTCTTTTCGGCTGTGTGCACCTTCGTTGTGCAAAGGCTGGATGTAATGCTTAAACCTTTTAAGTAATAAAACTCCCCTTATAAAAAAAAAGTCTCTTGCTAGAAAAAAAGCCTACATTTCAAAACAATGAAATGCTCGTTGAGTACAGTAGCTGTCACCTGTGAGATAAATTAGCACGCATTACTTCACCCTGGCAAGCCACAAGCCATCTTTGTCTTTTTTTCGGTGCTACACATGCGGCACTTCGTACATAGCGTGCCATTCACTCTGCTCGTCCACACGCCCCCACGGCTCTCTCTGCTCCCTGAAGAACAAAGATGCGACGGTCCTTTCGTTTCTGTTTGATGGGTAAAGTGGAAGCCGATCCCATGGAAGGAATATGCACTCACTCGCTCGCCATGTACTATCCACCATAGTGGTGTCGCTTCAGAGCTTGTGCAAGAAAGACAGGTCGAGTACATCAATGGCAGCCGACTGTGCAAAAGCAGAGAAATAAAGGCTTGGTTTATTCTGACCAAAGCGAGCAAGGTAAAAAGACGGCGCGGCTACCTTGATCCCGTGACCAGCGAGATATTCACGCTAGCTGATGCGTCCAAACGATTCTTTGTATTGACCTGTGATCTCAATGCTGATCAATGGTGAGTACTGACGCCTTTTATCCTTTTGGGCCTTTCCCTGCAACCAAGCAGTGCATCTACGTACTGCCTCCATGGACCATCTCTACTTCACATCGAGTTACTCCCTAGATTGACAAAGTAGTAACCGGTTCTAGCCTAGATTAAGGGACCATACTGCATTGACATTGAAGATTTACATTGATGAACGCAACATCAAGATGAAACACATGTCACACTCAGGATTTGGGAAACATGGAACCACCATAATTTCCATTCCACAGACGAATTTGTACAAAAGACAAACCCACATAACAAGATAACTACACGGCAGATGACCAACACCATAGAAATTCACCAAGAGAGAGAGACCTAAACAGACATACTGAAACGAAGAAACAATTTTGGCTTTGATTATCAATATAGAGGAGGAAAAATATGTCCGTTGGCACCAGCTCCTGCGACGCGTGCGGCGACCGCCCGTGCGGCGCCCAGGCAGCGCCGCCGCCGGCCACCCAAGCCCCCTCCAACCACCGCGTAGCCCACAGCCAGCTCCCACCACCGCCTCCTACCCTTCCCCATAACTTTCGCCCGGCGTGTTTTGGTCCTGCACCATCGCGCGGCGGATGTGGATCTGGATCGGGGGACTTCTGCACCAGCTCACCTGCCCGGCCGGCGCGCCGGGCCACTGCGTCGTCTCTCAGCTTGCTTCGGCCACGCGCGCTGCTACGCGCCCCGTTATCGTCGGGCCGTCCACGCCTCGTCCACGCGCTGCGGAGAACCTCGTGGTCGCCACGCCATCAGTCGACGTCTGCAGCGGCGCTGATGCTGCCCTTGCGTCCGCGCGCCGGGCTTGCGGCACGGCGCGGCGTCGGGGGCCGCGCCCCACACCCCGGCCTCCTCCGGCGTCGGCGTCGCTCGTGACGCGCGGGGCGTGCGATCTGTACGGCGGCCGCCACCGCCGTCCTCTCTGCTCGGCCGGCGCGCCAGGCTTGCGGCGACCGCGTGACGTCGGGGGCCGCGCCCCGCTCCACGGCCTGCTCCGGTGAAGACGTCTCACTGCGGCCGTTCGGCCGGCCCCCTCCGCCACCTGCAACCCTGCCGGCCGCCAGATCGGCGTCACCCCCTCGGCGAGCTTCCCCGTCGCGGCGCCTGCGGACCCACGCATCCAGAGCGTGGTGGTGGGCTACCTGGACCTTGACACGCCCTCCCCCGCGGCTTGTGAAGAAGTCAGCACGGCTTTGGCAAGCTGGCGCTGAGCGGGATGTCCACCTGCCTCACCTTCAATGGCGCGAGCCCCTGCCCTCGTCAGCATCCTCCGGGCCCCCGCGGCCTTCAATGCCATGGCGCCTGCAAGACCTGCGCGGTCGGTGCGCTTTGACATCCCTACTCCTCGCATTCAAGCGGTGCCGCCCCCCTCTACGCCGCGCCTTCATGAAGAGTCTCATCGGCCGGGTTCGCCGGCGGCGCACGGCGACCCGCCGCCACGCTCTTCCCCGGCCACGGCGGGCCTCTTCCGGCACCCCCCGCCCCCGGCGTCCGTCCCCGACGGCTTCAAGCCGGCCTCCTTCGGCGTCGCGGCCACGCCCTCGTCGTCCCGATCTGGGGCCGCCCCAAGATCGATGTTTTTCGGCTCCCTCTCCTTCGTGGTCGCCCACGGTGGCTCGCCGCCCCCGAAGGCCGCACGCGCGCATCTCGGCACGACGGCCCTCTCCCTGCGCCCTGGCGGTGGTGCACGGCTCCCTCCGCCCCCGGCCCTCATCCCGCAGGGATTCTCGCCAGCCTTCCTCGGCTGGGGATCCGCGGATGGCGCAGTCCGCGCAAGAGTGGAGGTTGCAGGCGACTCGATGCCCGGCGAGGAAGGCGCGGAGTGGACTCTCGTCCTCTCCAAGCAGGAGAAGCGGGAGCAGCGCGGTTATGGGCGACGGGACGGGCACCCTGTGGCGCGCCGCTCGACTTCAAGCCCTCGACCACGCCATTTCCATCAAAGTCGACACCCACCCCGTTCCCCTGCACGCTCCACAAACCTGCACCGCAAGTTTCAGAAATTGCGGCCCTGCCACCGATGCCTCGCCCGCGACCACCTCGTCGCCGTCTGCCGCGACCCGGTCAAGTGCCTCGAGTGCCGGCGCTCGGGCCACCGTCGACGAGACTGCCAGGCCCAAGCGTGGGCTGCTTGTTCCGGTTCAGCTTCAACTCCACCTCCGCATCCAGCTCAAGCCTCGCCAGCTCGTGCTTCCTCGCTCGCGTCAGCTGCTGCCAAGAAACTCTCCGCGGCGCCTTCTGCTCTGACCTCGGGCAAGCTCGGCGGCACGACATACCTTGGCGCTCTGGAGACGACGACTGAGGACACCATCTCCATGACGCCTACACCGCACCAGCTCCCCTCTGCCCCGGCACGCGCTCCGCCAGCTCCAGTTCACCACTCCCGCGGCACACCAACGAGCCCTACCTCGATGCCTTCAACTTGCGCTCCGTCTGCGACACGCGCTCCGACAGCTCCAGCTCGCCACTCTCGCCACTCCCGGGGCGCGCCGACAAGCTCCACCTGCAGCGACCTCGCGCTCGGCATCCGGGAGCGCGCGTGTGAGCGCTCTCCTCACCGGCACGGGGGTGGCTCAAGTCATCACGAACGCTATCACGCCTCGCCACCGGTCGCGTCTAGGGTCCGGCAGACAAGCCCCCATCGGCAACGCGCGGTGCCGGTCAGCACGCGTCGCTCGTTCGCGGACGTGCTCATGGCGTGCCCGGAGATGGACATGTGCTACTCCACATCGACGTGGGTGGTCCTGGCTAGCGAGAGGTGCTACAAGGTGGGCGTGGACGGAGCACTCTCAGCGGAGAACGAGAGGGACGGCCTGGGGCCGGTGCCATCTAAACCAATTGATGCGGTAGCGACAAGATGTGACAAGGGCGTCATGGATGAAACGGCAGGCCTGCTTGCCCGTCTGGACATGGAGCAGGGGAACGAAGCCCCGCACGAAGGCCGGCAGTCGCCAAGCTCGCCGCGTCACGATCATGTCACAGGCACGCCTGTCGGTTCCACCGCGTCGTCCGTGCTGGATGCTACCGGCCACGGGTCTGGCGTGGGTGGCACTTCTGCAAATCCGCCTGTGCTGTCCGGGACAGACAATGACGGCTTGGTGCCTGAAGGGGGTGAACTGCTGCAGTTCATCAGCTCCATTGCAGCGCGGTTAACCTGCTGCTGACTGGACATGTCCCGGTGTTGATCTCGCCTGGCGACGAGCTGTGCGACGGGGGATTTGCTAGTGACGATGATGAGGATGAGGTTGTTGACGGGAAGATGGAGCAGCTTCTGCCAGGCCACACAGAGCTGGATCAGGTTGAGTTGCTGCTGGACGGCGAGGAGGTTGCGTATGAAGACGGCCTTGATGACGACGGCGACTTGGCGAGGAGGGAGTTTCAGCTCGTCGCCGACGTCATTGGCGCTGACGCGGAGGCTGCTACGATTGGGAACCTCTTCGCTGCCGATATTGATGACGCTCCCTCATCAGGCATCGTGATACGCTGCGTCGCGGATCTGTTCAGCCTGCCGGCTGTGCCGCTGCTACCCACGCCTACTCCGCCAATGCCTCGTGCTCTTGCGGCCCTGCCCGACCCCGAACGTCGCAGCAGCAGGCTCGCGGCGAAGCCATAACTCCCAGCGGTCGGCAAAGCGCAGCGTGTCCTCCACAAGAAAATGGGGCTCGACTTTGGAGATATGCCCCTGGTGGAGGCTACGAAAGAATTCGCGAACACCTGCAAGAAGGCCGTTCTCTGATTCGGCAATCAATGGGTTGAGGACCCTCCTCAGGCTGAACCTGCCGTCCATGACGGCGGCGGATGAAGCTTTGATTGGCCTTGCTGGCCCAGGGGGAAGCGACTTCCCGGCACCGACGGCGCTGGACGCCTCCGCCTGATCTGCTTCCCGATCCTCAGATCGCGCCGCGTAGTTGCGTTTTGAAAATATGACGATATATCTTTCTGAGAGATTAGACGGTGTAGGATGAATTCCTTTCGTCTAGCACGCCCTGTCTTGTATGACTTTTTTCTTTTTGGCCTCGGCCGTGTCATGTTTGCTTCTCCTATATCAATATAAAAGGCAAAGCTTTTGCCTCGTTTCAAAAAAAAAAAAAACGAAGAAACAAGCAGAGTACTGCATCCGATCCATCGATGTCATGGATCAATCCATCCTAACTGATTAAGATCTCTTCCCTATTCTGCATTAACCGGCGGGCGATCAGCGGCCGGCGCACTCGGGCGGCTGGACGGGGAAGCGGTCGGTGTCGACGCAGTAGTCGTAGACGAGGTGGTGCGCGCGCGCCCAGACCAGCTGGTGGCTCTGGTGCACGGTGAGCTCCTGCATGTCCTTCTCCTTCCACCAGTACCTGCCCTCCTTGCCCCAGGAGGTGCCCGTGCAGCGCGCCACCTCGCCGTCGTCCGAGTCGGTGGCGTTGTCCGCCCACGCGCACCCCTCCACGCTCACGTCCCGGAAGGTGGCCACGAACGGCGCGTGCGACCAGTCCGTCTTCACCAGCCCGCCGCGCGTGACCCAGTCGTCCGCGTTCCAGATGGAGCTGTACACGGACATGGGCTGCGGCGACGGGAACGCCGAGGCGGTTTGGGCGGTGGCGTTGGGGTGGCGGTGGTGGTGGACTGGTGTCCCTTGGTGGTGACAGCGGTCTTGTTCTCGTAGACGCGGATTGGGGTGTCGTCGACGAGGAAGACGACCTGGCTGGGGTTCCACAGCACGGAGTAGGTGTGGAAGTCGGCGGTGGGGTCGAACCAGAGGTCGATGCGCTGCTGCCGGTTGCCCACGCCGTCGATGTACAGGTTGGTCTGCACCAGGTACGGCTCGCCGGTGACGTTGCCCAGGAACTCGAAGTCGAACTCGTTGTGCTTGTCCCCCGCCGACGACAACTGCATACATGAACGAAATTAGTTCGAAAGTCAAGGTTGAATGAAGATGCAAATACTAGCAGGTGGTAAATCATCAGTTGGGGTAAACTCTTTCGTTCAGGGTGAATTGTTTGTTAAAAAGTGGCCGCTTTTAAGAAAGTTGTACTGTTGCTGAACTAGTTCACGTGCTCTGTTCTTCGTAAATGGGTTCTTGGCAGCTTCCCCTGAACCTGACAGGCAACCATGAGTCCATGACCCCGAGCATGCATCGACCCCTCCCCATTTTACTCACTCGAAGTAATAATCCTAGATGGAAAATTACTAACATTGCAAGATGCATGCAGAGAAATTTGTTTCCTAATGCAGAATGAATGCGGCCGATCGATCGAGGAACTTAAAATGGCAATGTATAGTTCAGCAGGGAGGAATAGCAGGGCCTGCACAGCTGCACTCACTCACATAGAAAGCGGTGACGACTCCGGCAGAGTCCCCAGGCACGAGCTTCAGATCAGCGGTGGCCTTGCCATACAGGAACTTGTTCTTGGACGCGAATCCCCCGTCTGTCGAAGCCAAATGCAGAAAAGAAAAACGCATCAGCGAAAGAAACTCCATTTCTGAACAGATGCCGCTGCACTGCGGACTGAAACAAGCACGGATGTCTGTAACTTAATTACCGGAGGCGCTGTCGAGGCGGAGCTTGAGGAGGTCGTCCTCGTACACAACATGGTCGTTGGCCCAGCTCGGCTGCACCACGCCGTCGAACTTGCTCGACCCCGCCGCCACCGTGGCCACGGCGCACAGCAGCGCAGCCACGGCGAGGAACGACACCGCCTATGCCAAAGAATACCTGATGTCCAATCACCAGGAATCGCAAACGTGGACAAATAGAATGTTCTTCTGGGAAATTTGTTGTGACAAACAGCTCTGGTCTTGTCTTGTTGGACTCCAAATTAAGGCCGCACTCTTTGGACAACCACGACCAACATCGCCACTGAAGCCGCCGGAACTGCTGCTATGCAACAACGTCCACTACAAGCGTCTCGTTGCTTGGAGGGGCCCTGCCCCTGATGACCCATCCACCGGCGAACTACTCCTTGGGTGGTGACTCCAGCTCGGTCCTCCAGGTCTTCATCTGGAATGGGACGAGACCGTACTGGCGTAGAGCTGCGTGGACCGGTGCGCTGGTCAGCGCCGTGTATCAAAGCAACACCGGCGCCATCATGTTCCAAACAAATGAAAACAGAGGGGGCGAGTTCTACATAACATACACCGTCTCCAATGGCTCACCAAGTATGCGCATGATGCTGCACTATACAAGCATGGTGTTAAGTTCCTGACATGGAACAGCGTCTTGGGATGTTTTCATGGAGCACCCCAGTCCTAGCTGTGATAGCTATGCTTCATGCGGCCCATTTGGCTACTGTGATGGCACCGAAGCCATTCCGACGTGCAAGTGCCTTGATGGGTTTGAGTCTGTTGGCCTTAAGTTTTCCCTAGGATGTCGGCGAAAGAACGAGAGATAGTTTCATAACTTTGACCGGTATGAAAACGCCTCACAAGTTCTTTGTACATAAGGAATAGAAGCTTTGGAGACAGTTCGAGGTGCTTGATTTGGACGGGGGAGCTTGTTGACACGGGAAAGCCTGTTGGCGGTGTTAGTGAAAATCTTTACCTCCACATTTCCAGCTCATCAGGTATTTGCATTTTCTTACCAATCGTAATGTTTTATTTGCGATCGAGTGTCTGTTGACGTAAGTTTATATAGCGGCTATATATTATGAAAGCATATTGTATGACTGATTTAGTGATATTGATTTGGTATTCTAAATGTTGATATTTGTTCTATAAACTTAGCCAAACTTAAACATTTTTATTTAAAACAAGAGTATGGCCTTATATATACGTAACGGAGGGAGTACTATTAGATGATGATCACAGAATATAGGGTAGCATACTATTCTGTTCTTGCATATGTTATCTGTTCTTTTCCTGGCCTGTTCGGTACTACCAACTATATTGATCCACCACGATGGTTGATCAACAACACATTTAAGCAGGCTTCGCACAACACTTCGCCCAGCTCTTCAGTTCACCTGATGACCGTGCCCACTCGGTCGATTTCGATCAGATCGGCATTGCACAACATGACCTGAGCAGCCTGGACACAAACTTCTCAGAAGAAGAGGTATGGGCTGCTGTCAAATCGCTCCCGCCGGACAAAGCGCCGGGGCCTGACGGATTCACCAGGCTATTCTACCAGAAGTGCTGATCCGTAATCAAAGGCGATGTTCTGGCGGCGCTCCGGTGGCTGCATGCTGGCAACTCCACCAGCTTCCACAAGCTAAATAGGGCGCTGCTCACCCTAATCCCCAAGAAGGACGATGCTCTAGTGGTACGCGATTTCCGCTCAATTAGCCTAGCCAAGCTCGCCGCCAAGGTGCTTTCTCTCCGCTTGGCGCTGCTCCTGCCGGCTGCCGACCATTGTCACGCCAAACCAGAGCGCATTCATTCGTGGCCGCGTGATTCACGACAACTATCGCCGTGAGCCGCAGAGCCTAGCCAAGCCCAGACCGCCTAACCAGTGGCGGTCATCAGCATGTACTTCAAACATTGGATCCCTCGTGGCGCATAAGGAAGATTATTCCGCCACGAAAACATTCTCTCGTTCACGTTATAAAACAACAACATCCTCTCCTACTCCTAAAAAGAGCATAAACATTCCCTAGAAAACACATTCATACAGATAATCAGTAAATCTCAGTCGGTAGCTTATGCAGTTACTCGCCTCATCAACCCGAGATCTTACGCCATTTGTCAGCGACCTTCTAGCACCGTAAGGCTCGCGCCATTGACGGAATTCTCCAAGTCATCTCTCGCCTCGGTTTTGCGATTTATCTGCGCGAAATACATAGGTTGCATCGGCACTGCGCGAGGCATGGCTTCACTGCCCAGCATGAACACCACCGATGACATATGTGGCCTGGCATTGGGGCTGTCCTGCACACACAGGAGTCCAATGTGGATGCACTTCGACACTTCGTCAGGGGAATAGCTCTCCCTGATCGTCGTGTCCATGAAGTCTGTTGCTTTTCCATCTGCCCACAAGTTCCATGCCTGAAACGTCCCGGCGAAGTTCGTAATTTTTACTTGCTAGTACTATATTTCTGGTTGAGTTTTCAGAATCTGAAGCATTTCATAACACGTTAACTAGCACTTACACATGCTATGAGGTTTGGAAAGTCCATCACAAGATGATGTGGTGAGCTGATCTTTAATCCACTCACAATCTCCAGTAGCAAAATACCAAAGCTGTACGTGTCGGACTTCACCGAAAAGATGCCCTCCATCGCATATTCAGGTGACATGTAACCGCTGTTTGAATCAATTCAGAAGCAAGTATGCATAGTTGAGTTATTTCAGGTGCATAAATAAAATTTTGAGATCAAGAGCTAGCCCAAGAGTTACTTACTACGTCCCAACAACTCGTTTGGTACTTTCTTGTTGCTCATTGCCTCCAAAGATCCTTGCCATTCCAAAATCTGATATTTTCGGGTTCATCTCTGCATCTAGCAGGATGTTGCTTGGTTTGAGGTCTCTATGGATTATCGTTGTTCTCGAATCTTGGTGAAGATATAGAAGTCCTCTAGCAACCCCTTTGATTATGTTGAGCCTTCTTGGCCAATCAAGCATAGACTTCCTTGCAATATCTGCCAAGAACAGGATGTGCACGTACATGAGTGCAAAGACATCTAGTAAGCTGTTCAGGCAAGTAAGTTTGTTTGGTCAATTCAAGATTACTTTCTAGAGTATGTGATGAGAACGTACCAAAAAAAAGAAACTTGTCTAGGCTTTTGTTAGGCAAACATTCATAAATAAGCAACTTTTCATCCTCATGAATACAGCAGCCAAGAAGTCTAACTAGATTCTTGTGCTGCAACTTGGCAATAAGAACCACTTCATTTCTAAAATGCTCTATGCCCTGCTCAGAACCCTTGCTAAGCCTTTTAACAGCAACTTCCTTTCCATCTTCAAGTGTCCCCTGTGTGATTTCATCATTATTGAAATAAATTAACCAGGAGGAAATTATACGGATTTTCAAGTGTTGTAATTAATTGACAAGGTCAAAGTTTTATACAACCTTATAGACTTTTCCAAAACCTCCTTTTCCAAGTACGTTTGTGTCATGGAAATTGTTTGTTGCAGTGGAGATGTCTTCGAACCTAATAGACCGGAGTTCCAAATTTTGATCCCAAACTTCTTGCGAAATGCTCAAGTGTCCCAGAACCTCTCTTTTCTTGTTTACTCGTATCCCTACAGATATATCAGTAATGTCAACACTCAGCCTTATTACATGAGCATCGTATTACAGGAAACTGGCATCCCTTGTTCTACCTCTTGGCTTGCATACGAGGACAAGATATATGCATGTGAGTATCAGCAGGAATGATACAACTGAGAGTACAATTTTTAATACCACACCAACATCGCTCTTGTTGTTTACTGCAGAATTGTGTCCTGTGAAGAAAAAGAGTACTGTATCAAGATTCAAGCATAGCTTGTGAGAGTGTGCATTTACCCTCTTCTCAATGAGTAAAATATATCGATGTACTTGCATGTACTTGCATATACCAAAGCAGATACAAAAAAATGCATCTCAAATATAGTTACAGATTTTGTTTCAAATAAAAATATTTGCAGACACCAAAAGTAACTGGCTAGCTAGTGTTACAAATGTGTGAGCTGAACAAGTAGCACACTGAGATGATTCTGGAAGAAATGCCAATTGATGAGTTTGTTCAATAATAATGATTATATGTCCCTGATAGAAAAGGCCCCAATCAGAGGAAAATGCGGTAGCATGCAAATTAGTTGGATATGCACTATAATAGTGTCATAAGCAGTAGTGCTGTATAATCATTACAAGTTCGTTTTCTAATATCTGTGTATTTGCATGATAAATCATGTGCACATGCCTTATTTAAGACTGGTACAAATTTGGCAAACACATGCCTTATTTAAGACTGGAACTTAATTAAGCCTAGCTAGCAATACAACATTAAGAACATTAATGACTTAGAGCAAAAAAAATGAAATGGGACACGGAATACCAGAAGAATTAGCAAGCCGGAGGTACAAATTCTCGCCTAAGGTTGCCTTCCCGACATCAATAAGCTCCCCTAACCAAACCAAGCACCTCGACGGGTCGGCGATAGCACCACCACTACTCAAATTGGCGTAAGCATAAGCCGTGCATGAGCAGTTGCGGCTGCACTCGGCCACGCATTGATCAAAGCTTCGATTCTGTATATGCAAGAACTTGTCGGGAACCTTCATCCCAGGCAAGGTCAAAAAATGATTTTGCTTGTGACATTCTAGCATTGTTGTTCTTCGACATCCTCTTGAAAAGTTAAGACCATCAGGCTCAAACCCATCAAGACACTGGCATGTTGGGACGATCTGAGTGAAGTCGCAATAGCTAAACGGGCCACACGCTGCATAGAGGTCGCATGCAGCAGCAGGACGTGCACTGATGAGTGTCCATGATGATGAGCGATTGTTCCAGCTTAGAGACTTCAGCTTACCTGTGTAGTCAAGCGTGATACGCGTAACCGGTGAGCCTTCAGAGATTGTGAACATGTAGTAGAACTCGTCTCCTAGGTGGATAGCTTCTTGGGACCAGATGGAGCTACTGTTTCTCGGGTCTGTACCACCAGAAACTGACACACCGCCCGACACGCTGATGCGGCAGTACGGCCTGTTCATGTTCCAAATGACGATTTGAAGATCCGGAAACCTAAGGTCGCCGCTGATAGAGAATTCCCCAGATGAAGGATCATCCGGGCCTTTCCAAGCAACAAGGCGCCCGGCGACGTGGGCCCTGTAACTCACCAAAACCCTCATGCTTGGGAGGATGGTGTCGGTCGGATGATCGAAGCTTTGCCATATGTCTGTCCCGTTTGGCAACCGGAGGACAAAGTTCCCGTGTTGAGCAGCACTGCGGCAACTCCTGTTGCTCCAGAGGTGATTTTGTTCTTTGACAGCCAAGATGTGAGACCATTGGAGTCTATCAACACCAAATCAGAAGTGTTTGTGATGGTGAGGATGGTGGATGAAGCGGCACTAATTGGGCTATCACGGTTGGCGACCCACACGACGGTGCGCTCCGGGATGTTGTTATACCATATGCCAAGGTATAAGCTCTGATTGGAGTTGGTTTTGGAGAAGAAGCCAAGAGCAAAGTCCCCGCTCTTGGAGATGAGCTTGTTGCCGGGAGAGAGTGGTTTTGTGTGTGTCAGCTGATCATCAGATTTGCAGAATAAACTCAGCAGTAGGAGAATAAGAACTAGAATGCATGATCTACCCATTAGGTAGCAAAGGTGTATGAAGGGTGATTGGTCGAGAAAACTAGCTTCAGGTGGGGGATAATCTTCGGTCCGTGAAAACGATTTCAGACAAATGGATAGAGACAGCAAGGACCTACAGCTAGACCATTGCACTGGCTGGGAGAACTGCACGAAGGTCAGCAAGGCAAGAAATCAAGTCTCAAAGACTCGAAAGAACGCGCAAAGAAAAATCATTACTAAGCATAAGACGGCGATGGGGGAAACCTCATGCCACACTCGTCGACTCTGTTCCCTGATGGCCTGATGTCTCTCCTGTGCGGGTGGTCGCGTACGCCTCGGGAAGATTTCGTAACGATTTATCGCCCTAAACAACAGGAGCCGACTGGTGTGCGTGGAAGGCGAAACCGAATACACTGGAACGGTTACGCTGCAGAAGCTACGAGTCTCAAGCGAAGAAAATGGCCATGGAAGAAGAAGTGCATGGTGAAGCTCTACTCCACTCTCGTTGCCCTTCAAGAAGACGGTCCTTGGGGAGGATGTCACAGTCTGCAACTAATGATATTAACGAGCGATGAATAAAGACAGCCGGTCGGCAGGAGAGAAGACCCTCAAGTCTCCAACGACGGTAGGTGCTGCACTGGCAAAGGAAAAATCGTTACTACGGGTCTCAATTATTGGAGTTCATAGTGAGAGGGCGACAGGGGAAGACCTTACTGCCGTGACAGGGTTGTCTGTCCCACGCGGCCGTTTTTTTTTTCGAAATAGGGGAAAAAACCCCAGCGTCTGCATCGAGTGATACACACAGCTTTTTATTACCAAATTATTGAAATATCATTCGTTTACATCTCAACGATCACATAAGTTTGAGACATGTATCAACCAACGAAAAAACAACATAACTCAACTATTCAAGTCGACTAATATGTTGCCACGTATACCGGGAGAAAATATCCTATGCCACCGACAGGAGTCGCGTGCATCCAGTAGCCATAAGTTCCCGCTGGTCCGAAGGAAGCAGGAGAGCCCATAGCTGAATCCAATGCACCGCCATATTGATAACCTGTAAGACATGAAAATTTCTTGTCCTGTTAAAAACGAGATTATTCCGACAATTCCAAATAGACCAACAAATAGCTGAAACGGCAATACGAATTCTAGCTTTGGTCTTTTTATCAATCTCATTCAACCAATTCCAAACATATAAGAAACATTGGATGGTGGAGAAAATTATAAGAACAAAAAACAACATGCCAAATCAGTCTAGCAAACGGACATGAGATGAACAAATAATCTACCGACTCCTCGCAGCCACAAAAAGAGCATTTAATACATCCCTGCCAATTCCTCTTAGCTAGATTATCTTTTGTGAGCAAAACTTTTCTATTAAGGAACCACATGAATATTTTTATCTTGAGCGGTATTTTTAGTTTCCACAGGTATTTACGCAAAAATCTAGTATGTCCATTCATCAAATTCTCATACATAGATTTAACCGTAAAAATACCATTAGTTGTGAGCTTCCATACAAACACATCAGGACTATCCGACAAATTAATATCCATTAACCGAAGGCATAAGTGAGACCATGCGTCCCATTTATCGCCAATAAGAGTTCTCCTAAACGTCATATTTAAAGGAGGAGCCCCATTAAAAACATCATGCACAGTAACATTCTTTCGCTGAGCAATGTTATATAAAGATGGATATTGTTGTTGTAATGGTAAACCACCTAACCAGGTGTCTTCCCAAAACCTAGTGGTTTCTCCGTTACCAATCTTGAAAAAGGCTCTATTAAAGAACTCCTCTTTAACTCGCATTAGACCTTTCCAAAAAGGAGAGTCGGTTGGGCCAGCTTCCACTTGAGCTAGCGTTTTACTATGAAGATATTTATTTCGAAGGAGTTCTTGCCACACCCCTTCCTCATTTAATAATTTAAACAGCCATTTGCTGAGTAGACACTTATTTTTCAGCTCGAGTACCTCAATGCCGAGACCTCCTTGGTCCTTCGGTCGGCATATTCTATTCCATTTTGTTAACCGGTATTTCTGTTTGTTCTCATCGCTTTGCCAAAAAAAAGCGTGATCTATAGAAATCTAGTCTTTTCCTTACCCCTTTAGGTATTTCTAAGAAAGACAACATAAACATCGGTAAGCTTGTTAAAACCGAATTAACTAGAACAAGGCGATCTCCATATGAGAGCATCTTGCCTTTCCAGCAGCCGAGTTTGCCCTCAAACCGATACTCCACTGGATACCATTCAGAATTGTGTAATTTTCTATAATGGATAGGTACTCCCAAATATTTAAAAGGTAGAGAGCCCGATTCGCATCCAAAAATATGCTTATATTGATCTTCTACCTCTTTAGCCTTACCGAAATAGTAAATCTCGCTCTTGTGAAAATTTATCTTGAGGCCTGATAATTGTTCGAAAATACAAAGGATTAACTTCATATTTACTGCTTTTGTTAAGTCATGTTCCATGAATAAGATAGTGTCATCTGCATATTGTAAAATAGAGACTCCTCCTTCAACGAGATGAGGAATGAGCCCTCCAACTTGCCCATCCTCCTTCGCCCGTGCGATGAGAATGGCTAACATATCGGCCACAATATTAAAGAGCATCGGAGACAACGGATCCCCTTGTCTTAGCCCTTTTCTGGTTTGAAAATAATGACCTATGTCATCATTAACACGAATGCCAACACTTCCTCCCTGAACAAAATGCATAATCCAATTGCATCATTCTTGTGCAAAACCTTTCATACGCATAGCTTGTTAGAGAAAAGGCCATTTAACTTTGTCATATGCCTTCTCGAAGTCAATTTTAAATAAAACACCATCCATTTTCTTCCTTTGAAGTTCATGTATGGTCTCATGGAGGATCACAACCCTCTCAAGTATGTGTCGTCCAGGCATAAAAGCCGACTGAGTAGGTCTAATAACCCTATGGGCTATTTCGTAATGCGATTAGTACCTAATTTGTGAAATTTTAAAACTAACATTAAGAAGGCAAATTGGTCTATATTGTTGAATTTGTACCGCATTTTATTTCTTGGGTAGTAAAGTAATGACACCGTAATTCAATTTAAACAGAGGCAAATTCCCTGTTGAAACTGAAAAAACATTGCCATTAAGTCATCCTTTATCACATCCCAAATTTCTGATAGAACTCGGCCGGAAAACCATCAGGTCCAGGCGGCTTGTTCGTCTCCATTTGAGAGATCGCCTCATACACCTATTTCACTGAGAAGTTGGCCGTAAGGATCTCATTCTCCTCGATGGATAAGTGTGGAATATCATGACTAAAATTTTGATCCATTTGAATATTATTTGTTGCTGATGCACCAAATAACTTCTTGTAATATTCTGTAATACAGACCCTCAAATTCTCTTCCCCTACAATGGTTCCTTCGTCTTGCTCTAATTGAAAAAATTCTTTTTCCGATGTTTACCATTAGCAATGAGATGGAAATATTTCGTATTGTTTCCACCTTCCAGCACATGTTTCACTTTTGCTCTATGTGCCCATTTTGTTTCTACATCTCTGCGTAAACTACTAATGCGATCATTAGCACCTCGCAATGTATCCCTTTCAGCAGCCAAGAGAGGTGAAGTTTCAGCTTTGATATCCAAATCATCTATGATTTTTAGAAGTTTTTCTTTCTCCTTTTTATATTTCCCACTCTGGTTCTTAGCCCACCCTTTTAGGAAACGACGGAGGTGTCTAATTTTATTTTGCCACACCTCAATTGGTGTTTCACCCTTTGTGAAAGCAGCCCATTCAGCTGCCACCATCTCATAAAAACCTTTTGTTCTGAACCAAGAAAGTTCAAATGAGAAACGTGCTTTGTTTCCAAGATGAGCATGAACTCCGGAATCCAAAAATAACGGAGTATGATCTGACCCCGTACGGGTCAATGCTTGTACCGTAGCCAATGCAAATTTTTGTTCCCACTCCACAGTAGCAAGTATCCGATCTAATTTTTCATACATGGGATTGTCTCGTCTATTAGCCCAAGTATATTGCCTTCCTGACATTTCTATTTCTTTCAGGCCAATACCTTCTATGATCGCATTGAACATAAAAGGCCATCTAGGGTTAAAGTTATCATTATTATTTTCTTCAGGTTTTCGGATGATGTTGAAATCCCCACCCACCATCATGGGCAATGGTTCATTCTCACACATACGAACGAACTCAGATAAGAAATGTGGTTTCTGGTCATCTTGGGCAGCCCATAAACCGAAACCAAAACCCATTCGAAGCCATCACATTTCGATTTACATAGAGTTTGACACAAAAGTCGCCCACATCTACGTTCTTAACTTGAATCGTTGATGAATTTATACCTATTAGCATGCCCCCGGACCTCCCACGAGGTGGTAGACAGAACCAGGAAAAATCTAACCCAACAGCTAGATGGTTCAAAAATGGATTAGCAAAATTTGCCCTTCCTATCTCCGACAAGGCTAGGAAGTCTAACCGCCGCTCTCTAATTGTTTCTTTAATGAACAAGTGTTTCCCAGGGTCACAGAAGCCCTCACTATTCCAGAACAAACCTCTTAAACCGTTCATTTTTACTTTTTACTTTGTTTCTTTATTCTAACACTTCGGCGTCTAGTAGAAGTTGAATAATCTCTCCTCTTTCTAGTTTTCTTTACTTCCTCCAAAGGAACCAGAGAGTCCAATTGGTCCTCTATGCTCCTAGTAAACTCATCCTCCTCTAAATCCTCAGATAAACTGGAAGCTCTAGCTAAAAGTAAATTATGAGGATCCCCTTCCTCATTCGGTTTAACATTTTTATTCAACATATGAATAGTTATGTTTAATTCTGAATCTTTAATGCTTTTAGCTGAAAGAATTTTCTCATTTTTAGAGCTACCCAAAGTGACTCCTAACTTAGACGCTTTATCAATGATTTGCTCATCCGAAAAAGACAGAATGGAAAAAATTGGATTTAAATTTGTACCTTGCGAAAGATTTCGACGCTGAGCCAACGCAGTAGCCCTTCCCATCTGGGTGTCGTCCGCATTAGGTTGCGCACGGATACGATCACTGGAACGTACCCCAAGCGCCACTCCATCCTGAATGCCTCCAAACTCGATCACCTTTCGTCTAGTTGCTCCCTCGTCAAGCCCACTCGTGTGGTGGACGAAAGCCGTGGGAGAAACCACCACCATGTGCTTAGCCGGAGAGCTGCAATTGACCTGCAGCGACCCGCTCGATCCCATACCCCCACCTGGGGTACCCGGAGAGCGAGTAGCGCAAGCCCGAGAAACACTTGATCCTGCCCCACCACCTGTGAAGCAAGGAGAGAGCTGGGACGAGACCGACGCCCTCCCACAGAAGCCAGTCGCCACGGTCATGCGGTCAGAACACGCAGCAGAACCACCAGACGCCGCTAGAGACGCCCGATCAACCGCGGCAAGCACACAAGCTCCGGGTAACTTCACATCATCAATCTCTGCCGGGGCAGAGTTTCCTGCCGCGGCAGCGCACCCGACAGAGAAAACTCTCTGTTTTTCTGCCGCGGCAGCACTCCCGGCAGCGGCACCCGGTGCATTTTCCTCTCGGTTTTGAAACTGCTGGTGATCCACCTCCTTCTCTGTTAGTTTAGAAATCTGATCAAACCTCTCCTGCATCCAAATTAAGGCTATCTCCTCCTTAGCAAACTTAATTGAGCGCCGAACCAAGGAGAAAACATCACTCCCATCTTGGTAGTTGAGGTTGTAGGTGGCTGACTACCCGAACCTCCCTCCTGCTGAAAATTAGCCGGTTCCAAAGCAGCTTCTTGAGCATTAGGCAACCCATTATTAGTTTGTTGATCATCCTTGGCTAACGCGTCTTGGAAATCATCACCAAGTTCCCCATCGTCTTCATCATCATCATGCCCGGGATTATCCATGTCAACATCCTCCATGGGCCCAACTTCCTCTCCCTCCACAAAAAAGGAGAGATCATAAAAACCATCTTTGATGAACATTGGGAACTTCTTTGGAATTTTAGACCAATTAAGACATCCAATTAAAATTCTTAGCACCCCGTGCTTTCTAGTGTAGGCCATATCAATTTTTAAAGTCATCCCGAACATGTCTCCCACAGTCCAAAGGGCAAGGAAATCACCCCCATGAATCCAGGGGATACCAGAAACTCTCACCCATATCTCAGGTAAAGTTTCCATAGCCTCCGGAGTATGTGCCCAACTGTCAAAAGTGAGCTCACGGGGGCTATTAGGCTTTCTACAAGGACCAAAAACCTTAAGCCTCTCCAAATCATTCCTTGTTGGAAATTGAACTTTAAAACATTATGACTCACTTGACGAACATCCCACACAAACTGATCAGATGGCACCAACCTCTGAAGCTGAGAGACAATTCTAGGGATACTCATGTCACCTCCTGTCATAGATAAAGATGCAAGACGAACATTCTCTAGCTTGGGATGGTAGGAATCAGACAGCGACATCTTGAAAAATATCAACTCCTCATGGGCATACCCATACATGAGAACTTGCGGTTTTGGAGCTGACAGCAAATGACAAACCGAACCAACATGTTCAAGTCCCTCACAATACTCACACACCGCTGCCGGACAGTTTGCCAACAGATGCCCTGTCAAACCACATCGGAAACATTTATTCCCTTTCTTTGGGGCTGCAGTAGCAAGAGCAGCTGCCAGTTGCTCGGCCGACACTGCCGCACCAGCACCCTGCACCCCATCTTGAATATTTGCTGCTTGCTGCCCTTCAATTGCTTGAGCCGCAGCTGGGATCACCGCAGCCGGCAGAGGAGGCACCACGGCAGGAAAAGCTGCCGCGACAGCGGCCACCACGGGCACGACGGCAGGAATCTGCGCGACGGCAGGAAAACCTACCACGACAGCGGGCGCAGCAGCTTGCGGTGGCACCACTGGCTCCTGCACTGGAGCTGCTGCCAACGCCGGGCCGTTCACCACCGGACCACCTCGACCAGCAGCGTAGTTGTACCCCGCGTCGTATCTGCCCCCCATGCCTCGGTCACCACGGCCAGCCTCGCCACGGCCAAAGCCCTCGCCGCGGCCATTGCGAAAGCTACGGCCCACACCTGCACCGTAGCCTCCACCATAACCACCTCCGCGTCGCCCGCGTCCACCAGCAGCACCGTGGTAGGCACCACGATGCCCATTGGCGAAGAAGCCCGTCCCGCATGAAATCCACCACGGTAGCCAGCCACGCCGCCAGCCTGGCCGTAACCACCGTAGGCCACGGGAACGTCCGGCACGCCGGCGGTGCCGCTAGGGCCCCCGACCTCGAAATTATTGGAGTGCCACCCTCCATTGAAGGCACCTCGACCCGGAGGAGCGCCTCCTCCTCTTCCATGGCCAGCACCTCCCCTTCCACCACCACGACTCGCCATGGAGCCGTCACTAGATCGATCGCACGCTTGCAAGGCGGCGACACGATTCCACGTAAAACCTAAAAGGCGTCTGAGGCCAGCCCCTGACCTAATAGGTTTACGTTCCGGGTGGGGCTCGGGTTTCTTGATTGGGCCCTTCTGGCCAAGTGGGCTTTCATGCATACCGGGTTGGGCAGGGCCGACGCCCCCCAATCTCTGGTTTTTCAAATTTCGGATCCGAGATCCACGAAAGGCGGGATTACTCACCTTCGATGAAGACGAACGTCATCGACGCCGCGTGCTCGCCGAGATCCATCCTCCAAGATCCCGATCTTCAACGAAGAATGAAGGCTCGAGAACCGGCAATTTTGGAACATGGAAACTTGTAGATTGATTCGTTGATTGCTTCTTGTCTACCACTGCATCAAAAGAAAACAATGGTGATGACAGAGTTTGAGATGCTAACCTCTGTTCCCTCCGCTTAGCTAGCCGGCGCGATGCTCGCAAAGATGCCGATGATCCCAGCGAGCGGCCCGATGTAGACGATGGAGTTTTGTGCTCTTTCTCCAGTAGGTAGCGATCGGCCTGCGCCCCTTCAGTGTCTGCCTCCCCTCCACCACCTACTCTTCATCGCTCTCCGCAAGCACCCAAAAGCGCCCGCCGGACATCGGAGGAACCACGACTAACGGATCACCTGCACTCGCCTCAGATGAGGTCCACCGCCGGCGAAACAACAGCTGCACATGGCGGTGGCACCTCGGTCGCCTTCGCGATCGCCTCTAACGGTTCACTCATCCCCCTCGGTTCACTCATCCTCCCACGCGGCCGTAGAGGAAAGGTAAAACTGACGGTCACGTACACAGCCGTGTAGTGACTTTTCCCGGCTGATTCGAGCATTCCCAGTTGCCCTCCTCTCAATAGGGCTGCAATAGGGGTTATTGGGCACGCCAGATATAAAAAGTCGCCCAGTCGCGCCCCCAGTACGTGGGTTACGTCCGGCGCGGCCCGATACTTCGTCCGGCGCTACCAGGCCAACCCCATCCCATAGTGAGCCGCTTGGTAGTGCCGGACCAAGCCGTGGTTGCCGCCACGTCAGATACCGACAGGCGGGCCCGCGCTGTCATAGACACAGCTGAAACCTTTTTTCCCTCTCCTTTCCTCCCATCCCAATTCCATTTCCCCGCCTGCTCTCGCCGTCATTTGGCCGTCGCTCCCCCAGCATCTCGCCTAGGCCACGCCGGCGCCCGTCGACTCGTCGGGCACAGAAATCGTGGCGGCCCTTCTCCGTCTCCCTAGGAATCCCCTGCGCCAGCGCTCGTCGACTCACCGGGCACAGAGCTCCCGGCGACCTCACGCGCCCGCCTTGCACGCAAGGTGTTCCGCCGATTGCCTGGTAGGCTTAAATTTTTAGAATTTTGCCGGCGCAAGGTGATGGGTTGATTGATTGCTTCATTGTTTGATTCGCATAGACGATGGATAGCGACGATGAGTTGATGGTCCACCTGTTGATGGAAGTGTTGGAGATATGCCCTAGAGACAATTAATAAAGTGATTTTATTTAACATATCTCAATTGTTCATAATACGTTTTAATACCATGCTATAACTATATTACGCAGAAACATTAATACACTGTGGTATAAAAACAACCAGGTCCCTAGTAGCCTCTAATTAACTAGTTCGTTGGGTAACAGATGATCAAGGTTTCCTGATCATGGACAATGACGTCGGTTAACAACGGAGTCATATCATTAGGTGAATGATTAGATGGACATACCCAAAATATAGAAACGTAGTGTTCATACCTTCGACCGTGAGATCATATCAAATCTCTGCTTCTGAAAGATACGGCTGATCGCATCAAACGGCATGACTTATATAGCGTGACAATAAAGGTGACACTTTCGGGTATCAGAAGGAAGCAGTAGAAGCGAGTGATCAAGAGCGGGAATTGCCAATCCACATAGCAGGATAGATACTCTGGGCCCACTCGGTGAGATTACATCAATGAGCTTGCAAGATGTGACTAGGTCACGGGGATGTAATATCACAGACGAGTAAAGATAGATTTGTCAATGGCGAGGTCATGCTCGGTAATCGTGATACCGGAGAACGACGCTCGGACAATCTAAGTATCGCTAGGCAAGAGGATGAGACTGGACGTCTAAAGGTTCAAACGATAGAAGAATTCGTGGATGCACAGGGGCTATCATGGATATCCAGATCCGCTGTTAGTCATTGATCGGAGAGGGTGTCTCGATCATGTCTGGAGTGATCCCGAACCGTGGGGTAACACACTTAAGGGTGGGTGACGATTAGATTGGATTTAGAGAGAAAGAAACCGGGAACTCCGGAAGTGTTCCGGAACTTGTCCGATATTGATCGGAGGCAACGAAATAGGTTTCGGAGTCCGGATGAATTAAATAATATGTATTTAATATTAATAAGTGTTATTAGTGATTAAATATATTTTTATTAATTTATTTCGAATTTTTAAAGGCATTAAATCATAAATGGGCCTTAGAGGCCCATTAGGGAAAAATCCCAAAAAGAAAAAGGAGAAAAAAGGGGAAGAAGGCCAGCCAGCCTAGGTGGGCCACATGGGCCCACCTAGGTGGCCGGCTGCCCTCCCTGGCCGGCCAAGCCATGGGGGATTAGTCCCACATGGCTTAGCCAAGGGAGATGGTCTCCCCTTTCTCCTTTAAATAGGGGACCCCCCATGCCTTGGAAATTACACCAATTCCCTCTTCTCTCTCCTACCTTGAGCGTGGTTCCGTTTCTGGAGCTGCGTACGGGGAGAAGTCTCTCTACTACACGCACACCGCCGTGCTGCTAGATCCAATCTTCCGCTTCCGCTGCTCTGCTGGATCTGGAGCCCGGAGGTCGTCATCACACCGTACGTGTGTGGAACCGCGAGGTGCCATTGTTTGGCACTGGAAGTCGTCTTCTTCCTCTACACGACCTTGAGGTCGGCTACGTCGGCTTCATCATCAACGCTTGTGCGGGAGCGTAATCCCCGCTTTCGGTCTACAAGGGTATGTACTCCGTTCTCCTCCGTATAAGTATATCTGCATAGTATAGATCCTGGCTAGTTTATGGTTATCGTCGGTAGGAAATTTTGTTTTCTGTCCACGATCCCCAACAGTGGTATCAGAGCCGATCTATGCGTAGATATATCTGTACGGTTAGAACACATGTTGAATGTGGGCATCGATTCTACATTTGTTACCCTCTCGCGTGTACTTGTTTATATCGCGGCATTGTCGGATGAAGCGGCCCGGACCGACTTTACGCGTACTCTTACGCGAGACTGGTTCCACACTTGACATACGGCTTGTACCGTATATGTGGCTGGCGGGTGTCTGTATCTCCTACAATAGTTGATATATCATTTGCAATGGAGGGCCCCGAAAGGGGTGTAATAGAGACAATTGTCTTATCGCTGTTGTGGTTGTTTTCGTAGGTAAGAAACGGTTCTTGTGCGGAAGCCCTAGCAGCCACGTAAAACATGCAAAAGATAAAGTAGAAAGCGTCTAACTTTATTTTGCAGGGGCAATGTGATATGGTCAAGGTAGGTTTATTAAATTGTTTAAAACTGTCGGCGTGAAGGAGACCATCGGCGCGGAGGAGACCATATCATGTCGCATTACATTTCATTTTAGATGTTATGTAGATTGTGTGCATCTTATATTGTGTATATATATGTCTATATATTAGTTACACGGCGGTAGAAATATAAGATGATCCCTCCAAAAACCATGTAGTGTTCTCCTATAGCGTGCACCACCGAAAGTTCTCCGTTACGAGGCAGGCCGTGACGATCGGGTGTCAGACGTATCTGCGTTCGCATAAGGTGGGTGTAAGCCACGTTGCACAAGCAATACGCTATAGGTTATAATGGCGAGCCTAGCATGTACAGACATGGCCTCGGAACACAGTGACCGAAAGGTTAAGCACGAGTCACAGAGTTGTTGTGATTGACATAGCGATGTCTACCTTTGAAGCTATGCTATCGCCGTGACGATCGGGGATAGTATATCGGATGAGGATCGTGTAATCACTAAGACGATGCGAGGGATACTCGTCTTGAGTGGGAGTTCTAGTAGTTTTACTTGAAAACTTAGTTTTATTTTGAAAACTTGAACCCATATTTTATTATGAACAAAGTCTTTATGTTTTGCAAAACCTTTGTAGATGATAACCTCTAAACCTTTTAAACTTAGGTGCTTTCCTGCGATTGAGAAACTTAAAAGGTTGGGTCCAAACTTCATATTTTTATACCGTAGCTTGAGGATACTCCTTGTTCAAACTTTTTAGCTCTACATGATACAAAACCCGATAGGAGATAGACCCGGAGATTCCGCTAAACAAAAGGATAATTTAGATTATCAAGTTTTGTGCGGATAATTCCATCATAGTCCAGTGTATGCTATGATCTCTGCCATAGAGAATGAACTGTGGGTGCGTGTTGACAGATCGCGAACATTTGGAATGGTCGCTGAGATTTATCCACCGTAAATCAGGTTTTCTTCTCAACCAAGATGGAAGAGAACACTCGCATTAAAGGAGCGTGTGGCAGTCATACTTGATGACGTTGGTCATACTAGATGACATTGGTCATACTTGATGACATTGAGATGCCTCGCTCAGCTCGATCACTGGATGACAGAAAATGTTGCCTGATGCAAATGTTTTGTCATAGACTATGTCATGCAAGGGGAATCATTCACCTTCATGAATTCTTGATTACGTTGAAGAATCAAGAAGATGAAACGAATCACCGGGAAGTCATCAATGATGATGGTGTATATGATATACAAGTTATGAATGTTTTACCTAAACAAGTACTTGCAGTAGTGACTAAGATTTGATACTAGTCATGTTTTATGAAAACAAGATTTTCTGCTTGAGTAGCTTGGAAGGAAAGAGACAATGTGTGTTGATGATGGCAGGCAATATGTTGTGAATATGTTGTGATGGCCATAGACACTCTCTCTGCATCTACCATTTAGATTAAATTTGATTTGAACAAATTCCATTAGATCGCTTGTTAGCATGATCATTATAAGTGTGTCTTGCCTCTAGCGAGACAATTATTCATATTTGTTAGTGACAAATCGTTGTCCTACATTTATGAGTGATATCTTTAATGATCATACACCGATCATGAATGGAATATTGTTATTTGAATCTAGATGGTAGTAGCTCACACATTTATAACATTAATGCCAAAGATACAAACTTAATAATGACACCATATTATTATGGCACTAACGTTTTGAGTTATATGCATTAAGAAGCTCCATTCACATGGATCTCCAAGTCCTTAGATTTGATCTTTTGACACTTGCAAGATAACTAAGACACCGTTTCGGAAAACGGGCATTTAACTTGTTGAGAATCATACATATCGATGTGTGTGAATCAATGAAGTACTTCAACGTGTAGTGGAAATCATTATTTAGTAAACTTTACCAATGATTGATTTAAGTAGATGTATGGGCATCTACTTAATGAAATGCTGGTCTGAAAATTTGATGAATTCAAATAAGTTCAGAAGTAAAGTAGGAAAATAAACTTAACAAGATAATCAATTTCCTACGATACAGATCGAGGAAGCAATGATTTGAGTTATGAGTTTGGCATATCATTGGAAGACTTGTGAAAAGAGTTCCACAAATTACGCCGTATGGAACACCACAATGTTATGGTGTGTTATAACGTCGTAATCACACGCTATTGGATTGTGTGTGATCAATAAAATCTCTTATCGAATTTTTGTGATCATTAGAGTCGTATGGTAGGAACAAAACATTCACTTTAGATAATAGGGAAACCATCTAAATCCATGGAGGCAATACCATATGAGTCATGGCATGGCTTTTAGCCTAGATTGTCGTTTGTGTTTTAGTGTTTGATACGATCAAACCTAAAACGGATAAATTCATCTTTGTAGTGTATCTAAGAAATCAGTTGGATACATGTCTCACGACAGAGGCAAAATCGTTGCCGAAATATACCTTCTAAAGAAATAGTTTCTTGTCCGAAGGTATAAGTGGGAAAGAAAGTAGAGCAAGACGAAGTTAATGAACTTTCTCTCCAGACATCAGAGTGGCACAACGGAAACCGTTCCGGTACCGTCCTCCACAACTGGAAGGAAGCTGATGATAACGATCATGATGCTCTGAGCTCATACTAAGATCGTAGGTGTATGAGAATGTGTTCCGCACTGTGTGGTACGACAATCTTGTTATGAACGTCATGTTGATGAAACATGACAAACCTACGAACTACGAAGAAGTGATGGTGAACCTAAGTCCGAGAAATGGCTATGAGCCATATATAATCCGAGATAAAATCCATGCACGATTACCAAGTAAAGACTTGGGTAAATCTTCTTGATGGGCTCCAAGCCGTTGAGAGTAAATGGAATTTTATGACAAAATAGACACTGACGGAAAGGCAACCGTTTATTAGGATCGATTTGTCGTAAAACAGTTTCAACAAATTCAAAAGTTGACCACAACGAGAATTTGTCTCAAGTGGCGATGCCTAATTAAGTCTATTTAGGATTGTTTTAGCAATTACTATAATTTCGAATTGAGAAATTAATAATGGATAAAGAAGCCATGTTTCTTAATGGTAGCATTAAGAAAAGAGTTGTAACTAGTACAATGAGATGGTTTGTTGATCCTAAGGATGCTAGACATATGCAAACTTCAGTTGTCCATTCATGGGCTGAAGTAAGCATATCGGAGCTGGAATCTTCACTTTGATAATGTGATCAAAGGATTTTGGAGTCGTCCAAAATAGTTGAAGAAACATGCATTTATAAAGAAGTGAGTGGGAGCTAAGTAGCTTTTCTTGATCTTATATGTGAATGGCATATTTGAGTGGGAGCTAAAAGGAAATTCCCTGTCTTATATGCGGAAGGCATATTTGAGTGGGAGCTAGGTGTCATTCCAAATTTTATATGTAACGACATATTGAGAATGATACAGATCCTCTAGTAAAGTATAAATGATTATTTAAGTGATTAAATTTTCTATGAGTGAAGTTAAGAGTATTAGGCTTTAAATCTATAATTCGTATAGATCATAAGGGGCTTAATAACATTAGGTCGGAATATTTTTCTAGGTTAAGATTCTGAAATGTTTCAGAATAGAAAAGCGAAGAAAGTTCTTACTTGTATGACTAGGTAAAATATTAAGATTATCTTGGCATTTCAGCGATAGTTATTGAAAAAAAGGATGTCCGACATCCTCTATGCCTTAGTCATAGATTCTATCATACTGAAAGCTCGACTTGATGTGACCCAAGTTCTTGGTTGAAGAACGGGTTCTAGAGTGATCCCTGGATGGATCAATGAACAAACGTTAAGTATATCCTTCAGTGTCTAAAGAGAACTGAAGATATGTTTTCTGGTATAGGGTAAGATGTAAAGACAACTTGCCGTAAAAGAGTTACGATGATGCAAGTTATGACACTGACCCATATGACTAGAAATCTCATATAGGAGAAGTACTTTGTTTTGAAGAAAGACAGGGTTAGCTTGCGAAGTTGCATATGAATGCACTGTCGCATAATCTACATAGGTATAGAAATATATGGCTATTTCAGAAGTAGCAAGTATGATTGGACTGAGCAGTTTTTCGAGCATGCCTGGTTTCCCTTAATAGATCTCACAGATTTTAAGGCTCATGTGTGCGAAATTTTGAGTCTCACTCCATCGACAAGCATATATTTCACCGTTATCATATGATACGGGATGATGTCAAACTAGGTGACATAGAAGTGTTGCAAAGCACATACAGATCTCAATGTGGGAAGATCTGTTGACTAAACCTCTTCCACGAGACAAGCATGCACCATATTGCAATAGGTGTCAAGCTTTTACCAAGTTGTAAACTAGATTAATTGTACTCTAGTGCAAGTGGGAGACTGTTGGAGATATGCCCTAGAGGCAATTAATAAAGTGTTTTTATTTGTCATATCTCAATTGTTCATAATACATTTTAATACCATGCTATAACTGTATTACGCGGAAACATTAATACACGTGTGGTATAAAAACAACCAGGTCCTAGTAGCCTCTAATTAACTAGTTCATTGGGTAACAGATGATCAAGGTTTCCTGATCATGGACAATGACGTGGTTAATAACGGAGTCATATCATTAGGTGAATGATTTGATGGACATACCCAAAATATATAAACGTAGTGTTCATACCTTCGACGTGAGATCATATCAAATCTCTGCTTCTGAAAGATACGGCTGATCGCATCAAACGACATGACTTATATAGCGTGACAATAAAGGAGACACTTTCGGGTATGGAAGGAAGCAGTAGAAGCGAGTGATCAAGAGCGGGAATTACCAATCCACATAGCAGGATAGATACTCTGGGCCCACTCGGTGAGATTACATCAATGAGCTTGCAAGCATGTGACTAGGTCACGGGGATGTAATATCACAGACGAGTAAAGATAGATTATATTTGTCAATGGCGAGGTCATGCTCGGTAATCGTGATACCGGAGAACGACGCTCGGACAATCTAAGTATCGCTAGGCAAGAGGATGAGACTGGACGTCTAAAGGTTCAAACGATAGAAGATATTCATGGATGCACAGGGGCTATCATGGATATCCAGATCCCACTGTTAGTCATTGATCGGAGAGGGTGTCTCGATCATGTCTGGAGTGATCCCGAACCGTGGGGTAACACACTTAAGTGTGGGTGACGATTAGATTGGATTTAGAGAGAAAAGAAACCGGGAACTCCGAAAGTGTTCCGGAACTTGTCCGATGTTGATCGGAAGCAACGAAATAGGTTTCGGAGTCCGGATGAATTAAATAATATATATTTAATATTAATAAGTGTTATTAGTGATTAAATATATTTTTATTTAATTTATTTCGAATTTTTTAAGGCATTAAATCATAAATGGGCCTTAGAGGCCCTAATAGGCCCATTAGGGAAAAATCCCAAAAAAGAAAAAGGAGAAAAAAGGGGAAGAAGGCCAGCCAGCCTAGGTGGGCCACATGGGGCCCACCTAGGTTGCCGGCTGCCCTCCCTGGCCGGCCAAGCCATGTGGGGATTAGTCTCACATGGCTTAGCCATGGGAGATGGTCTCCCCCTTTCTCCTTTAAATAGGGACCCCCCATGCCTTGGAAATTACACTAATTCCCTCGTCTTCTCTCCTACCTTGAGCGTGGTTCCGTTTCTGGAGCTGCGTACGGGGAGAGAAGTCTCTCTACTATACGCACACCGCCGTGCTGCTAGATCCAATCTTCCGCTTCCGCTGCTCTGCTGGATCTGGAGCCCGGAGGTCGTCATTCACACCGTACGTGTGTGGAACCGCGAGGTGCCATTGTTTGGCACTGGAAGTCGTCTTCTTCCTCTACACGACCTTGAGATCGGCTACGTCAGCTTCATCATCAACGCTTGTGCGGGAGCGTAATCCCCGCTTTCGGTCTACAAGGTATGTACTCCGTTCTCCTCCGTATAAGTATATCTGCATAGTATAGATCCTCGCTAGTTTATGGTTATCGTCGGTAGGAAAAAATTTGTTTTCTGTCCACGATCCCCAACAGGAAGAAGAAGCCAATATCGCCACCGATGAAGATGAGCATTTGGCGATCCTCGCTTGTCTTCTTCAATTACAAGCGGACGAGGCCGCCATTGCCAAACCCAAACGCAGAGGTTCGAAGTTTGGGAGGTGGAAGACCAAGCCAAGGCAGAGGATAGAGGGTCATTGGATGCTATACGCCGACTATTTTGCCGACTTGCCAACATTTCCTCCAAAGGATTTTGGGCGGCGCTTTCGGATGAACAAGGAGTTGTTCTTGCGGCTGGTGCATGGTGTGAGGGAGTACGATAGCCACTTCGTGTTGAAGAAGGACTGCACCGGAATGACTGGTTTCTCATCAATTCAGAAATACACTACTGCTATGAGGATGCTTTCATATGGAACTCCTGGAGATGGTCAAGACGACTACCTACGCATGTCTGAGTCCACGGCTATTGAATCCATGTACAAATTCTGCAGGCAGTGGTGGCAGTGTTTGGACCAAACTATTTGAGATGACCAAATGAAAAAGAGACAACTCGGATCATGGCACAAAACGTAGCGAGAGGATTTCCTGGAATGATTGGAAGTATCGATTGCATGCATTGGAGCTGAAAGAATTGTCCATTTGCTTGGTAAGGGCTGTACAAAGGGCATACTGGAGAGTACAGTGTGGTGCTTAAAGCTGTGGCAGATTTTGACCTGTGGATTTGACACGCTTTCTTTGGCATGGCAGGATCTCACAATGACATCAACGTGCTGCAGCACTCTCCGGTGTTTGCGAAATTTGTTGAAGGCCATGCTCCGGCGGTCAACTATGAGATCAATGGCCACCAGTACACCAAAGGGTACTACCTAGCCGATGACATTTATCCAAAATGGTCGACATTTGTGAAGACAATCCCCGATCCTGTAGGTAACAAAAAAATCTTGGTTTGCCAAAGAACAAGAGAGTGCCAGGAAGGATGTTGAGCGGGCATTTGGTGTGCTCCAATCTCGGTTTGCTATTGTCCAGTACCCTGCTCTTACCTGGTCGACCAATCAGATGTGTGAGGTCATGAATACTTGTGTGATCATGCACAACATGATCATCGAGAGTGAGCGCGGAAATCCAGTGAATGATCCTCATCTGTATGAGTACCAGGGTCCTCTCGGCGCTGTTGATCACTAGGTGCCGACGGAGCTTGCTTATTTCCTCGCCATGCATACGGAGATCCGTGATGAAGTTGTTCATCACCACCTGCAAAATGATTTAGTAGAGCATTTGTGGGCGCTCAAAGGAAACGCCGCCGCAATCTAGTTGAACTTCATTTTATTTGAATTGTATGAATTACTTTATTTCTATTTTTAATTCTTGTAGAAATAATTTTTATGTGTTGAAAACTGTGGATCATACAAATGTTTAGATTTGTATCTGCGAAATGTTTGAAATTGGGAAGAAAAATAACAATTGGAGGGCCGTATTAGGGGCGCCACCCATACGTGGCAGCATGCGCCGGCGCCCCCAATAGCGCCTGTCCGGCGCTATTGCCGGACGTTGTATCGGGGGCGCGAGTGGAGATGGTCTTAGGGACAGAAAAATCGTGTCCTCACGACTTGGCGAGCGACGTACGTCGCAGTCTCGGTCTCAGGTGGGGCTCGGGCCGAAATCAAAACCATGCCGTGTCGTGCCGCACGACATGCCGCAGGGACGGCCAAAGCACGGCACGGTGGTCCGTCGTGCGGCCCAAGCACGGTGCGCGTGAGGTCGCCTCCTCCTCGCATGGCCAGCGTGGAGAAACGAGGAAGGGAGGAGCCATGCGGTGGAGAAGAAGGTCGCAGCCGCCATCACCTATGGCTGTCGCCATGGGCGGACGCAGCGGGTGGGCAGGGTGGGCCGTGGCCCACCCAGAATTCTGTAAAAAAAATTATATACCCCTAATCACAATTCAGTAATTGGCCCATTTTGAAATTTGTCCCATCGTTTTGGGTTCCCTGTCCTGTGCGTGAGAAGGCGACGGAGCGACCTGGGCGCGTTGCCTCGATTCATCCCGATAACTGAAGCCAGAAAGGGGAAAAGCAAGCCCTAGCTCTGGCGGCTCCCTTCTCCGGCGGTCAGGCGGTCAGGCTTCTACTCCCTCCCGCCCCAAATCAACTTCGTCGGCACGCCCCATCGTCGGCTGCCCGGCTCACCCCCTCCCCGGATCTCCCCGCGGGCCCGTCGCTGCATCTTCTCTCCCGGCCTCCCGACCTCCCGCTCTGCTCCGGTGCTCTGCTTGATTTCTCGCTGGCTAGGAACAGCTCCAACCGGCGCACATCAGGAGCAGCCGAGCAGCAGACCTGGAGGCAGCACGAGCAGGAATAGGAAGGTATGCTCCTATACTGTCCTGTACGGCTGTAGTGTAGTCTGTTTATGCCCTCTAGGCCTCTACCGAACATAAATAGAGTTTGTATACTACGTAGATGTGATCTGTGAGCCAACTAGTAGTCTAGCTGTCTAGGTAAATGCCAATTTCTAGATGGCAGCTGAATGATTATTTCAGTCTAGTAAATGCCATTTTCTTATATATGTTGCTTATATGATTTTATTGTAATTGTAGATTTGGTTATGAAGAGGAAAGAGGATAGCCATATCGCGTCACTTTTCGTATTCGTAGTGGAATCATACACATTTGAAACATATGTATTGAACTAGTTGTGTGCAATGTTGTGAATCAATTGGCTACTCCTATTATTTGTTTGTTTGGAAAAAAATTATCGCACAAAGTTTGTGCAAAAAAAAAAAAAATTGAGGTGTGCCCACCCTCGACTTTTTTCCTGCGTCCGCCACTGGCTGTCGCCGCCCACGTCCGCCCATGGCTGGAGCAGAGAAGCACGAGTAGTTGGTTCAGGCGTCCAACCGTCGGAGGTGCCAAAAGTCCAGATCTCTTCCACTTGACGATAAATAAGAGAAAGTGAGGAGCCGGGAGATGAAAAACACAGCTCCGTCTCCCATGGCAGCCGCCTGGTCCAACATGGCTTGCCTGCAGAAAAGCGAGGGGAGTGGATAAGGAAGGTACGGCTGGGGGAATGGGAGTGCCGTTTTGGCTCCCAGGCTCACATGCTCCTGCCCGAATAAAAATATCGAAAAAATAGTAAAACATTTCAAAAAATTCTGAAAAAAATTGGTGATCAACATATACAAGTGTTCTAAATACGTGTCAAGTGTCGTAATAAAATTACATGCGTGGTGCTCTGTGCGAAAAAAACAAAATCAGTGCTCTAAAACAAGTTGTCAAGTGAACACGGGCAAGAACAGCCAATAGAGAAATATAGACAAGGGTAAAGTAGTTTACAGCCAGAATAGGATGCCTCGCTCCGAGAGCACGCGCGTCACGCGGTGGCAGGTGACCTACGCCACTGTCGTCGAGCACTGCTCCCTGACCTTCGTCGATGGGATTCTCGTGATTCGACCGGATGCTGCTCGGCTAGTGCTGCTCGATGCGGAGGATGGTCAAGGTTCATGCTCGAGGGTGAGAGGATCGAGCCGGGTGGTTTCGTGGAGCTCACGTCGCACCTTGTTCGGACCCCGCCGCGCCCGTCTTCTCCTCCGACGAGATCAGCGCCGGTTCGACAACGCGCTCACCATGTGCCACCTCCACGGTCAACGGTGCGGGGCATTCTGGGATCGGGTCCAGACGTGGATCGGAGTCGGAGGTCGCCGATGGACGAGATATGTGAAAGATCGAGGTGTAACGACTAGAGGAGGGGGGGTGAATAGGAGTTTATATAATCGCAGCGTAAATGACACGTTTCGGTAAGTATTTCAACAAGCAGGTATCATGTATAACGCGGAAGCATACAGCTTGAAGAAACACATGGCGTTGAGCTCGTAGATTGATGGCGCAACACGTTGAGACAGAGAAAGAAACTGAGTTCAAAGCAGTTTCAAGCGTTCTGGAGAGCGTGCAGAACACGAAGAAAGTTGTCCTCAAGCAGACATGAGTTTAGTTAACGTGCTTGAAGATAGTCACTTAAGTTCAGCAGGAGCGCTCTCAAGACAGTCACTTGATGCCAGTAGTGATGATCATGAGATCATGAGGACGGGCAACATCAAGTGGCTGTTAATAGTCACTCTGATGCCAGCAATATGATCTTCATGATCATTCCCTTCCTTCTGGAAGGAATGGCAGAAAGAGAAGCGTTCCTAAAAGATTTAAATGATTGCGGCCATATGGAATATGAGGGGGGCAGGGAAAAAAGGTATGTATACCTGCCTCACTCTCACTGACATCATCATTCTTGGATAGAATTCAACATGCAAAATCGTCTTTCTCTGGACCTTGTTTTCTAGAGACATTTGCTTGTGCGACATGGAACATTTGGAAGATTAGGAATGGGTTTATATTCCAAGATCAGAGACCATCCTTGGAGAGATGGAGAGTTGCCTTTCAGTCGGATTTACTGCTGCACCAATATAGAGTGAAAGCCACCATGGTTCAGTCCCTCCTTCATTGAGTTAAGAGTTTTGGGCCCTCTCTTCATTTAATATAAAAAATCACACACGTAGGGGCTTTCCCCTACGGTAATCTCTGTAAAAAAAGATTGGGGGGGGGTGTGTTTATTGCCTTACAGGAATCAATGAAGAAAAAATATTCTCCTGCTTTATGTAGAAAAATTGATCCCAACAATGATTTTTTTGGAAATGGATTCCTTCTATTGGCAAATCTGGTGGTATCCTTTGTGGTGCAAGATATGAAAGTTTGGGGTGCAAGCTGTAAAATTGGGATATAAAGAAAAAATGTAGGTTGTCTGTGATAACTGTCTATGGACAAGCTCAAGAGGAGAACAAATCTTCCTTCTTAGCAGAGCTTGCTTGCTTCTGTGATGCAATTAATGCCCCCCTACACTGTGGGAGGGGATTTCAATATTATTATGAGTTGTGTGGAGAAAAACAAACCTACACTTTTGTCCCATTCATCTGAAGTGTTTAATACCTTGATTCACTCTCTGTCCCTAGAGAGATTCACATGTCAAACTTGATAGGGTGTTGATGTCATCTGACTGGGAGGAAAATTATACTATGGTGTTTGTTCATAAAGTGGTGAGGGATCAATCTGATCACGACCTTTTTGATTGTTGACTCTGTGAGAATCAAGTAAATGAAAAAAGAAGAGAGTTTAAATTTGACAATTTCTGGTTAAAGAATCCTGAATTTTTGCCTCTTGTGAAAAATATTTGGGGACAACCAGTGAGAAGTGTGGATCCTATTGATATTTTCAATATCAAGCTTAAGAGGGTGAAAAAAAACTTAAAAGGATGGGGTTCTAATTTATTTGGGCATAATAGAAAAGGAAAACAAGATTTGAAAGCTGAAATGCAAGCTCTTGAATCCTTGGAGGAAGATGTAGGTCTTTCTCCTAATGAGCAAATGCGCAGATCCCAAATCCTGGTTGAACTTTAAAATATGTACACTGAAGAAGAATCCAATTGGCATGGACGGTCTCATGGAAAATGGTTGTTGGAGGGTGATTTGAACACAACCTACTTTCATAGAATTGCAAACGGGAGAAAAAGAAAAAAATAATGTTCAAAGCTTGCAAAATGGTGAGTATATTATTGAGGCTACGAAAGATCTACTGCACCATGCAAGATGCAACAGATTACTACGAAGAGTTGTTTGGCCCAGCACCTGGTAACCTTTTTCAATTGTCCCCTGATTTGAAAGTTGTCGAGTGAGGATAATGAAAATCTTACCATGCCTTTTACGGTAGAGGAGGTGAAAAATGCCCTTTCCTCAATGGAGCCTAATAAGGCCCCTGGACCGGATAACATCTCGGTTGAATTCTATCAACACTGTTGGGAGGTGGTTAAAAATAAAAGTGATATTATGTGTCTATTTGAGAGCTTTTACCATGGCAGCCTTGATGTGCAAAGGCTGAATTATGGCGTAATTACTTTGCTGTCCAAAATGTCTGATGCGAATAGAATCCAACAGTTTAGACCCATTTGTCTCTTGAGCTGTATTTACAAACTGATAACGAAAACCCTGACTTTAAGATTGGATCCCTACTCATCTAAACTTTTAAGTATTCAGCAAAAAATGTGTTTATTAAAGGTAGAAGCATTTTAGACGGCATTTTCTCTCTTCATGAAATCATGCATCATGTTCATGTCAAAAAGAAAACCGGTATTATTTTGAAGTTGGACTTTAGATAACTCTAAAGCAAAGGTCTCCTCAAGAGATTCCTTGGTGGTTTGTTCTTCCTCAAAAGCTTCCTCAAGATCCGCAATCTTGTCCGCATAATTACGCTCACGGCTAAAGCACTCATCGAGGCGTGCTTCCAAATTCTCAATGTTATGCTTGCGCTCAACAAAGTTACTAAAGATTTCCAAGATATTAGCACAAGCATTTTTATTCTTTCTAACAGCAAGATCAACCATCTCACCCTTCTCAAGAAGGGAAGCATCATTATCATCCTCATTTTCACTATTATCATCATCATGCATGTTGGGTTTCAACGGAGAGATTACCTTTGATTCCCTTGCCATAAGGCAAAAGTGGGAGATGACCGATGATGATGAAATACTCTTTGGAACTCCATCCAATTCCATATCTTGTTCCATGGAGTGTTCGGTTTACTCTACATTGTTAGCCAACCAAGTACTAGAGGAAATAGAAGCATTTTTATCATGGCAACAAGATATATCAAACATATCATCATGAGAATTAATCAAGCCATTTCTACATGATATGCATGGACTATCAACACAAGCATGTAAAGCATTTTGGGTGCTTGAAGTGTTTAAGTCCATAGATAAAGCATTGCAATAAGATAGAGATGAAGGATCATCAACAATAGGCTCACTATCATCATTGCAATACTTATCACTACTCACCATTGCATTATGTTGTGGCTTGCCACATGTAGGTGAAGTAGAAGAAGTTGAGAACTCATCACGACCGGAGGAGGAGGGAGAACAATTATCCCCACACAACTTGGACACATCATATTTATCTTGAAGCTTGGTCCATAGCTCATGAGCATTCCGAAAAGGGAAGACCGACATAATAACTACATCGCTCAAAGCATTGAAAAGCACATTAGATGCTTGAGCATCGAGATAAGAAATTTTGTCATCCTCTAAAGATAATCTTTTGGGATCCTTTGGAAGAGAAAAACCCATATCTAAAATTCGCTTTATATTTCGGTCCATGACCCGAAAGATATCAAGCATGCGAATTTTCCAAACATCATAATTTGTGCCATCGAATATAAAAATGTCATTGTGCACTAGACCACTAGACGACATCTTTACTTTCTAGACGGTGAAACCTAATAAGGAGAGAACCTACTCTGATACCAATTGAAAGGACACGGATGTCGCCTAGAAGGGGGGTGAATAGACGATTAAAAAAATTACGGTTTAGGCTTGAAAAAATGCGGAATAAAACAAGCGTTTAATTTATCAAGTACAAAACCTAAACAAGCTAGGTTCACCTATGTGCATCAACAATTTATGCTAAGCAAGATAAACAACTATGTGATAGCAAGATATATTACTTCAAGCTCGAAGGCTATCACAAAGATAATTGCATAAGTAAGGACCGAAATATAATGCGGAGTAAGGAGTTGGAGAGGTGTGGAGTCACAATGATCCCCAAACGCCTCAATGGCTCACCTTATTCTCCTCGTGCCCCCACCAATGTGGAGTGCCACGAACCACTATGGGACACTTGAGGACGGTCACCAAACCCGTACAAGGTTGGGGCAATCTCCACAACTTAATTGGAGCCTCCCAACAATATCCCGAAGCTCCCAAAGCTCCGGAACAACAACGACCGTTTAGGACACTCCAAGTACCCAAGAGGAACAAGTTCTAGGGCACCCAAGTACCCATGAGTAATAAGCTTCTCAACTTCACTTCCATGAATCACCATGGAGAACTCAAACCGATGCAACCGATGCAATGGCAAGAACACAAGAAGTGCTCAAGTCGTTCACTCTCAAATCCCACCAAAGCAACTAATGTTATGGAGGAACAAGAGAGGAAGAACAAAGGATGAACTCAACAAATGAATCTCCAAGATCTAAATCCAAAGGCTTCCTGTAAGGACCCCTCGTACCGAAGTCCGAGAAGCCCACGTTATGTAAAATAGATCACAATCCCAATGATCAGTGCATCGCAATCACATAACCAACATGGTATCAACAGTTACATCATTCAAGTCGTACGAATAAAAGTCTTACAACACAAGTGGTCACATGACCAAGTCTGCAAATCATCGTCACGCAGGACGGAATTAACTAAGATACAGCGGAAGCTCGTGGCTAGCGTCGGCCCTCGTCTCCAACGGACACGACTCCACAAGTGCAGTTGACCGGTGACAGCTAAGCGGTGTAGTCGTCGACAATACTCCTGCTCCTCAGCATAGGCCTCCTCGTAGAAACCTGGACGTTTGTATATCCAGGGACACAGCCATGAGTACAATTACGTACTCGCAAGACCACCACCAAGCTTAAGTTTTCATGATAATGCAAATAAAACGTTTTCGAAAACTGGGATAGCTGCTATATTGGACTACAGGTCTTAGTTTTCGTAAACGATGCCTTCAGACATAGAGAATACGACATCTCTATATCTTTGTTAAAAAGAAACATTTAGAGATAAAATTCTCTTTTGTAGAGATCGCCGGAACTATCTCCACTTCTTGTAAACCATTTTGTAAAACTTTTCAAGGACACTAGGATAGGGATGCCCCTTTTTCTCTTTTCCGGGTTCCGACTGGTTGACTCCCGAGACCAACCTTCTTCGCCCAAATTTCGTACCTCCCAGGTACCTCCTTGATGCCTCCTTTCTCCTTTGCCGAAAAACCAATTCCTTTTTTTAAACATAAAATGCCCATACGCCTAGATCGGGGACCTTTCCAACCGTCCATGACCGCGGACACGGCTATTCGAATAGTTTTACACTCTGCAGAGGTGGTGCACTTTCACCACACCAAACAGTCATTCCGCCGTGATCAGCCACGGTCCTCATACGACAGTATGCGGTGTTTCGGATAACATGATCAAAGCTTTCCACTAATCCACTCTAGTACAGAGGACTCCCGCTAGGTTTGTTCCCCTCGGCACCGTGTGCTCCACTAGACCCCTGGTCTCTCTTAGGACGCCACACCGCCACGGCAGGGGACCCAACGTAATCGTCCGGCGCGGGTCCATCCGCATGTGTATTGCCTCGTACAGACGACAACCCGGCTTCGAGGGACTCTAACCCTTATAGAAGTATGAGACCTTCCGTACTAAAATGGACAAGCTTCCGGCTAAGCCCTACCCATATCAGGTAGTGTGGTTGCACGGGTTAATTGTTCGGGCGGCCGCTAGGGCAGTACTTTGTTTTTCAAAACATCTCCACCTCCGACTGCTCCCAGCAGCTCGGGTTTTCACAAACTCTCCGAATGCTCCCAGCACTTCGGGTTTTCATAAAACTCTCCGAATGCTCCCAGCACTTCGGGTTTTCATAAACTCTCTGAATGCTCCCAGCACTTCGGGTTTTCATAAACACCTCCATTTGCTCCCAGCAACATGGGTTTTGTAAAATACTTTCTCGCCGATCGCTCCCAGCGACTCGGGTTTTCCTCGGGAAAACATTTTACCAAAGACCAGGCTCCCATCCTATAGTTTTGAGATAAGGATATAAGGATATACTACTAGAAAATATAATTTTCTTGATAGCGCCTTCAGTAGAAGGCTTCTCAAGTAAGACTTATTTTTATAAACCTATCATATTCTAGTAGATAGCTTTGGCCAAACAATATTTTATAAAATAGTTTTGGGTGACAAAGTGCCACAGAGAAATAAAACATGCATTATTTTATTTTGAAAACAAAACATGCTTTAATGAAATAATAGGATTTAAGTAGGGTATGGTGAGGTGGCTTGCCTTGCTCAGCAAACTGTCCCTGGTCTTGTTCTTCCTCGTAGGTGGGTTCAGCCCCCACGTATGGCTCCTCCTCTTGCGGTTCTATGGTACCGGAAAAAAATTAAACGTAGCTACCGTCAACTCTAAGAAGCGGGTTGACAACAATCTAAAGTATTTAAACAAGGCAACAAACATTTCAATACACAAACATCCTCTGGACATAAATATAAAACAACCCTAAGCACAAGCAATTAAAAACAATCCATTGCAATAGGACCCTTTTATAAAGGCAATGCTGCTGTTTTGGGAAAAAAGGCACAAGTCCTAGAATAATGCTCCAAAAATTAAATCCTTCTACCACAGTACTCCTAGTAGTCATATCAAGCTATAGGAATTGGATTTGCATCAAAAAGCATCACTAAACAGGAGCTAAAAAATCCTAGAAATGCTTCTGGTCTCCACACCAACATGGCTGCCATTCCTGTTTCAGGAACTCCTGCATGTAAGACTAGGTTCTATAGAAAGGTATGGATTTTACCTTTCTGCACAAATTGGATTCACTCAATTTGGACACTCCTAGCTCCTACTAAAAATAAAACACTAGAAAAGACACATTTCACAAGATTTAATGTCATGCAAAACATACTAAATATTTTTGAGCAAACCCACTTCTGCATGTTTAAGAAAACATCACAGCACCCTCTAAAAATACTCCTAACCAACATGCATGTATAGATCTACCACAAAAGATTTAATCCAAACAGCACATTTTAACAGAAACTGCAAAAGATAAAAAGAAGAAGCTAAAAAAGAAAAAGGGCCGCGCTCGGGCCAGATCTGGCCGAGCCCAGCGCAGATCCGCCGCGCGCGTGAGATGGGCCGGCCCATCTGCGCCGCGCTGTGCAATCCAGCGCGCGGGAAAAGCCCGCGGGGAGGTTTGAACTGGGCCGTTGATCTCGCGATCAACGGCTCACGTTCTTCTTCCTCGCTGCGTCGCGCCCGACGGCGACCGAGAACGGGGAAGATCGGCGACGGCGAGGGGCTCACCTAGGGCCTGTGCATGCGGCTGGGGAGGGCTGGGGATGAAGGAGGGGGTCGAGGGAGAGGCTTGGATGTGGACGGCGTCAGCTGGGGTGGACGGAGTCCATGGCGACGGCGGCGGCGCGTTCTTCGGGTCAAGGATGGAGGCGGCGTCTCCGGCGGTCCCTGGGCAAAAAGAAGAGGGGTGGAGTGAGCTCGTGCAGAGGGGAGTCCAGCAGGCCAAAAATGGCGAAGAATAAGGCAGGGAGTCGACGGCTACGGCCGTGCTTTGCCGGCGGCGACCTTCTGGTTTTTCAGAGAATCTCGAGCAGCAGAGGGCACGGGATCGGGCAGGGCGACTAGGGTGGAGAGAGGGAGCGTGTGGGCGAGGTCTGAGAGGAGAATGGAGAGCAGAGAGGCACGGGGTCGAGCTGGGGATTTTGTCTCCTCCTTGGTGATGTTTTCGGACAGGGGAGAGAAGGGGAGGGGAAATGGAGCACGGGCAGTGGCTGAGGTGGGCGGTGCAGGTGTGGGCAGGGTGGTGCTGGTCGGAGACGTGGCCTGGCCAGTGGGTGGAGAGGGGCTGATGCTCCATTGGGCCACGGTGGAGAAGGGAGAGAGGTGAGTGGAGAAGAGGGGTGGTGGAGAGGGAGATGAGTGAGTGACATGTGGGCCCAGGGGTGGGGTGCTGGTCTTCTCCTTTGACTCCAGCAAAAGGGAGCCGTTGGAGAGGGGAGGGATTAGGGTTAGGGTAGTTTTAGGGTCCTTTTTAATCTAACCCTAATAGAAATGCTCCTATTTCTACTAATGCCAAACAAGAACAACACAAATGCTGCGCACCAACAAGAGAGGGGTGACTTAAATGGAGTGAAGCAAAGATTTGCAAGCCTAAAAGGTGAAAAGAAGAATTTTTAAAACAATGCAAGTTGTGGGTAATGACCAAATGGTCACTGTTTTGGTTAGCCCTAAACACACAGATGCAATTGTGCTCCAACAAGTTCTAAAAAGGTCAAACAAAGCATAACCTAAAAGTAGAATGCTTAAGGAGTAAGATGGTCGAGGTGCATTGCAAAAACCACACCAGAGATGCTTAATCCAGGGCTCTTAATTAGCTATGTTTTAACAACCATGAAGATCAAAATCACTCAAATTTAAATTAGAGGAATTTTTATAAAAGGGTTACTAAAAGTTTTCAAGCAAGACCAACAACTTAAGAAGACAACTAAGACCACCAAGCAAGAGTTGACTGAAATAAAACAAAAGTTTTTGTTGTTTCTGAAAATCCTAACTTAACACCACAATTCAAAGCTTAAGAAAATTGGGGTGTTACACTTCCCCTCACTAAGAGAGATGGATTGGTGGAATAGTAGATCTACATGTCCTCTCTCTTTTCCCTTCAATTAGAGGCAAGAATCATGGAGAAATAGAGAGAAAGCAAGCCCCAAAAGGTCAACAATGGTGGGGGGAAATGAGCTCAAGCGTTGGGGACCCTTTGGGGAAGAAGGCCCCTTAAATAGGACCCCACGGAATCTACCCGTTGGGTGTTTTTCTGGGAGGCCCGGACAGTCCGGCTGTAGAGCAGCCAGAAGGCCCGGACAGGGGCCGGACGAGGCCGACCACCCCCGGACATGGGCCCGGACAGTCCGGGGCATGGTAGGAATATGTCCGGGGCATCACCCCCGGGAACACACCCCAAACCGGTGCCGAATCAAACAAAGTCCGGGGCACCCCCGGACAGGGGCCGGACATGTCCGGCACCCCGGACACAGGGGCGGACAGTCCGGCCGGGAGTCTGGCCAGTCAGAACAACAAAACCTGAAACGTCATAACTTTTGCGATAAAACTCCGATAGAGGTGAAACCAGTTTTGTTGGAAAGCTAACAACAAGAGCTGTCATACAAAAAGATAAACATGTAGTATTTCAAAGACCGGCAATATAGAGAGGATACTTTAAGGACCAACAATATAGAGAGGATACTATATTAAGGACCAGCAATATAGAGCGGATACCACACATGTGAAGGTGTGGACCCTTTCTCAAAGATAAACAGGTAGTATTTCCAACAACAAAAACGCAACAAGTTTTTCATACGAAATCCGTTTTCATGAAGATCACGACAAGCACCAAAACCCCACATGGAGAAGATCCCAATAAGAATAAAAAAGGATGATGCCAAGGATGCAAAGGTTTGAGCTTTTTTACGAACGATACGCTAAAGATCAATTGAGAGCCCCTCTTGATAGTACGGTTATCTATCCTATAACCCGGTCTCCCAACTAGTACCATGAGACCGGTAAAATAGAAACCCTATCAAGATCATACCTTTGTCTTACGCATTCCACTTGAGCTAGATAATGAAGATCTTGATCTCCTCAAGTTGGAACACCTTTCTTGATTACGCTCTGCTCGGTGAAGTCTCACATATTGCTCCCTCATACTCCACTATGGGAGAGCCTCTCTTAGGCACATCTTCACATGGACATTATCTCCAAAAGGGTGGCAAGCTTCAAGCATAGGATCTCTCCGAGATGCTTCATCTTGAACTTGCACTTCTCAACCTTGATGATGATCACCACTTGACGTCATCCTCCATGGGCTATATGAAATCTTCCTTTTGAGGCAAACCCATGGAAAGATACCAAACCCCACATAGACATACCACACTCATATAACATGGGTTAGTCCACAATGCTATATGGGCACTTGCTTACCATACCGTGAGATCAACGATCCCACAAGGTACATCTTCTAGCTTTGTGTGTTGATCAATATCTTGATCAACCTTGTATCTTTTCTTCTCTCTTCATAAAGATGATGTCTTGAAGGTAAACATGAATGTTCACACCATCTTATTCTTCAAGACATACTTGCAATATGCTCAACACTATCATGACCACTCTTCGGATAACCCCTCGAATAACACCTTGGTCATCACATACTCTTCTTCTTGATCATATCAACTATATCCATACAAAACGATGATCTTGATGCCAAATACTCAATTATATCATTATCGTCATGGCATCAACCTAGAATCCAACATATGGAGTTCAAGCATTGCCTACGGACAAACACTACAAGTATAACTCAATGCAACCATTAGTCCATAGGGATTGTCATTAATTACGAAAACAACACATGGGGGCGCCATGCTCTTTCAGTTACGTTTTCTAATCTGAAGAGCAATTACTTGGATTTCCTCGACGCAAAGTGCATAAAAAGCTTGATGCCTGGGTTTATGAATCTGCATCCTCTGGAGCTCGTCTCACCTTGCTCGACTCATGTCTATCTGGTATACCATCATACTATATGTCCTTACATATGTTGAACAAAACTGTGATTGAAAAGATGGAGAAGCACAGACGCATATTCTTCTGGTCTAGCAAAAAAAGAAACGTTTGTATTACATGGCGAAGTGGAAAAAAGCATGTCATCTAAATCAAAAGGGGGCCTAGGTGTCAAAGATCTTCATAAACAAAATATAAGCCTACTTTGCAAGTGGTGGTGGAAATTAGAGACGCAAGATGGTATTTGGCAAAGAATTGTCAAGGCAAAGTGTTTTAGAAATAAATCTGTTGCCACGGTGAAACCTAGGGAAATGACTCGCCCTATTGGAGGAATCTCCTGAAAGTGAAAGAAAACAACTTTTGTGGTAGGAAGTTAATCCTTAACAATGGGGGCTTGATGAGGTTTTGGTTGGATCCTTGGCTTAATAATACAACACTTTGTGTCAGCCATCCTATTCTGTTTGATATTTCTCAGGCCCAGAATAATACCTTTGCGGATGTGATGAATGCAAATTGTGGCATTCCTTTTAGAAGGAGACTATCTAATGCTTTGATTCATCAACAGGAGGGGGTTAAACTGGCTGCTAGGCAGTATCCTATTTCGAATGTGCCTGATGGGGTGACCTTGGTCTTTGACATCGAATAAATTCTTTTCGACGTCTTCCATGTATCGGTGGTTGGAGAGACCTGTTGCAGGAGCTAGTAATAAATTCATTTGGAAATCTAAACTACCTCTTAAGATAAAGATTTTTCTCTGGCAACATTTTCAAGATGCCATACCATCTAGAAGTAATGAGGAAAAGACAATGGTTGGGGTGCCCTAAATGCTCTTTCTATGGCAATATTGAAACTTCGGTGCATCTTTTATTCTCTTGCGATACAACTAAACTAGTTTGGGGGTCATGGGTGCGTCTGCAGGAACTAACACGTGCCCGAGGAATGTTTGGCCAAGTCTTGTGAGATTCTACTATTTCTTGCCTGAGAAAGAGAAATTTTATGTTGTTTTACTTGCGGCTATTTGCTGGTCCATTAGGATGACACAGAATAAAGTCCCCTTTGAGGGTTATGTGTTGAGATCTTCTGAAGTTATCATCTGTAGGATGTCCTCGTTCTTGGTTTATTGGGCACGTCTCTACGATGCGGCGGATGCAGAGAGGCTGAGAGAAGGCGCAAGCAAGATGATGAGGAAAATTGTCGAGATCACTCGTAGCAGTCAAGTTGGTGCACCGGTTGCTGGGATGCTGATGATTGAAGGTCTCCATAGATCATTGGTGACTCCCCGCTCCCCTGGGGCTTTGGATGGTTGCATCTGTCGAAGTGTTTTGCTGGGATTTGTCTCGCAAGTATCTAGTCTCCTAGTTTGCAGTATATTAGTGTTGTGACTGCTATTTTGTAACTGAACTTCGTTAGTCCTACTGTTGGCAGGTTTTTCCCACGTAGTGGATGTGTTCGATGCCGAGCATCCAGCAGCGGGTTTCCTGTCGATGCAAGGGAACATCTCTTTCCCTTATCCTATTTTGCAGTTTCCTAAAGAGCAATGTATTTCCGTTATGCAAATTAATGGAAGAGGGGGGGGGGGGGCGGGTAAGAACACGGGCAAAGACAATTTTGAACACAGATAAGAGCCAACGCTTGTTCATTGTGGGGCTGCATGATACACAGGATAACTAGCTGCAGATTGAAAGCGGTGGTATATTTTTTTAGAGAATAAAGATGCAGATTACATTATTTTATGTAAATCTCATAATTTAAAATTATTTTATTAAAAATAAATATAGAGAAAATCACTCCGATGAAATGTATATAACATTTTATAGATATTTTTATTTTATTTTACATTTTATTTATTTATTTTGTTCATTTACTTTACATATATTGTTTATTCAGTTTACATGTATTGAATACCATGTTGATGTATTTATAAATTAATGATTAAATGCATAAAAATAATATGTACCTATTTATAATAAATTTCCACATATATAGTAAGACATTCATATTCATAAAAAAATATGTTCATATACATCAAATAATATGTTTATCTATTTTAAAAACATTCCATTATGTTTTTAAAAAGTGAAAAAAAAGGAACAATCAAGAAAATGAAACAAGTACAAAAAATGTATTATGGAGAAAAAGAGGAAAAATATTCATGCACTTAAAAAAGGATACCACTCGCTCGGAGAAAATACCCAGAAGGTTTACCCTTGACATTGTAATTTCCTGATGTCCAGCAAATATAATCGGAGATTCAGATCGATTAAGAGTTCAAACTTATTCTTTGTATGTATTGACTTGTGAGCTCAATGGCCTGATCAATGGTCCGTACTGACGCCTTATCCATTTGGGCCTTCCCTGCAACCAAACAGTGCATTTACGTACTGCTTTGACGGACCACGCTTGAACTGTACCTCTACTTCTCAGCTCAGATTGACAAAGTAGTGGTGCTGGTTCTAACCTAGTTTAGAGGACCATACTGCATTGACATTGAAGATTACATTGATGAACGCAGTAGCAAAGATGGAACACATGTCACACAAGAAGCTAGGATTTGGGAAACAACCGGACCACCATCATTTCAATTGCACAGACGAATTTATACAAAAGACACCCCCACATAACAAACACGGAACATAACAAACATGATCGAAACTCACCATCTTAACAAAGATTAAGAGGCTTGTTAATGGTTGGGTCCCACAGCTGCTTAATAGTGCGGGTAGAGAGGTGTTGATTAAAGCTACTCCCTCCGTTTTTTAATATAAGATGTTTTACCATTTGTCCACATGCACATGTACACAAATGTATGTAGACATGTATTAGTGTGCATGCTCACTCACTTTAGTATGTATCTAGACAACATGTACAACACCTAAAACATCTTATATTAAAAAACGGAGGGAGTATTTGCCAGGCCATTCCAACATACTCGATGAGTTGTTTTCGGTTATCAAAGAAGCTTTGCAAGAAGATCACGAGTGTGATTGCCCGCTTTTGGTGGGGAGGCGATGAGAAGAAAAGAAAGATGCATTGGAGGAAGTGGATAGATCTCGCAATCCCCAAATCCGAAGTGGGGATGGGCTTTAGAGAGTTGGGTCTGTTCAACCAAGCAATGCTAGCTAAACAAGGTTGGAGGCTTATTACCAAGCCGGACTCCCTTTGTGCCCGGGTTTTAAAAGGTAAATATTTCCATGATAGAGACTTTTTTAGTGCAAGGAATAAGAGAAATGCCTCACACACTTGGCGAGCTATCCTACATGGCAGGGAGGCATTGAACCTTGGACTGATTAAAAGAGTAGGAGATGGGTCGTCGATTAAAGTATGGGAAGATCCGTGGATTTCCGAAAATTTCAGCAAGCGTCCACTTGCAAGAAAACCTGAGAGCACGGTGTGGTGTCGGCTGATCAACTTCTGGATGAAGGAACAGGTTCATGGGACATAGTGAAGTTATATACAAACTTCATTGCTTCGGATGCTGCTGCAATAGCTTGAATTCCAGTAAATTTTACCATGGATGACTTCTGGGCTTGGCAGCCAGAGAAGTTTGGAGGATTCACGGTTCGGTCTACTTATAGACTCTTGGTGCAACAAAGTAGAAGAGATATAGTTGAAGGTTCGAACGGCAATGAGAAACCGTGGTGGAAGAAACTTTGGAAGCTACATGTTCCTCCTACGGTTCGCAACTTTTGGTGGAGAGTTATTACAAGTATGTACCCTCGAAAGGAATTCTCCGGGATAGACATATTGAGAGGATCGGATGTTGTGATACATGTGGTGAAGATGAAACTATATATCACGCTTTATTCTGCTGTACGTGGCCTAAATTGTTTTGGCACGAAATTAAGCAAGCTACATCAACAAAGGATCCTGTACTACATCCAGATTCATGGGCGACAGCCATACTGAATATGGACAGTCTATCCAATGATGATCGTTGTGTGATTCTTTGTGGAGCTTGGGCTGTCTGGTCTGAGAGGAATGCCAGGAAACATGGAGAAACAAACAGAACTATATTGCAGTCTGTCAAGTGGACAAGAGATGTGACTAATGATTTGGCAATCTCGGGTAGAGATAAGGTGAAGAAGAAACAGGCTAAGGAAGCTCGATGGGTTCCACCTGACCAAGGTGTCCTTAAACTCGATGTAGATGCCAGTTTCAATGCTGATCAACGTGAAGAGGGTACGGGTGTGGGGCTCCGTGATCATACTGGTAAACTGTTGAGAGGGCAGGCCCTGTGGTACGAGGATGCGGCAAATGTTTTAGTGATGGAAGCACTAGCTATCCGCGATGGCGTTCGTCTGGCTGGTGATCTTGGGCTAACAGATGTTGTGGTGGAATCTGATGCGCAACAGCTAGTCAGACTTTGGAAAGATATGAGTTTTGATCGAGCAGAGGTGGCTCCAGTTCTAAACGAAGTGAAGGTTTTATCAGAAAATTTTAGGTCGTTTAGAACTAGTCTATGTGCCTAGAGAAGCCAATGAACTTGCACATCTTTATGCGAAGCAGGCGAGCTCGTCTAGGAGAAGATGTCTTTGGATGAATTATATTCTGCCCTTCCTTGATGCTTGTATCAAGAGGGATTGTAATCCTGGTTAAGGTTTAATGAAAGCTGTGAGTTCTCAAAAAAAAAAGAGACCTAAACGGACATACTGAAACGAAGAAACCAGCAGAGTAGTGCGTCCGATCCATCGATCTCATGGATCCATCCTAATCAATCAAGATTTTCTCATGGATCTGGAGTAGATTAGAGGACCATATCGCATTGACATTGAGGATTACATTGATGAACGCAGACGAATTTATACAACTGAGTATATCAAAGATGGAACACATGTCACACACAAGATGACAAGAAACCAGGAGTTGGGAAACACCAACCACAATCATTTCCATTGCACAGACGCATTTATACAAAAGACACCCCCACATAGCAAACACGGAAGATAACCAACACGATCGAAATTCACCAAAGAGAGACCTAAATCGACATACTGAAACTAAGAAACCAGGGCAGAGCTCATCCGATGGATCTGATGGATCTTTCCTAATTGATTAAGATTTCTTCCCTATTCTGCATTAATCGGCGGGCATCAGCGGCCGGCGCACTTGGGCGGCTGGACGGGGAAGCGGTCGGTGTCGACGCATGTCACATCCCAAATTTTGGAATTAAGAAAAACTTAGTTTTACAAGACGCAAAATTCAGAGCCAACAAAAACTTTTTGAAATACTTCAATAATGATTGTATTTTCTTTCCTATTGCTCTGTTTGATCTTGTGTGACTTGATGTTTAGGTTGTTTGACCAATAAATATTAAACCTAAGAACTCAACCAAAGTAAAAATATATTAAACTTTGGTGATCATGTCATGACAAGAAAAATATTCCATGTATCTTCTCCACTCTTATTTTGGCCAACTCCTTTTCAAAGATGTTTTGGTTTTATTAACTACCCAAAAGCCTAGGATTCAAGAAAGAAAAGTATTTTCAAAATTACATGTTTATAAACTATGGAGATCTATATAATATCTCCTACCTATTTTCAATCTTTCTAGTTTTCAAAGTATTTATAACTCTTATGTTAAAACCCTAGTTTCACTTCTTTTAGAAATAATGCATGTGGTAAATATTAACCCATATGTTTTCTACTATCTAAGCCTTTCGAAAACTATAAGATTTTGTGCTGTGAATCTCTCAGCATCTTATTGTCATGTGTGGTCACCATACCACCTAAACATATTAAGGGTTTTGGAGATTTGTTGATTAATTTTGGTTTGTGTTTGATCATCATCTCCCCAACTCTTTGAGTGTTCTGATGTGCTTGGGATGTTGAACTGCTTGTGTGATTTTAGCTTGTTGAATGCCTTGACTTGAGTGGCTTGCTGGTGTGTATTATTATCTGAACCTAAGCAATGTGAGTTCACACTTGTCATTTCATCCTAGTTAGCAATTACTTGTGTGGGGAGAGCATAAAATTGCTCTTATTATTCTTCTTAGGCTTGAAGCCTATGTTTCCTTATTTATGAACCAAAAGCCTAATTCCAACGTTTTACAAGAAATGATAAATATTTCCAAAGAAGGATTTTATTAAGAATCACTTTTGTGATCTATATTCTGTACTCCCTCACCTCACTCAAAACACTAATTATCCTGGTATTTGTTTGTAGCTATTTTCAAAAGAGGTTAGAAATGGTTATTAATTTATTTTGTGACCAAAAGTGTTTCCCAAAAGTTATGTGTTTCCAAAAATATGGGGATCTACAAGCTATCTCCTCTATACTGCTCAACCTTGATAATTTCAACTCCTATTTTATAAACCCCCCCATTTTCACTCTCTTGGAAACCATAAAAGTGGGAAATATACTACCCATGTATTTTAGCAACCCCTCTTGGAAAATATCAAACTTATTGAGTCAAGTTTGTTTCAACATTACTATTGTTATGATTATACCTGATTACCATCCCACCACCTATCTGAATATTTGAAATTTGGTTGAAAACTCATATTGTTTGCTGGTTTGACTTATGTTTGTGTTGATTGTTATTTTCTTGTTTTATTGTTGCTTGGGTGAATAATTACACAAATGTAATTGAACTTAAAGTTGAAAACACACATATCACAATTTGGAATGTGAATTAAATTTAAAACAAACTCCTCGAATTATTCAACAAATGGAAATTAAGATCATGAGTTAAAGAAATGATCTTAATAAATTATTTTCCCTACCTAACTCTCTATTTCCTTCAAACAAATATTTTCTCTATGAAAATAAAAATTGTTTGAATTTAATATATTTGTCAAGGAAGTTCTAAGAATTCAAAACAATACCTCTCACTTGCTTTTGAAATACTAAAGAAGTATCAAATTGGTTTTACCCAAAAATAACATATTTAAACCCTATGAACAAATGTGGTTCAAAACATTTTATTTTGCAACACCAATTTTTGTGGAGCTTCTACATGTTATGGGGAGGCTACATGAATATTTTCAGAATTTTTGAAATGGTTTTAGTGCCTCAATTAAATCCCTAAAATGCTACTGGTTTTAAAAAGAAATAAAAGAAACAGAAAAGGAGGAAGTGCAGGGGGTTTTCTGCAAAAGCTTCATCATCTTCCTGTAGCGACCCGAGCGGAAGAGCCGCACCAGCTCGCTCGCCGCCCATGCTCTCCGACCGCCGCCGTACTGCGCTTGGAGGATAAGAACGCCACGCTGACGTGCCGCTCCTCTCACTCCTGCATCTCACCTGCTCCCTCCCTCTCTCTGCTCCTCCCTACGAACCCGAACCCTAGCTATGGCTGCCGAGCTCGCCGTCGCGCATCTCCGGCGATTGAAGCCTTCCAGAGCAGATCGAAGCACATCATCGTCTCCGCCTCGTCCCCCTCTTCTTCCACGAGCAAGGAATCGAAGCAGGAAGTGGTGAATCGACGGCAATACTTCATCTTCTTCCGCTCCGGCCGCCACCTTGCCAGGAAGCTCGCGAGCAATTTCGCCCATCATCCTCCGCCATTTTCGTTTCTCTGAGTTCCCCTCATCGCGAGCTATCTCATGGACATCACCTTTTCTTTTTAGGAGCACTGGAGTCGCCGTCGCCGTCCTCGCCCTGCTCCATGCGCGTCTCGCTCGTCCATGCGTGTCGAGAGGAGGACGACGACCTCATACCTGTTCGCCTTGCGCGAGCTGGCGGGCCAGCCCATTGCCGTGCAGCCCAGCTCGCGGCAGATCCAGCCCACTGCCATTTTTTTAGTTGTCTTCATTCTTTTCTCACAGATCTGTTTCTGCCACTTTGGTTTAAATCCATTTAAAATAGTTCCAGTTTGAATCTGGCCAAACAAAAATCACAGAGGTATCTAGACACGTTTCCAACCACCCAGTGAAGAAAAACAACAAAAAGGTGTTTAGGATTATTTCCTAGAAATGTTCTTGCAAGATTGTTCAAATTCAATCAAAATTTGTTTGATTGAGTTTTAGGCCTCAGAAAATTTCAAACCAAAACTTCCTGGATAGCCTGAAGTGATACCTATCCAGATCTGTTGGTCTTGCTTGCAAATGAAGACTAAAACAAAAGTATTTTACTAAAACCACCAGAGAGCATCTTGGTGATTTTTGTAGATTTTTGTGAAATTAATTTTGGAGTAAATCCAATTGGCTTGTCTTCTATATGTGTAGAAGAACATATTCCTAGCTTGGTATGAATTTAGGAGTCACTGATTGACTATGGTGATGATTACTAGATTTAGGCCTTTTTTGCCTATTTTTGTTATGCCTTTATTAATTGTTGTGTTATGATTTTATTGTTATAAATGTGTTTCCTAGCATGTGTAGGGGGGTAATCCACTGTTGTGATGTGTTTCCTTATTTTACTAGAAGGTTAGGAGGATTTCTTGTGAGTCATGCATTTGTAAGGGTTTTATTTCCTACATAGTTTTTCTCCTAGTAATTAGGAATTACTATGCTTGTTTATTTTGATGTTAGATTATTTTGTGTGATTAATATGTTTGTCTTGCTTGTTAAACTTGGTTGTCCTTAAGTTGAGTACTATCATGGGTATCTTGGTAATGTCTCTACCTTAGCTTGGTGAAATATTTTGAATTACAGAGATTAATTGGTGGCCTAACTTTTGTCTGAAGTATTTCCTGTTTGAATAAAAATGCTTGTTGTTCATCCTTGCCTAAGATAGTTTTGTGATCTATGTTCCTAGCATGTGTATAGTGTAGACTACTGATTAGTATAATACTCTTGTAAGTGTAGATCTTAGTTTGTTGCTTGATTAAATTAGGGCTATGTTTTTTATATGATTCCTTGTCTGTATACCACTTGTGGTTTGGTTTGCTTATTGAGCGTTGTTTTATTTTCATGTTTGCGACGCTAGATATAAACGCTACCGGAGTGGTCTTTGGAAAGGATTTATTGAAGAAGAATCGGAGTTTATTTCTCGGATCAGTGAGGAAAAGTCCAGGGACATTATGCCGAAATCAGGCAAGCTACTTCTCTGAGCTTGCATCTATATACATCTATTTTGGTTCACATGTTTTACTTCTAAAGAGTATAAGTGATTTATGTGGTGTTCACCACTAAAGCTATGATTTTGAAAACCTTTTTTTTTCAAAATACAAGTATATTATTTTGACACCCTATATGGAGGTATTAGATGGAAATTCTTTTTCAAACTATAGGATGGGAAAAATATTGTTTACTCAAAACTCTTTTGAAAATACTTGTATGGATATGGAATGCCGAGGTGTCGGTGCTGAAGTGGAGAAATGGAGAATGGTGATGGTTATGAAAAATGCACATTGTGTCTTTGTACTTACGTCGACCAGCCGATACCCTGTGCGACCACATTTATCACCATATGAGACGGGGCTTAGTCATGTAATTTGCTCATATTAGTATGGGATACCTCATCGACGGAGATGACTCCGTTATGCATGAGGGGATGGTTCGGTGACCTACCCCTGACCTGGTTCCTCTAAATGAAAGAGAGGATAGAAGACGCCACCTTTGGGTCGCCGGGCAAAACTATGAGTCCTCACACTTAGGTTCTGAAGGGCTGGACTGAGTGTCAATGGAAAGTGTCATAAGGGCAGGGTCCTATACTAGCATGAGCAAATGAGAGGCTATGGTCGGTGACTCAACTTCGCATACACCTTGTATGGCGGGACGTGGCTGACACGATGAGTTGCCGGATGGATGTGGGAAAAGCGTGCTACCTCTGCAGAGTGTAAAACTATTCGAATAGCCGAGTCCTTGGTCATGGACAGTTGGAAGGCCCTACTTCGACCTATGTGCAAGTTTTGCAAAGTTTTGAGATTTGAAAATAAAATGGAGATGCTTTATATATGCAACTATGTCAAAGGGTCGGCATGAGATTGCTGGAAAAGAGGAAGACCATGAAGGGCTATGGTCAAGAAGTGCAAAGTTTTGTGTTTTAAAAGTGGAAAATGTTTTATGCAACTATACCATGAAGGGCTATGGTCGGAAAAGGAGGAGTTTTGGGGAAATAAACCTGATGATAATTTTCGGGAAAAAGTTTTAAAGGAGACTTCTTACCTTTTTCTGCAAAGATATATTTTCGGGAAAAACGTTTTAAAAGAGACTTTTTACAAAGGCTGATTTATGGGAAAAAGTTCTAAAGCCTTCTTTTCTTTTTCAACAAAGGTATGGAGATGTTTTTCTAAAAATACAAGGCTTATGAAAAGTTATAAAATTCATCTTTCCTTTTTCAATTGAAGTTACAGAGATTTCGAACAAAGTTTTATTAAACAAAAGTCTATCCTTTTCTTTTTTTCAATAAGGTTATAGAGTTTCCAAAGCAAACAAGGTTTTATTTAAACCATAAAAAGAGTAGTGCATACTCATTCCGGGGGTAGTTTGCGAGTACAATCAAATGTACTCATATCGGTTTCGTCCCTATCTATTGTCTTAGCCAGATTTTGGAAGAAGAGCAGTTCGAAGAAGAGGACTTCAATGACGTCATTGCGAACTAAGGCACTTCCCAGTCAGCTGCCTGTAGGGTTATGGTAGATGATTTGGGCTCCACGTTGTTTGATGATTTCCGTTGCAAGTACCTGTTGACGCTTACGGCTTCCATCAAGTAAGTATATTTCTTCGATATTTATGGATGTTCTTTTGATACCAGTTCGATTGTGCTCAGCGACACACTGATCATGAGATCGCTGATGTTGTAGGCACAAAGGTATTTCGAACAGTTAGTCCAGGGTCCCCACAACGCAGTAGTCGTAGACGAGGTGGTGCGCGCGTGCCCAGACCAGCTGGTGGCTCTGGTGCACGGTGAGCTCCTGCATGTCCTTCTCCTTCCACCAGTACCTGCCCTCCTTTCCCCAGGAGGTGCCCGTGCAGCGCGCCACCTCGCTGGCGTCCGAGTCGGTGGCGTCGGCCGCCGAGGCGCAGCACTCGACACTGACGTCCCGGAAGGTGGCCACGAACGGGGCGTGCGACCAGTCCGTCATCATCAGCCCGCCGCGCGTGGCCCAGTCGTCCGCGTTCCAGATGGAGCTGTACACGGCCATGGGCTGCGGCGACGGGAACGCCGAGACAGTTTGGGTGGTGTCCTTTGATGGTGGTGTCCTTTGATGGTGGCGGAAGTTTAGGACAAAAAATACCCTCTGCTCCCTGAAGAACAAAGATGCGACGGTCCTTTCGCTGCGATGGAAGGAATATGCACTCACTCGGTCGCCATGTACTATCCACCATAGTGGTGTCGCTTCATAGTTGTGCAAGAAAGACAGGTCGAGCTACATCATGGCAGCCGGCTATGCAAAAGCAAGAAAAATAAAAGGCTTGGTCTATTCTGGACCAAAGCGAGCAAGGTAAAAAGACGGCGATCCCGTGACCAGCGAGATATTCACGCTAGCTGATGCGTCTAAACGATTCTTTGTACTGTATTGACTTGTGAGCTCAGTGGCCTGATCAATGGTCAGTACTGACGCCTTATCCTTTTGGCCCTTTCCTGCAACCAAGCAGTGCATCTACGTACTGCCTCCATGGACCATCTCTACTTCAAAGCCGAGTTGAGCATGTTTCGCCTATATATCCATATAGGGGACTCCCCTAAAAAGATTCCTTCACTATATTTCTGTCATCTCCAGCAGTTTCCCTATATCATCTCCCCTATATCACATTCAACTATATTTAAACAATATTTCGTAACTAACATCGTAACGGTTATTTTTGTAACCGCCATAATTCGAACGACGGTATTTCCAACGGATAGTTTTCAACGGCATTATTTCTAACGGCTAATTTTTCAACAGTAATGTTTCTAACGGCTAGTTTCCTGGTCTATATATACAGCTCCATCTCTCACATTTCCCTCAGAGCTCCATCTCTCACATTTCTCTCGATCTCTTTGTATCCTCTCGCACACCAAAATGAGTCGGCGCCGCAGCATGGCCATGTGAATGTGCATGGAGGAGTCATCGTCGTCCGACGACGAGGAGCTATATGCGATGGCTGCTGTCGTAGCTCAGCAATAACATGAGCGCTTGAATGCTCCACGCCATGGCGGTTCTGTGCCGGGACGCCAAGTAATTGATCGCGACAGAGCAGAGGGTTGCTCCCGTCGACGGATAGGGGAGGCCTCCACCGCCCCGATCTGTAGGGGAAACCGAGGGCTGGGTAGGGGACGCGGATGGCTGGGGGGTGTCGGTAGGGGAGCTGCTGGAGGGCGTTTTTCTCTTCTCTCTCCCCTACAATTGCTATCGGGGGTGGTATCGGGTACCTGCTGGACTTGCTCTTACTCCCTAGATTGACAAAGTAGTAACCGGTTCTAGCCTAGATTAAGGGACCATACTGCATTGACATTGAAGATTTACATTGATGTAGTATTGTAAAGTGACCTTGGACGCTCTCCTTCCCCGTCTACAGTAAAAGGAAGGCGATTTGTGAATCCCCCCGAGAACTCCACCTCGCCGGCGCTGATTCGTGTGATCTCTCGGCCTCCGCCGGCCGCTTCGGCGGCGGGAGGCCGGGGGATCCCCGTCTCGTGTCGTGTACATAGTGTCTCGTGTCGTGTACATAGTGTAGGAGCTCTTAGGACTCAGGCGGCCGGCGTTTCGGAGGCGGAGGCGCGGCGGCTGTTGTTTGCAGGTGGTGGATTTCCTCTCCGGCGATGGTGTTCTGTGGAGCTCCGTCGTCGATCTACCGCCATCGTCGTCCTCGCATCTCCGCGGAGGTGCCGTGGGCGGCTTCCCCAAGCTTGGCTCCGTGGACGGCAGAGCCAGCAACCGAAGATCTACTACAAGATCCTGGTGCGATTCGGAGCGACGACGACGACCGCTGGTGTAGGTTTCGACCGGTGCTTGGCGACTTCCCGACCGCCTGGGGACTGCCTCCGATCCAAGGATTCAAGGGAGGCAGCGGCGGCGGCGCGTCACCGACAGCTCCGGTGCGTCGAAGCCGTGGTCAACGTTGCAGAAGGGCTAAGCTGTAATTTTGTTTTTCCTCAGGGACCTTTCTGTAATGTTTCCGGATAATGCCGGGTTCTTTGCTCGCAAAAAAAAAAAAGATTTACATTGATGAACGCAGCATCAAATATGAAACACATGTCACACGAGAAGCCAGGATTTGGGAAACACGAAACCACCATCATTTCCATTCCACAGACGAATTTGTACAAAAGACAAACCCACATAACAAGATAACTACACGGAACATAACCAACACGATCGAAATTCACCAGATAGAGGCCTAAATCGACATACTGAAACGAAGAAACCAGCAAAGTAGTGCACCCGATCCATCGATCTCATGGATCAACCCATCCTAATTGATTAAGATTTCTTCCCTATTCTGCATTAACCGGCGGGCGATCAGCGGCCGGCGCACTCGGGCGGCTGGACGGGGAAGCGGTCGGTGTCGACGCAGTAGTCGTAGACGAGGTGGTGCGCGCGCGCCCAGACCAGCTGGTGGCTCTGGTGCACGGTGAGCTCCTGCATGTCCTTCTCCTTCCACCAGTACCTGCCCTCCTTGCCCCAGGAGGTGCCCGTGCAGCGCGCCACCTCGCCGGCGTCCGAGTCGGTGGCGTTGTCCGCCCACGCGCACCCCTCGACGCTCACGTCCCGGAAGGTGGCCACGAACGGCGCGTGCGACCAGTCCGTCTTGACCAGGCCGCCGCGCGTGGCCCAGTCGTCCGCGTTCCAGATGGAGCTGTACACGGACATGGGCTGCGGCGACGGGAACGCCGAGGTGGTGGCGTTGGGGTGGCGGTGGTGGTGGCCCTTGGTGGTGGCGGTCTTGTTCTCGTAGACGCGGATGGGGGTGTCGTCGACGAGGAAGACGACCTGGCTGGGGTTCCAGAGCACGGAGTAGGTGTGGAAGTCGGCGGTGGGGTCGAACCAGAGGTCGATGCGCTGCTCCCGGTTGCCCACGCCGTCGATGTACAGGTTCGTCTGCACCAGGTACGGCTCGCCGGTCACGTTGCCCAGGAACTCGAAGTCGAACTCGTTGTGCTTGTCCCCCGCCGACGACAACTGCACATAGATGGGTAAATATACATGAACGAAATTAGTTTGATGTCAAGGTTGAATGAAGATGCAGATACTCGCAGGTGGTAAATCATCATTTGGGGTAAACTCTTTGGTTCACGGTGAATTGTTTGTTGAAAAGTGGCCGCTTTTAAGAAAGTTGTACTGTTGGCTGAACTAGTTCACGTGCTCTGTTCTTTGTAAATGGGTTCTTGTCAGCTTGCCCTGAACCCCGACAGGCAACCATTCCTCCGAGCATGCATCGATCCCTCCCCATTTTACTAATCCTAGATGGAAATCACCAACATTGCAAGATACATGTCGAGATATTTGTTTCCTAATACAGAATGAATGAATGCGGCAGTTCCACCGAGCCGATCGAACGAGACACTGAAAACGGCAATGCATATAGTTCAGCAGGGAGGCAAAGCAAGGCCTGCACTCACTCACATAGAAAGCGGAGACGACTCCGGCAGAGTCCCCAGGCACGAGCTTCAGATCAGCGGTGGCCTTGCCATACAGGAACTTGTTCTTGGACGCGAATCCCCCGCCTGTCGAAACCAAATGCAGAAAAGAATGCATCAGCAAAACTGCAAAAGAACTCACACTTGCTGAACTGATGCCGCTGCTATGCAAATGTTTGTAGCTTACCCGAGGCGCTGTCGAGGCGGAGCTTGAGGAGGTCGTCCTCGTAGACGACGTGGTCGTTGGCCCAGCTCGGCTGCACCACGCCGTCGAACTTGCTCGCCGCCGCCGCCAGGGTGGCCGCGGCGCACAGCAGCGCAGCCACGGCAAGAGACGCCGCGTGGTTCCACGGCGCCATTGCTGCAAACCCTCCCTCCTCCTGAGTCCTACTACACTGTTTTTCTAGCTAGTTCCTTCCTCTGTACTGGACTGAGCTCGGCGTGTGAAGTGTGATGGACTCGTTTGGGAACCGGCGTTATATAGGCCGAGGGAGCAAGCTAGTGGAGCTCGGCTTGCGGAGGAAGGGTGGCACGTGACACGGGGGCGCCACGTAGGAAGGGAAGGTAGCCGTTGGGCGACGCGGCCCCACGTAGCAGCAGGCGCTGTGATTTCCTTGGCAACTTTGGCGGCATTGGCTAGGCTACTGGCTCACTCTCTGCGTATCTGCAGCCACTGCTGGCTCGCTACTTGCTCTAGCTCCGGCCGATCGAACAGTACAGGCATCATTATCATTCAGTACGATCCTCCCGGCTGGCAACAGCTGGCTCGGCGTACGTGACACGGTAAAGATCAAAGCGTGAAAGTAAATAAACAGCAGAGAGTGTACAGCCGCTGTAACGTCGATTAAAGAGGTGACCTGATTTCCGTCAAGTACGCACTCTGCACTTCTGCAGCTCCCGGGCACTGCACAGCACGGCTTGATGGAGAAGCTATCAAGAGGGAGGCCATGGGCAGCACTGCACTGCACTGATCGGCTATCTAGTCTTTAATTAAGTATAAAGGGGATCTCGGCAGCTGCAGCTTAGCTAAAGAAGATGGTTAATTACCGAGTAGTGACGTCAGAGCCCATGGCACTACCGCATCGGGTGTCCTGGGAACTTGATTACTCTATGGTTAATCCAATCGAGATACTCGTACTATACTACTCCTGGACTCCATTAGGAACGGGTCCCCAGGGGAAAGCAGCCGGATGTTGGTTCCAGCTGTGAGTCAGTGAGTGAGGGGTGTCACGACTCACATTGTAGAGTAAATAATTTTATATAACTCCTTTTCAGCAATAAACATATTTTTTCTTCGGCCCGGCATTCCCATTTGTGGTGCAAAGCACGATGATGACTTGTACACACACACACATGCTCCCTCTTTTACCGCAACAACGGACAAAACTCACGAGGCACATCATTCCACGAGCTCGCTTCTTTTCGCTTTCGAGGCGGCGATACCCAGGAGCATAATCCTTGTCTCTCTCTCGACCCTCGCGCGGCGCACTGAGCAGATTTTAAATCACAAAACTCAGCAGCCTCGAGATAATTGTATAAAAACATAGCCAATGTTCGCAAAAAACCAATCGGGGTACGATTTTCTTGGCAGGATATCATCGAAATTGACTCATAACGCAGCAAAAAGCACTGATTGTCTGGTTTAACATTGCTATCGGTTTAAAATGCATACGACGTTAGACGCCACTCTTTATTAATTTCTCTATTCATTTTTTTTACTTTTTCCAACGGTCAACTACTTACCTGAACCAATCTGGCACCCCGACTGCCAATAGTGACCCCCATGACGAGCAGTGGCGGAGCTAGGCGGAAATCGTTGGGCGGCTCCTCATTACTGGAATTGCCCGTATCAAAAATACACGGCAAAGAGGAAAACGACGTTGGTAAACTCTTCGCCGAGTATGTCACTCGGCATATGACATTCGGTAGTATTTTCGTTAATAGAGAAGAAGTTTTAGAGGTTTATAAAGTCTTAATTGCCTATGATAAGCACTAGGACTTTAAAAAAAGCCTACTGCCCCGACACAATGTTGCTCAAGAATGTAACTCCAACCCGTCCCCACATTTTGGCCTCCTCTTTTATCTTCATGATACCAACGTTGGTTGGCGAGGCGTGGTGTCGAAAGACCCTACCATTGTGTTCCTTCCAAACCCCCCAAGAAATAAGCATGGCAAGTGACCCCAAAACTATGCGAGGTCGACCCCCCCCCCCCCCCCCCCCCACCCGGTAGGTAATCTCGTCCACCATTTTTTAACACTATCGATGCTGTGCCACCAGGGGGGAGATGTCATGCAGGCCGCACCAAGATAGGACAATCGACCAAACACGAGTGGAAAAGCGCCATTTATAGAGTAGGTGCGCCGCCGATTATCGTTCTTGGTTGCAAAGGGGGCAATTCCCAAAATTTTCCCAACCGCTTCTTTGAAGGTGGTCCGAAGTCCAAATTCTGTTTTGTAGCACTAGCCCAAGCAAAAATCTTGCATTTAGGAGGGGCCAAATTTTCCAAACCACTTTGTTCGTGCTGGAGGCAATGTGTCCTTCAAATTGCATCTTGTAGGCCGAAGAGGTAGAGTATTTGCCATCACTTGTGAACTTCTACCGAATAGACTCTCGTATGTCGGTCAATATTATGAGGCTGCTACAAAATGAAAGTGCGAATATATGTTAGAGCATGGAGGATGTCTGCCCCTCTTCGCCTGCGACGACCGGGCTGGCCGCCCTCGGCGTCGCCAGCTCGGACACCAACCTGCTCGACTGTACTTCTGGGTTCATGTCCTCATGTGCGCTTGGGCTGCCATAGGGTGTTGCGCTGATTGTGCATGTGTAAAACGGGCTGACTGCATGGGCCAATTACCTATTTTTTTCCTGTCCAAACCAAGATTACACGGGGTAATTAAGCTAAAAAATTAGGCTGGGGGGCCAGTGCCCCCTTGACTTGTATATAGTTTCGCCACTGAGAAAAAATGCACCAGGTCGCCCTTCGGGGTACGCTCCGTAATGGCTGCTACGGACGACACGACATGCGTGTCGAGCTCATGTTCGTTGCAGGCCACACCACAGAAGTCAACATTGTCGGTTCACGCTCTGTAATCAGTGTAGTCGGTGTTTAGACGAGTTGATTGGTGATTTCGAACCACCTCTGTGTTCCGTACCTTCTCCCAAAGTTTCACCATCTCTATCACTTTGAACGGCGTGAAAGCAATCGACATTTCGTTCACCTCGGCATGATTCACGGACCACAGATGTGGTCTTCCCCGAGCACTCTTACCTTGTCAAATAGCTCCTCCACATTGTCATGGATTCCTAGGTAAAAGGAACGAGCTAGGTCATCCCCAATTGTAAGCATGGTCATCGTCTTCTTCGCCTCTAGTGACAAGCCGTCAAGCTGTCGATCTCCTCCTCCACTCGGTCCCGGCCCCTCCGCCCGCTCTCTATCCACACTGAGATGTATCTGAAGCTGTTGAAGGCTAGCGCATACATGAACTTCTACTCGACGTCGACTATGCGTTTTAGTGGGCGTGCAGGCGCGGCTCGCCACTTGTAATGGCAACGACGACGCTCTGCAGCGTGGGCGTGGATGATGGCTTCAAACGCACTCATGGCCGTTCGACTTCGACGCACATTGTGTGTTCGACATGATGCACACAAGAGAAGAACAACGAGAGCACAGGGTGAAGATAATGCTAGGTGGGGGCTACATCCAATTTAATGGTCCAATCAAATTGCGGTGACCCAAGCACACCACTGCATGTTGTAGTGTACAAGTCTTGATGTAACACGCACGAAAGGACTGTTCTGCAAATATTACATCCCTCAGATTAGTACAACAGAAACATAGTTGGTCCAAATAACACAATATGATTACAACACTACTCAATATAAAATCTCGACACCCTCCTTTTACATTTGGAGCAAGTCTCATGCAAATGAAATCAAGAAAGATCCAAACCGTAGCACTAAGCTGTATATCAGTTCTATCTCTAAGACCTATTCCACTACTGCTAAAGTCACAACCCTATTCCACTATTGCTGTTGTCACAACCCTATTCTATTCTTCTAGGAATATCTTGGTCCAGGCTTGGACTCCTTCCAATATTGGTCATTTGCACTAAGTGCCTCATAACGTCATTCCTCTATTGGCAACGTGGTGCCGCCAAGCACATCCATAGCAAGGGTGTCGTCGCACACCACTAGCTAAGTAACCGTTGACACCTTCGAACTCCACCCGGTAGATCTGACTCCTCGATAAAGACTCGTCGTTGATAGTGGGCCTGGGCTATCGGAAATAACGATAGCGCGCCTAATCGGACTAATCAGTGCTCCGTCCACGTTGTCACCCCATCCAGTGGCTTTCTAAAAAAAAATGGAATCATGTTGGTTTTGTGCGAAGATTGTCCCAATTCCGTTGGTTGTTTTAGTTATCTCGAGCCTCTCTGACCTGACCTGTTATCACTTGTGCTCCTAGAGCCACACAGATTTAGTAGGTTAAGCTCTCATCGATCATCACACACTATGATCTGTTGATCTACCTATGCTGAACAATGTACTGCTATCCGAGCTCCAAAACACTGTCTTTGTTTCTCACGGCGCAATGCCACACATCATGGATAGTAAAGCAAGTCAAGTCCAAGAAAGTTCATTCATCACAGTTCATACCACAGCTCGCTCCATCAAGGACCGTTTTGTACAACTGACACATGGGGTCACTGCCATTTACTACATTTGATGATGGTGATGTCATCCACAGTAGTTGCGATGATAGCAGCACTGGACTACGCCGCAGCAGTAAAAGCTTTGTCCTTTCGGGGGCGGAAAAGCGAAAAAGATAAAGGTTTTGGGAGTTTGGACTCACCTTTTGGTCCAAAACTTTGATGCGAGAGCAACTCTTCTTCCGGGCCGGGCCCGACTCACTTTCTGCCAGCCAGGTTTTGCGAGTTAAACGATTTCAAATTTAAAAATAGTGCCGTTGCTCGCGCTCAGACGGAGTACGTTCAGTGAACAGAACACTGTGCTAATTGTGTGTCTCGCAGCGCTCCTACTATGTTCGTCCAGTACTGCTAGTATCCGTTCAAAAAAAAAGTACTGCTAGTAGGGTCCAGGTGCGACAGGTGGGGTGTACCTTGTTTGCAGTAAGATACACTGTAATGGATCTCCATGGCAACAGTACGTACGGTGCACCCACAGAATTTACCATGTGACTGTCAAAGTAAAAAATAAAATAAAGAGAGAAAGATACCTGGCTGTAAAAGCATGGGTGTGTCTGAACTCTGAAGCCATCTTCAAATGAAGGGTCGCCCAATCGACGTGACCCCTCTGCCAGATTCCCGGCTCTGGACTCCGCAGGCGCGCCCATTCTTCGAACCAGAATTATTATCTCCTCGTCTGGGTAAGATTTTCCTTTTCTACCTCTAGCGCTGGGGTGGGGAGGCATTGGCATGGCAGCTCGTGTCCATTTGCGGTCGTGACGGATTCGATTCCACTTCCACCACGCGCGCGCGCTCGACAGCGACAGCTTTGGTATATCCCCTGTGACCTATGTGCGCCGGCAGTAAAACGCTCCGGTAACTTGGATGCTAGCAGGTGAAATTAACCATGCTACGGCAACATTGCAAGACACAGTTCAAATGCACGTCGATCGACTTATATGAACATGTGATGGATGGCAATGGCAGTTTCGTGGGCATGACCTGGTGCATCATGAGTGATGACGCAGGACGATATGATGGCCCTCGGATCGATCATTCATAGCTGGATGTGCACTGACCTGAGCAAAGCCATGAATGATCCTGGGCGTGCCAAATTATTACTACTGCCCAGCCATGTCATGTCATATCGCGTCGAATCGATATCACCCTGAACCATAAATAAACTCACACGCCGATGGCATTGGTTGGCAATCGCAATGTAGTACTACATTTTCTAAAAAAAACGTGGCTCGACTCTAGCTTGGCTCACACCATCCGCATTGGCCTAGCAGTAACCGGTGATGACGTGCCACCATATCATTGCCGGTACGCGCATAAACTCACGAAAAAGCAAAACGGTTTGGCTCATGCTCATCGTGCGTGCCGTCGTTATCCAGCTCGGGTACGACAGTGGCCCTCCGCGGGTGGAAGACGATGATTTTGTCTCAAAATTGAAAGTTTAGAACAAAATGAGCCAATCTTTTACAAAAACACAATTGACTCCTTTTCACGGTGCCACCCAATGACCCCGTGGTTATACTGAATGGCGCCATGCATAGTCCAAGGCGTCATGCACATTTTCCTACTTGGCACTTGTTGTCGGCGTTCTCGTCTCCGACGCCGTGCTAATCAATCATGGTGCGTGAACATAGAAGAATTAGCAATTAAGAATGTCCAAAAGATTGTGAAATCAAACACAATTAGACGATGATCAGATCAAGCAATACCATTGTTGCCAATACCATCTTCACCACCACCGGCCATAGCATCATCATCATCATTGGCCAAAGAGCCACCATCGGCCCAAGAACCATCGCCACCACCGGCCACCGCACCACGAAGATCTTGCCTTCTCTGTCGCGTGATCTCTTTTCTTATCATCGAGCATGCCCTTGTTTCTTCCTTCAAGTTCACCACTAACTTCCGAATCATCCAAGCTAATGAATGCTCCTTTCTTTCGTGGGGCCTCTTGACCGCTCAACCTCCGTTTCTCTCTATGTTCAAGCAATTTCCAATAATGTAGGACTTTAAATGGTTTGACTTTTGATGATGACATTATCTTATACCTTCACGAGAAACGTGATCCTACATTTGCAAAAATGGCAAGTGTGAGCACAATCAAAACAAACAAGATCACAAATATTTAAGACAAAATGATAACAAACTCATATAGTCATCAATTATGTAACCACTTGGAGGTGCATTTCGCACTTGCTCCAAAAAACCACTGCAACGGCTACACCATTAATAGTTCAATCACATAATACCCTGTCGTTAACATTGTCAAATGCTTCAATTGGAGCACTCAAAATTTTTACCTCACTTTTCCTCCAACATGTTCAAATATCATGTAGTAACCGAATACAAATTGAATTCACACAATTGGAACGATCGAAACACCAAGAAATATGATCCAATTCGTCCCACATTCGGAGAAAAGGGAGATCCACTCGGAGTTTCCTCGAACACCTAAGCCGGTAACGTTGACGGTACCGCCGTGTACCTCGGCCGGCGTAGGGGTCGATGAGGCGCCCGTCCTTGAGCCGCCGACACATTCTTCTTCAGGCCAGTGGACAACGATTTCGGCTGAGTCAGCACGCTAGACGTCACCACTGTTGTCGAGCCGACCCCTGAGACGGCACCGCCTTTGGCGGGAGGGAGAGCCCGGATGGCGCAGCCGTAGGGGTCCCAACTCCTTGCACGACGTGGTTCCTAGGTCGCTTCCTTTTTGCTGCGGTGGCTGAAGGATTGGGGGGAGATTGGGGCCGTCGGCCGAGGTAGGCGCGGAAGCTCAAGGAGTGTACAATGGGGGCGGCGTCTGTGGCTGCTCCATGTCGTCGATTGGGTGGCACGGCGAGGCGAGAAGACACGGGGGTGGGGAGATCGATGGCGGGAAGAAGGAAGCTAAAATTTCATTCCCGCCAACTCGGCGCGAAGGGATCTAAGGTACTGAAATTTAGGTGGCTGTCCCTGATATATTGGAATTTTGCTCCTTGTTTTTCGCATCCCTATAAAAATTTCCAAGCCAGATCGTTTTATGGTACATGTGCGGGTCGTTTTTTCGCCACAAAAACTAAAAACAACTATTATTTTTACGGGCCGGCCTATTGAAGAGATCTGCTAGAGATTCTCGTAGTCCACACGATCCCACCAAAAACTATTGATAGCAAATGGTTCAGAGCTAACAGCTGACGAAGAAATGCAAGCGAGACAAGATTGTATGTATATACCTGTGTGCTGTAGTGTAAGCCTGTAAACAGAACATCTTCAGAACAACACTGTGTGTGATTTGTCAGAGGCTAGCGCAGAAAAGATCGATGGTAACTCACAAGCAAATGGACTGCAAATATTCCAAACGCCTGACAATGTGCGACAACTAGGAAGAAATATAAAACAGCTATACTGAATCAGTAGTTGCCGGCAATTCGACACACACACATTTCTGCATTGTAGGAATAGAACCGTATTGTGACAATAGTGGGATATGACTTACTGAATCATTCTACAAGGTCATTAGTCCCAACCAGTATAGTACAAATGTATTGATATCAGGAATTCATCGCCTAATTTTTTATCTGAATTCATGACTGCACACATGCATAATAACGACTGCTCACAAACTGAACTTTATGCAGACATGATCCAGTGTGTTGCAGTGTAAGGTAACCTGAAAGAATGTATCTTTCAGACCCAAGACAAGACATGTGTTGCAGCGCTGCAAATTAATATAATTGTTGTATTGAACTTGAAGCTTTTGGCAAGGTTTCGTTCTCATGCATGATGACAATAGAAATGAAGAGTTTTATCCTGTTTTCAAGTATAAGGAAAGGAAAGAACAGTCTGAAAGTCTGCATCCCCTCATACCACTCACAAAGCAGAAAAGATGAGCAAGATCGCGTCGCCGTCAACAGGACAATAAGTCCAATTTCTCGACTACAATCAAGCATAAACACATTTCTGCACAAACAGAACCGCACCATCAAGGCAAACTAATGGGTATAACATAATGAAATGTTATCAAGACGTTCTTAGCTTAGCATTTCTCGACTACAAGACGTTCATCGGTGCTTAGCTTAGCACAGGTTACATGGAATCGAAATAGCAGCATCGGTGGATCCTAACAAGAAAGAACAAACTGCGATCGATCTAAGATTATCAGAGACTAATTACATCAAGTCAGAACCATCTCTTCAGGTCTTCAAAAAAGCCTCCTTCTTCAGTCGATCAAGTCCGAAAAATCGAAGCCTGCGAGCGCCTCCTTCCGTGCTTCTTCGATTACAGCTTGACCCTCGGCTCTTTTAGCGAGGAACTCGTCGTCGACCTCGACGTAGCCGTTCTTGGTGTAGTCGCTGAGGACCCAGGCCTGGAACTCTCTGAATTCCACTCCCACAGCATAGAACTCGCGTACAACGTCGTAGAAGTCCACCAGTTCCTCGTCCATCTCCTCTTCCGGCGAAGGAATCAGGTCAGGGTTGTGGCGCTTCAGGGCTCTGAAATCGGGAGGAAGACGATCGTCATCCATCACCGTGGCAAGGATGGAGTCGATCTCCTCCTTCGGCAGCCGCGTCATCTTTTTCTCCGCCGCCGTTGCTCCCTGCTCCAACTCAGGACGGACGATCCTTTCGATCTTGAGCGGAGATCCATCGCCCGCCGGGGCTTCCTCCGCCTTCCTTTTGCGCTTCTCCATCAGCGCACACTCCTTGACGGTGGCCACCGCTACCTTCGCCGCCATGCTTCTAGTGGTGCGCGGCTCCGAACGCACCGTCGCACGAGCCTTCGGTTGATTAGGTCTCTTGCACCTCAATTCACCACGCGGCGGGATTTGGGTGAGATTAGAGGAAACCTAGCTCTCGAATTGGGGGTGGAGAAGGTGGTGCTGCTTGTGGATTATAAAGTCAGAGGCGGCAACAGAGTGGGAGTAGCAGTCGGAGTCGGAATTCGAAGGATTTGATGTCCCACCGTTCTCTGACGGACTTGGGCCTTCTTTGGTTGTCAAAAACATCTAGGGAAGCAAACACCTAGTAGAAAACGTCCTGAAAAAGAGACTCGTGCTTAGCTTTAAAATCAGAAAACGAAAGGCAATTTTTTTTTAGAAATGGGGAAAACGAAAGGCAAATATTCAGGGTTCATCGTAGCTACTGTCATGTCTCGAGCTAAAGACTGAACATTTGGAGCTAAAGATCTGTTCGATCTAAAGATACTTTTGTAGCCTTCTTCATCATCCCAGACGGGAAAGTTCTGATTAACCCCATGACACCCACTGACCCACACCCCCACATTATTCCGAGTTCTTTGTTATCTCTCAAAAAATACATCAATTTTGGGCCGGAGAACTAACAACAGATTAGAAAGTGAGGTAAAACCAAACATATTCTACTTCTGATGTAAGGTAAGCAAAACAAATTAAAATCCTTTTCAAACGCTAGACGCCAGGACCATTCCTGTTCCACCTCGCCGGCCGCCGCTAGTGTCGGCCATGGTGGCGGCGACGCTCGCCTTCCAACAAAGCGGGCAACACATCGAGGATGAAAGTTTTGCCCAACAAGGCTGGTGTCGACGATAATATTCCTTCTTGGTGGCATTGTCGTGGAGCCTCACCACCTCTCCAGCCCTCAGGATATTACTCCGGGATTATAACCATCACCAATCTTTTACATCTCGGCCAGTAGGACCGATAGATTAACAGATAGATTAACAGATATTCAGGGTTCATCGTAGCTACTGTCATGTCTCGAGCTAAAGACTGAACATTTGGAGCTAAAGATCTGTTCGATCTAAACATACTTTTGTAACCTTCTTTCTTCATCATCCCAGACGGGAAAGTTCTGATTAACCCCATGAAACCCACTGACCCACACCCCCACGTTATTCCGAGTTCTTTGTTATCTCTCAAAAAATACATCAATTTTGGACCGGAGAACTAACAACTGATTAGACAGAAAAAAGTGAGGTAAAACCGAACATGTTCTACTTCTGATGCAAGGTGAACAGAGCAAAGTAAAATCTTTTTCAAACGCTAGACGCCAGGGCCCTTCCTGTTCCACCTCGCCGCTAGAGTCAGCCATGGTGGCGGCGACGCTCACCTTCCACAAAGTGAGCAACACATCGAGGACGAAAATTTTGCCCAACAAGGCCGGTTTCCTGGAGCCTCGCCACCTCTCCAGCCCTCAGGATATTACTCCATGATTAGAAACACAGGATGCTTTTACATCTCGGCCAGTAGGACCGATAGATCAACAGATATATCATGTTTGAGTCTACCGATACGAATGCATCATATCATTTCATAAATATCATTTTCGTATCATTCAATATATATATAGACTAATATATCTTCCAATGTGGACAAGAAAAATGTTAGAAACAAAATTAGGTATTTAAGATTTCATCAAATTATCAAAGTTGTGCACAATGTTCCATAGATGCACGTGCACAATCCACTTTTTGATGTTAGACTAATTTTTTGTGAGTATTTAGTACTTTATATCTTGATTGAGTAGTTAATAAACTTTGAATAAGATATTTGTTATGCTCAACCACTAATATTATTCATTTTCTTTTACTAACAAGGCATGTTTTAAACAAATACAATGGAAATAAGTAGATATATTTTCCACAACATACCTACATGTCGTACGATATATTACTCAATACTAGAAAAATGCCCGTGCGTTGCAACGGCAAAATAGAAATATCCGACAAATCAATGAACGCATATCAAATAGAACATGATATTAAACATGCCAGTTATCGATAAGTTTTAGCAAATTTGTTTTTAACTACTGTACCTCAAATAGTTGGTTGCTCAGATATGTCGGAGTATGCAATTGCTCTCTGTCGCTAGTACATCTCGCCTCTCCGGCTGAAGCATAGTGAGCAGCAACCTTTGTAGCTCGTGCAATACCTCATCAGGGACGCGTTTCGCAGTGTCGTCCTTCACCGCTGCCCATGACAAGCACGGCCTAGAAGCTGGCGATGACCGCGGACACCGCCAGCACCACGACAAAGCCCTGTGGCTCCCCCAGTCGAGTCACGGCTTGTCGCACAGTTGCTGTTGACTATGCCGTCGACACACGCCTCGTCACGCCGGCAAGACATGGACCGCTAGGGAGAGGATAGGAGAGGATTTGGTGGTCGCATAGAGGAGGAATGTAGTGCATCGACCGTGCCGGAGCGCCGTCGATTCATGGCGCCGAGGTCGCCGCCGCACAGCGGACGTGCCGCACCGGCATGTAGGGTCCCATCAATGCCGCAGGATGGCACGTTGGAGAGCGCCGGCGTACCGGCCGTGGGCCGCTGCCCGTGGAGTGTCTTTGGCGATCGCGCCGCTGGGAGTATCGCCAAGGTCTCAGCTATGGGCACCGCCATCGGTCGTCGCCTTCGCCGCTAGCCGAAGGATGGCGTGTTGGCATGCCCCGTGGTCCACGGCTAGTGCCGCTTCTGCCTCGGTAGGAATTAGAGTTTAATACGATTTACAAAAACCAACCAGCAATCGATCGGGAGGACGATGTACGTGAACGGGAGGACGTACCAAACCAACGTACGAAAAAACGAGAGGAAGAAACAGTACTCGTATTATATAGTAGAGATATCCGACATCCAATATGCCCGAAGCCAAACCGATACGAAACTAATCTATGATATTTTGAACGTTGACCCTAACCCTGCTAATTGCAAGATGAGACGACAAAGACATCGTTGATGTCGTATCCTCTTTGGAGGCGTCGTCTTTAGAGTCTTCTTTCCTTGGGTGGCACAGGAGGCCGTGTTGACGCAATAGATTGGTTCAATGTCTTTCGTGTCCACCAGCGTGCTTGTGCCAGTGTGGCTTCTAGCCGTGATTGGCTGATGGGTTGACGAGCCTCCGCGTGTTCCCCTCTCTCTTTGGCCTGTTCATGACGGTGAGCTTGGTGCGCTAGATGGGCTTTAGGGTTAACTGGAATGCCAGACAAAATTGAGCCTCAACTGCTGCCACATTGAACCATGGTGACACTTTTGCGGTGTTGTTCCTTAGCCGAAGGCATCACGTTGCAATTCTTGTCTCCTTCACTGATGCTCCGGGGAAATCCTAGCTACGTGGTCTAGCCGGATCGAATGATGGAGGTGCTCGACGTGGTGTTGCCTCTTGGGGGCATTGTCATGGAGCTCGAGCGGTGGAAGTGACGAGTGGATGGTATGGTGGCAGCTTCCTTGGGAGTTTATGTGACGATGATGAAGGAGCCGATCTAGGTCAGCTCACGGGTCGTTGTGGTCTGTATATTTCTATGGAGTCAGTGCAACGACGGTGGTGTCCCACTGCGACGAGTGGTCCGGCTCGGTAATCGTTCCGGCTCAAGACCTGAATATCTATTCTCCTTAGCTCGCCTTCAGATTTGGAGTTATCCACTTGTGATGTATTGGCTGACTGTTTAGCACCTCTTAGATGGCTCTACGGAACTATCACGATAATGATATCATTCGTTGGTCGTTGACAACGAAGTCGGATTCGTTTACTCGAGTGGACTAATGCGTGTTATGTTGGTCGTGTTTTCTTCTCAGTGGTGTGCGTGAAGTAACTATTGTCTACAAAGTCGGCCGGATTTGTCCTGAGGATGTCATGTTCATAGTCGTCTGATGTTGTACCCGCTGTATCCCGATTTTCTGTAATTAGCTGGGCAATTTATTTTCCTAATTAGTATAGTGATCGAGGCATTTACTCAGAGTTCGATTTTTTTTTTTGTACGACATTGTTATTGTGATTTGTCAGCTAGCACGTAAATGAAAGCAACGCCTAACATTTCGTGACCAAATCTCGGCAGCTGCAGACAAGCCCACATTTTTGCAAATACAAAACATAGAACCGTTTGGTCATACAAAATTTACCACATGTAAGATGGATTACAGTAATGGTATTCTGGACATGCATGAATCTTAATTAGACAGATCAAACACATCATGGTCTGAATTAAAACTCTATGATCATGGTACACAGTCGTGCAAAGATAGGTAACAATGATTCAGTGCCTTCTCTTCCTAAAAAGCATCTTCAGATCGCGGGCTTCGTCAGAAAAGTCGATGCTCTTGAGCGCATCCTCCCGTGCTCTGTCGCTGCACGCTCGGACTCGGGCCCTGTCAGCAAGGAAGTCGTCGTCGACCTCCACGTAGCCCTTCCTGGCGTACTCCCTGCGCACCCAGGCCTGGAACTTGGAGAACTGCTCGCGGATCTCAAAGAACGCACGCACGCCGGTGTAATGCATCGCCGTCCCCTTGTCCATCTCCTCCTCCGGTGAAGGGATCAAGTCAGGGGTTCGGAGCTTCAGGGCCCTGTAGTCGGGAGGGACACGGTCGGCATGGATCTCATAAGAAAGGATCCGACGAACGTCCGCCTTCGGCAGCTGCGTCATCTTCTTCCCCGGCTTCGCGTAACCGGGCTCCTGCACCGCTGGCGCCGCCTTCCTCTTGGTGGCGCGCAGGTTCTCCTCATCGTCTGCCGGCGGTCACAGCTTCCTTGGTAGCTCTCTCGTCCGTTGCCATGGTATTGGTACCGGTGATGCGCCGCTTGAACCAACTCTCCTCACCAGCGGCGATCGGTCGATCTGATCTCTCTCTACTCAAGTCACCGCGCCGCTAGGTTTGCGGCAGAATTGGGGTGCGATCGAGCTTTGGAATTGGGGCCGGCGTTTTCTGGAGATTATAAAGGCGGAGGTTTCTTAGCTCGTATGAGCGAGTGTAGAACTCGGACTCGGATAGCGCGAACAGAAAAATCGTCCTATGTGTCGCACGCTTAACCGAGACGCCCTCTGCCGACCGGCGTCGTTGCACGCAGAAGAAGCCTGCCACTTCTTCCAGGCTCTGCAGATTGTGCTGGCACTACTATCTGCTAGTAGCTCCTACGTGCTACTACACTCACGCACTCAGCTACTGGATGCTGTGTAGCCGGATTGCCTCCTATCCTCCTCTGGACCTCTATCCTCCATGAGACATTTAGGAATGAAGCCATGTTTTGTGTTGTGTTGTTTTGATGTAACAAAATTCGTTCAATCTATCTATCTATCTATTATATACTAAAAGCAAAACGAGGGAGTTTTTCGAGTCACTACGTTAATCCACATCATCATGATTAATTTCTACAGTTGGATCTAAAAGTTGTGGCTGCGATATAATTAGAGAACCGTAGTTACGTACAACATTAATAGGGTACAAACAAACAGGTTCAACACGTATACCAAATCACGTCCCGTTCTTTCTGTCAAAAAAAAAATCACGTCCCGTATGATATCAGAAGCAGGAGCGGGGCTAGAAGGCCGGCCGGCCGGCCGGCCAAGTCATCGAGGTAAGCAGCTGCGGCGTGCGTTATATCTAAACTAGAATTATAGAAATGGGGGCAAAAGTTTTGCCCCAATTGATTAATTAAGATAGGAGTTTTACAAAAAGGTAAAGGCCGGCCTTAGCCGGTAACACAAAAATTTTACGTGTCCATAGTCACAATCATAGGAACGCACCTTACGTGTAATACAAGGACACTTGAACGATCAGGAAACGAAATAGTATAACTCCTTAGCAATACGTGTAATACAAGGACACTTGAACGATCAGGAAACGAAATAGTATAACTCCTTAGCAATAGCAATTTTGTTTAGAAAAAAAAGTTCATATTATTCCTTTTAGACGCTCCGGCCGTACGAATAGCTAAATCTATATAAAAAATATAAACATATACTTGCTTCTATAAAAGATGAGTCATCGGTACCACTAGCTTGGCGGATTACTATGCAATAAACAGTTTACTGGTGAGAACATAGTGATTTAGAAATAGCCAAAAAATATATATTTTAGACGGCACCATCCCAATTACCTTGCCTTGCATTGTTCTGAATACAGAGTAACCTAGCGTAACTAAACTACAATCGCGGGAGATTGATTAGTAAGATCCCGCACTTCCTAGAGCCTTATAAGTTGATGATGGTGAAAGGAATCAGATGAAAATTCAAATGAGTTCTTTTCAATGAAAATTTAAATATTCGTGTACAAAGAACCTTCGAGTTTATACACAATTACGTGAGAAGTAGAATTATGGGCGTGTGGTTGCCAAGGACACACTGCTCGCAAGATATGCCGCCAGAGCCGATTTCGTAAACTTGCTGATTGTTGCTATCATGTTCAAACTATCTATGGAGAATATTCGGGAGCAGTAACTTAATCGTTCTAATTTTTTTCTTATTACATCGGTTTTTTCTCGAAACGAAATAGACAATCATTTCTTCTTTATTCTTTGAATTCCGATCGTCATCCAACATACCAGTAACATGTAATGATGCACCTCTGCTCTATGAAGAGTTGGAAGGACAATAATCGGTTTCTCACTCAACCTATTCTTGGAACATTGGGCAAATTGAATACGCGAAAAAGGCAAAGATAAAAATAAAATATGAGCCATTAAAACCACTTGCTTCGAGGATTATTACGCGATAACATCGATGCCTATGAGAACATATTAGCTTAGAAATAGCGAGTATCATTTATTCCGGACGACGTCATCCCAATCAACATAACACACTAACAGAGCATACCTAACATAAACTTAGTCGATTTATTCACGGACCATCAGTTCCATGCACCACCAGCTGATAAGCGTCAATTTATAGAAAAAAAGAATTAGGTGGAGCCAATAAGCTTTTATTCCGTATGGCCCATTTCAGCCCTAGATTTTCCCATGTAGTACCTAAAATACACTTAGGGACTGATTATTGCCTCTCACACCTCTCATGTAGAGCCTTCATTTGGTGCTTAGGGTGAAGGGAGCTTGGTAAAGATTGATTTTTTATTTTTAGTGAAATGGAAAACTCAGAGACCGAGTTTGAGGCAAAGGGAATTCTGATGATAACTAGGTAGCTACTTAATAATCCATCACCATAATTTAACTATACATATAAAAAAGGAAGTCTAATTTAAAATCAAAGTATTGTAGACCAGGACAATATGGTACAAAACGATAAACATGGAAGAGGTTCTCGGAAAAGCAAAACATCGGGTCATCAATCTAGCAGACCCTCCTTTTGTTAGCAGGTCATAGAATAATTTCTATCACTACTCATAAACAAGATCAAAGCCAACATAACATCATAGTTGCGTCTGAGTAAATCACAAGTCAATAGATTTTTGCAGTTGCACTTAACAAAACCATGGTCAGTAGTTCATGACAATTGTACCAACCTATAGACCATCCTGAATCCTGAAGTGTATAAATATAACTTAAACTCCTCACTGCTGAAAGATTACATGAGTATATATAAATCAACGTGATATAAATATCCCATGAATGTATAGTATGAAGTATTGTGCTAAACTGTGAATACCAAAAATTTGGGATGTTCTTAGGATATGTCATTGATAATATTTGACTTTCTATCAGAAATTATCTCCTCAATTTTTTGTTGAACATAATCCTAGAATCATGATAAAATGTTACATCTTAGAAATTCCCTATAGTTAAGGATTTACTTTTGAGAACTAAAAATCTAAGAAATATTTCTATCAATAAGACTCAACTAGAAATAAAAAAATGCTTTGAGTACAACCTTTTACAAATAATCATGTCTAAGGAGTTCACATGGTTCCTATTTGTCTGTTTCTTTGGGTTTTTTTTTGCATGCAACTTTATTTGGTTTCTTATTTATAGAATTTAATAGGATAAATCATTCGAATTTGCAAATATGTATAAATATATAACTGATGAAGATGCCAAAACAATGCTGTTTCATGACACGATAAATACGAGTGAGCAAGAACATGAAATTATTGGGTTGAAGAGTAGCTTTAGTAGAGATAGAGTTAACTTATGCGAATAAAATAATTAACCGAAAGTATTTGTTAGTATGAGGATGCTGCAAAGAGGAATAATAACCTTCTGTTTTAAGTTTTGCAGTGGAACTAAAAATATTGTTTGCGAGATGGCTTCAAAATAAAGTAGTTACGGGTTAAATGCTGAAACTGTGTACCATCCAAGTATTATTTTCCTTAACTTAATTATGTTACATGAAACTATGTGCCATCAACGTCCATGTATTCATTCTTACATGTTTACAGAAATATTTGTCTACGAGGGAGTACAGTGAAAAATAAGGCACAAGGAGCGCACTACATACAATTAAAAGTAAACAACGTTCTAGAATATGTGACATGGTTTTTCCGGGAAATGTCAGAATAGCTCCTATCCCATAAGTGAAAAGGTTCTACGTTGGTGATGTTTATCTATAGCAATATTTACAACAGTTATAGAATTATATAATATAAATTTTCGTCTTTTCATTGTCTATGAAACAACAACTTTAGCTCATTAACATAAAAAATAGCTAAAGGCGATGCCCTCGCATTTGCGAGGGCCACCTTGCTAGTTATATACTAAAAGAAAAATGAGAGAGTTTTTCAAGGCACTACCTTAATCCACATCCCCTTAATTATATTGATGGTTAGATCTAAATTTCAAGGTCAGGATTTAATGAAAATCGTTAAGTCGTACCGCTCCATTATTACGTTTTATGTTCAAAGGTGCAGGTAGGCACGTACGTTTTGTTTTACACATGGACTCCACTCGGAGATCTGCAAAATCTCTCTCCTTACATTAGCTGAGTCGGTTAAATAAAAATGTACGGGCCTTGCTGCCTATCTAGCTGAACGTGATTTGACGTATGAAGTCCAAATATTTTATCCCACATACGTGATTTGCACTATATGGAGTCCATGCCCTACACGGATTTTTTTAACAGGTTTGAGTCGTGACATACTAACCATTTAGTAGTATGTCCATGAGACCAGGATCCGAAAGTTACTATCATATAAAAACTTTGCATCTGTCACGTACAAGAGGGGCAAAACTGAAAGATCAGGATGATTTTTATTTTAGAACTAGCGGTCTGGCTGAGATTTTTTTCTTCGAGAACTAACGATCTGGATCAGAATATATAGGTGAAAACCTGAACGATTGACAAATCGACAATGTATAATCAAACCAATCGAAGCTGACGGCGTGCGGCCTAGGCTCCAGGTGCGTGTCTGCGGTAGATAGAAAGAAACAAAATTGAATCGGAATGCGTGTCTGCGTGAGATGGACGGATGACAAAAAAAAGATTGAACGCCTACTATGGTGGCCACGAATAAATCGGTTTAGAGTTGCCCTGGGTCAGCAACACAATGGATTCAGAAATTAAAAACACCCAAATAAAAAGAAAAAAACGCCTAGATATTTGCCTGTACGGGAGCATACTGCAAATGAGTACATATATTCATATATACGCTCATATCTTCAATTTTCATGGAAATTATAGCATAATGTATAAACTGATAGTTGCAACTAATTTTTCCATATATAAAATTCGAGTTAGGAAATGAAAGAAAGCAGAATTACTGATTTAAGAATAAAGAGATAGAAAAGGTTTTCCGACCAATAATATGACTTATATATTTTTTATTTCTGAACCATGCAGCCGTGTCATATATTGGAAGAAATAATTTATGATTTACATATGAAGTCGAACCAATGAATAATACATGGATTGAAACAGATAGCACCTTGACTTTTACTGAACGGCATGCACCACGTAGAGGAATAAAACCATGCCAATATGAAATGCCTCAAATGTATTGACGTGCATGTATTACCTCAGCCGATGAAAAAAATAACAAACATGCATATTAGATGTTACAACGTATCGATGATATCGCAAGAACATGAATTGTTTGGCTTGAGTTGAACGGGACGAGCAGAGATTACATGCCTCAGCGGTATGATATCTCAATGGTGGAGATTCATCAATAATTAATAGAAAGATCAATAATGGTACCAAATTAAATTATAGTCTTATTGTGCAATTACAACTAGGGTGTAGTTATTTTTTCGAAATGGTAAATGGAGGTAAAAACCCGCGGCTAAGGTAGAGTAATTTATTAATTTTATTAATTAACAAATCATATACGTAAACCTTTGTCTTTTTATTTTATTCATTTCTCTATAGAATATAAAGAAAATATACTACTCCCTCTGATCCATAATAAGTGTCGCATATTTAGCCATGCTATGTATGTCTTATTGCGTTCTATTTGCGCATAACGGAGTTAAGTTAATGTAAACAAGATGCTTTCTTAAAACACAAACCTACAACGAGAGCGAGTGAGAGGGTATGTCGTAACAGTATGCACTAATACGTGCTTCTCTTGATAGATTGACTCGGGCAGACACAGAAAACAAATAATTGATCAAGATAACTCGACACGTTATGAGCAAGGAAAAAGACGTGATAATGCTAACAAGGGAAATGTTTTAGCAATGTCCGATTAGTATCCATGATGGAATACATTACATTAGCACATAGTCAGACGACAAAGGATTTAGAGAAAGTACTACACATGTGGAGTAGTATAATTACTATAATGAGGTGGGGTATATGAAATGAGCAAACGGTAAATGGTTTCTCTGTCACTTCAGTAATATAAAGAGCTGCCCTCGCATTTGCCAGGGCCGCCATGCTAGTTTTTCTAAAATGCTAAAACTAGCGCTAATTTTTCTCTACCCAAACAACCAGGGAAGCTTGCTAAACTCAACTGAAAAAAACTGCGTGTTCGACCAGCCCAAAGTAAAGCCCACTACTTAAATAAACCCTGCCCTGGACGCTTGTTATAGGCAGCAAGGCCTCCAGCCCATAAGAAAGTAAGAGGCCATTTCCCTTCGCCAACTGAAGACGATCCCGGCTCGCCGCAGTCCCCGCTGCCGCCGCCGGTCCACTAATCATGCCACCGTCGCTGTCTGCGTCTCCGGCGTCTCGTATTCCTTCCACTCCCCTCCCGTCCCAGGATGCCGTAGCAAACGGCCGGCGCGCCGTCGCGGCCATCCTCCGCCCCACCGCCGCCTTGAGCTTGGTACTCCCGCCGCGCTCGCCGTCGGCGTTCGTCCCATGTCCCCGCTCGTCACCGCGACTACCCCGTCGGACGGTAACCCGTTCCTTATAGCATACACATTTCGTCTTTTTGTGTACTTGTCAACCCACGCTTGCGGCGAGTCGGCATCGGCAATGCTGCTCAAATTTGGATATATTCCTTTTGCCGAAGAAAGCCTGGATATTTCTGCACCTTACAGCGATTTTCTGCTCCTATCAGAATAACTACCGGGGGCACATTTATGCCCATGACGACGCCGGCTATCCATACATGAACCAGCAGAGACCAGCGACTCGGGAGAGCTCAGTTCTTCGGTGTATTTGATGCAGTCAACACATACATGGATCAGCAGAGACCGGCAGCAGTCTCCTATCGTCAATTATGTCTGGCGAACTGGTCATGCTGCTGAGAGCACAAAAGGGTTTCGGCTCCAAGCACAACATCCAGAGCATTTTCATACCACTCTTCACAAGCATAGGTGCAGGAAAGCCAAATTAGCATGACTCTACTCCCCCTTCTTATCCTCCTATTATCGATTTGCTTCTGCAAATCCGATGACCACCTAACACCTGCAAAGCCACTCTTACCTGGCGACGAGCTCGTCTCCAACGGCGGCGTCTTTGCTCTTGGTTTCTTCTCCCTCGACAACTCCACGGCAAAACCATATGTCGGTATATGGTACCATGACATCCCGGAGCGGACATATGTGTGGGTGGCCAACCGAGACAACCCGATCAGCAGCAGTTTGTCCGGGAAGTTGGTTCTGACCAACAGCTCTGACCTTGTCTTGTCAGATTCAGAAGGCCGTATCCTTTGGACAACGACAAACAACGTCACCACCGGGTATGATGGAGCTGTGGCGCTGCTGCTCGACACAGGGAACTTTATCGTCCAGTCGCCGAACTTCACACAGATATGGCAGAGTTATGATCATCCGACCGACACCATCCTCCCCGGTTTGAAGTTATGGGCGAACTACAAGACCCACAAAACATCGCGCATCATTGCTTGGAAAGGTTCTCAAGATCCGTCCACTGGAAAGTTCTTCCTCAGTGGTGACCCCAGCACGGGCTTCCAGATCCTCGTGTGGCATGGGACAAGCCTGTACTGGCGCAGTGGGCCGTTGAACGGAGGGACAGCCTCGGACAACAACGGATCGATGTGGGCTGAGATCGTCGACGATGGGGAGGAGATCAGCTTAACGTACAACATGGACAACAACTCCCGGAGATCACACATGAAGCTGGACTACACGGGCATCTTTATGCTCAGGATCTGGATTAACCAGTCATGGGTGGTTTTGTTCCAGCTCCCAGGTGATGGCTGCCGCCATTACGGCTCATGTGGGCCATTTGGTTACTGCGACAGCATGGTGTCCCCCGGGGAATGCAGATGCCTCTATGGGTTTGAGCCGGCGGACGGCTTTAGTGTCAACTTCTCCAGAGGATGCGTGAGAAAGGAAGCGCTGAGATGCCGCGGCGACCAATTCTTGACCTTGCCAGGGATGAAGGTGCCTGACAAGTTTGTGTATGTGAGGAACAGAAGCTTTGATGAGTGCACCGCTGAGTGTGATCGCAACTGCTCCTGCACTGCATATGCTTACGTCAATTTTAGCAGTATCCTCAGGTCGGGTGGCCCATCAAGGTGTTTGGTTTGGACAGGGGAGCTTGTTGACTCAGGGGTGGCCGGCTCAATTGGTGCCAACCTGTACATTCGGCTTGCTGGGTCTCCTGGTATGTACGGTTCCATGGGTTCTTTTGTTCTTTTGACTTGCTATGACATTTGTGCCTCAAAATGTATGTTGTGTCACCTCTCTTGATGGATCTTGATAGGAACAGCAGCACATGAAACTACGAACACCAACCTTTTCTATCAGGGACATATAATTGTTATTATTATAAAAATCATCAATTGGCATTTCTTCCAGTATCGTCTCAGTGTGCTACTTGTTCAGCTCACACATTTGTAACACTGGCTAGCCACTTACTTTTGGTGTCTGCAAATATTTTTATTTGAAACAAAATATGTAACTATATTTGAGATGCATTTTTTTGTATCTGCTGGTATTATGTGCAAGTATATGTATATATTTTACTCAATGAGAAGAGGGTAAATGCATACTTTCACAAGCTATGCTAGAATCTTGATGCAGTACTCTTTTTTTCTTCACAGGGCACAGTTCTGCAGTAAACAACAAGAGCAGTGTCCGTGCGGTATTAAAGATTGTACTCTCAGTTGTATCAGTCCTGCTGATACTCACATGCGTATATCTTGTCCTTGTGTGCAAACCAAGAGGTAGAAGTAGAACAAGGGATGCCAGTTCCATGTAATACGATTTTCATGTAATAGTGCTGAGTGTTGACGTTACTGATATATCTGTAGGGATACGAATAAAGAAGAAAAGAGAGGTTCTGGGACACTTGAGCGTTTCGCAAGAAGCTTGGGATCATAATTTGGAACTCCGGTCTATTAGGTTCGAAGACATCTCCACTGCAACTAACAATTTCCATGACACAAACATACTTGGAAAAGGAGGTTTTGGAAAAGTCTATAAGGTTGTTTAAAACTTTGACCTTGTCAATTCATTACAACACTTGAAAATCCGTATATTTTTTCGTGGTTAATTTATTTCAATGGTGATTAAATGACACAGGGAACACTAGAAAAGGGAAAGGAAGTTGCTGTTAAAAGGCTTAGTCAGGGTTCTGAGCAGGGGATAGAGCATTTTAGAAATGAAGTTGTTCTTATAGCCAAGTTGCAGCACAAGAATCTAGTTAGACTTCTTGGCTGCTTTATTCATGAGGATGAGAAGCTACTTATTTATGAGTACTTGCCCAACAAAAGCCTAGATCAGTTTATTTTTGGTATGTTCTGATCATATACTCTAGAAAGTAATCTTAGATTGATAAAAAAAACTTATTTGCCTGAACAGCTTACTAGATGCCCTCTGCACTCATGTACGCGCATATCCTATTCTTGGCAGATACTGCAAGAAAGTCTATCCTTGATTGGCCAAGAAGGTTAAACATAATCAAAGGGGTAGCTAGAGGACTTCTATATCTCCACCAAGATTCGAGAACGTCGATAATCCATAGGGACCTCAAACCAAGCAACATCCTGCTAGATGCAGAGATGAACCCGAAAATATCAGATTTTGGAATGGCAAGAATCTTTGGAGGCAACGAGCAACAAGAAAGTACCAGACGAGTTGTTGGGACGTAGTAAGTAACTCTTGGACTAGCTCTTGACCTCAAAATTTTATTTATGCGCTTGAAATAACTGAACTGTGCATATATACTTTCTTCTGTAATACTATTCAAACAGTGGTTACATGTCGCCTGATTCCGTCAAGTCCGACACCTACAGCTTTGGTATTTTGCTGCTGGAGATTGTAAGCGGATTAAAGATCAGCTCACCTCATCATCTTGTGATGGACTCTGAAAACCTCGTATCATATGTAAGTGTTACTTGACGTGTTATGAAATGCTTCAGATTCTAACAACTAAGCAAATATAAATCACGAACTTCACTGTGACGTTTCAGGCTTGGAACTTGTGGGCAGATGAAAAAGCAACGGACTTCATGGACGCAGCGATCAGGGAGAGCTATTCCCCTGATGAAGTGTCAAAGTGCGTCCACGTTGGGCTCCTGTGTGTCCAGGACAGCTCCAGTGCTAGGCCGCTCATGGCGTCGGTCGTGTCCATGCTGGACAGTGAGGCCATGCCACGCACAATGCCGAAGCAGCCTATGTATTTCGCGCAGATAAATCACGGAACCAAGGAGAAATACTCCAGCAATGGTGCAAGCATTACGACGATAGAAGGGCGCTAGCTGGCTGGCCTTAAGATCTCACTTTTGATAACCGAGTAAGTGTAACTTTGCTACCAATTAAATAAGTGAGATTACAGAAGAATGTACCATTTGCGGTAAATAGAAGGTTTGTGTTCTTCCTGGGCTAGCCCGTATACATGGTACTATGTCATCTGTAGCTGTGTAAGTTCCTGATAATTTGATTCATTGTGTACGTGTTTTTGTATGCATTTCGAGCAAGTGGCAGGAACACTGGAGATGGTAGCCGCTCGTACACACACCTTGTAAAAATATGGTTGAAATTAAATCCATATATAACGCCAACCTACTAGTGTCACTATCATTTGTCCATGATTTACAGCTGCTATCTTCACTTGGCCAAACTACAACTAGTGGACCAAATAGAATGTTCAAGGTACAGAAAAGTCCCAGCAGTGTTTCCAGTTACTAGTTTTAACCAATGCGCAGCAGTAACAACTGCTCATGCGCATACACCAACCTGAGTAGTCAGATTGGACACAGTTCGAGGTGCTTGGTTTGGATGGGGGAGCTTGTTGACAGTGGAAAGCCTGTTGGTGATGTTAGTGAAAATCTTTACCTCCGTATTTCCAGCTCATCGGATATTTGCATTTTCTTACCAATCATATGCTTTATTTGTGAACAAGTGTAAGTTTATATAGCGGCTATATATTATGAAAACACATTGTATACTTAGTGATAGTGATACATGTTTGATTTAAGACAAGAGTAAGTGGTCTTATAGATGCAACGGAGGGAGTACTATTAGATGATCAGAAAATATAGGTAACACACTATTCTGCTCTTGCATATATTATCTGTTCTTTTCCAAGCCTGTTCAGTACTGCCAACTATATTGATCCACCACGAGAGACAGGTTTTGGTTGATCAACAACGCATTGAAGCAGCCTTTCCACAGCACATCGCCCAGCTCTTCAATTTCATCTGATGACCGTGCTCACTCGGTCGATTTCGATTTCTATCAGAAGAAGAGGCATGGGCTGCTGTCAAATCGCTCTCGCTGGACAAAGCGCAGGGGCTGACCGGTTCACGGGGCTATTCTACCAGAAGTGCGGGTCTGTAATCAAAGGTGATGTCCTGGCAGCGCTCCGGTGGCTGCATGCCGGCAACTCCACCAGCTTCCACAAGCTGAATATGGCGCTGCTCACCCTGATTCACCAGCTTCCTCAAACTGGACATTGCCCGCGCCTTCGACACCATCTCCTGGTCGTTCCTCCTCAATCTCATGGCACACATGGGATTTGATCCCTACTGGCAGAACATTGCCCTATACTTCGCTGTGCTTGGTTTGCAAACTTGGCACGATCCGAGCCCATGCCTAACCCGTGGTGGGCTGCAAATCATCAGCATGTAGTGGCGGACAAGGGACAACACAGGTCAAACAATGGATCCCTCGTGGTGCATAAGGAAGATTACTCCAGCACGAAAACATTATCTCGTTATCGTCACAAAACAAGCAACATCCTCTCCTGCTCATAAAAAGAGCATAAACATTCCCTAAAAAACACACATTCCTACGGATAATCCGTAAATCTCAGTCGGTACCGAATTATGCAGGTACTTGCCTACCCGAAATCTTACACCATAGATCAGCGACCTTCTAGCACCGTTAGGCTCGCGCCATTGACGGAATTCTCCAAATCTTCTTTCGCCTCCTTGGTTTCATGGTTTATCTGCGCGAAATACATTGGTTGCTTCGGCACTGCGCGAGGCATGGCTTCACTGTCCAGCATGGACACCACCAATGACATATGTGGCCTAGCACTGGGGCTGTCCTGCACACACAGGAGCCCAACGTGGATGCACTTCGACACTTCATCATGCGAATAGCTCCCCGCAATCGTTGCGTCTATGAAGTCCGTTGCTTTTCCATCTGCCCACAAGTTCCATGCCTGAAACATCTCGTCGAATTTTCGTAATTTGTACTTGCTAGTATTATATTTCTGATTGTGTTTTCAGAATCTAAAGCATTTCATAACATGTTAACGAACACTTACACATGATATGAGGTTTGAATAGTCCATAACAAGATGATGAGGTGAGCTGATCTTTAATCCACTCACAATCTCCAGTAGTAGAATACCAAAGCTGTAGGTGTCAGACTTCACCGAAAAGATGCCCTCCATCGCATATTCAGGTGACATGTAACCGCTGTTCAAATAAAAAAAATAAAAAAAATCGAGAGTACGCTGTTCAAATCAATTCACAAGCAAGTATGCGTAGTTGAGTTATTTCAGGCGCATAAATAAATTTTTGAGATTTCAAGAGGTACTTACTACGTCCCAACAACTCGTTTGGTACTTTCTTGTTGCTCGTTGCCTCCAAAGATCCTTGCCATTCCAAAATCTGATATTTTCGGATTCATCTCTGCATCTAGAAGGATGTTGCTTGGTTTGAGGTCTCTATGGATTATCGTTGTCCTCGAATCTTGGTGAAGGTATTGAAGTCCTCTAGCTACCCCTTTGATTATGTTGAACCTTCTTGGCCAATCAAGCATAGACTTCCTTGCAGTATCTGCCAAGAACAGGATGCGCACGTACATGAGTGCAAAGGCATCTAGTAAGCTGTTCAGGCAAGTAAGTTTGTTTGGTCAATTCAAGAATAGTTTCTAGAGTATGTCATAAGAACATACCAAAAAGAAACTTGTCTAGGCTTTTGTTAGGCAAGCATTCATAAATAAGCAACTTTTCATCCTCATGAATACAGCAGCCAAGAAGTCTAACTAGATTCTTGTGCTGCAACTTGGCAATAAGAACCACTTCATTTCTAAAATGCTCTATGCCCTGCTCAGAACCCTTGCTAAGCCTTTTAACAGCGACTTCCTTTCCATCTTCAAGTGTCCCCTGTGTGATTTCATCATTATTGAAAAAATTAACCAGGAGAGAATTATATCTATTTTCCATAGTTGCAGTTAATTGATAGGGTCAGAGTTTTATACAACCTTATAGACTTTTCCAAATCCTCCTTTTCCAAGTATGTGTGTGTCATGGAAACTCTTTGTTGCGGCGGTAATATCGTCGAACCTAATAGACCGGAGTTCCAAGTTTTGATCCCAAACTTCTTGCGAAGTGCTCAAGTGTCCCAGAACCAGTCCTTTCTTGTTTACTTGTATAACTGCAGAAATATCAGTGACGTCAACATTCAGCACTATTACATGAACATTATATTACAGGAAACTGGCGTCCCTTTTTCTACCTCTTGGCTTGCATATGAGGACAAGAAATATGCATGTGAGTATCAGCAGGAATGATATAACTGGGAGTACAATCTTTAGCACCACACCCACACCGCTCTGGTTCATGTGCCCTGAGAAGAAATTGACAAAAAGAGTACTGCATCAAAGATTCAAGAATAGCTTGTGAAAGTATGCATTTATCCTTTTATCGCTGAGTAAACTATATTGATATACTTGCATATAATACCAAAGCAGATACTAAAAATGCATCTCAAATATGGTTAAAGATTTTCTTTCAAAATTAAGTATTTGAAGACACCAAAAGTAACTGGCTAGCTAGTATTACAAATGTCTGACCTGGACAATCAACACACTGACACCATTCTGGAAGAAATGCAAACTGATGAGTTTGTTCATTGATAACGACTATATGTTACCGATAGAAAAGGTTAGTGCTCTTAGTTTCACATGCAGGCTGATACTGTCAAGCTCCATCGAGAGAGGTGACATGGCACACATTTTAAGGTACCAATGTCACTGCAGATCAAAAGAACAAAATCAGCCACGGAACCATACGTACCAGGTGAGCCAGCCAGCCGAAGATACAAGTTGCCACCAAGTGCACCGGACTTTTCTGAGTCAACAAGGTCCCCTATCCAGACCAAGCATCTTGATGGGCCACCTGTTGCGAGGATACTGCTCAAGTTGGCATAAGCGTAAGCGGTGCAGGAGCAGTTGCGGTCACACTCAGCAGTGCACTCCTCGAAGCTTCTGTTCCTCACATACACAAATTTCTCAGGCACCTTCATCCCAGGCAAGGTCAAGAAGTGGTCGCCGTGGCATCTCAGCGCCTCCTTTCTCACACATCCTCTCGAGAAGTTAGCACTGAAGCCATTAGCCGGCACAAACCCGTCGAGGCACCTGCATTCCCCGGTGGACACAGTGCTGTCGCAATAACCAAACGGCCCACAGGAGCCGTAGTGGCGGCAGCCATCATCTGGACGCTTGAACAAAACCAACCACGACTGGTTACTCCAGATCCTGAGCATCAAGTTGCCCGTGTAGTCCAGCTTCCAGTGTGATCTCCGTGAGTCGTTGCCTGAGATGTACGCTGAATAGATCTTCTCCCCATCGTCGACGATCTGGGACCAGGACCACATGTATCCGTAGTTATCCGAGGCTGTCGCACTGTTCCACAGTCCGCTGCGCCAGTACAGGCTTGTCTCACGCCATATGAGGATCTGGAAGCCCGTGCCGGGGTCACGACTGAGGAAGAATTTCCCGGTGGACGGGTCTTGAGAATCCTTCCAAGCAACGATGCGCACTGCTGTGTGGGTCTTGTAGTTTGCCCATACCTTGAAACCAGGGAGGATGGTGTCGGTCGGGTGATCAAAGCTCTGCCATATCTGAGTGAAATTCATCGACTGGAGGATAAAGTTTCCTGTGTCGAGCAGCAGTGCCACAGCTCCATCACCCCCGGTGGTGACGTTGTGCGCCGTCGTCCAAAGGATACGGCCTTTGGAATCTGACAATACAAGGTCAGAGCTGTTGGTCAGAACCAACTTCCCGGGCAAACCGCCGCTGATTGGGTTGTCGCGGTTGGCCACCCAGACATATGTCCGCTCCGGGATGTTGTGGTACCATATGCCGACATATGAGTTTGCGGTGGAGTTCTCCAGGGAGAAGAAACCAAGAGCAAAGATGCCATCATTCGAGACGAGCATGTCGCCAGGTAAGAGTGGCTTTGAAGGTGTTAGGCGGTCATCGGATTTGCAGAAACAAATCAATAATAGGAGGATAAAAAATTGGAGGAGAGTCTCCATGCCCACTAAGCCTTCTTTCACATGAGCTTGTGAAGAGTAGTCTATGAAAATGCTTTGGATGATCTGCTTGGAGCTGAATCACCGCTGCCACTTTTGTGCTAGTTACTCACAGCAGCATGACCAGTTCGCCAGACATAATTTCAGGCTGACGATAGGAGACTGCGACTCGCAACCACCGGATGACCTTGTAGAGTTGTAGTCGTCGTCGTCGACGTCCATAAATGCGCAATGTCAAGGGAACTTGACCTTGCAGGGTAACCCGACAAGCTTACACAGGAAGGTGAAGAAATGTCCATATTTCAGCATCGTTGACAAGTACAAAAAAAAGAAAAGAAAGGAGTATGCTATAGGGCACGGGTTACCTTCAGGTGGAGCTCCGACGGGTAGTCGCGGCGACGAGCGGGTTGCTTGGAGTTGGCACTTGGTACACAATCCCCGTATCTTGTAGTTTCCGACCTTTCATACCGGGTGGCAGGGTGGGACGAGCGCCGGCGGCGAGCGCGGCGGGGCTGTCCGAGCTGGAGGCGGCGGGTGGGGGGATTTAGCGGAGGATGGCCGCGACGGCGCGATGAGGCACCGCCCGCTTGATACGGCCACCTGGGACCGAAGGGGGATGCAAGGAAGACGAGGCGCCGGAGACGTATACAGCGACGGTGGCATGATTAGCGCACCGGCGGCGGCGGCGGCGGTGGGGACTCATATGTTTTTTTGAGGGGAGGGACTCATTTTCTGCGCCGAACGCTAATGTTATCGGGCTGAAGGCCTTGGAAGTGCGTTGGGTCTTCACTCTGCGCCAGAGCTTTATCGGGCCGTGAAGTTCCCTGGACGAATCAGCCTAGGCTCGTATGTCATAACGACCACGAAAATATGTTGGTGCACATTGGTTCCAGCGCACTCGATATTTTCTAAAAAATTGGTTATTTAAAAAAAAATCGAAACTTTCAGTCGGGCAAACGTAATCAACTATTGTAACCGTAATCTCAAAAAAAAAACTATTGTAACCATATAAAAATATTCGCCAGAGAATAAATTTAATTTCACCGTGGGTCAAAGATTTCCCAAAAAAGACACTATAACAAGATATATTCGTCATAAATTTGTCTTTCTTGCTCTGATTTATACGAGAATCATTTCCTGGTAAAACTTTTTGTAGGAATACAAGACTTAATCATCTTAGAGCGCCAAAAAGATTCGGAATTTTTTGACCGTTTTATGAATTTCTAATTGTTTTGCGTATATAAGTGCGCTGGTACCCGAGAGCCATTAGTCCGCGTCCATAACTTTTTTGAAACTGGGCAAGAGGCTTGCCGATCCATTAATATATAAGAAGTGAATTGGCCAGTTTATAAGGAAAACTGGCCGAAAACCGGATACAACAACATAATGCACCACGCCGGCCCCGAGGCCACGCACCACATAAGTCGACGGCCAAACCGCCCAAGCGGCCAAGGCCGACACCCCTACCCCTCAACGCAACAGTGGAGGCAAAACCCGGAGACGCCGCACCGACATCCACACTGGCCACGAGGCCACGCTCCACACAGGTCGACGACGAAACCGCCCAAGCAGGAAAGGCCGACACCCACACACCTCAACGCGACGTAGCGGAGGCGAGATCGGAGCCGCTGCTCCGACATCCACGCCGGCCCCAGGGCCGCGCACCATCTAGCCGAAAACGAGAAGATCGTCGTCGCTGACCACCAATCATCCCCACGGGTCCCTCTGGTCGGCGAAACATCCAAGACGAGGCCCCAAGGGGAATACGACGCCGAAGCGCCGCCCTCGCCCGATCCACGAAGGATCTGGGGTTTTCCCCGGAAGTTCCCGGGCGGAGGAGTGGGAGCACCGCCACGACGACGCCTTCAAAAAGGAAGTGGCGCCTGGGGGGCGTCACCGTCGCCTGTCCTAGTCGACGACCAGGGCAAGGTTTTCACCCGGCGGAGAAACACGAACCGCCCGCCCACACGGGGACCGACCAGCCCACCATCGCAGACCCGCACGCAGACACCGTCAGCCCCGCGCACTCGACGGTTCACGGCCACCAAACAGAGCTAGGCGTCGGGGCCTAGGTCCGTTTCGCTCTGAGCCACCTCCTAGCTCAGCTCGACGCCACCACCAAGTCCGGGGCCGCCGCCCCGGCGTCCGAGTGCTGCAGGACAGCCGCACGCCCAGCCGCACAAGTGCCGCTGCCCCCGAAGCCAACGCGACGTGCCAGCCAAGGGAGGCCGGACAGGGGGCCTCTACCTCCCGCCGACCGCGCCGCAGCCCCCTCGAGCACCACCGCACCCCAACCACCACCTGACCAATAGAGTTGGAGGCCCGGAAACCATCGATCTTACACCCGGAGCTCTGCACCGCGCGGAGGCACCGGGACGAAGACGGACGGCACCTCCGAGCACCACGCCGGCAGGAGTACCGACACCTCCAAACTCCGGCCGCCGCGCCGCCCCAAAGCAGCCGCGCCAACCGCCGCCGACCACCACGGGCCGCCGCCAAAACGGCACCATCTCCACCCGGGGCCGCTGCCCTGGTACACCGCTGCCAGCAGCCGCAGCACCACCGTAGCTCCTCCATGGCCCGCAGCCGCCAGCCGCTGCCCCGGCCGACACGACGCCTCCCGCGGATCTGAGCAAGGAGGACCCAGGATCCGCGCCCGCCTGGCCCCTTGCCGGCACCTTGCCGACGGCCACCGCTCGCAGACGCCCTCCGCGCCGCCGCGCCCGCGCCGGAGCACCGCCGCGCCACCACGCCCGCGGAACCGCCGCCGCGTGAAGTCCCGCCGCCAGCTCGCCCAGACCTCCCGACCGCCACCATTTGGAGCGGAGGGGCCCGCTGCCACCGCGGCAAGGGCCGGCGGCAGCGGCGGCGGAGAGAGGACGCCGTGTGGAGGCCCCGCCGGTGGCTAGGGTTTGCTCCCCCGGGTCGCCGCACGCGGGCGACACGGGGGTCGGGAGTTACCTAAGCCGTCTATTTTGAACAGTTATGGTGATCTGTCCGCGTCCATAACAACCACCACTAACTTAGCAGAGCTAATGTTTTCGCCGGGTATCATGATGCCGTCATGCCGACAATGTAGGGCAGTAGAGGTGATGTCTCTATTCAGATCTACCATCATACCACTGAGACCTACCAAGCATGTTTGTGTAGGAATTCAACTGGCCTTTCCTTGGCCAAAGTGCTGCTACTCGTAATATGTCCAAGTGCCAGTAAAAACTCTGAATCCCGACTATGAAAAATAAAACATGAAGAAGTGATACTTCCATAATATGCTGCATGAATTTCCTCGTAAAAAACAAATCAAGACCAGGAGGATAAAAACTCCATCAGGCATTCTTTGGCACATGCTTGTGACGAGCAAATGGAGAAGAGAGTATATATGAAACACGCACGCACTGCTGGGACTTTTTGTACCTTGAACATTTTATTTGGCCACGTTCACGATTCCAGGTCCACTAGTTGCAGTTTGGCCACCTTGAACATTTTATTTGGCCACGTTCACGATTCCAGGTCCACTAGTTGCAGTTTGGCCAAGTCCAGATAGCACCTGCAGTAAATCATGGACAAATGATAGGGACACTATCAGGTTGTCGCTATAGTTTCAACCAGATTTTTCCATGGTGTGTGTACGAGCCGCTGCCAACTCGTATACAATGAATCAAATTATCAGGATCTTCCACAGCTACAAAAGATGCATTCCGTAAAAATTGTTGGCCGACCAGTTCCGGTTTGCAATTTTGCTAAAACATCGGCAAAGTGCTCTCGATCTTGCAATTAGCATAGAAACCCGATCGGTGGTACCATGCATACGGGCGGTATTGGCCCAGGAAGAACACAAACCTTCTATTTATTGCAAACGGTACATTCTTCTGTAATCTCACTTATTTAATTGGTAGCAGAGTTACAGTTACTCAGCTATCAAAGCCAGCCAGCGTTGGCCAGCCAGCTAACGCCCTTCTATCGACGTAAGGCTCACGACATTGCTGGAGTATTTCTCCTCGGTTCTGTGATTTATCTGTGCGAAATACATAGGCTGCTTGGGAATTGCGCGTGGCATGGCTTCACTGTCTAGCATGGACACGACCGACGCCATGAGTGGCCTAGCACTGGAGCTGTCCTGCACACACAGGAGCCCAATGTGGATGCACTTTGACACTTCATCAAGTGAATAGCTCCCTGTAACCGATGCGTCCACGAAATCCATTGTTTTTCCGTCTGCCCACAGGTTCCATGCCTGAAACATCACCTCCAAGTTTGTTATTCATATTTGCTAAGTCATGAGAATCTGAAGAATTTCATAGCACGTCAAGTAACACTTACACATGCTACAAGGTTTTCAAAGTCCATCACAAGATGATGAGGAGAGCTGATCTTTAATCCACTTACAATCTCCAACAGCAAAATACCAAAGCTGTAGGTGTCGGATTTGACGGAAAAGATGCCCTCCATCGCATACTCAGGCGACATGTAACCGCTGTTTGAATAGTATTTCAGAAGAAAGTATATATATGAGTAGTTCAGTTATTTCAAGCGCATAAATAATAAATTTGAGATCAAGAGGTAGTCCAAGAATTACTTACTACGTCCCAACAACTCGTTTGGTTTTTTCTTCTTGCTCGTTGCCTCCAAAGATCCTTGCCATTCCAAAATCTGATATTTTTGGGTTCATCTCTGCATCTAGCAGGATGTTGCTTGGTTTGAGGTCCCTATGGATTATCGATGTTCTCGAATCTTGGTGGAGATATAGAAGTCCTCTAGCCACCCCTTTGATTATGTTGAATCTTTTGGGCCAATCAAGAATAGACTTTCTTGCAATATCTGCAAAGAAGAGGATGTGCACGTACATGAGTGTGGGGCATCTAGTAAGCTGTTCAGCCAAACAAGTTTGTTTTTGTCAATTCAAGATTATTTTCTAGTGTATGTGATTAAACATACCAAAAATAAACTTGTCTAGGCTTTTGTTTGGCAAGTATTCATAAATAAGGAGCTTCTCATCCTCATGAATACAGCAGCCAAGAAGTCCAACTAGATTCTTGTGCTGCAACTTGGCAATAAGAACCACTTCATTTCTAAAATGTTCTATGCCCTGCTCAGAACCCTTGCTAAGCCTTTTAACAGCAACTTCCTTTCCATCTTCAAGTGTCCCCTGTGTGAATTCATCCTTATTTAAGAATTAACCAGGAGAAAATTATATAGATTTTCAAGTGTTGTAATTAATTGACAAGGTCAAATTTTATACAACCTTATATACTTTTCCAAAACCTCCTTTTCCAAGTATGCTTGTGTCACGGATATTGTTTGTTGCAGTGGAGATGTCTTCGAACCTAATAGACCGGATTTCCAAATTCTGATCCCAAACTTCTTGTGAAATGCTCGAGTGTCCCAGAATCTCTCTTTTCTTGTGTACTCGTACCCCTACAGATATATCAGTAACGTCAACACTCAGCACAATTACATGAGCATCTGTTATGACCGGGGTTACTTATACCCGGAGGAGGCCCAATGGCCAGGTCTAGTTAGGGGCTTAGCCCACAAGTTATCTTATTTCGTTATATAAGCAGTTGTAAAGACTCCGTTGGAAATGAAGCAATAAGAATATTTCTGTTGCCCGGCTCCCCGAGGAGCCGGAACCCTAAACCCTAGCCGCCTCCTCTCCTTGCGCCGTCTCCTTCCTCGAGCACGACGGCGCCCAGCCGTCGCCGGCAGCGAGATCGCCCGCGTACAACGCCCTCCTTCCCCTACAACCTCCGCCCTAGACCCGGTAGAACCCTAGCTCCTACCACCTTGGTATCAGATTGCTCTTGTTTGATCATGTCTGCGCCACCGCCACTTGAAGAGATCAAGATCGTAATCATCGAGCTCAAGTGGAATGCGCAAGGCAAAGGTATGATCTTGATAGGGTTTCTATTTTACCGGTCTCATCGTGTGGGAGACCGGGTTATAGGATAGTTGCCGTACTATCAAGAGGGGCTCTCAAGTGAGTAACTTGATCGCATCTTTGTGGAGAGCTCAAACCTTTGCATACTTGGCATTATCATCTTTCTTGGTTCTTATTTGGCTTTTATCCATGTGAGAATTTAGAGCTTGTGTTCATCTCCATACCAAGCTCTAGTTCATAAAAAAAAAGGATTTTATTTGAATATCTTGTGATGTTTTTGATGTTGGAGGTTTTACCGGTTCGTCTTTTGTAGAGAGGTCAATCTCTCCTCTTGTTGTTTCCTCCTCACATGATGGACTATGATGTGTATATGCATAATCTTGTAGAGCTTGTGAGTATCTTCTAACAAGACCAAGATCATAGAAAACGGAGTCCGGATGAGAAACATATTGCGGTTTTGGTTTGGAGGTTTAATCGGTTATTCTTTTATCGAGAGGTCTAACCTTTCCCCATTTGGTTTTATCCTCCATTGTTGGACTATGATGTTTCTCTGCATGATCTTGTAAAGCTCTTCGTTACGATTCCAACGAGCCAAAGATCATCGAAAACGGAGTTCGGATGCTCAAGATATCGTCGTTTTCGTTTGGGTGTTTTCTGCAGTTTTCAGTCCAGCGGTAGTACCGCCCGGGTACCGCTGGGTACCGCTGGGAGTCCAGTACCGCACGCGTTTTGAGCGCCTGAAATCACCCGGAGCGGTACTACCGCTGCCGGGGCGGTAGTACCGCTGCCTGGAGCTCGTTTTGAGCCTGTTTCTCTGTTCTAACTCCCCAGGGGGCGGTAGTACCGCTGGGATAGCGGTAGTACCGCTCCTGGGCGCGTTTTTGCTCATAACGGTTGGATTTTGAGGTTCTATTTAAGGGGTCTTCTTCCCCAATGACCCTCATCTCTCACAGCTTGTTTTCCCCTCTCTCTTGCCATTGTTGACCTTGGAAGCTTGCTCCCCCTCTCAATCCCTCCCATGATTCTTGCATATCTTTGAGGGAAAGTGAGAGGAGATCTAGATCCACATTTCCACCAATCCATTCCTCCTCTAAGTGAGAGGAACCCTTTCGATCTAGTTCTTGAAGTTCCATTTGTTGTGTTCTTCTTTGTTCTTCCTCTCTTCTCCCCCCATAAGCATTAGTTGCTTGTGGTGGGATTTGAGAGTGAAGGATTTGAGCCTTGTGCTCTTGCCATTTCTTTTGTGCATCGGTTTGCTCTCCCACGAAGTTTCGTGGAAGTAAAAGTTTGTGAGCTTGTTACTCTTGGGTCGTTGGACCCTAGACGGTGTTCTGTGACCTTTTGTGGTCAAGGCCTTTTGTGGCTAGTTGGGACCTTTTGTGGTCCACTTGGGAGCTCCCAATCCTTTTGTGGGTTGTGCCTCAAGATTGTTGTAAGGGACTCGATTTCCGCCCAAAAGGAAATCAATAGTGGAAGGTGAACCGAGCTTTTGTGCGAGGTTCATCGGAGAATAGGGTGAGGCCTTTTGTGGCATCTTGAGTTTGATACTCACACCCCTCCAACGAGACGTACTCCCCTAAAAAGGAGGAACTCGGGAATACATCGTCGTCTCCGCGTGCCTCGGTTATTTCTATACCCGAGCTCTTTACTTATGCACTTTACATTGTGATAGCCTTCGAGCTTGAAGTATTATATCTTGCTATCACCTTGTTACTTGTCTTGCTTAGCATAAGTTGTTGGTGCACATAGGTGAACCTAGTTTATTTAGGTTGTGTGCTTGATAATTTAAACACCTAGTTTTATTCCGCATTTATCAAGCCTAAACCGGAAAAGTTTTAAATCGCCTATTCACCCCCCCCTCTAGGCGACATCCTTGTCCTTTCAATTGGTATCAGAGCCTGGGCTCTCTTTTTGGGCTTTACCGCCTAGAGAGTAAAGATGTCGTTTAGAGAATTAGTGCACAATCCCACTTTTAAATTCGATGGCACTAATTATGATGTTTGGAAAATTCGCATGCTTAATCTTTTTAGGGCCATGGGTCCAAATTATATCATGAGTATTGTAGATGTGGGTTTTTCTCCTCCAAAGGATTCCCAAGAATTATCTTTAGAGGATGAGGAAAACTCTCATCTCGATACTCAAGTATCTAATGGCTTATATGTGTTTTGAGCGATGTAGTTCTTGCTTCAATCATGCCTTTCCGGAACGCTCATGAGCTTTGGACCAAGCTTCAAGATAAATATGAAGTGTCCAACATTATTGAGGATGATTGTTGTCCCTCCACCTCCGGCCGTGATGAGCTCACTTATTCTTCCACTTCACCAACATGTGATTTGTCACAAGGTAATGAATGGTGAGTGGTGATAGAAATTGCATTGTTGATGGTGTATCTATTATTGACTATACTTCATCTCTATCTCATTGCAATTCTATCTTTGGACTTAAACACTTCTAGCACTCAAATGTCTTACATGCTAGTGTTGATAGTCCTTGCATATCATGTAATAGTTGTTTAACTAAATCTCATGATGATATGCTTCTATGTCTTGTTGTCATGAAAATAACTTCCATATCCTCTAGTACTTGTGGCTAACAATGTAGAGGAAAACCAACATTTGTTGGAACAAGACATGGATCTCAATGGTGCTTCAAGCTATTCTTCATCTTCATCGTCCATTTCTCACTTTTGCCTTATGGCTAAGGATTCAAAGGTATCTTCACCTTTGGAACCCTCTACACCTTGTGATGATGAGGATGAGGATTATTATGGATTAAAAGAGAATGATATTGACTCCTTAAAGGAGAAGAGTGAGATGGTATTTGGTGCTCTCCCTAAAGGTAGTCAAGCTTGCTTTTATGTGAAATTTTGCTTTTGCTATTAAGTGCAAGGATATCATTGAAGAAAAGGGAAGGATTGAAAGAGAGGATGCTATGGAAAAAGCATCCTTAGAAAATGCTCTTGAGGAAGAACATGAGCTTCGAGTGTCTCTTGAGGAGAAACTTGAATCTCTTGATGAACAAATGTTTAGTGGTTGCTAAATCATTAAGGAACATGAGATACCATTGCAAAATATAAAGTGCTTAAAAAGGAAAAGGTTGAATTTGGTGTTGGCAATGCTAGACTAATTGAGGATGTAGAGAGACTTGACAAAGCTCATAAGGCTTTGGAAAGTGAACACTCTCTCCTCACCAAGTCTCATGATCAACTCCAAACTCAACTATCTAAAATTGATGTGCCTAGCTCCTCTACTTCCTCTTGTAATCATGCTAATATTATTGAGGAAAATGCTAGGTTGAATGATGAGCTTGCCAAGTTGTCTTCTTCCATTTCTAATATTAATGATGCTTGTGCTACTAACTCCACATCTTGTGAAGCATCATTTTGAAGGAGAATGTTGAGCTAAGGGCTCAACTTGAGTTGCTAACTAGCAAGTATGGGAAATTGGAAGAAAGTCATGAAAAGCTCTCTAGCTCTAATGAGGATCTTCTAATCCCATGCTAGGCTAAAGTTAGCTCATGAGGCTATTATGTCAAAGGTAACATCTTGTGAGCCTCATGTGGACAATGGCACAACTTCTTCTCTTAATGCTATATTGTCTTGTGCTAGTCCTAGTGATTCATCCACTCACAATGTTGCTAATCTTGTGATGAATTACTTTCCATGCCTTGTTGCTCTAACAATGAAGCTTCTACTTCCTCTAGTTTGTGTTGATTCTAACCATGTAGAGGAATTAAAAGAGCTCAAGGCCCAAGTCACTTCTTTGAAGAAAGACTTGGAAAAGCGTCATGGTGGGGATTCTACACTTGACAATATGTTGAGTGTTCAAAGACGCCCCAATGACAAGAGTGGACTTGGATTCAACTCCAATAACAAGAACAAGTCCAAGTATAACAAGAAGAAAAGGGCCAAGAACAAGTTAAAGATTCGGCCAAGATTGTTTGCTTCAAGTGCAAAGTTGAAGGGCACCATGTTAGATCTTGCCCTTTGAAGAAGTCCCTTAGTGAGAAGCAACAAGGGAAGAGGCCTCAAGCTCAAACTCAAGTCCTCAAGTTGAAGAACGGTCTCTTCCCAAGAAGAATCAAGCTATTCCTCCTCAAGTGAGATTTCAACTAAGAAGAAGGGAAAGCCAATGTTGCTACTTATGCCGAGAGAAGGGCCACTTTGCTTCTTCATGCACTAATGGTACCTTATCCAACCCCATTATAATTGATGATATTTATTCTCTTCGGAAGGATAAGGTTGGCAATGTGTTTGCCAAATATGTTGGTACTCAAAGTGGTGTCAAGAAAAGAACCATTTGGGTTGCCAAGCCTATTGTGACTAACCTCTTAGGACCCAACTTGGTTGGGGACCAACAAGCTAAAACTTGATCAATAGGTGTTGTTGGAGGGCATTGGAGACTTGGCTACATTATGAAGAATTAAGGGATCTTCATCAATTTATTCTCTCAAGTCAAGTCATTTGGATTATATTGTTCTATCTCATATCCAATGTTCCTCCTTGCGGTAACTTGTGCTTATATCATTATACATTGAAAGTTGCTTGCACCCTTGCATGTGTTTGGTTTTGTACCTTGCTAGTGTTTGTATGTGTTGTGCTCTCTACTTACTTATCTTGAGAAATCAAGTATGTGTATGTTGGTTTGCACACCACTTACTTGTTTTGAGCCTTATTGATTTTATTTGATATCTTATCGTGTTGGCTCTTCTTGAGAGACTAATAGACTATCCCATTTTGGGTGAGTGCGCTTTGTGCACTTCACAATCCTAAAAATGTGTTTACATGAGGAATACCACTTAGTGATGATACATCTATATTATATATTCTCTATGTGGTATGTCATTCTCATGAGAAATTCAAATTCTATAATGTCCATTAATTTCTCGAGTTGGTTTTGTTTGCCTCTTGTATTAAAATAAATGGGTTATCACATTATGGGGGAGTAATAAGCTATGTGCATATTACGAGCCTAGAAAATGTGAACATGTGAGGTTTTGCCACCTAGAATTGATGTTGTCAATTATCTTGTTCTTATGTGGCATGTTTCTCAAACAAGTTCCCGTTTGCTTAAATGCTTTTTGCACCTCACCGTTGGATCTTGTTTGTGATGGAAGTTCTTGATATGGCTTTCCCTAAATATGTTCTCATATATCTTTTTGGGAAACCAATTGCTTCAAGCTACTCTTTGGAGTTGCTTTGCATGATCGCGTGAATATTTGAAGCTATCAAGAATATCTATCTATCTAAGCATGGCTTTTAATTCCTATCCTTTGCCATATGCTTATGTTTTGTGAATATGATCTTGAATATATCTTTGCAATCCACCACCGAGAAATATCTCCATATTACTTGTCTTGACAAGTGATAATCATATTTGTGGTAAATATATTGATCATATTCACTTTGGCTCTTGCTTTGAATTGCCTTATTTGATTGCCAAGGATTTGTTTTGATCTAACTCTCATTTGTCTTCCTTGTATCTTTTGGATCCTTGTTGCTCTACTCAAAATTTATTTTGTGCTTTCTTGGTTGGGAAAAGCAATGATCCAATTCTTGTGCATTGACATTCAAAAGTCATACTTCTTGTTAATGCACTATTCTTTGGGAAGCTATCCTACTTTGAGTAAAACACCGTTCTTTAAATTGGTATTGCAATTTCTTGCCTTTCTTGAACATGACTAGTGTTTGAATAATATATATATATGGAGAGTGATGATCTCATGTGTGTGCATTTTGTATTCAAATGCAAAATCATAAATAATGCACACATCTTGGGGAGCAATCCTATATGCTTTTTGAACATTAGTTGTCTTCGTTTGATATTTGATCCCGATGACGTGTCTCCTTGGAAGACAAACATTTTTCGTCTTGGTACTTTGTGCCATCATGAAAAGTGTAGAGGGTTTGGTTTATTCCTTGATGTATTTTCATCAATTGGTATCTTGATTTCATTGGTATCTTTTCAAAGTGGTATCTTCAATCATGTGTTGATTTGGATCTTTGATATATTTGGGCAATTTATTTCTTGTCACACTTGTGTGTGCTTTGTTGGTTAATTGGTGTTTTGTCCAAATTGTATCTCGTTTGGTTCTTGAAAGTCTTGTGCATGCATATTTACTATATGTATATCTTATGGCATGCTTACTTCGTTGATCCAATATATAGGATAAACTCCATCAAATCCTAAATGGCTAAGATGTGCATGAAATTCAATTTCATATTATATGCACATATTTATGTGGAGTTTGTCCTATGTATTGTAGTTGCTCTAACTACTTTGGACCCAATGAGTTTGGGTACCATTTTGTACTTGAATTTGTTTTAGGACATTGGAGATGCATTGGAAGCTTGTCTCATTTACAAGGAAGGTGTTATCACCATATGCTTATTGGAGCCAAGCTCGAATGATCGCGAACTCTTCTTCTACATCAACAATGCTATCTCGGTAACAAGTATCTACCTCATGCATACATTTCTAGCTTTCAACCTTGTGTAGGTTGTATCTTGGCATGAATTTCCTTTGTGCGATACTTGTTATCTTTCTCGGAGCATCCCTTTTATCACTTTATCCCTTGTGGATAGTTTTGATGCTATGATGAGTATGTGTTGGAAGTTCATCTATATCCCTTTAAGATAAAATTGGCTTTGTGCTATGCTTTTAAGCAAAGTTCTTAATGGTGTATTTATGACTTCCCTTGGATATCATGTTCTCTAGCTTTGTACCTATTTTGTGTGTACATGTTTATTTGTGGACTTATATCTTTGTGATTGGTGTCTACTTAGAAACTTATACACATGAGAATAGTTACATCTTTAATTGGTATTCCAATTCTTTAGTGACCACCCTTTATTCCTTTTTGATTCTTTGGTCGTTTCTAATTGGCACAAGCTTTGTTTTTATTTGTTATGCTTTTGCATCTTTATAAGCTTGTGGACCTATTTGCTAGATGTTTCTTGGTTTGTGTTCAAAATTTCTAGGAGGGAGTGAGGATTCCGTGTTGTGCTCACCATATTAAATTGCAAATCCTACCTTGTGCACGTACCTTGGGGAGTTCCCTCTTGATTTTTAGAACACCTTTTTCGGATCTTTTGATTGCTTGCTTCTTTCGTCGAAGTATCTTTCTCTTTGATATTCTTTTGCAATATTTGGATCCTCGATATAGTTTGATCTCCCTCCATCTATTCGTCATTGGATATGTGCATTTGATTTCACTCATATCATGACAAATGCACACATTATGGGGGAGTTCTTATCATATTGGCCTTCTTGATTTTTCACCCATTTCGGCAATGGATGCCAATGGGGGAGAAGTTTAGAGGGTTTAAGGGATTTGGTTTTATGCTTTAGTTTCATTTTTAAGCATTTGCCTTCCTTGCTCTTTGTGTTGCATGGTTGCTTAATTCATTTATAAACCCTCAAAAAAGGGATTGTCATCAATTACCAAAATGGGGGAGATTGAAAGTGCATGTGTTGCCCCATGCGTGGTTTTGGTAATTAATGACAATCCTTATGGACTAATGTTTGCTTTGAGATATACTTGTAGATCTTGTCCATAGGCAAAGATTGGAGTTCATGTGTTGGACTCTAGAAGATTACATGATGGCCAAGGTTCCATCCAAGGGTTTATATGAAGAATGGTCATGAGAAGAGTTGAGCTTATTGCAAGCATGGCTTGGAAAAGAAGATTGAGTGAACTTCATGTTTATCTCCAAGCCATCATCTATATCAAGAGAAGAATATGAAGCGCAAGCGGATTCATGAAGACGGAGCTTAGCGAGGCTCTCCCATAATGGAGTATGGGGGAGCATTTGGAGATGTCTTCATCAAGCATGTGCTAGCAAGCGCAAATCAAGAAAAGTGGTCCACTTGAAGAGATCAAGATCGTAATCATCGAGCTCAAGTGGAATGCGCAAGGCAAAGGTATGATCTTGATAGGGTTTCTATTTTACCGGTCTCATCGTGTGGGAGACCGGGTTATATGATAGTTGCCGTACTATCAAGAGGGGCTCTCAAGTGAGTAACTTGATCGCATCTTTGTGGAGAGCTCAAACCTTTGCATACTTGGCATTATCATCTTTCTTGGTTCTTATTTGGCTTTTATCCATGTGAGAATTTAGAGCTTGTATTCATCTCCATACCAAGCTCTAGTTCATCAAAAAAAAAGGATTTCATTTGAATATCTTGTGATGTTTTTGATGTTGGAGGTTTTACCGGTTCGTCTTTTGTAGAGAGGTCAAACTCTCCTCTTGTTGTTTCCTCCTCACATGATGGACTATGATGTGTATATGCATAATCTTGTAGAGCTTATGAGTATCTTCTAACAAGCCCAAGATCATAGAAAACGGAGTCCGGATGAGAAACATATTGCGGTTTTGGTTTGGAGGTTTAATCGGTTATTCTTTTATCGAGAGGTCTAACCTTTCCCCATTTGGTTTTATCCTCCATTGTTGGACTATGATGTTTCTCTGCATGATCTTGTAAAGCTCTTCGTTATGATTCCAACGAGCCAAAGATCATCGAAAACGGAGTTCGGATGCTCAAGATATCGTCGTTTTCGTTTGGGTGTTTTCTGCAGTTTTCAGTCCAGCGGTAGTACCGCCCGGGTACCGCTGGGTACCGCTGGGAGTCCAGTACCGCGCGCGTTTTGAGCGCCTGAAATCACCCGGAGCGGTTAGTACCGCTGCCGGGGCGGTAGTACGCTGCCTGGAGCTCGTTTTGAGCCTGTTTCTCTGTTCTAACTCCCCAGGGGGCGGTAGTACCGCTGGGATAGCGGTAGTACCGCTCCTGGGCGCGTTTTTGCTCATAACGGTTGGATTTTGAGGTTCTATTTAAGGGGTCTTCTTCCCCAATGACCCTCATCTCTCACAGCTTGTTTTCCCCTCTCTCTTGCCATTGTTGACCTTGGGAAGCTTGCTCCCCCTCTCAATCCCTCCCATGATTCTTGCATATCTTTGAGGGAAAGTGAGAGGAGATCTAGATCCACATTTCCACCAATCCATTCCTCCTCTAAGTGAGAGGAACCCTTTCGATCTAGTTCTTGAAGTTCCATTTGTTGTGTTCTTCTTTGTTCTTCCTCTCTTCTCCCCCATAAGCATTAGTTGCTTGTGGTGGGATTTGAGAGTGAAGGATTTGAGCCTTGTGCTCTTGCCATTTCTTTTGTGCATCGGTTTGCTCTCCCCACGAAGTTTCGTGGAAGTAAAAGTTTGTGAGCTTGTTACTCTTGGGTCGTTGGACCCTAGACGGTGTTCTAGTGACCTTTTGTGGTCAAGGCCTTTTGTGGCTAGTTGGGACCTTTTGTGGTCCACTTGAGAGCTTCCAATCCTTTTGTGGGTTGTGCCTCAAGATTGTTGTAAGGGACTCGATTTCCGCCCAAAAGGAAATCAATAGTGAAAGGTGAACCGAGCTTTTGTGCGAGGTTCATCGGAGAATAGGGTGAGGCCTTTTGTGGCATCTTGAGTTTGATACTCACACCCCTCCAACGAGACGTACTCCCCTAAAAAGGAGGAACTCAGGAATACATCGTCGTCTCCGCGTGCCTCGGTTATTTCCATACCCGAGCTCTTTACTTATGCACTTTACATTGTGATAGCCTTCGAGCTTGAAGTATTATATCTTGCTATCACCTTGTTACTTGTCTTGCTTAGCATAAGTTGTTGGTGCACTTAGGTGAACCTAGTTTATTTAGGTTGTGTGCTTGATATTTTAAACACCTAGTTTTATTCCGCATTTATCAAGCCTAAACCGGAAAAGTTTTTAAATCGCCTATTCACCCCCCCTCTAGGCGACATCTTTGTCCGTTCAGCTCCTTCGGCAGCGACTTGATGCTGGAGACCTGGAGGAGCCATGGCGCCTAGCAGATGGCTTGCTCCTGCATGGGCGCCGTATCTTCGTGCCGGACCACGCCGACCTCCGTCACCAGGTGCTGCTGATGGCACACTCGGCGGGCCACGAGGGTGTGCAGAAGACCTTCCATCGTCTCCGCGCCGACTTCTACATCCCTGGTGATCGGGCCCTGGTCCGGGACTGGGTGCGGTCTTGTGTGACGTGCCAGCGTAACAAGACGGAGACGCTGCGGCCGGCTGGTATGTTGCAGCCTTTGGAGGTGCCTTCTCAGGTCTGGGCCGATATCTCCATGGACTTCATCGAGGGCCTCCCCAAGGTGGGCGGCAAGTCCGTCATCCTCACGGTGGTCGATCGCTTCTCCAAGTATGCTCACTTCATCGCGCTAGGCCATCCTTACACTGCCGCGTCCGTGGCCCGTGCTTTCTTCGACGGCATCGTCCGCCTCCACGGGTTTCCCTCTTCGATCGTCAACGATCGGGACTCGGTGTTCACGGGGCATGTCTGGCGCGATCTCTTCCTGATGGCGGGGGTGAAACTCCGGTTGAGCACGGCATTCCACCCTCAGACGGACGGCCAATCGGAGGTGGTCAACAAGGTGATTGCCATGTATTTGCGTTGTGTCACAGGTGATCGTCCTCGCGCTTGGGTGGATTGGCTCACGTGGGCGGAGTACTGCTACAACACCTCCTATCACTCCGCCCTGCGCGCCACGCCATTTGAGGTGGTATACGGCCGTCCGCCCTCGCCCATACTGCCGGTTGACGCGGCGACAGCTCCGACGGAAGCAGCGGGAGAGCTTCTTCGCAGCCGCGACGAGATGCTTGCGGAGGTGCGGCAACGCCTCATTCAGGCCCAGCAGCTGGCCAAGCACTACTACGACGGCCACCATCGCGAGGCGGAGTTCGCGGTGGGCGATTGGGTGTGGCTGCGCCTTCTTCACCGCTCTACTCAGTCCCTGGACCCGCGTGCGAAGCGCAAGCTGGGCCCTCGCTACGCCGGGCCATTCGCCGTCTTGGAGCGCATCGGGCAGCTGGCCTACCGCCTTCAGCTTCCGGCCGGGGCTCGCATCGACGACGTCTTTCATGTGGGGCTGCTGAAGCCCTACCGTGGGGAGATACCAGCGGCGACGCCCGCGCTTCCTCCGACCTCCGACGGGCGTCTTCTTCCGAGCCCGACAAAGGTGTTGCGAGCCCAGCTACGTCGCGGAGTGTGGTACTTGTTGATTCATTGGGAGGGCCTTCCAGAGGAGGAGGCCACTTGGGAGCAGCGTGACGAGTTCCGCCAACACTACCCCGACTACCAGCTTGAGGACGAGCTGTTTGCGCAGGCGGGGAGAGATGTTATGACCGGGGTTACTTATACCCGGAGGAGGCCCAATGGCCAGGTCTAGTTAGGGGCTTAGCCCACAAGTTATCTTATTTTCGTTATATAAGCAGTTGTAAAGACTCCGTTGGAAATGAAGCAATAAGAATATTTATGTTGCCCGGCTCCCCGAGGAGCCGGAACCCTAAACCCTAGCCGCCTCCTCTCCTTGCGCCGTCTCCTTCCTCGAGCACGACGGCGCCCAGCCGTCGCCGGCAGCGAGATCGCCCGCGTACAACGCCCTCCTTCCCCTACAACCTCTGCCCTAGACCCGGTAGAACCCTAGCTCCTACCAGCATCGTATTGCAGGAAACTGGCATCCCTTGTTCTACCTCTTAGCTTGCATACAAAGACAAGATATATGCATGTGAGTATCAGCAGCAATGATACAACTGGGAGTACAATCTTTAATACCACACGGGCACCCCTCTTGTTACTTACTGCAGAACTGTGTCCTGTGAAGAAAAAGAGTACTGCATCAAGATTCAAGCATAGCTTGTGAGAGTATGGATTTACCCTCTTCTCAATGAGTAAAATATACCGCTGTCCTTGAATATACTAAAGGAGATACTAAAAAATGCATCTCAAATATAATTACAGATTTTGTTTTAAATACTACTCCCTCCGTTCGGAAAAGGATGTCACAAAAATGGTCTATTTTTGTGACATCCTTTTCCGAACGGAGGGAGTAAAAGATTTGTAGACACCAAAAGTAACTGGCTAGCTAGTGTTACAAATGTGTGAGCTGAACAAGTAGCACACTGAGAAATGCCATTTGCTTAGTTTGTTCAATAATAATGATTATATGTCCCTGATAGAAAGGGTTGGTATTCATAGATTCACGTGCTTCTGTTGTTATCATGATCCATCGAGAGAGGTGACACAATATACATTTTAAAGGCACAAATGTCACAGCAGATCAAAAGAACAAAAGAAGGCATGAAACCGTACGCACCAGTAGAGCCGGCAAGCCGAATGTACAGGTTGGTACTAGCTAAGCCAGGCGCCTTCTCTGAGTCAACAAGCTTCCCTGTCCAGACCAAGCATCTTGATGGTCCACCCGTCGCGAGGATACTGCTCAAGTTTGTGTAAGCATACGCAGTGCAGGAGCAGTTCCGATCACATTCAGCAATGCACTCCTCAAGGCTTCTGTTCCTCACATACACAAACTTGTCAGGCACCTTCATCCCTGGCACGGTCAAGAATTGGTCGTTGTGGGCTTGTGGCATCTCAGCGCCTCCTTTCTCACACATCCTCTGGAGAAGTTGCCACTGAAGCCGTCCGCCAACACAAACCCATCAAGGCACCTGCATTCCCCGGTGGACACTACTGTGCTGTCGCAGTAACCAAACGGACCACAGGAGCCGTAATGGTGGCAGCTCTCACCTGGGAGGTTGAACAAAACCAGCCATGACTGGTTAATCCAGACCTGAGCATCACGCCGCCCGTGTAGTCCAGCTTCACGTGTGATATCCGCGAGTTGTTGTCCATGTTGTACGTTATGTAGATCTCCTCCCCATCATCGACGATCTGGGACTACATGTATCCATTCTTGTCCGAGGCTTCCGCACCGTTCCACAGCCCACTGCGCCAGTACAGGCTTGTGCCACGGCAGATGAGGAACTGGAAACCCGTGGTGGGGTCACCACTGAGGAAGAATTTTGTGGATGGGTCTTGAGAACCTTTCCAAGCAACGATGCGCAGCGCTGTGTGGGTCTTGTAGTTCGTCCATAACTTGAAACCGGGAAGGATGGTGTCGGTGGGATGATCATATATAACTCTGCCATATCTGTGTGAAGCTCGTCGACTGGACGATAAAGTTCCCTGTGTCGAGAAGCAGTGCCAAAGCTCCATCACCCTTGGTGGTGACATTGTTCGCCGTCGTCCAAAGGACACGGCCTATGGAATCTGACAAGAAAAGGTCAGAGCTGTTGCTGAGAACCAACTTCCCGGACAAACCGCTGCTGATTGGGTTGTCGCGGTTGGCCACCCACACATATGTCCGCTCCGGGATGTTATTGTACCATATGCCTACATATGGGTTTGCAGTAGAGTTGTCTAGAGAGAAGAAACCAAGAGCAAAGACGCCACCGTTCGAGACGAGCTCGTCCCCAGGTAAGAATGGCTTTGCAGGTGTTAGGCGGTCATCAGATTTGCAGGAACAAATCGATAATAGGAGGATAAAAAAGGGGAGCAGAGTCATGCTAATTTGACTTTCCTGCACCTATGCTTGTGAAGATGGTATGAAAATGCTTGGAGCTCAAACACCGCTGCCACTTTTGTGGTAGTCACGGCAGCATGACCATTTGGCCAGACATTAATTTTAGACGGCTGCTGGTCTCTGCTGGTCCATGTGTGTGTTGACTGCATCAAATACACGGAAGAACTGAGCTCTCCCGAGTCGCAACCATGGATGACCGGCGTCGTCATGGGCATAAATGTGCCCCTGATAGTTAGGAAGTCGGACCTCGTGTAAGTTGCAGAAATATGCAGACTTTCTTCGACAAAGGGATTTCAGCATTGAGGAAAGCGTGGGTTGACAAGTACAGAAAAAAACGAAATTGGTTTAGCTATAAGGACCGGGTTACCGTCAGGCGGGGGCTCCGACGGGACCATGGGACGAACGCCGACGGCGAGCGCGGCGGGAATACCGAGCTGGAGGCGGCGGGTGGGGCGGCACTAGCTAAGGATGGCCGCGCCCGGCTGTTTGCTATGGCATCTGGGGCGGGAGGGTAGTGGAAATAATACGAGGTGCCGGCGAGGCATACAACGAACGGTGGAATGATTTGTGGACCGGCGGCGGGGACGGCGGCGAGCCTGGATCGTCTCGGGTTGGTGAAGGGAAAGCCTCTACTTTCTTGTGGGCTGGAGGCCTTGCTGACAAGCGCCCAGTGCTACTTAAGGCTAGGTAATTTAAGGCCGTGAAATTTGCTGGCTGAACCAGCCTAGTCCCGCAGTTCCATCAAGTTTTACAATGCCTCCCTATTTCCCACTAAAAAAAACAAGCTTTCCTAACATTCCTATATAAAAAAAAGCAAACCCAATCACTAGAAAAGAAGTTCTCTTACAAATCTAGGGGGTGCGCGCCTCGGACAGTGTTTTCTGCTCACGAGCTCTCTCTGTTTAAACAAATTCAAACATTATATTTGTGAGTCTCAAAAAATTCTGAAAAAAACCAAATGTAGCCAATGATTTATCCAATAGGCGCGAAATTTCAATTTTGAATACTTAATATTAACAGAAATCTCTACTCAAACACTGCTCGGACTTTTCTGTAACTTAAGCATTCTATTTGCAATTCGAGGTCCACTAGTTGTAGTTTGGCCAAGTTCGAATAGGAAGCTGCAGTTAATCATGGATAAATGATAGTGACACTAGCAAGTTGGCGATATAATTTCAACCAATTTTTTTCCAAATGATAATGACTAGCAGCAGCCAACTTGCTGGGGATGCACAGGAAAACACGTATATACTGAATCAGATTATCAGGAACTTCCACAGCCACAGATGATGCATTCCGTAAAAGAATGGTGAAGTGCTTTCCATCTTGCAATTAGCATAGAAACCCGATCAGTGGTTACCACGCATATATACACAACGGCGGAGGCGGGAAAATTGTTTGGGGGGGGGGGGGGGGGGGGGACAAAGAAGACAACTCACAAATGACAGAAAAAAAGCCAAAAAGTGTGACAATGTGATGACAAAATATATTTTTCAGTTAATTATACCACCATTCATTGAATAATTGTCTGAGAACAAAAGGATATACAATTGCATATTACTAGATATACATGTTCCCACCTCACATTAGCCTAGGAAAAAAAGATCATTTATTCATCGCAAACGTTACATTCTTCTGCAATATCACTCAATTGATTGGTAGCAGAGTTACAGTTACTCGGCTATGAAAATGAAATCACAAGGCCAACCAGCTAGCGCCCTTCTATCACCGTAAGGGTCGCACCATTGTTGGAGTATTTCTCCTTGGTTCTGTGATTTATCTGTGCGAAATACATAGGCCGCTTGGGAATCGCGCGTGGCATGGCGTCACTGTCCAGCATGGACACAACCGACCCCATGAGTGGCCTAGCACTGGAGCTGTCTTGCACACATAGGAGCCCAATGTGGATACACTTCGACACTTCATCAAGCGAATAGCTTCCCATAATGGATGCATCCACGAAATACCTTGTTTTTCCACCTTCCCACAAGTTCCATGCCTAAAACATCAAGTCCAAGTTCGTAATTTATATTTGCTAAGTTGTCAGAATCCAAAGCATTTCATAACACATCAAGTAACACTTACATATGATACGAGGTTTTCAAAGTCCATCACAAGATGATGCGGTGAGCTGATCTTTAAACCACTTACAATCTCCAGCAGCAGAATACCAAAGCTGTAAGTGTCAGACTTGACAGAAAAGATACCCTCCATCGCATACTCAGGCGACATGTAACCGCTGTTTGAGTCATATTTTAGAAGAAAGAAATATGTGCAATTCAGTTGTTTCAAGCACATAAATAAAATTTTGAGATCAAGAGATAGTCCAGGAGTTACTTACTACGTCCCAACAACTCGTTTGGTACTTTCTTGTTGCTCGTTGTCTAGAAAGATCCGTGCCATTCCAAAATCTGATATTTTTGGGTTCATCTCTGCATCTAGCAAGATGTTGCTTGGTTTGAGGTCCCTATGTATTACCGAAGTTCTCGAATCTTGGTGGAGATATAGAAGTCCTCTAGCTACCCCTTTGATTATGTTGAACCTTCTTGGCCAATCAAGCATAGACTTCCTTGCAGTATCTGCCAAGAACAGGATGCGCACGCGAATGAGTGCAAAGGCATCTAGTAAGCTTGTTTAGGCAAACCAGTTTTTCTTTGTCAATCCAAGATTACTTCTGGAGTATGTGATTAGAACATACCAAAAATGAACTGGTCTAGGCTTTTGTTGGGCAAGTATTCATAAATAAGCAGCTTCTCATCCTCATGAATAAAGCAACCAAGAAGTCTAACTAGATTCTTGTGCTGCAACTTGGCTATAAGAAGCACTTCATTTCTAAAATGCTCTATCCCCTGCTCAGAACCCTGGCTAAGCCTTTTAACAGCAACTTCCTTTCCCTTTTCCAGTGTTCCCTGTGTCATTTGATAATCATTGAAATAAATTAAACATGAGAAAATTATACAGATTTTCAAGTGTTATAATTAATTGACAAGGTCAGAGTTTATACAACCTTGTAGACTTTTCCAAAACCTCCTTTTCCTAGTATGTTTGTGTCATGGAAATTGTTTGTTGCGGTGGAGATATCTTCGAACCTAATAGACCGGAGTTCCAAATTCTGATCCCAAACTTCTTGCGAAATGCTCAAGTTTCCCAGAACCTCTCTTTTCTTGTTTACTCGTACCCCTACAGATATATCAGTAATGTCAGCAACTCAGCACTACTACATGATCATCGTATTACAGGAAACTGTCATCCTTGTTCTACCTCTTAGCTTGCATGCGAGAACAAGATATATGCATGTGAGTATCAGCAGGAATGATACAACTGGGAGTATAATCTTTAATACCAGACGGACAGCGCTCTTGTTGTTGACTGCAGAAGTGTGTCCGTTAAGAAAAAGAGTACTGCATCAAGATTCAAGCATAACTTGTGAGAGTATGCATTTACCCTTTACCCAGTGAGTAAAATATATCGATGTACTTGCATATACAAAAGGGATACCAGAAATGCATCTCAAATATAGTTACAGATTTTGTTTAGAATAAAATGATTTGTAGACGCCAAAAGTAACAGTCTAGCTAGTGTTACAAATATGTGAGCTGAACAAGTAGCACACTGAATGATTCTGGACGATATGCTAATTGATGAATTTGTTCAGTAATAATGATTAGATGTCCCTCATAAAAAAGTTTGGTATTCGTAGTTTCACGTACTGCTGCTCCTATCAAGATCTATCAAGAGAGGTGACATGACATACATTTTAAGGCACAAGTGTAACAACATGTCAAAAGAAGAAAGAAAAGGAACCATACGCACGAGGAGAGCCGGCAAGCCGAATGTAGAGGATGCCATTTGAGTCGGGCGTCTTCTCGGAGTCAACAAGCTCCCCTGTCCAAAGCAAGCATCTTGATGGGCCACCCGTCCCGAGGATACTACTCAAGTTGGCATAAGCATATGCAGTGCAGGAGCAGTTGCGATCGCACTCAGCAGTGCACTCTTCAAGACTTCTATTCCTCACATACACAAACTTGTTAGGCACCTTCATCCCTGGCAAGGTCAAGAATTGGTCGCCACGACATCTCAGCACCTCCTTTCTCACACATCCTCTTGAGAAGTTGACACTGAAGCCTTCCGCCGGCTCAAACCCATCGAGGCACCTGCATATCCCGGTGGACACCGTGGTGTCACAGTAACCAAACGGACCACAGGAGCCGTAATGGTGGCAGGTATCACCTGGGAGCTGGATCAAAACCAGCCATGACTGGTTAATCCAGAGCCTGAACATCACGTTGCCCGTGTAGTCCAGCTTGAGGTGTGATCCCAGAGAGTTGTTGTCCATGTTGTACGTTAAGTAGATCTTGTCCCCATCATCGACGATCTGGGACCACATGAATCCGAGCTTGCCCCGATTTCCGGACCGTTCCACAGCCCACTGCGCCAGTACAGGCTTGTCTCACGCCACATGAGGATCTGCAAACCCGTGCTGGGGTCACCACTGAGGAAGAATTTTCCGCTGGATGGGTCTTGAGAACCTTTCCAAGCAACGATGCGCAGTGCTGTGTGGGTCTTGTAGTTCGTCCATAACTTGAAACCGGGGAGGATGGTGTCGGTCGGATGATCATAACTCTGCCATATCTGTGTGAAGCTCGTTGACTGGACGATAAAGTTCCCTGTGTCGAGCAGCAGCGCCACAGCTCCGTCACCCTCCGTGGTGACATTGTTCGTCGTCGTCCAAAGGATACGGCCTATGGAATCTGACAAGACAAGGTCAGAGCTGTTGCTGAGAACCAACTTCCCGGACAAACTTCTGCTGATTGGGTTATCGCGGTTGGCCACCCACACATATGTCCGCTCCGGGATGTTATTGTACCATATTCCGACATATGGGTTTGCAGTGGAGTTGTCGAGGGAGAAGAAACCAAGAGCAAAGACGCCACCGTTGGAGACGAGCTTGTCCCCAGGTAAGAGTGGCTTGGCAGGTGTCAGGCTGTCATCGGATTTGCAGGAACAAACCGATAACAGGAGGATAAAAAGGGGGAGTGGAATCATGCTAATTTAGCTCTCCTGCACATATGCTTGTGAAGAATGGTATGAAAATGCTTTGGGTGTTTTTGCTAGGAGCTGGAACACCGATCCCACTTTTGTGCTAGTCACAGCAGCATGACCAGTTCGCCGGAAATAATTTCAGGCCGACGACAGGAGACAGCTGCTGGTCTCCGCTGGTCCATGTCTGTGTTGACTGCATCAAATACACCGAAGAACTGAGCTTTCCCTACTCGCAACCATGGATGACCGGCGTCGTCATGGGCATAAATGTGCCCTGGTAGTTAGGAAGTTTGACCTCGTGTAAGGTGCAGAAATATTCAGACTTTCTTCGACAAAGGGAATGTATCCAGATTTCAGCATTAAGGAATGCGTGGGTTGACAAGTACAAAAAAAAAAAAACGAAATGGGTTTAGCTATAGGGAACGGGTTACCGTCAGGTGGAGCTCCGACGGGGTAGTCGCGGCGACAAAGGGGACCATGGGACGAACGCCGACGGCGAGCGCGGCGGGTGGCGCGGAAGTAGCTGAAGACAGCCGCGCCCGGCCGTTTGCTACGGCGTCCTGGGACGGGAGGGTAGTGGAAAGAATACGAGGTACCGGAGAGGCATACAGCGACGGTGGCATGATTAATGGACCGGCGGCGGCGGCGGCGGGGACTGCGGCGAGCCGGGATCGTCTCCGGTTGGTGAAGGGAAATGGGCTCTACTTTCTTGTAGGCTGGAGGCCTTGCTGCTTACGTACATAACAAGCGCCCAGTGTTACTTAGGGTAGGTAATGGGCTAGGCTTTTGCTCTGGGCTATAGCGTTGTAAGGCCGTAAAGTTTCATCTAAAAAAACATTAAATAAATAAAAAGCACAAGCATGCAAAATCGCAATGCTATTTTTTAAATCTTGAGATACAAAAAAAGCAAAATCTGATAACTTTTGGTGTTTAAAAAAAATATGGATGGTTCACTATATTCAGATTATACCTTTTCATTTTTGTGTAGCTTTGAATACAAAGTATTTTAAATTACTACCTCCGATCCATATTAGTGGGCACAACTTTGTCTAGATACACATGTATCTAGTCTAAATACTTAACTAGATACATATGAATTTAGACAAAGCTATGCCCACTAATATGGATCGGAGGGAGTACTATTTTTGCATATTTGTCAGACACAACATTGAGTACATGTAGATTTTCCAAAGATTTTCTAAAATTTATAAACATATTTTTTATATTTGAAAGTAAAAGGGATAACTGGAATTAAGGAACCAGAAATCCCTATTCAAACATTCTGTTCGGCCACGTTTGCGATTCCAGGTCCACTAGTTGTAGTTTGGCCAATTCCAAATAGCAGCTGCAGTAAATCATGGACAAATGATAGTGACACTAGCAGGTTGGGGCTATATATAAATTTAATTTCAAGCAAAAAAATTCCAAATGATAGTTAGTAGCAGCAGCCAACTTGCTGGAAATGCATAGGAAAACACGTATATATTGAATCAGATCATCAGGAACTTCCACAGGCACATATGATGCATTCTGTAAACAGTACATTCTTCTGTAATCTCACTCAATTGATTGGTGCTCGGCTATTAAAAGAAATCACAAGGCCAGCCAGCTAGCGCCCTTCTATCGCCGTAAGGCTCGCGCTATTGATGGAGTATTTCTCCTTGATTTCGTGATTTATCTGTGAGAAATACATAGGCTGCTTAGGAATTGCGCGTGGCATGTCTTCACTGTCCAGCTGGACACCACTGAAGCCATGAGCGGCCTAGCACTCGAGCTGTCCTGCACACACAGGAGCCCAACATGGATGCACTTCGACACTTCATCAGGGAAATAGCTCTCCCTGATCGTCGCATCCATGAAGTCTGTTGCTTTTCCATCTGCCCACAAATTCCATGCCTGAAACGTCCCGTTCAAGTTCGCAATTTATATTTGCTAATTTATCAGAATCTGAAGCACAAGTAACACTTACACATGATACAAGGTTTTCAAAGTCCATCACAAGATGATGAGGTGAGCTGATCTTTAATCCGCTTACAATCTCCAGCAGCAAAATACCAAAGCTGTAGGTGTCGGACTTGACGGAAAAGATGCCCTCCATCGCATACTCAGGCGACATGTAACCGCTGTTTAAACCATATTTCAGAAGAAAGTATATATATATGCGCAGTTTAGTTATTTCAAGCGCATTAATAAAATTTGAAATCAAGAGCTATTCCAAGATTTACTTACTACGTCCCAACAACTCGTTTGGTACTTTCTTGTTGCTCGTTGCCCCCAAAGATCCTTGCCATTCCAAAATCTGATATTTTCGGGTTCATCTCTGCATCTAGCAGGATGTTGCTTGGTTTGAGGTCCCTATGGATTATCGACGTTCTCGAATCTTGGTGGAGATATAGAAGTCCTCTAGCTACCCCTTTGATTATGTTAAACCTTCTTGGCCAATCAAGCATATACTTCCTTGCAGTATCTGCCAAGAACAGGATGCACACGTACATGAGTGCAAAGGCATCTAGTAAGCTGTTAAGGCGAAAAAGTTTTTCTTTGTCAATCAAAGATTACTTCTAGAGTATGTGATTAGAACATACCAAAAATAAACTGGTCTAGGCTTTTATTGGGCAAGTATTCATAAATAAGCAGCTTCTCCTCCTCATGAATAAAGCAGCCAAGAAGTCTAACAAGATTCTTATGCTGCAACTTGGCTATAAGAACCACTTCATTTCTAAAATGCTCTATCCCCTGCTCAGAACCCTGACTGAGCCTTTTAACGGCAAGTTTCCCTTTTTCTAGTATTCCCTGTGTCATTTAATCATCATTGAAATATATTAACCAGGAGAAAATTATACGGATTTCAAGTGTTGTAACAAGATCAAAGTTGTAAACAACCTTATAGACTTTTCCAAAACCTCCTTTCCCAAGTATGTTTGTGTCATCGAAATTGTTTGTTGCAGTGGAGATGTCTTCGAACCTAATAGACCGGAACTCCAAATTTTGATCCCAAACTTCTTGTGAAATGCCCAGAACCTCTCTTTTCTTGTTTACACGTATCCCTACAGATATATCAGTAATGTCAACAACTCAGCACTATTACATGAGCATCGTATAACAGGAAACATGCACCCCTTGTTCTACCTCTTAGCTTGCATACGAGGATAAAATATATGCATGAGTACAATCTTTAATACCACACGGACACCGCTCTTGTTGTTTACTGCAGAACTGTATCTGTGAAGAAAAAGAGCGCTGCATCAAGATTCAAGCATAACTTGTGAGAGTATGCATTTACCCTCTACTCAATGAGTAAAATATATCGATTTACTTGCACATACAAAAGTGATACCAAAAATGCATCTCAAATATAGTTACAGACTTTGTTTCAAATTAAAAGATTTGTAGGCACCAAATGTAAATGTGTAGCTAGTGTTACAAATGTCTGAGCTGAACAAGCAGCACACTGAATGATTCTGGAAGAAATGCTAATTGATGATTTTGTTCAATAATAATGATTTATATGTCCCTGATAGAAAGTTTGGTATTCGTAGTTTCACGTACTGCTGTTCCTATCAAGATCCATCAAGAGAGGTGACACGACATACATTTTAAGGCACAAGTTTCACAAACATGTCAAAAGAACAAAAGAAGACAAGGAACCATATGCACGAGGAGAGCCGGCAAGACGAATGTAGAGATTGGCACCATTTGAGCCGGGTGCCTTCTCGGAGTCAACAAGCTCCCCTGTCCAGACCAAGCATCTTGATGGGCCACCCGTCCCGAGGATACTACTCAAGTTGGCGTAAGCATACGCACTGCAGGAGCAGTTGCGAGCACACTCAGCATACACAAACTTGTCAGGCACCTTCATCCCTGGCAAGGTCAAGAATTGGTCGCCACGGCATCTCAGCACCTCCTTTCTCACGCATCCTCTGGAGAAGTTGACACTGAAGCCTTCCGCCGGCTCAAACCCATCGAGGCACCTGCATATCCCGGTGGACACTACTGTTCTGTCGCAGTAACCAAAAGGACCACAGGAGCCGTAATTGTGGCAGCTATCACCTGGGAGCTGGATCAAAACCAGCCATGACTGGTTAATCCAGAGCCTGAGCATCACATTGCCCGTGTAGTCCAGCTTGAAGTGTGATCCCCGAGAGTTGTTGTCCATGTTGTACGTTATGTAGATCTGGTCCCCATCATCGACGATCTGGGACCACATGTATCCGAGCTTGCCCGAGACTTCCGCACCGTTCCACAGCCCACTGCGCCAGTACAGGCTTGTCTCAGGCTTGTCTCACGCCACATGAGGATCTGCAAACCCGTGCTTGGGTCACCACTGAGGAAGAATTTTCCGGTCGATGGGTCTTGAGAACCTTTCCAAGCAGCGAGGCGCACTGCTGTGTGGGTCTTGTAGTTTGACCATAACTTGAAACCAGGGAGTATGGTGTCGGTCAGGTGATCAAAGCTCTGCCATACCTGAGTGAAATTCATCGACCTCAGGATAAAGTTCCCTGTGTCGAGCAGCAATGCCACAGCTCCATCACCCCCGGTGGTGACGTTGTTCGCCGTTGTCCAAAGGATACGGCCTTTCGTATCTGACAAGACAAGGTCACAGCTGTTGGTGAGAACCAACTTCCCGGACAAACCGCCGCTGATTGGGTTGTCGCGGTTGGCCACCTAGACATATGTCCGCTCCGGGATGTTATTGTACCATATTCCTACATATGGGTTTGCAGTGGAGTTGTCCAGGGAGAAGAAACCAAGAGCAAAAAGGCCACCATTGGAGACGAGCTTGTCACTAGGTAAGAGTGGCTTTGCAGGTGTTAGGCGGTCATCGGATTTGCAGACACAAATCGACAATAGGAGGATAAAAAGGGGGAGTAGAGTCATGCTAATTTGGTTTCCTGTACCTATGCTTGTGAAGAGTGGTATGAAAATGCTCTGGATGCTCGTTCGCCAGACATGATTGACAGCATACATGTGCAATTCGCAACCATATGGACAACCGGCGTCGTCATGCACATAAATGTGCCAACTCATAATAAAGGTGCAGAAATGAGAAATATCTCCACATAGTTAGGAAGTCGGCACATGGAGGGGTTATCGGCAATTACCCCGTGATGGAATATATCCAGATTTCAGCATCATTGCCATGCCAACTCGCCGCAAGCGTGGACGAAATGAGTCTGCTAAAAGAAACGGGTTACCGTCAGGTGGGACTCCGACGGGGTAGTCGCGGCGACGAGTGGGGCCAAGGGATGAACGCCGACGGCGAGCGCGGCGTGAATACCGAGCTGGAGGCGGCGGGTGGGGCGGAACTAGCGGAAGATGGCCGCGCCCGGCCGTTTGCTACGGAACCCTGGGACGGGAGGGGAGTGGACGGAATACAAGGCGCCGGAGATGCATACAGCGACGGCGGCGGCATGATTAGTGGCCCGGCGGCGGCGTCAGCGGTACTGCGGCGAGCCGGGATCGTCTTTGGTGAAGGGAAATGGCCTCTACTTTCTTGTGGGCTGGACCGTTGGAGGCCTCGCTGCTTATAACAAGCGTCCGGGGTTACTTAGGCTAGAGGCCTTGGTAGTGGCTTTGGGCTTTACTCTGCGCAATTGCTTTGCCTAGGCCCGCAGTTCCAGTTCAAATGTAGCAAGCTTTCCTTATATTCCGCTATAAGAAAAAAAAAGGCGTTTTTCACCTAAAAAAGAAGTTCTCTTAAGAAACTAGGAAAAACCAAAAGTGATTTTTCTCACAAGAAAAATGGTTGGAAATATAGTTCAACTTTCAGTCCCATGTCATTTGCAAAAATGTAGTGGTGGTCAAATAACTCATTGCCAGCATACGACGTGCCTAAGACATCGGATGTGACACATTAGGGTAAATAAAAAAATGCATCGTGAGAGAACTGCAATAAACTTTAAAATAAAAACATACACCTCGCCAAATGAGATTAGGCCGTGGCGGTTGATTGTTGGGTGGGATGCCAATTAGTGGCTGCTCGTGATGAGGGAGCATCTTCCTCATCATTGTCGTGGATCAGAATGCAGAACTTTGGCTTGCTTGCCATCCTCAATATCGATCAAAATATTACTAGTTGCTTATACCGAATGAGATTGTCAGACAAAATTTGAAATTCAAAGTTGAGAACATCAAAAGGAAAATCAATTTTAAAAGGAAGAATTCAGCCCAACTTGGCATTCCGGTTACCGCTCGGTAACCTTAGTATTTTTGACCGGTAACCAAATTCTGGATCGATACATATGGCCCTTTTATTAGTGACACCTCCTCACGATAACAGACATCTAAAACAGCAGGGTGTCACCTTGGACATCGTTCACCCAGCTATACTTCTCCATGTACGGGTTTGCGGTGCTCTCCGGTGGATAGTCATCGATGCACTCTGCCCAGGCGCCCTTGTCAGTTGTCAGCCATGAGATGCTTCACCTCCCACACGCAGCTGTTGCACTTGAACCCCGACCCGAACGTCAGCATGAGCACCCTGTCTCCTCTCTTCAGCCTCCCTTTGGCCTCCATGTACGACAGCACGTACCAGAGGCTGCTCGTCGACGTGTTGCCCCACCGGTGCAGAGTCATGAGCGCAGGCTCCACGTCGTAGGCATTGAGACCGAGGCTCCCCTTCACTCCCTCGATGACCGCCGTGCCGCCGGGGTGGATGCAGAAGTGCTCCACGCCGCCTCCACCCCGGTCTTGAAGTTGATCTTGGATGCAGGGCCGTGCGTTCTTCCATAGGTTCTGGGCAGCGAACCGCGTGAGCTCGGACATGGGAAGGATGAACGGGGCGAGGCGACGCAGGTTCAGGGTCAATGCCCGGGCGGCGGCCTTGGGCAAGTCCTTGCTGAGGCTGATCCCGACGCGCCCGCTTCCGTCGTCGCGCTTCATCGCGCACGCGTGCGCCTCATCGTCGGCGGCGATGTTCACGCGCACGAGGTGGCGGAGCGTCATCTTTGCACGCCTGCCGAGGGACGGGTCGTTGGTGAGCAGCGCCGCGGCGCCTCCGCAGCGGAACAGGCAGGTGCCCAGCATCATGGACCTGTCGGTGCCAGAGTACCAGTGCGGGGCGATGGACTCGGTCGAGACCACGAGCGCCACGGACGCCAGCCGCGTCCGCAGCGCGTTACGGGCGAGGTCCAGCGAGACCAGGCCGGCGCTGCACCCCATGCCGGAGAGGTTGTACGCGGCCACGTCCTCTCGCATGCCGAAGCGGCGCACAATCCTGGATGCGAGCGACGGCGCGGGGGAGAACATGCACACGTTGACGACGAGCACGTCGACGTTGTTGGGATTTGCCCACAGGATCGATCACATGAAACTAGACGAACTCACGCACACGAAAAAACTATAGCCAAGGGTGCGTGTCGCGCCCGTTCTTTTTGTCTTTATTTCTCTCTATATCTCACGGTACAACTTTTTGGTACAAGACTCACGGACCTGGCTGTGCATATATATATGCAGCAGCAACCGACCCAAACCACCTAGACCTACTAGGACTAGAACTCGTACATGACCAAGCCGTATCAAACTAGGAAACTATCCTTCCTAACTAGACACGTACATGACCACGTACTACTATTACCTAAACAGAACATGCAAACCGACCATGGCATGCAAGCCAAACGCACTTGGAAACTAGACAATTTCCAAAAAATACTAACTAGGCAAGATTATTGCTAACAATCTCTCCCTAATCTTGACTCTTCGTCTTCCATGCTTCTCTGATCTTCACACTTGCAGATCTTCGTCTTGTCCAGGCCTCGCACCACGACAAGTCTTATTGGCTCTCCCCAATTTTGACTTGGCGAATTTTACAGACCAATCCAAACATGATCCGGACTACCCAGCCACGCTAGAACCTTGTGGAACACACCACCCGTGGATCGTACCATCCACCTAGCGCGATACATGCCGACTACCTCGTGGACTACACCATCCACTTCTAGCCTCATGTAGAGCCATGGCCTCATTGAAGAGACTCACCTTCTCTGGTTTACCGCCCCCTCATACTTGAACTTGATCCTCTCGGCGAGACACTTAGACGTCCACGCTTCCACCGCAACGGATCCTCACAGAGACGAGCACTTGGACACACCGACGACTCACACACACGATGACGACCACACATGCAAACATGCACACACTTCGACTCATGTAACACCCCGGTTGACGATCTTGACGAGACTCCCGGCACCGCACCTCGGCACACCACTCGCATCAACGATCATCCACCTCCACCGGCTTTCCGACGACATCTCCTTGCCGCCTCCTTCGGTCGCTCCACCAAACGATGACCGCCCGCCCCGAGGCGCTAGTACGGGTCGCCTCCCCGGGGCAAGCGTGGCTTCAAATATTCGAACTCGCTCTGATACCAATTGTTGGGATTTGCCCACAGGATCGATCACATGGAACTAGACGAACTCACGCACACGAAAAAATTATAGCCAAGGGTGCGTGTCGCGCCCGTTCTTTTTGTCTTTATTTCTCTCTATATCTCACGGTACAACTTGATACAATCTGGTACAAGACTCACGGACCTGGTTGTGCATATATATATGCAGCAGCAACCGACCCAAACCACCTAGACCTATTAGGACTAGAACTCGTACATGACCAAGCCGTATCAAACTAGGAAACTATCCTTCCTAACTAGACACGTACATGACCACGTACTACTATTACCTAAACAGAACATGCAAACCGACCATGGCATGCAAGCCAAACGCACTTGGAAACTAGACAATTTCCAAAAAATACTAACTAGGCAAGATTATTGCTAACAGACGTCGCGGGGCCCAACGCCGGTCTTGTGGAAAAGCTTGGTGATGGCATCGTCGAAGAAGGCGCCCATCTCGTCGAGCGCGTCCTGGTGGGTGGGCGCCTCCTCACGGCCCTCGAGGATGTTGCGCGGGCAGTAGCTCTCCTCGCCGATGCCGGAGCGGACGACGATGCGGAGGAGGAAGCGGTACTCGGGGAGGCCGAGGCGCTGGTTACGCATCGTCAGGCTGCCGGCCATCTCCGTGCTCACCTTGCGGTCGTCGCACGGCTTGTGGCAGACGTAGTCCAGGAGGTAGCACTGCGACTGCCGACGGCGGGCGACGGCTGCGCGCACCAGGGAAGCCGCCGCGCTCGCAAGGAGGAGCACCGTGAGCAGAAGAAGCAGATCCATATCGTAATGTGTGTGAGTTTAGAGCTTTGAGTTCCATCGAGAGCGTTATATTATATGTAGCCGGCCGTAAGCTTGGTATCCAGTCAGTAGGATCTCTTACAGTTTGCATGCATTAAATAAAGAAGTGGAGAAGTACTAAAAAGCGACATGGTACCTTGTCGGGACGATCAGTTAAACCTACACGAAGTGACTTGATCAGTGTAGCACGACACAGCCCAAACCAGATCGATGTGCCAGTACTTGATCTTTACAACTAGGCGACGGATCGCCCTTAATGTGACTTGTGCCATTTCATACCACTTAGTCTAATACTCTTATCTCAATAACTCGGGCCATCGGGTAAAACTCCTAGCAACTTCCACTGAGTAAGCAATTTCTCACTTAACCACACATCTGAAGCTTTTAGCTGTTGAAGAAAGGTGACTCGATCATACTTTAGGTCGCAACAGACAAGCTAATTCTAATACGAGCTCTATTACAATGTACTCCATCCGTCACAATGGATGTCGCGACGTCGTTTCTTCGTGTTTTAACTTTGATCACTAACGGTGTGTTTGGTTTGGTAGATACGATAAGGTTGTGAGGGCACTCCCAACAAATAACTTTGCTAGTTGAATGAAAGGTAGTGCATGATAGCTATATCTTTCTGTTTGGCAGGTGGTGAGAATATCTCTATATATAAAGTGAGTCTTTTTTACGCAAAAGACAGTAATGAAGGTCCTACTGCGTCATTTTTCCTTTATAAAGATGGATATACAAGTGAAAGCGAGTGGGTTGGGATGGATTACATTAGCTCTCATAACGTATCTGGCCATTGTGACAAACCCTTCTTCAAGCTGGTTTTGCTATGCATAACCAAAGCAAAATAGACTAGAGAAATTCATGCATACTAAAGGATCTATCTCCAACAGTCAAACATAGCTTCGTTTCTATGGTCCCAGATGCTCTAGCAAGCTACCATCAAACTTTCCTTGAAGCAAATGAGTTCATATATGTTTCTCCCATCAATGAGCATATCTAATAGTTGAAAAATCTGAATCTCATTCCATATTCAGGTTCCACCAAAAGCACTGGCTGAAATCATTGAAGAAGGGATGAATAAGAATCTTCTAAAGTGTTGTCCTGACAAAGAACACAGCTAGTAGTTTCCACAGCAAAAAAATGTGGTTAGTAAATCTCTGGTATTTAATCTATCTTAAAGAAGCAACAAGAAAAGGAACTTGTGCTTTGGAAGAGATAGGCAGGTGCTGTTGGAATTTTGGCCTAAATGGCCCTGCCCAATTTTTATTTCCATAATTCCTGAAAATCCCAAAGGTCCATGTGTTGCATACAAGAGTCTAATATCCTTATTTCGGGCATTGCAGCCACTAAAGATTACAGCACGAACATATAGAGCAAGAAAATCATTGTTAAAAACAGAGTATTCGCGAACTAGTTATCAATTCATAGCGGAAAAACAGAGTATTCACGAATTAGTTATCAATTCACAGCCTTTCCCGTACAGCACAGCAACCTACTACAAGTTCACGTTCCACAAATAGTAGATCATAAAGCGTATGTTTGCCTATGTGAAACTTGCATATATACTCAAATTAGACCTTCAACACTAACGACCCTCTAATGTTGTGATGCTCATTGCATTGGCAGAATTTTCCATGTTCCCCCTTGGTTCTCGAGTTTCCCAATTCTGCAGCGCAAAATATGCAGGCTGCTTTGGTGCAGGGAGGAATGCACTTTCATTCTCTAACATAAAAATGACTGATGACATAAGCGGCCTATCATCCGGATTATCTTGAACACACAAGAGACCAACATGAATACAGCGTGTAACACGAAGTGGACAGTTGTCAATAAGCGAAGAGTTCACTAGCTCTGATGTGTTTCCATCTTGCCACAATCTCCATGCCTGAATCAATAAGATCAACTTATGATCAAGTTACTGCGTTTTGTTTTAGCTATCGAAATTTTGTGCATTTCTCCATACTTACATAAGTTGTAAGGCTGGCAAAGTTCATAATAAGTTGAGGCGAGCTGATCTTCAAGCCGCTTACGATCTCCAAGATAAGAACACCGAAGCTATAGGTGTCCGATTTAACAGAGAAGGCACCTCCCATCACATATTCAGGTGACATGTAACCACTATTAAAAATAATTCAACAAAAAAAATGCATAATTTGAGTTAAACAAAATAACAGAAACTAGAAGCTTGCTAGGTAGCTGTTGCATTTAATTACTTACTATGTCCCAACAACTCGGGTAGTGTTTGCTTGCCATTGATTTCTACCGAAGATCCTTGCCATACCGAAATCGGATATTTTCGGAGTCATTTCTGAATCCAGCAAGATGTTGCTTGCTTTCAGATCTCTGTGAATTATAGTTAATCTTGAATCTTGGTGGAGGTAAAGAAGCCCCCTCGCCACTCCTTTAATTATACTGAAGCGTGTGGGCCAATCTAGCAACTGTTGTTTTGTAGAATCTCCAAAGATGAATAGTAAATGGAGTATATAGTTAAGCATCAGTGATATCCTTTTGTTTAATAAGAAACTTGTAATACACTAGTAATATTCATCAAAAGCACGAGCATACCAAAAATGAAGCCGTCCAAGCTTTTGTTTCGTAAGTATTCATATATAAGCAACCTCTCATCTCCATGAATGCAGTAACCAAGAAGTCGAACTAGGTTCCTATGCTGCAATTTAGCAATTAGAACTATTTCATTTTTAAACTCCTTTATTCCCTGCTCGGAGTCCTTACTAAGCCTTTTGATAGCAACTTCATTGACACCATCCAGCATTCCCTACATGAAACATCCTGAATTTGAAACAACGATAGAAATTGTTTTTTACGAACATAATTATTCTTAGAAAAATAGTATGTGATAGAAACTCTGGACATAAATAATTTTGTTACCTTGTAAACTTTGCCAAAACCTCCCCTACCAATTTTTTCGAGTCGGAGAAATTATGTGTTGCTGCGGCAATATCTTCGAAGCTAATAAATGGTAACTCTATATTTTCGTCTTCAGTTCCGCTCGATGAACTAAGGGACCTTGTTATCACCGTCTTCTCGATTTCGTTCTTTTGCTTTCTGCCTGCTAATTAATAATAATTTGTTATTAACACTTAGACAATGAAGTTGAATTTTAATAAAAGGGGCACTTGTTTATTATACCTCTGTATTTGCATATCCCGAGAAGGGCTATGGATGTGAGTATCAATAGGCATGCTATGGTCGGGAGTGCAATCTTCACCAATTTGCTATTCTTTTGAACTGCAAAATATGTCCTGTACAATTTAGTGTGTCCCAATGTTTTAAGAAAAATAATTTACTGCATCAAGCATTACTCATAAGAGCATGAAATTACTTGCACAGTGCACACAAAGCATAAATGACCAGTGGACCAAAGAACCGTGTTAGCAGGTAAATTAAAGTTTATATTGTAATATGCTCGTAATAAACAGTAACAAGTTAACTGATTCTTTATATACCAACAAAGTTGGCTGCAAAGAAGTATTGACAATTATGATTACACTGCTGAGTTAATTTAGCGATTCGCCGGCTTAAATGTCTGTTGAGCCAACTTTTTAAGTGTGAAATTTCCTTAAATAAAGTCACATGACACATTTAGCACAGTATATATCTATATAAGGTTATAATGGACTAATGGAGTGGTGCATACCAGGAGAGTTGCAAGCCGCAGGTATAAGTTCTCGCCATAGTCGCTGTACCTCCCGTGTCGACGAGCTCCCTTGTCCAAACCAAGCACCTTGACTGGTCAGCTATAGCACCGTTACTGCTCAAGTTAGTGTAAGCGTAGGCCGTACATGAGCAATTGGTGGTACACTCGGTTGTGCACTCTTCGAAGCTTCTGTTCAGAACATGTAAAGATTTGTCCGGAACCTTCATCCTAGACAAGGTCACAAAATGACTTTGCTTACCACATTCCAACGCTCGGTTCTTCTACATCCACTTGAAAAGTTAAGACTAATGGGCTCAAACCCATCGAGACAACGGCATGTCGCGAGAGCACTCCCCATGTCACAATAGCCGAACGGGCCACATGAAGCGTAGACGTCGCAACTACTAATGGGGTTCTGGGTTACGGTTGTCCATGATGAGCGGTTGTTCCAGCTAAGAATCCTCAACACGCCAGTGTAGTCAAGCGTATGACGTGCATACGGTGAGCCAGAAGACACGGAAAATTCATAGTAGAATCCCTCCCTGTGCTGACGACCGCTTCATAGATGATTGTGTTCTGGTATATGCCACCAGACACCGACTCGCCACTGAACGGATTGAGGCGGGTGTAGCGCATAGGCCCATGCCAAATGATTAACTGACGGTACGAGCTGGTGTCAGGTCTCACCGAAAAGTCTCCAGCAGATGGGTCAACGGGGCTCTTCCAAGCAAAGAGGCCCCCAAAGACACGGTCCTTCTCAATCAGGAAGATCTTCGTACCTGGGAGGATGGTGTCTGTTGGGTGTTGAAAACTCTCCCATATGATTGTACCGTTTGGAAAGTGGAGGACCAAGTTCCCCGAGTCAAGCAACACCGCAGCAACTCCCATCCCAGTGATGTTGTTCTTTGTTTTCCAGGGAATATGACCTTGGGAGTCAGACAACACCAGGTCAGAATTGTTGTTGATGGCAAGCATCGGGGATGAAGTGGCAGCGACTGGGCTGTCGCGGTTGGCCGTCCATACGACGGTGCGGCCGGGGATGTTGTGGTACCATATGCCAAGGTATAAGCTCTCGTTGGAGCTGTTCGGGGAGAAGAATCCGAGCGCAAAGTCCCCGGCCTTGGAGACGAGCATGTCGCCGAAGGAGAGTGGCTTTGCCTGTGTGAGCTGGTCATCGGATCTGCAGAATGAGCTCAAGAACAGGAGGATGAAAATGAGGATGCAAGACTTGCCTTGTAAGGCCACCTTCTTCTTCATCTTCAGAACAATTCCTCTGCAGGGAGTGAATGTAAAGTCAGAAGTTGGACATCAAAAAATGGAAGAGTAATACAGTAAGTAATAACAGTGGGTAGTGGGTACAGACACCATTGGCCAAGAGTAATAAGTAATAACAGGGGACAGAAATTGGGCATCAATAATTGAAGAGTGGATAGAGACAGCATGGACTTAGTCAGTTAGACCATAAGCATGATTAGCAAAATAAACTGGAGGAGGACTGACCCCAGACTTCCAGAGCCTCCAACGTCGCGGCACGCGGAAAGAAAAATACGTTGCTACGCATTCAGATTGGGGAAACCTCACGACGTGGCAGCGAATGTCCCGCCGCCTCGTCCATGCATAGAAGAGCTCCAGCCGCCGCCGCCGAGCACGGCAGTGGCCACCGCAACAATCGCCCACTGCTGCTTCCGCAGGCGACGCCGACGCGTTCCCCTCGGTGCTGGACCTGGACGCCATGGCCGATTGGAATCGGAGCTCCTCCATTCGAGCCCAGATTGCTCGATGCGATTGAGGACCTGCACTCTACACGGATTTGGAACAAAGTCGCGACATTAGTTATTTTTCAGAACAAGTCGAGACATTAGATGGTCAATGGCGATCAATATGGGCCCTCCCCCTTCGACCACTGTGGGCTTTTAACACAGAGAAGTGATGGGCCCTCCCCCTTCCACCACTGTGGACTGACGCGCATTTGGATTTACTAGTAGACGTGCACGTGCAATGCACGTCTCTCCACGCACGACTAATCGACTAATCATTTTGCTCCTATTTTACTCTTGATCATGCCTATAGTGAGCTGAATGACATCCAACAACACATGAAATATCAAATTAGTCGTTTCCTTAAGATAAATTTCTGAAAATTATCTAGTATGTAAAGCCGCCACACTAATTACAGGGTTTGCTTTCCCTCTACCCCTAAACGTATATTTCAGAACCGGCACAATAGTCCTCCACCATGGAACTACACTTGATGACTAAAAATGTGTATACCAATAAGGATCATTCCTCTGCATGAAATGAGCCTTTTTTCCATTGCATAACACCAAGCCGCCAAATATGAAACAACTTTCTCTTGTTCAGCAAGATTCACCTTCCTAAAGCCCTAGTCTGGAATCGAAATAATGGTATCGATTCTTCTCTCCTGTAATTATGGGGATTATCTTCTACAGACCATGTTTTTTTTTCAGTTAACTCACTCACAATTCACAACAAAATATTATTATTATTTATAACTTCATTTGAGAGCACACACTGGGACATTCTACAAAGTATCAATCAAGTTAACCGGTTTGGCCAAGCTGAAATTTGCACCTTTAAAAGTTAATCTTGGCATATTGTTTGAAAGTATATATATATAACTGAACCTATATTTAGATTGAGGACAGTACAAGCAAAAACTGAAAGACATTGTTTTGGCAAACTCCCTTCAGTGAATTAACCAAATGTAATATTAAGGATATTATACTGGTGAAGGGCTAGAATATATTTTGGAAAAGAATCTTGTGTGGTAAAGGCAACACTAAATCAGTGGTGTAAGAATCTGGCGTGGTAAAGATTAGTTTGGGTTTCTGATAGTCTTGTACGTACTGATACTTCTAGTTATCATGCAAGTTACAGTTGATTGCGCTGATATACAGGAAAGCAGACAGCCAGATTGAACAAAAAGTTTGTTTAAAACAGTAGCAAAAGAGTTGTCGTTGATGCATTCAGTACTCACAAAGCAATAATTGGTTGTTCTGATACCTCCGCTACTTCTAGCTACATGAAACTGGCCAAATTATTTCCCATTACAAAAAGCTTGGCGGCTGAAAACCTCTAGCCTTTTGACTTCATCAACATTGCATGAAAATTTTCGATCCTGAGAATGCCAATAAGAGAAGAGTACCATAAAAACAAACACCGTAGCTCACTTCGCTTGGGAGTACATGATGATCCTTCAGAATGAAGAAGCAAACCGAATAGAACACGACACGGCTAACTTACCAAGTTGCGGCCTCGTACGAAACACATAATAATCATCTCCACTTTCATTGCGATCTCTGGTTCTTTCAATCTGCACGTTCGAAACCCACTGGCATTCAAACTTGAACATGGTAGAGCCTTGATCTAATCATCAACCATGTAGCCTGTTGAAAACTTACTTTTGAAGCTGCAGTGTCAGATGACATTACGGATAAAAGAGAGGTCGCTGATATGGAGTGAGAAATGCATGAAAGCAAGAAACAAAGAAGACATCAAAGCTAAATTCTACATCTCCATCGGGTATTGCGTTCAACTTTCATATTTTGAAATTCTTATAAATAAAAAATAAGATGTCAACTAACTGAACTTGTTTTCATATGTTAACAAAAATGTACAGACTTTGATTAGGACCGATACCACCAATAAGTATGTGCTCCTTGCTCCTGCAGATAAAAAACGAAACTGAACCTTTTTTTTTCTGAAATGGGGAACTTAGCGCGGGCCTCTGCAAAACTGAACTGATGTGTTCTTCAGATTCAAAAGGATGGAGAACTGGCATGTTGCAAAAATTGCAGAAAAGGAAAAGGAACAAGAATACAAGAAAGCACATACGTCTGAATTCTAAAAGGACACCTGCTGTCTGTAGTTGTTATCAACGTCAGTTACAGTCTGCACTCAAAACAATCTCTACAATAGAATGTCTTCTCGGCTATCTGTAGCACTCGCCACCTGAGAAATAACCCATTCAATCCACCAAATATTTTTTTCTCGTGGTCCCATGTATCCTACTAATCGAACATAGCAATCACCTGATGCTCGATCTTGGGCCGAACAATGCAGAATATTCAGGTGCAATTTATAAGCGGACGAAGCACATGAGTTGGGTTCTGGTATCATAGCTAATTGAGTTAATCCCCTTCCTCCCAACTCCCAACAAAAATGAGTGGAGTCTCAGATCCATCTTCCAGAATGAAAAATTACTTAAATACATGGACAATCTCTTATTGGGAATTTGCAAAATACAAATTATAGAAACATCGCCGCTGAGAACTCAGTCATTCTGGGTCAGCGGAGAGCGGTTGCGGTTTGCGTGCTCACCGGAGGCTACCTGTGTAGATCCTTGTGTCAGTGGACGGCAGCGGCGGATGGATCCCTGTCGTTGTCCTCTTAATCCCGAAAAATAATACAAAGAAGACAAACACAGCCGGATGAGGTCGTAGAGAGGAACTCATCTGCGTTAGCCAGATCATTGTGTCGTGGAGAAAGAATGCTTTTCTCGGGGGAGCTGCAGGCGGATGGGGAGAGTGGGCGAGGCGGTGCAGTGGAGGAGTCGCGGCCGGATCCACGCCTACAACGCACGGTCGAGATAGCCGTTCACCAGGAGGACGCGGCGCGACTGGGAAGGGGTGCCGTCGGGAGGAGAGCGACGGTGCGGGCGGGGATTGGGATAGGGAAGAAGAGAATAGAGCAGCCCAGCGGCATTATTGAAGTCGGTGATGTGGGATTTTCCAGAATTCGGCCTGGGCGTGAACGGGGCGACGCGCGGATGCTCCCGCCTCAACCATGGTTCCTTCGAGGTGGATCAGGGCGGCGGGGCAGGAAAACCACGACACCCTACCTCGCCGGAGTAGGAGCATGGGCGAGGAGCTCCGTCGGTTGACCGAAACGAAATCTTTATATTTTTAGCGGTGGCAATGGTTGTAATTAACACAAAACTGAAAAGGTGTGTTGAGTTGTCAAACATTGGAGCGATCTGGCCCGTTGATCGAATATTGAACGGATGTGATTTAATGTATCAACAACATGTTTGCTCTTTTAATAGTAGTATAGATTTACTAACCTTAATTGAGGCCGAATGGCATTTTGAGTCTCACTGTACAATTCTTGTTTCATGAATTGAATGGCGTGTGCGTGTGATAGTTACATGAATTAATGGTTAAGTTACCGTATTTTGAAAACATACAATTTTTTAGGGAATCTCTTTAGATTGATTAAAGTAATGACACCTCCAAAATTCCTATGAATTTCATTCCTACATCTAATTCCATAGAAATTTCATCCACTTTAACCTCTTTTTTACACTCATTCGCGTCATTCGCGTAGGATCGAGGCACATTTCCTATGTTTTTCCTGTGTATCAGCCAAATGACAATTCCTCTAGTTTTACTCTATTTTATGATCCTTTGTTTTATACCTGCAATCTTATCAAATTATTATGTTTTTTCAATTCCTAGGTTTTCTAATCCTGTGATCCAAAGAAGCCCTTACGCACACTTTTAGGTGTCCACCATACTCTGTCTCTGTCCTTCACCCAATTCCCTTGGAATATTGCGTCGCGTTAGTTGAGCTTACGAGTATAAGAAATTATCTTCTTTCGAGGATAAGAAATTTAGAAGTTTGGATAGTACTACGACCAAAGTGGATTTAGTTGGCAAGTGTGTTTTATCCGGCACTCAGTAAAGTTGTCAGCTTAAATTGAGTGACCGTGATCATATAGCCGGCTGTGAGGGCGAGGAGGAGCACCGTGAGCAAGAGAAGCAGATCCATTGTACTCTGTGTCACTAATTTAGAGCTTAATTTGAGTTCCATAGAGACCGTGATCATATAGCTGGCCGGAAGCTGGGTAGCCAGCCTATTGGATCTCCTTGCAGTTTGCATGCATTAAGTAAAAAAGTGGAGAAGTACTAAAAAGCGACATGGTACTTGGTCGGGATCAGTTAATACAAACCTACACGAAGTGCCTTGATCAGTCTAGCACGACACAGCCCAGACCAGATCGATATGCCAGTACTTGATCTTTACAACTAGGCGACGGATCGCCCTTAATGTGACTGGTCCCATTTCATACCACTTAAATCTAATACTCTTATTTCAAAGATTTTTTGTAACTCGGGCCATCGGGTAAAACTAGTACCAACTTCCACTGAGTAAGCAATTTCTCACTTAACCACACATCCAGGGCCGGCTCTGGCCCAGGGCAAGAGGGGCGACGGCCCGGGGCCCCACCAAATTTGGGGCCCATAACTGGGACGTATATACTAGTGGCGTGCATTACCAGATACATGCCACTAGTAGTTTTGTATAAACTGCCTGAATTATTACTGGTGGCGTACAGAACGGGGCGCACGCCAGCGGTAAGACATAAACAACATAGAAAAAAATGGATAGAGCCCCATTGATTAGGGGGGCATTTATAGAGTTCGCCCCGGGGCCCCTAAAATGTTAGAGCCGGCCCTGCACACATCTCAAGATTTTACCTGTTGAGAAAGGTGACTCGTACTTTAAATCGCAACGGACAAGCTAATTCTAATACGAGCTTCATCACAATGTACTTCATCCGTCACAAGGATGTGGTGACGTCGTTTTTCGTTTTTTAATTTTGATCACTGGCGGTGTGTTTGGTTTGGTAGATACGATAAAGTTGTGATAGAGCTCGAATTAGAATTATCTAGTGGTAGCAAACCAACCCGTGGTTGGATGGCTAGCAGGGTGGTTGTACCCTCAGCCCACCAGAGTTCAAACCCCAGGTTTGACGTCTGTGTGTTGCATTTAGGCGGAATATTCTTCTTTCAGTGGGAGGCGACGTTCCCGTCGACAGCGACGCGTCCGTGGTGTGTGCGTTCATAGGGTGAGTATGCGCGCGTGTTGTGAGCGTCTGCGTTTGTACTGTGTTTCTCAAAAAAAAAATTATCTAGTGGTAGTATATTTTCTATTTTCTGTTTTGTTGAGTTGAACGAAAGGTAGTACATGATAGCTATATATCTTTCGGTTTAGCAGGTGGTGAGAATATCTCTATATAGTGAGTGTTTTACACAAAAGACAGTAATGAAGGTCCATACTTATAAAAATGGATATGCAAGTGAAAGCGAGTGGGGTGGGATGGATTACATTAGCTCATAACGTATCTGCCCATTGTGACAAACCCTTCTTCAAGCTGGTTTTGCTATGCATAACCAAAGCAAAATAAGATAACAGCATGGGCATATAGAGCAAGAAAATCATAGTTAAAACACAGAGTATTCACGAATTAGTTATTAATTCATAGCGGAAAACAGAGTATCCATGAATTAGTTATCAATTCACAGACTTCCGCGTACAACACAACAACCTACTACAAGTTCACATTCCACAAATACTAGATCATAAAGCATATGTCTGCCTATGAGAAACTTGCATATATACTATATTTAGACCTTCAACATCTAACGGCCCTCTAATGTTGTGATGCTCACTGCATTGGAAGAATTTTCCATGTTCCCCCTTGGTTCTCGAGTTTCCCGATCCTCCAGAGCAAAATATGCAGGCTGCTTTGGTGCAGGGAGGAATGCACTTTCATTCTCTAACATAAAAATGACTGTTGACATAAGCGGCCTATCATCCGGATTATCTTGAACACACAAGAGACCAACATGAATACAGCGTGTAACACGAAGTGGACAGTTGTCAATAAGCGAAGAGTTCACTAGCTCTGATGTGTTTCCATCTTGCCACAATCTCCATGCCTGAATCAATAAGAACAACTTATGATCAAGTTACTGTGTTTTGTTTTAGCTATCAAAATTTTGTGCATTTCTCCATACTTACATAAGTTGTAAGGCTGGCAAAGTTCATAATAAGTTGAGGCGAGCTGATCTTCAAGCCGCTTACGATCTCCAAGATAAGAACACCAAAGCTATAGGTGTCCGATTTAACAGAGAAGGCACCTCCCATCACATATTCAGGTGACATGTAACCACTATTAAAAATAATTCAAGAACAAGAAATTCATAATTTGAGTTAAAAATAGAAATTAGAAGCTTGCTAATAGCTGTTGCATTTAATTACTTACTATGTCCCAACAACTCGGGTAGTGTTTGCTTGCCATTGATTTCCACCGAAGGTCTTTGCCATACCAAAATCTGATATTTTCGGAGTCATTTCTAAATCCAGCAAGATGTTGCTTGCTTTGAGATCTCTGTGAATTATAGTTAATCTTGAATCTTGGTGTAGGTAAAGAAGCCCTCTCGCCACCCCTTTAATTATATTGAAGCGCGTGTGCCAATCTAGCAAATATTGTTTTGTAGCATCTCCAAAGATGAATAGTAAATGGAGTATATTATTAATCATAAGTGATATCCTTTTGTTTAATAAGAAACTTGCAATACACTAGTAATATTCATCAAAAGCGCGAGCATACCAAAAATGAAGCCGTCCAAGCTTTTGTATGGTAAGTATTCATAGATAAGCAACCTCTCATCTCCATGAATGCAGTAACCAAGAAGTCGAACTAGGTTCCTATGCTGCAATTTAGCAATTAGAAATATTTCATTCGTAAACTCCTTTATTCCCTGCTCGGAATCCTTACTAAGCCTTTTGATAGCAACTTCATTGACACCATCCACAATTCCCTACATGAAACATCCTAAATTGTGAAACAACGATAAAAATTGTTTTGCACAAACATAATTATCCTTAAAAAAATAGTATGTGATACAGAAACTTTGGACATAAACTTTTAGTTACCTTGTAAACTTTGCCAAAACCTCCCCTACCGATTTGTTTCGAGTCGGAGAAATTATGTGTTGCTGCGGCAATATCTTTGAAGCTAATAAATGGTAACTCTATATTTTCGTCTTCAGTTCCGCTCGAAGAACTAAGGGACCCAGGCATCACCGTCTTCTTGATTTTGTTCTTTTGCTTTCTGCCTGCTAATTAATAATAATTTGTTATTAACACTTAGACAATGAAGTTGAATTTTAATAAAAGGGGCACTTGTTTATTATACCTCTGTATTTGCATATCCCGAGAAGGGCTATAGATGTGAGTATCAATAGGCATGCTATGGTCGAGAGTGCAATCTTCACCAATTTCTATTCTTTTGAACTGCAAAATATGTCCTGTAACAATTTAGCGTGTCCCAATGTTTTAATAAAAATAGTTTACTACATCAAGCATTACTCATAAGAGCATGAAATTACTTGCAAACAATAGCATAAATGACCAGTGGACCAAAGAACCGTGTTAGCAGGTAAATTGAAGTTTAATATTGTAATATGCTCGTAATAAACGTTACAAGTTGACTGATTCTTTATATACCAACAAAGTTGGCTGCAAAGAAGTATTGACAATTATGATTATACTGCTGAGTTAATTTAGCGGATTCGCTGGCTTAAATGTCTGTTGAGCCAACTTTTTAAGTGCGAAATTTCCTTAGATAAAGTCACATGACACATTTAGCACGGTAATATCATAAGGTTACAATGGACTAATGGAGTGGTGCATACCAGGAGAGTTTGCAAGCCGCAGGTATAAGTTCTCGCCATAGTTGCTGTACCTCCCTGTGTCGACGAGCTCCCTTGTCCAAACCAAGCACCTTGACTGGTCAGCTATAGCACCGTTACTGCTCAAGTTAGTGTAAGCGTAGGCCGTACATGAGCAATTGATGGTGCATTCGGTTGTGCACTCTTCGAAGCTTCTGTTCAGAACATGTAAAGATTTGTCCGGAACCTTCATCCTAGACAAGGTCACAAAATGACTTTGCTTACCGCATTCCAACGCCTCGGTTCTTCTACATCCACTTGAAAAGTTAAGACTAATGGGCTCAAACCCATCGAGACAACGGCATGTCGCGACAGTGCTCGCCATGTCACAATAGCCGAATGGGCCACATGAAGCATAGAGGTCGCAACTACTAATAAGGTTCTCGTCGACGGTTGTCCACGATGAGCGGTTGTTCCAGCTAAAAGTTCTCAGCACGCCCATATAGTCGAGCATAAGACGTGCATACGGTGAGCCAGGAGACACGGGCATTTCATAATAGAACCCATCCACTGTGCTGACAAGCGCTTCATGGATGCTTGTGTTCTGGTATATGCCACCAGCCACCAACTGACCACCGAACATAATGATGCGGGTGTAGGGCATAGACCCATGCCAAATGACTAACTGAATGTTCGAGCTGGTGTCAAGGCTCAAAGAAAAATCTCCAGCGGATGGGTCAATGGGGCTCTTCTAAGCAATAAGGCGCCCAACGACACGTGCCTTCTCACTCAGGAAGATCCTCATACCTGGGAGGATGGTGTCTGTTGGGTGTTGAAAACTCTGCCATATGATTGTACCGTTTGGAAACTGGAGGACCAAGTTCCCCGAGTCGAGCAGCACTGCAGCAACTCCCATCCCAGTGATGTTGTTCCTTGTTTGCCATGGAGTAGGACCTCGGGAGTGAGACAACACCAAGTCAGAATTGTTGTTGATGGCAAGCATCGGGGATGAAGTGGCGGCGATTGGGCTGTCACGGTTGGCCGTCCACACGATGGTGCGGCCGGGGATGTTGTGGTACCATATGCCAAGGTATAAGCTCGCGTTGGAGCTGTTCGGGGAGAAGAAGCCGAGGGCAAAGTGCCCACCGCTGGAGACGAGCTTGTCGCTGGAAAGGAGTGGCTTTTCATGTGTAAGAGTATCATCAGATTTGCAGGATGAACTCCATAACAGAAGGAGTAAAATGGGAACGCAAGAGGGCACACCCATTATGGCTCTTCTTGGATCTGCACGCAGCTATAGAGGCTAATTAACTGAGGTATGTGGTTGGTTGGGGGTCTTCTTTCTCGTCCTACCAATCTAAACTTTGACTGTCATCGCACATGAAGATCAATGGAAAATGGAAGAGTATATAGAATTGGCAAAGTCTTGAAGAAATGAGACTTGTTTTGCGGATTTTGAAGGGATGCGACTAGTAATCAATACATACTAGCGAAGATGCATTGCCACACGACTAGCAGCCTAGCCGACCGAGAGCAGACTCAAAGTCTTCAAATGTGCAGTAAACTCGTGTGGTTCTCACGACTTGGCGAGTCCCGTCACAGCCAGTGTCACTGAAGCGAAAGATTCACATTCCACATAGGAGTACTACAGATCATAAAAATACTGTATGTGCGGTCTACTTCAGTACTTCATCTTACTGTATGAGCGAATGTAAAGTCAAAGTTAGGCATTTCAATAATGGACGAGTAATAATAATGGTACAGACAGCATGGATAAAGACAAGATGATTAGCCAAATTGGACGGGGAAGGGCTGCTACGCATTCAGAACTGAGAGTGCGACAGGGGAAACTTCACCGTATGAACTGAGAGGGCTGCTCGCCGTACGGACGCGCCGCTTGTCGCGGCATGGTAGTTGACTGGTTGGAGTCTCACGACGTGGCAGCGGACGTCCCGCCGCCTCTTCCACTCATAGAATGCCTGCTGCCGCCGCCGCCCCCCACCGCGCCAGTAGCAACCGCGAGAAGCACCTACCGCCGCTGCCGCAGGCGACGCCGACGCCTTCGCCTCGGTGCCGGACCTGGACGCCATGGCCGATTGGAATCGGAGCTCCTCCACTCGCGCCCAGATTGCTCGATGAGATTGAGGTACGCGGATTTGGGTACAGACATTTACTTTTTTTCTTAGAACAAGTCGAGATTTCTTTTTTTTTTAGGGAAAGTCGAGAGACATTAGATGTTCATGGGCGCTCAATATGGGCCCTCCTCCCTTGGGCCACTGTGGGCCCTCCATTAGTAATAAGGGAGTAGTTAAGTTAAAACAGGGAAGTGATGGGCCAAGGCGGTACTGAGTGGTACAATTGGTAATTGCCATTCTTCAGAGAGAGGAAACGGGAAAATTCTATATAACGCTCACTGCGTCGGTTATCCTAGAAACCTGTACCCTGCAACCAAGGTGGGCAGGCCTAAATAGGAGCTTCGGTGGCGGCGGAACAATCTAATCCAGGCGAACCATTTATAAAACGTGAATGGGTTTGCCCTACTTCACCGGCGATCAGCGATTACCGGCGGAAGGATTGAGAATTCCCCACGTCCGGATCCGGTTCCTTTACTCCTGGTGAAGTCACTGCTCGGGCTGCCTGGCCTGGGTGGTGGCTGTTGTCGCTGGAACTGGGATCGATCTGCCATGGCGGAAGGAATTGATTTGGTGCAGGAAAATCCCGTGGTTCTGCTTCACCTCACGTGGAAGGGGAGTACACCGAAGAAGGTTAAGAGCAAGTCTGAACCGGCGGCCTCGCCTGAGGGCCGCCTGGCCTAATGAGTGTCCTGAGTGTCAACTGCCGTGGGTTAGGCAACCCCGCGACAGTGCGAGATATCCGCACCCTTGCGGAACGCCATGCCCCATCAGTGCTCTGTGTGGTGGAGACTCAACTACACAAGAGGCGGGTGGAAAATTTAGCTGGATCCTTTGGTTTTAATAACAGTTTTGCAGTGAGCAGCAGTGGCCGCAGTGGCGGCATTGGCATGTTCTGGAATGATGATTCAATGAAGATCGACATTTTACCCTATTCTCAGTACCATCTCGATGCAGTTGTTACGGAAGAGGGGAAAGATCCTTGGCGTCTCACCGCGGTGTACGGCGAGGCTCAAGTTAGCGAGCGCCACAAGACGTTGTCACATTGTCGAATTCACGACCATTGTCACATTGTATAAAATGTATGGGAAGACCGAAGTGCACAAGAGCATATTGACGAAAATTGAGAAACAAAGTGTGAGCAGGCTACGTACAATGTCATTAATAGATCGAAGAGATCGTTTGCATTTTCTATTTTTTTGTGAGATGTACGGGCAAGAAAACCGAAGAAGGGTTCCAATAGAGAGAAAGAAATTGCGATTACGAACATTATCGAATTCACAACCATTGTCACATTGTATAAAATGTATGGGAAGACCGAAGTGCACAAGAGCATATTGACGAAAATTGAGAAACAAAGTGTAAGCATCCGACATTGCACGGAGAGGAAACATCCAGATATAACGTGAATAATCATCAAGAATAACCAGATATATTTAAAATCGGAAACACTTGTAATAGGAGATGTCCAGAGATCACAATGTAGTAACTCAAAAGGAAAACAACTAGTTGTAGTATAAGTGCTAAAGGGTAGTCGAACATGTTTGCCGCATTGACAGGCCTTACAAACGGAAGAGTCATGAGACGAGCTAGAGCTAGGGATACAAAATTCTTTAAGTAAGGATGATAATGTATTTTTGTTGGGATGACCCAGTCGACGATGCTAGGAGCGCCTCGAAGAGGATAGAGATCACTTGAACTATTGTAGTGAGCCAGAACCGTCCGGTGTTCAGATCCTTCAAAGATAAGCCAAAAGGGTCAAAGTCCAAAGAGACATAAATGTCAGTAGTAAACTGCCGAACAAAGATGAGAGTTTCTATTAAGGAGGGAGCAACAAGAATATTGCGGAGAAGAAAATTTTGAGTAAAACTCGGAATATAAGAGTGACCAGTGCATGTTATAGGAATAGAAGAACCAATACCAACAATAATGGATGAAAATTGCGAATGAGAACAAGATGACAACAAATTCATATTTGAAGACATATGCGAGGATGCGCCAAAATCGAAAATCCAATCCGTACCTTGGTTATTGAGGATGAAATTGTTCATGGCGGCGATGAATGCAGCCTGATCCCAGCTTGGTGTCGAGTACGAGGTCGAAGGCGCGGGCGGAGGAGCCGATGGTGTAGAAGTTGATGGAGCTGCGTAGCTAGACGGGTAGATAGGTGGAGGTGCGGGAGCGCCGTACATTGGCGAAGCAGTGTAGACGGGTGCCGGCGCATGGGCACCGTACATCGGCAGAGTGATTGCAGTATATATACTTGTGAAGCTGGGAGAACGCCGAGCAGACCGGGAGACCCTGTCGATGGGCGAAGACCAGGGCTCCAGGTTCCAGAATAAGCTGGAGGTGTACCGTAAGGAGAGGGCGTCGTCCATGGCATTGGCCGCTCCAGGTGCCAGAATAAGCTGGAGGTGTACCGTAAGGAGAGGGCGTCGTCCATGGCATCGGCCATGCTTGAACGATGCCGGCCCAAGGATCATGAGATGGGCGTGCATGGTATGCAAGGAACGAAGCTACACATGATAAGCCGCTACCACCTGTTGCAGCTTCGAAGATTTTCTTGTGTAACTATATCAAGCTGCTGCGAGACATCAAGGACAAACCTACTGTCAACATACTGAAGGGCAAAGGTCCAGCTTTCGTGACCGGAGCCAGTATTAAGGTCCCTGATGTGAGAAAAGAACCTGACAAACCCTGGTGCAAACCACCGAGTAATTGGGTTAAACTGTCGGTGGATGGTTCTTTCTGTGCTACGGATAAATCTACAGGAGCGGGGATGGTTCTCCGAGATTCTGATGGTGATTCCATATTTCTGTCATGCACACATCTGACGAGCTGCCAAAGTCCTCTTGAAGCTGAACTCCGAGCTTGCAAGGAAGGATTGGAGAGATCACTTCAGATGTCTGAGCTACCCATCATTGTGGAATCGGATTGCTCCATGCTTGTCAGCGCAGTGAAGTCCACAACTCTAGACAGATCTCCATACCTTCACTTAGTTCATGAAATTAGAGATTTAGCTTCTCAATTTAGTGTGTGCTATTTTGTTAAAGTGGATCGTATTCAGGTTAGGGTTAGTGACTCTCTGGCAAACTTTGCGAGAGTGCAGAACCGTGCTATGTTTTGGTCAAGCTCTGGACCGGATGATGCTCTCCGGTTACTAGAACTTGATCGCAATGTAACCCTACCTGTTTAATAAAGTTCAAGTATTACCCACAAAAAAAGGATCATGAGATGGGCGCCATGTGGATGGATCATTGGGCAGCGCTGGTGTTAATGTAGAGCTGCCTGCCGACGAAGAAGCAACGCCACGACGTTGCGGCGGTCGGTACACCAGGTTCTTCCGCGATAATTAGGGCTTGGGTGCCAACCCGGATGAGGCTGTGCTGATGGAGATTGCGCGGGTGCCGGAGACGCAGGAGGCGCATGAGCTAAGGGCCTTGCGCTGGTAGACCTGGTGCGGACGAGCTGCCTTGTGTGTTTGCGTCAGAGACTCGAGCTACAACATAGAGCGAACCTCAGCGAAAGAGGGACGAGGCCTCATCATTGGGATGAAAGCGACCTGCTTGTCGAACTGCTCTCCAAGGCCGACGAGGAGCGCGTTGATGAGGGTGCGGTCCTCCACATGATCACCAAGCTCCCGAAGCTCATCGCGGATAGCCTTGATTTCTTATTTAAACTGTCTACAGACTGATAGAGTGTTCTACAGTGGGTGGAAAGAGAGACATTACCACCAAGCAAATTCAGTAAAGGGAACTCAAACCAACAAGATCAATGAGCAAGGCATTGTTGTGCTGCCCATCCAATATAATGACGTGTTGCACCAAAAGAGTCTAATATCTTTTATTTCGGGCATGTTAGCAATTGAAGATAACAGCATGAACATACAGAGCAAGAAAAGCTTTGTTCAAAACAGAGTATTCGCGAATTGATCTCAGTTCACAGCCTTTAACGTACAGCACAGCAACCTACTATAACAAATAGTCAAATAGTAGATCATAAAGCATACGTATGCCTATGTGAAACTTGCATATATACAACAATTAGACCTTCGACATCTAACGACCCTCTAATGTTGTGATGCTCAATGCATTCGCAGAAATTTCCATGATCTCCCTTGGTTCTTGAGTTTCGAAATTCTGCATATGAAAACACCCAGGCTGCGTCGGTGTTGGGAGCAATGCACTCACATTCTCTAACATAAAAATAACAGATGACATAAGCGGCCTATCATCCGGGTGATCTTGAACACACAGTAGACCAACGTGAATACACCGCAGAACTTCATGAAGTGGACAGCTCTCAATAACCGAAGAGTGCACTAGTTCTGTTGCTTTTCCATCTTGCCACAATCTCCATGCCTGAACCAATAAGATCAACTTATGATTAAGTTACTGCGTTTTGTTTGAGCTATTAAAATTTTGTGCATTTCTCCATACTTACATAAGTTGTAAGGCTGGCAAAGTTCATAATAAGTTGCGGCGAGCTGATCTTCAAGCCACTTACGATCTCCAAGATAAGAACACCGAAGCTATAGGTGTCCGATTTTACAGAAAAGGTACCTCCCATCACATATTCAGGTGACATGTAACCACTATTAAAATAATTCAACAACCAGAAAGGCATAATATGAGTTAAATGAAATACTAGAAACTATAAGCTTGCTAGGTGTCTGTTGCATTTAATTACTTACTATGTCCCAACAACTCGGGTAGTGTTTGCTTGCCACTGATTTCCACTGAAGATCCTTGCCATACCGAAATCCGATATTTTCGGAGTCATTTCTGAATCTAGCAAAATGTTGCTTGCTTTGAGATCTCTGTGAATTATAGTTAGTCTTGAATCTTGGTGGAGGTAAAGAAGCCCTTTCGCCACCCCTTTGATTATATCGAAGCGTGTGGGCCAATCTAGCACATACTGTTTTGTAGCATCTCCAAAGATGAATAGAAAATAGAGTATATCATTAGCCATTCAGTGATGTCCTTTTGGTTAACAAGAAACTAATAATATTCATCAAAAGCCTGACCATACCAAAAATGAAGGCGTCCAAGCTTTTGTTCGGTAAGTATTCATAGATAAGTAACCTCTCATCTCCATGAATGCAGTAACCAAGAAGTCGTACTAGGTTCCTATGCTGCAATTTAGCAATTAGAACTATTTCATTTTTAAACTCCTTTATTCCCTGCTCGGAATCCTTACTAAGCCTTTTGATAGCCACTTCGTTGACACCGTCCAACATTCCCTACATGATTGCATCATCCTGAAATGTCAAACGATGATAGCAATTGTTTTGCACCAACATAATTATTCTTAAAAAGAGTAATGTGATACTGAAACTCTGGAGATAAAACTTTTTGTTACCTTGTAAACTTTGCCAAAACCTCCCCTACCAATTTGTTTCGAGTCGGAGAAATTATGTGTTGCAGCGGCAATATCTTCGAAGCTAACAGATGTTAACTCTATATTTTGGCCTCCAGTTCCGCTGGAAGAACTAAGGGACTCTGGCATCACTCTCTTCTGTATTTCATTCTTTCGATGTTTGCCTGCTAAAGATCAATACTTTGTTATTAATAGGCAATGAAATTCAATTTTAATAAAAGGGGCACTTGTTTATTCTACCTCTGTATTTCCATATACTGACAAGGGCTATGCATGTGAGTATCAATATGCATGCTATGGTCGGGAGTGCAATCTTCACCAATTTGCTATTCTTTTGAACTGCAAAATATTTCCTGTAACAACTTAGCGCATCCCATTTTCAAAAGAAAAACAATTTACTGCATCAAGCATTACTTTTAAGAGCATGAAATTAGTGCACACAATAGCAAAAATGACAGCTAGCGGACCAAACAACCGTGTTACTACTAATCCCCTCCAGAGTTACTGCTAAGCTTATGGGTAAACTGAAGTTAATATTGTAATATGCTTGTAGAAAATAGTTACAAGTTGACTGATTGTTTCATACACCAACAAAGTTGGCTGCAAAGTATTGGCGATTATGATAATACTGTTAAGTTTATTTAGTGGATGCGCCAGTTTAAATGTTGGTTGCGCAAACTATTTAGGTGTGAAATTCCCTTAAACAAAGTCACATGACACATTCAGCGCAGTGATATCATAAGGTTAAAATGGACTAATGGAGTGGTGCATACCATGAGAGTTGGCAAGCCGCAAATACAAGTTCTCGCCATCATTGCTGTACCTCCCCATGTCGATGAGCTCCCTTGTCCAAACCAAGCACCTTGACTGGTCGGCCATAGCACCGTTACTGCTCAAGTTAGTGTAAGCGTAGGCTGTACATGAGCAATTGACGGCGCACTCGGTCATGCACTCTTCGAAGCTTCTGTTGAGAACATGTAAAGATTTGTCCGGAACCTTCATCCTAGACAAGGTTGCAAAATGACTTTGCTTACTGCATTCCAAAGCCTCGGTTCTTCTACATCCGCTTGAAAAGTTAAGACCAATGGGCTCAAACCCATCGAGACAGCGGCATGTCGCGACACCCCCCATGTCGCAGTAGCCGAACGGGCCACATGAAGCATAGAGCTCGCAGCTACTACTGGGGTTCTCATTGACGATTGTCCATGATGAGCGGTTGTTCCAGGTAAGAATCCTCAACACGCCCGTGTAGTCAAGCGTAAGACGTGCATACGGTGAGCCAGCAGACACGGAAAATTCATAATAGAACCCATCCCCCATGCTGACAACCGCTTCATAGATGATTGTGTTCTGGTATATGCCACCAGACACCGACTGACCACTAAACGGATTGAGGCGGGTGTGGGGCATAGACCCATGCCAAATGACTAACTGAAGGTTTGCGCTGGGGTCAAGGCTCAAAGAAAAGTCTCCAGCGGATGGGTCAATGGCGCTCCTCCAAGCAACGAGGCGGCCAACTACACGGGCCTTCTCACTCAGGATGATCCTCATGCCTGGGAGGATGGTGTCGGTGGGATGATCAAAACTTTGCCATATGATTGTGCCATTTGGAGACTGGAGGACCAAGTTTCCCATGTCGAGCAGCAGTACAGACAGTCCTGTACCGGTGATGTTGTTCTTCACCATCCAAGGAGTGTGGCCTTGGGAGTCAGACAATACGAGGTCAGAACTGTTGGTGATGGCGAGCATGGGGATGAAGCGGCGGCGATTGGGCTGTCGCGGTTGGCAGTCCATACTACGATGCGGCCGGGGATGTTGTGGTACCATATGCCAAGGTACAAGCCCGTGGTGGAGCTGTTCGGGGAGAAGAATCCAAGAGCAAAATCCCCGCCCTTGGAGACGAGCGTGTCGCCGGAAGAGAGCGGCTTTGCGTGTGTGAGCTGGTCATCGGATTTGCAGAATGAACTCAAGAACAGGAGGATGAAAATGAGAATGCAAGACTTGCCTTGTAAGGCCACCTTATTCTTCATCATCTTCAGAACAATCCTTCTGCAGAGAGTGAATGTAAAGTCTGTTGGGATTTCGCCACAGGATCGAATCACATCACAATATCACGTACACACGCGGACAAAATTATCGCCAAAGGCACATATCGTGCCTTGCTTTTTTTCTTTATTTTCTCTCAATATCTTGGTACTACAAACTCACGTTTGCTGTGTATATATACACACACGGACACAAAGTCCTAACTGGACTAGTACTCGAACCTGACTCAACACGCACGCACACACTTTAGGAAACTAATCCAAACTTTACATATCAAAGTCTAGATTATTTCCAACATTCTCCCCCAAATTTAGACTTGTCGTCTCCTCGTGCTTTTCGTGGTCTTTGCTCGCTGTAGTTTCACAACTCGATGAGTCAACTCAACGCGTCCTCCGGATTACCAGCCCACGCTGTCGCATCTTAGCGTGCCACATGCAGACTAAACACATAGCCTCATGCAGGAACTCATATTGACCGGTTCACATCCATCTTCATGTTGGTTTTCGTCTTCTCGTTGAGACACACAGATAGCCACCCGCCATCTTGTCTTCGCGCACGTCTTCGCCCCTTGGAGATACACCTCACTGAAGCACCTTGACCGTGACGTCTCACGCCTTCGCTCCTTGGAGATACACCACACTGGAGTTCCTCGACCATGGCGCGCTTCAACTGCAACTAATGGCCCCCCAGACTAGCTCTTGGACACAACTTTACACCTTATCCTTGTTGTCGGTGACACATCTTACCGAACAACACTTTCGGGTCCGGCGGCAACACAACTCGTCATGTACTCGCAACACATCTTTCCGTACATAAACTCGCCAAACTTGCTACCTTTGCCCAAAATCGAACGCACGATCTTGTGGCAATTCCACTGGTCCAGCGGCAACACAACTCGCCGTATACGGGCACTGCAACTTCCATATACGAACTCGCTGGAACTTCGATCACGAACGGAAATGCAAGAACACCACATCCTTTTTCCTCTTGCTCCCTTCGCACACAATTTTCTCCGTCAGTAACACAACTGCCGCAGAAAAAACTCACAGCCCAAGCTCTTGGACGCATCTTGCAAGAACTCATGTGCACACCTTGACGAATTCATACTCCCCCTAAGACGATCTTGACGAGATTTACGATACCGCACCTCGGCACCACCGCTCTCATCAACGATCATCCGCCTCCAACGCCTTGTCGACGACAGCTCCATGTCGCCTCCTCTGCGCCGTTCCACCGAACGACGATCGCCCGCCCCGAGGCGCTATTACGGGTCGCCTCCCGGGCAAGCGTGGCCTCAAATCCTCGACCTCGCTCTGATACCAATTGTTGGGATTTCCACAGGATCGAATCACATCACAATATCACGTACACACGTAGACAAAATTATCGCCAAAGGCACATATCGTGCCTTGCTTTTTTTCTTTTTTTTCTCTCAATATCTTGGTACTACAAACTCACGTTTGCTGTGTATCACACAAGCAACCGACCCAGCAAATCTAAACCTTTCCTAATTAACTAAACCTACTAGTATACGACTAGTAGTCCAGCTCCAGCTCTAACACACGGACACAAAGTCCTAACTGGACTAGTACTCGAACCTGACTCAGCACGCACGCACGCACTTTAGGAAACTAATCCAAACTTTACATATCAAAGTCTAGATTATTTCCAACAAAGTCGAAATTGATCATGTCCTTGTGCTCCGTTCTTCTCCTACAATGTCAGCTCTGACTGCCTTTTCGTCAAAAAAGAAAGTCGAAATTGGAAGAGTGGATCGAGACAATTCGTATGCTGGGAATGACGGTAAAATTGAAATTGAACAACATGGACTAAGTCAGTTAGACGGACCAAGCATGAGTAGCAAAATGAAGATTGAGGAAGGAAACCTCGCCGTACGGATGCGCCGCTTGTCGCGGCATGGTAGTTGACTGGTTGGAGTCTCACGACGTGGCAGCGGACGTCCCGCCGCCTCTTCCACTCATAGAATGCCTGCCGCCGCCCCCCACCGCGCCAGTGGCCACCGCGAGAAGCACCTACCGCCGCTGCCGCAGGCGACGCCGACGCCTTCCCCTCGGTGCCGGACCTGGACGCCATGGCCCATTGGAATCGGAGCTCCTCCACTCGCGCCCAGATTGCTCGATGAGATTGAGGTACGCGGATTTGGGTACAGACATTTACTTTTTTTCTTAGAACAAGTCGAGATTTTTTTTTTTTAGTGAAAGTCGAGAGACATTAGATGTTCATGGGCGCTCAATATGGGCCCTCCTCCCTTGGGCTACTGTGGGCCCTCCATTAGTAATAAGGGTGTAGTTAAGTTAAAACAGGGAAGTGATGGGCCAAGGCGGTACTGAGTGGTACAATTGGTCAATTGCCATTCGAAACGCAAAAATCTCTACAACATCTAAGCTCACTGAGCTCACTGAGATTGCTGCCCTGTGGTTCATCCACGTCCTGGGCCCACAAATCAGTGACTCAATTCGTTGGCCCGTTCCATTCTTCCACACCTACTCATTCACTGCGAGTGGGCCACGGTTTTCCTGGTCCTGCTTGTCGGTGTGACTGTGTGCGCGTGTGTAGGCTCGTTTTCTGTGTTGTTTGTTGCCGTGTCTGTTTGGGTCGGTTCGTCGGTCTTCCGTGGAGACGCGTGTTCCTCTCCCCTCCCTTCTCTAGGCTTCTAGGCTGATCTCGCTTCAGTCCTCGTTGCTCTCTGTTCGGTGGCTGCGCCGCCGCCGCTGCTGGTTCTCTGACTCCGGCGCTCTCTCTGCTACTTTTGCGGTGTGTTCTTCCTGGTTTTCTCCCCTGATCTCGCGGCTTCTCTTTTTTCAGGTCTGCATCTCTCGATTGGTTGGCTTGGAGGTTGGTAGGCGCTTCGGATCTGTGCCGGTGGTGGCGGGCGCGCCGGCCGCGCTCCTGGTACGCAGGTAGGCCTCCCGCGCGCATCAGGAGATTGCAGGGGACGAGCAGCACGCCGGCGCCACTTCCCGACTCGCCGTCCCCAGGTAATTTCTGCCTTTTTTTATTTTGAGATAGGAATTTGATGGGGGCGCCGCCGGATTCGATTCGGCAGCTTGGGTGTCGCCGGATCCGGCCGTCATCGCCCCGTTTTCCATGGATTTGAGCTTGATTCGGGCGGAGGGGTAGAGGATAGGGCGGGGCATGTGTGGGCCGGCGATGGAGCTCGGGCGGTCGTGGGGAAGGGGAGGGGCAGAGGAGAGGGCGGCGTCTGGCGAGGGAGCTCGGGGTGGTGCTGGGGATGGGGAGGGGCAGAGAAGAGGGCGGGGCGCAAGGGAGCTCTCTCTGCTTCTTCTGTCATCGATATTCTGTTTACAAGCCTTCGTTATGGAATCCAGTGAACCATTGTACAACTATTATTTTCTGTAACATTTGGAGTCGTCATTGGATGAATTGACATACCCAGCTGGCTTTGTATCATGCTCGATGATTTTGATACAATTTTGGGAGTGCATCTTTTTAGTGTGGTGTATGCACTGTTAGTGCTCTACCTAAAGTGTTGATGTATGCAAATATTCACTATTTAGAAGCTACAGAGTAGATGTTATTTGAATTTTTTCTTTAAATTCAGTTGATATGTTTGCAAGTAGACTCAAACTAGAACAATCCTATGAGCTTTGATGTGCCCTTTTTGCTTTTGTCGTATTCTTATTCCGTTGCTTTTGTGTGGCAAGCTTGGATCGGGTATGTGTTGTTGAGTGGCGACACGGAGGCTTAATTTTCCTCTACTATAAAAATGGCCAGAGCATAATACATTCAGAACGTCGCCATTTGCTAATACTCAATACCTCCTCACATAGACCCAGGTGAATCGCCCCAATAGCTGACGAAACAGCCTAACGCAAGCAACAGAAACGGGCGCAGCAAAGCGCACCCTATCCTTCTAGTTCTATATAACGCTCACTGCGTCGGTTATCCCAGAAACCTGTACCCTGCAACCAAGGTTGGCAGGCCTAAATAGGAGCTTCGGTGGCGGCGGAACAATCTAATCCAGGCGAACCATTTATAAAACGTGAATAGCGCTATTTTCAATGCACCTAAATCCAACATTTTATGCCTCGAAAAACCCGGTGGAGATTTCTTACTGCCAGGCTCCCGTGCTCCCAGTGGTTTAAAAAAAATTAAAAATCATATTTCAAAGTTTCAAAAAAAAGTGAAACAAATCATGGATATTCTAAATGATGTATTCTAAAAACATGCAAAATTTTAGTTGGAAATACTTTGTATTTCAAGCTACACAAAAGTACAAATATATAGATCTGAATATAGTGTTTCAAATCTTCAAAAATTTCAAGATTTTGTCATTTTTCTGTAGCCCATAATACAAAGAATTTCGGGTTGTGATTTTGCATGTTTGTAGGCTACATCATGGACTATATCAAGAATAATTTTCAATTTATTTTGAAACTTCTAAGTATTTTTTATTATTTTTTAAACGAAGGGAACACTGGAGCTCGGGAGCACAAATGGTTTTCCGTCGGAAAACCTCCATATAGCTTTTTCACCGAGCGATCAAAATACAAAATTTGTGCCTCTTATTATTTGGTCAACTGAATTGAAATTGATTTGGTCCAGTCCAGTACCGTATTGTTCTGTTCATTGCAATTACTACGAGTTGGTATTTGGGAGTGTATTGAAAAATAAACATAATAATGGAATGACACTTTCACATGAAAATATATAAATACAATAAGTGTGGAACAAAACTGGAAAAATATCATTAGTGGCATCTACTACCTCTGTTCCAAAAAAAATGAGTGTAAATTGTTTCTCAATAGTCAAACAATGTAAAATTTGACAAAGTTTATAGAATTTTTTTCAACAATCATAATAATATATAGATATATATTATTTAAAAATGTGCTAATGGTACTATTTTAGCATTGTAGAGGTTGATAGTTCTTCTAAATACTTTGTCAAAGTTGACACGGTTTGACTTTTGACTAAATTAATACGATTTCTTTTGAACGGAGGGAGTACTGTTGTGGGCAAAAATAAATCCATATTATTTACATAGTCCTACAAATTAATAAAACTATTACGTGTCTATACAAATTGTAATAAGTATCAAAAGAAAGAGGTCGATTCATGCTTATATCATATGTAAATGTACTCCTCCATAAAAAATCGACGATGTATCTAAAATAAGGAGTGTAACACTTAGCTTAGTGGACCGTGACAAATTCTTTCAGCGACTTTAATACTGCATAAAAGTCATGAAGAAATTATACCGACGATCTAAGTGTCAAGAAATTATACCGACGATCTAGATTTTGTACATGCACACATAGGTATGGGAGCTATCATGTCCGCATGTCCTGGGTTGAGATCCATGCAACAATATTCTAGGTTGGCGTCTCATTCACATTACTATGTCCCAGCATTCCTGAAAAATTGTGAAATCCATCATGTATTTTTTTGCCTAGCCACTGCCCACTAGTAGGGATATGCCTACCGCTGGCACACCATTTTTGGCTAGCGCTGGCGAAGGTGGCTGGTCGGATTTTTGTAGTGAAGCCCAGGTTACCGCTGGTGAATAGGTTTTGGGGTGCGCTAGCGGTACGCCACTTACCGCTGGCAAACAGGTTTAGTGGTGCGCCAGCGGTAAGGTCCGCTGGTGAACTGTGTTTTTGGTGCGCCAGCGATAGTAGCGCCGATACATGTTTTTTGTTCTTCGCCAGCGGTAGCTCGGCGGCTATAGGCTTTCCCCAACTAGTGAGCTCCTAGGAATCTCGCGGTGTAGCATTATAGGTTTTTTGGATACCAACATGATATACGTATGTAGGTCGTGAAGAAAGTGTTGAGATTAAGGGGCATGTGGCCGTCGACTCTGTTGGAGGTCAGGCCGTCTACCCATCTTCTTCATCAGTGATGGTCTCGCCTCTTATATAAATTATTAAGTCTAAGCTTAGAATTCCTTAAGCATGAAGTATATTCCAGACGCCAAGAGAAGTCAAGTAATAGACCTAGCTAGTCGATCTGAAATCTTGCAACGTCGGCAAATAAACGTTATGAATATGCATGCACACATGTACAATGAATAATAAATTTATCTTCAATTATACTGAAATGAGAGTATATAAAGGTTCTCCTAGTTTTTCTTAGAGTTACTAATTTTCTTCAAACAATATATTTTTGTAGAATTATGAGATTAGCGGAATATGTTGGATGTATTATTGAGACTCATGGGCGAGTATATAAAGACGTACAAGGGAGCGACTTGGAGTACAAGACAAGTTAGGTCCGTATGGAAACAGATCCTATCTCTATCCTAAACTACCATAACGATCGTATACATACCATAATCGGCGGGACCTACGACGGCCGGAGTGGGCATGCAGGTTACATGTAGAACGGCGGCGTTACTCGAAGTAGGCGAGGAAGAACCCGGCGGCGTGAGGAAGACCATGCGCGGCCGGTGGCGTTGCCGCGCCAAGGGAAGCGGCGCGGCGCATACCACGTGGAAGTCGACGCGCGGGGACGGCGGAGTGGACGGCGTGCCGCGGCGCTACGGCCCAAAGGGGCGACGCAGCAGTAGCGCGCGGCTCGGGGCGACGGCGGGAAGACTGAGGGGCGTGAGTCGGTGCAGCGACTGGTTGCCGCCGGCGGCGTACACGCCTGGGTAGGCGCATTTGGCAGCCGGCAACATGGACCAAAGGCGGCGGCGCCGCGGCCCGAAGGGCGACGCAGCGGCAGCCTACAACTCGATCGGTGACAGGCGCGTGCTCGGGGACGTGCTTGGCGTAGACAGGTGCGCGATCGGTTGATCAGACCGACGTGGCGCGGTACGCGCCATGGCGGCGACGACGACGCGCAGATCAGAGTCGATGGCGAAGTTGTCGGTGAAGTCCCGGGCGATGACGGCGAAGACGAACCGGCGATGGAGACCGTGTAAGCGAGAAGCCGGCTACGACGCATCGAGGCGTCTCTTGGACGGCGCGTCCGGCCTTGCTGCGCGGTCGGTGAAGACGAGCCGGTCGGTGCGGAGTCGGCGCTGGTGAGTCGGCCGCAAGAGCTGGCTTGAAGGTGCCGGCCGGTGCGAAGTCGGCGCCGGCGAGTCGACTGCGATAGCCGGCTGTCGAGGAGCGGGCCAGTGCAGGTCGATGCCGTTGTCGGAGTAGAGACGCGATAAGACGACGGGCGGTGGGCGACGCAATCCGATCTATGATCGGCAAACCAAAAGAAAAACGCTGGTCGAGCGACTTGCGGAGAAAAAAAACGATCTACAGATCGAAAAAATGGACTCTAGGGCAACCGATCTACCGACCGGCGGATGAACCCTAGGTACGGGCGGCGCGGCCCCCGGCGGAGATCATGGAGATCCACCTCCCCGGGGGCGGCGCGGTGTGGAAGCGACGGCGGCGGCTAGGTCAAGGATCGTGCCGCTCTGTTAACATGTAGAATTATGAGATTAGTGGAATATGTTGGATGTATTATTGAGCCTCATAGGCAAGTATATAAAGACGTACAAGAGAGCGACTTGGAGTACAAGACAAGTTAGGTCCGTATGGAAACAGATCATATCTCTATCCTAAACTACCATAACGATCGTATACATGCCATACTCTAACAATATTCACGAGTTATTCCGTGTAGCTAGTCCGCGCATGGGTTGATGAATAGTATAACTAATAGAACTACATTTTCTATTATCAATGCATTTGCACGAAAAAATCCAGTCCGCGTCACTCCTCTGTTAATGTTGGTGTTAATTAATTTGCCGAACAATGTATATTGATGTGGGAACTCTATTAAGACTAGTGATAGATAACTTTATTTTTAACAAAGTGATAGAAAACTTAATAACTTGAGAAAGAATGCATGGCAAACCGAATACCTGCAGAATCTGACTTCAACACACACCGTGCAAAAAAGAAGAAGACTTCAACACACTATTGTACCGCCAGGTGGGCCAAACACAACGAAAGCGGTCGGAGTAAGGAGAGGCCTCACATAGGGGATATGCGCTAGGTCCAACCAGTGCATGTGAGACTGTTCCTACTCGACACGGTGTGATAATCAACACATCGTGACCATCCGTGGGATTAGCATTCCACGCAACCTTCCAAAGAGGACGCAGGAGAAATTCAATCAGAACTCATGGTTGCAGCCGGCACGCTGGTGAACCCGACAGTTCGCTAGGCAAACGTACTTCTGTTGGCTTGTTGAGATTCTCAGGGAGTGGTACTTCAAGGAAGCTAGCCGAGAACGAAACGCTTGCTCAATCAGCGCTAGCAGCCACACCATTATTTTCTACCAAAATCCAAGGGATACGTAGTAAAGCAAGCAGCACTGATCGATGCCCGACGAGCATGACAAGAGTTGTCTGTCCTGCTTCTTAACGTTTGGAGCTAGCAGCGCTTCCTGTCGATCGATGGTGCCAAGGTGCTCAACATTTTTGTGCTGCAACGCCATGTATAGCAGTACTGTGACGATGTCATGATGTAGCCAAGGGCCCATTTCTTGTACTCCGAGCTCCGCTTTTGTTTCAAATTTGAACATTCACATTGAACTAAAAATATACTCTGTTGAGGAGCGACAAAGTAGGACGGAGTAGAAAAAAGAAGAAGAGACTAAGGGTGTGCGTTTGGCAACATATTTTTCAAAAGTATTTGAAACTATGATTTTCTAGAATACCTAGATTTTAAATACTTTGATGTATTTGGCTTTACCAAACACTTTCAGCACCCGAAGCATGCATGCGCGCTCTACTTTATTCAAAAAAAAATTCAACAAGTAATCTACTCCTTCCGTATCGAAATATAAATGTTTTATCCTTTTCTAATTCGCACGTATCTAGACGTGTTTTAGTGCAAGATGCACATGAATCTACACACTAAAACGCATCTAGATACGTGTTGTCCAGAAAAGACTAAAGCATCTTACATTTTGATATGAGGGAGTACAGAATATTTTGTATGTGAATGTTAGAGTCCGTCATGTACCATCAAGTCGTTTGTGATTTTCTTTCTGATTTGTAATCAATATGAAAAAAAAGAGGAGCTAAAACATCATTTTGTATTCACATCTGAGAACTTAGTGCGACTTCCATGAAACTTGAAATATGGATAAAATGATGAGTCGTCTCCATGTGCGATTTTTTTCAAAATATTTGAAAATTGTAGTTTTTTAAAAGGGAGCAAGTGATCTCGAGCATCATTCAAGGAATTTTGGTGACGGGGCTCTTTACTACTCCCTCCAACCTAAATATAAGATGTTTTAGTTCTCTCACATGTTGAATATGTGCGGACCCAAACGAGTGAACATACACACTAAAACGTGTCTAAATATATCTTGATACATGTGAATGTGAAAAAAACTAAAACATCTTATATTTAGAAACGGAGGATGTACTAGACGTTACAGATCTCCTAAACGAAAAAGTGCACAATTGCAAATCTAATAGTAAAGTAAATACACAAACATAATAAGGCAAAGGCCAGAAAAAATGGGGCTCGTTTTGATGCAAAGTCTGGGGCTTGCTCCCCTTTTCGAAAAGAAAACGATACATGCTTTTAGATTACAAGAAGCTGCACTCAAACACAACCAATGGATGGTTTTAAATATTGTAACAACAATACTTCAAATTCCCTAACAAAAAAGATTTCAAAATAAATTGGATTTTTTTTAGAAATGAAATTCGGAAATATCCCGAGTAGAACCCTGTGTCACTCACAGACACGAGCATCCATGCTGTGTTGAATCTCCATGAGACGGATGACAGCACTACAACATGACAGACCTTTAGTAACACAGGCTTGTGTTACTGTAGCTCCAAAAGAGTGTTACTACGCCAATCTGTAACATAATTTAAAATGTGTTCCATTAGGCCGTGTTACTAAGAGGTGTTCACTGTCACACATAATAATTGTTACCATAAGTTAGAAATCGTGGTACAATTATGTTATAGTAACATGCATATTATGTGTTACCAAATGCCATAGTAACACTATTTTTTAACAACAGTAACATAAGTAGGAACATATATTCATCAATGTCGAACATTGGTGGTAACATATTTTCTAACAATAGTAACACAATTAGTAACATCTTTTTTAGCTTTAGAGTACAACCAGTAACATAAAATCCAAATAGTGTAACGCAATTCATTGTTGTCAACTACCATAGTAACACATCTGTGTACTTATAGTAACACCAGGAGTAACACTGCACATTGCAAGTTAATTAATGTATTTCTTTTTTAATTAATAAACAAAAATAGGTATATTCCATTTATGGATATACCTTCGTTAATAAAAATAATTGGACGCGTTCAATGAATTTATTTATTTGATCCTTAACACTATGAAAATGACAAATAAACTGAAGCATGACGCATTCACAAATTTAATGTAAAGATCGAGGATACATATTGCACTACAATAAATTAACATCAAGATTACACGGGTGCGACACCATAACACTCATATCAATTTGACTACAGAAAAACATCTTCACGAAGAATATTACACCATAGTATATATATCAGTTCGACCAAAGAAGATATTGTGAATAATATTACATTTTTCAATCTATCCATTTAAACTATAAATATTGATAAGTGAAACTTTTTGCTTCGTCATCTAGCCGAACAATTAAGCTGGAACTGAACCATCCTTCTTTCGAATCTGCAAATAAGCTTTGGACATAAAGTTACGATCAAATATACAGAAATAATGTATCTTGGAATTCCAATACGTTACCGGAAGCTGACTAAACATGGTACTGTATATGATATATTTCTCTTGGTGGGAGGTTGGTTCTCATCAATTCGGTACTGACAAACATGGTACTGTATATGATATATTTCTTCCCCATTCCAAAGGGGATCTTACATAAATTGGATTATTTCCGATCAAGATTCTTTTGGCAAGGAGATGGTGAGAAAAAGAAATATAGACTGGCCAAATGGAATGTTGTTTGCCGTCCTAAAGATCAGGGAGGGCTAGGTATTCATGACCTTAATGTCAAGAACTCAGCCCTTCTAGGTAAGTGGCTTTTTAAGTTGCTTACCGAAGATGGGATATGGCAAACACTCCTTAAGCGAAAATACATTGGTACAAAGGCGGTATCACAGTGTATTGGAAACATGGTGATTCCCACTTTTGGGCCGGACTGATGGCGACTAAGAAACATTTCTTTCGCTTCGGGGTTTTCAACATTAAGGATGGTACGGAGAATAGATTCTAGTAGGACAAATGGTTATGTAATACTACCCTCCGGGATCAATACCCGGCCCTATACAATATTGTGCGTCATAAAGGGGATACCATTGCCACTGTCATGCAGTGCTCTCCTCCCAATGTGACGTTCAGGCGAGATTTAATTGGGCCGAGACTAACGTCTTGGAATTCCTTGTTGGTACGGTTGTCGTCGATTCAACTCACACAAGGCCTCGATGAGTTTCCTTGGAATCTATGTGAGAATGGAAAATTCTCCGTGGATTCCATGTATAGGGCGTTACTACATTCCGACGTGCCTGTCGATGATAATAAAAAATATGGCAAATGAAGATACCACTTAAAATAAAAGTATTTACGTGGTATCTTCGTAGGGGTGTCATTTTAACTAAGGATAACCTTGTTAAACGGAACTGGCATGGAAGTACGAAGTGTATATTTTGTCCACAATAAGAGACAATAAAATACTTATTCTTCGAATGTAGTTTCGCACGTTCTATTTGGTCAGCCATCCAAATAGCGTCTAACTTATATCAACCAAAGTCTGTTGCTAATGTGTTTGGCAACTGGCTACATGGTATTGATAAAAAGTATAAAACCATTATTAGGGTGGGAGCGATAGCCGTTATATGGTCGTTGTGGCTTAGTAGAAATGACAAGGTTTTCAATGATGAAGATGTTTCTCGTTTGCAGGTACTCTACCGGTGCACAAGTATTCTCCGTTCCTGGTCCACCTTACAACGGGAGGGACATCAAGGCCTCTTTACGGAGGCATGTGCACGTTTGGAAGAGGTGGCGAGGGATATTTTTACCCGACATGGACAGTCGCTTGATCGCCGTATTGGTCCTCCATAGGCGTTCGCAATCATCTTCAGTGCTGGCGATTTACTTTATTCACTTCATGATTGTAATTCGTCTAGTGCTTCACACTCTTTTTTACTTGACTCTTGGATTCTGGCTGTGTGCATTGATATGCAGAGGCCGGGTGTAATGCTTAAACTTTAAGTAATAAAGTCCTTTATCTAAAAATATACAGAAATATGATTCAAGAATATGGAAGAAAAAACTTTAATTAACTTGCAAAAGCTGAATGCCAAGCAATTAAGAATTCTGAAGAAAAGGCATCGCCAATTATCTTGCAGCACCTACTGCTCTCACTAACTCCTCATTATCCAGAATACCTCATTATCCAGAATAGTTTCATCTATAAGTGCAAATTCGGCACCAAACTTAACCCCACCAACCTTAGTTGTAGGATCAACAGTTCGGATAGTAGCATATGCAAAATTCCGCTTGTGGGACATGTTGAAGTCTGAAGAACTACTTCGGAACCAACCTATATTAGGATCAGCATTAGTATTCAACGACAATATTGCTATAATGTGCACGAACACTATGACAATGAATACACATGCATAGACTTGGTCGTACTGGTTTTCTATTCCAGGTTGCTCTTCCAATGTGCATGAACAACAATGCTATAATGTGCGTGTACATTTCTCATCGAAGCTTGTTTGCTCTTCCAGGCTGGGAAGCCTTCTGACAAGAAACAGTACATGCGTAGATTTGGTCGTACTGTACAGAAAGGCAAGAAACGGCAAGATCTATAGCTGATGCCAAACTAATATTTACTATGCAATCAAACAATCTATAGATGGATGGAAAGGTAAGAAAGGATACAGATTATTTACAATGTAATCAAACAATCTGTCATGGCCAGAAAACAAGGCATGGCATCCTTATGATTTACTTGCATATAACAGATTGCACAGAAATTGTAACAAAAATCATTTTGCATATAACAGTCAGCAAGAAGGAAACAACCTGCTGCTTGGGCCACTAGAGTTGTGCAACAGATACTATCTATACGAATTGAAGTGTTGTTTATTACTTATGACCCTTGGTGGATCTTTACCTTGAGTGAAGAAGTGTGCCTTCTTTTTGAGGAAGTTGAGCGTGGGTGTTGATTTCTAGTCCCTTGCTGCGCTACTCTTGAAGAAAGTTCACCCTCCCAATCTCTTTGTTTTCTCACCTACAAAGAGACAATAAAAGTACATGGAATGATTTTCATATCCAGGAGCTACCAAAAGCTGCAACTTCTCCTTAGACACATATGATTGCGTGGATCACACGTTCGCTGGGAGACCCCAAGAGGAAGGTATGAAGCAGTGTAGCAGCAGTTTCCCTCAGTATGAAACCAAGGTTTAATCGAACCAGTAGGAGAAAGAAATCACTTCTGAAGGTTGTTGGTGCGGAATATGGCACGACGCAATACCAGGGAATCCGACGCCAACGTGGAATTTGCACACAACACAATCAAACTACTTTGCCCCAACGAAACAGTGAGGTTGTCAATCTCACCGGCTTGCTGAAAACAAAGGATTAAACGTATGGTGTGGAAAACAGTAGTAAATTGCAGAGAATGAAAAGTAACAGTGTTTGCAGTTGGTTGTATTATCAGTGTAAAAGAATGGACCGGGGTCCACAGTTCACTAGTGGTGTCTCTCCATAACAGATAACTAACATGTTGGGTGAACAAATTACAGCTGGACAATTGACAAAATATTGAGCGCATAACAATGCATATATATGACATGATGATTACTATGATATTCATGTGGGCATTACGACAAAATACATAGACCGTTATCCAACGAAGTCTATGACTAATAATCCACCGCCTGGTTGTCATACCGAGTTCCTCGTTGGTATTAAGTTGCAAGAAACAGATAATTGCATTAAGTAATGTGCGTAAAGTAAACAAATGCATTAGACCTAACGGCGTACCCTTAAGCTAAGCATCGGTTATTTTATCCCTAGTGGCAACAGCACATCCACAATCTTAGAAGTTATTGTCACTCTCCCAGATTACCGGAGGCATGAACCCACTATCTAGCATAAATACTCAGTCTTGGAGTTACAAGCATCTACTTGGCCAAAACATCTACTAGTAACGGAAAGCATGCAAGATCATAAATAACTGATGGCCCTTCACGTAGTTACCCCACAATGGTGCCAGAAAACAGTTGCTAGCCCTTCGCGTGGTTACCTGCGTGAAAAGTAAATGGTTTAGGTTGAGACTCCAAGTGCAGAGTGTGTAGTAAGTGAAAGACGTGTTTTCCCCACGAGGGTGACTCGATGGTTTAATATCGAACTCTCGGGGAATCTGTAGTGAAGATTTATCTTCCTATCCTTCTTTTGGTTACCTACAAAACAAAGTAAATGTTTTGCTCCTCAACCTCACCTAGTGGTTGTCAAGCACAAGGTGTTAGAATAATATCAAGATAATATGCAATGCAAACAAGAAATAAACATGCAATGGTGGTAAATAAATATGCAAGGATGGTGGTAGCAATGATAAATGATATTTTTGGGTTTTTTATAATGAATGCAAGATGTAATGCTCCGTTCGGATGTTCGCATTGGGAGCTCCATATTGATATTGGGTTGAATGTCAATATCCAGGGATATTGATATTGAGATTGAATGTCAATATTTTTTGTTTGGATGTGTTAGATATTCGGACCTACACAAGATATTGAGTTTGAATATCAAATGCTGTTTGGATGTTCTAAAAGCAGTATTTCGAGACATTGATCATTGTACTGTTATATTAATGAAAAAATATGCAAAACAACCACATATTATGGTACAAACAACAGCTAGACAAATACGTAAAATTCTCTAATATTTCCCGAATTGGATCTGAATACACATCCGTTTCACCAGTCCGAGAATCTTGTTGGCTGGGTGATCCCTCTCTGCTTGGCTGGCCACAAGTGGATCCACCTGGAACACCGTGATGAAGCAATCAATCCGTCTGCCTCTGCAACACAACATGCGTGCTTATATATGAATCACATGGACAATTCTTTGGGGATTCAGAATTTAATACGAGCCTTGCTAGGTATGAGCGCGCAGCACAGCAGTATTGTCAGCTAGAGTATCTAAGAAGAGACGGCTCTTACCAGGACGCCGATCCCGCAGCACGGACATGGACTGTTTGAGCTCCGATTGCGCCCCGATAGCACGAAAATACCGTCGACTCGAGAAATCACGGAGGCGGGGATAGAGCCGACCGAGAGAGCGGCGACCGCGGAGGCGGCGCTGGGTTCGGTGGAGAGAGGCGCCGGTCGCGTCCATCGCCGTCCGTCGGACCTCCCAAATCCATCCCTGCAAAACAAGACGCCGGATGAGATGGAGGCGGGGCGATGCGCTAGGAAGGAGAGGCGGGCGAGGGAAGGGAGCCGGGCGAGGAGGAGGCGGGTGAGGGGAGGGAGCCGGGCGAGGCGGGAGGCGGGGAAGGAGGAGGCGGGGCGGCGGTGGCCTACCGATGCGCCGCCGCCGTTGCGTCGCGAGGAGACGAGAGGAACGGGAGAGGAGGGCGCGCACGGGAGGATGGACGACCCGAATATCTACCCAATGTCGAGGTCTTGGGCTGGATATTCGCTGGCCTAATTTTTTCACTACCGAGCCAAACCTTGATATCGCGACCGAATACCTGGCTGCAATGTCGAATACATCTGAACAGCTCGAAAGTTGATATTCGGGCCAGAAAAGCTCCGAATATCCAATATCTCCTCCCAATGCGAACATCCGAACGGGCCATAAAAGTGTTTTTGTATTTTCGGATTTTTAAATGGCAGAAAATGGAAAATGGTAAAAGTGGTTGGAAAGGTGTTTCTTATGATTAAAAATGGACCGGGGTTCATGGTTTCACAAATGCACTCTCTCTTTAATAAAGTGGTAGACAATGGAACACTAGAGTTGACATATGAGATTGCAACACAACAGTTTAATGACAAGTTATAATTATATGGGCATCACGTCCTAACATAGAGACCTTTTGGTTATTAGTCTCTCTTATACTCCACCAAGATGCGAACTAAATCATAACACCTCAGTAATTAAGATAACTCAGAGTATAGCAATAAGTATCATGACATGAAGTTAAAATAAGAACATGCTAGATCTAGTCATGGAGTAGTGGCAATGGTCACACCCACATCTCCGGTAGCATGGTATTTCTTTTTATCCCTAGTGAGGCAACAAAGTAAGGTAAAACACCCAAGTGGATCGCAGAACTTTCTCTCACGTTCACTGCACTAGCCACCCCCGTTACTCCAACTAATGCACACGTTCCCCTCACACGCTCTCATAAACATGCTTGATCATGACAAGTAAATAAGAACGGGGTACATAATATGCATCTACTTTCATAACTGAAACAAAACCATTGCAATCTCAAACATATATTAACTCATAAAAAGATCCACCACAAAGGTATTACATAGATGACCGTAATCATGTTCAGCAGCTCATACGGTACTAATTAGTGAAGCTCGAGAGAGAGAGATACATAAGTTACTTCCACAAACCCATAGTCCAGAGGTGGACTACTCCCTCTTCATCATGGAGACGGTGGAGAAGTCGTTGGAGAAGATGGAGACCACGCCGGCAGCGCCCCGCCGGAGTTTTCCCCCTCCAATCTGCAGCTCCAGGTCTCTGTTTCGGTGTTTCTGTGTTTCTGCGGCGCTCCTTCCAGAGAACGTCGGGGGTATTTTTATAGGCGTTTTTAGGTCAAAACGGAGTCGGTGGAGGAAAGATCGACGGCAACGGAGCTCCGAGGCCCAAAGGGGGGTCCCACGCGGCCAGGTACAGGGCCGCGTGGGCCCACCCTTTTGGCCCTCGGGCTCCGTTTGTTTGCTTCCTTCGCCCCCAAGTCTTCTTCCTTCCAAAATGACGCTCGTAAATTTCAGGTCATTTGGACGTCGTTTGGGTCCCTGAAACATTAAAAAAGAAATAGGGTTTTCTGCCTGCGCAGGGTTAATTCCATAAAAAAGGAAACATGTCAAATATTCCCAAAATCATTATAAAACAGTGATATAACCCTTATATGATGCAAATATGACTGGAATATAAGTAAAATAATGCAAAGTTCATGTATGCATTTTACATGCATCAACATCCCCAAGCTTAACCTATACTCGTCCTCGAGTATGAAGGTGATAAAACTAACATGGACTTTGCAATTTAATACTATCAATGGATATCAAAGATGATTACTATTGCTACATAGAGTAAAATGATTCATTCTTAAAAGGAGTAGCAATATGCAAGATAGTTTATGAAGTGATATCAAGTATTCAATGCAAGGATGTTCAATGATAATTCACAAAGTGTAACATAAGAGAAAAGTACTATGGACCACATGTATGCATAATAATAAGTAAGAACATCCTACAATGGTCATAGAGTATTGGTGAAAATCTGAATATAAAAGGTGGACACTTTGGAAAGATATATATATGAGTAGAGGTAAAGCATGAATAAATTTCATCTAACTTCTGAACTTCTCTACTTAAGTCAATGATTGTAATATGGTAATCCTTGGTGTCAAGCTCTCATTCCCCTATCATAGCATCTTGAATGATTAAGTTTAAAGTGAAAGCAATAGAGTAGTGTGCTTGACAAAGTACAGGTTGAAAGTCTCATGCCCCTTGAATACAAGTACCTACTCCATGTGTTACTCAACTTGGAAAACAAAGCAAGTTCAAGTTAAATATCATTGTAAGTAATAATAGTATCATTAAGAGCGTCAACTGGGGTACCTCTTGTCCCAGGATATGGAACAAGCCCATATCAAAATGACAAGACAAACAAACAAATGAACAATCTCAACACCCTTTTTATTTACCATTGGATAGCTTTTTATTGTAAGGTGTATCACAGAAGGTTCACCATAGCATGTAAGTAAATTTCCACCATGAATGATGCATGGCTTAGATTAGCGGCCCAGGCGTCTCTCTAACCATTTATACAAACTCATTTAAACTCACTTCATTTCCCATTTATTTCACCCATGGTAAGCATCCATAAACAAAAGTACATGATATCAACTAAATGAGATGATGTGCAATGTTGAAAGCTTGCCATGTGACAGCACATATGAGCTAACTCTCAACCAAAGACATTTGTCAAGTCCACAACTCATAATTTTAATCACAATGGGTCATATTTATTTATGCAATGAAAGTAAAGTGTGCATCAAGTTCGGAGAGCTATATAACCAACTTTTCCCACAACAATTAACAACATAAGCATTTTCATTCAGAGGTATAGATAACACAAATATCATGATAAACATACTCGGAATAGCATAAAGCTAATAGGTAGATATGGTGGACTCACTGGAAAAACTTTGGTTGAAGGTGTTGGAAACAAGTTTTTGCTTGTTGGAATTTTTGGGCTAGCAAGAGGGAGAAAGTTGACCATCTAAATGCATGCATGAGTGTCCATAGAACTAACTAATCCATGTTAAAACAAGGTAGAATAACATTTAGCATCAAAACATGAATAAAAGATAGCTCTTGATAAAATACTTGCAAATTATTACTCATTAACAAGCTCATGAATCATGCAATTATATGTATCTTTTAAAATTAACTCAACATCCCTTTTCCCAATCTTATAATAGCATCCAACATAATTCAACCCAAATTTCCAGTAGCTCTCTCATATATAAATGATAGTGTGGTGGTCTCACAAAATAAAAATCTAACCTAAACAAACAAAAAGACGCTCCAAGTTTATGCGATAAAGTGTTTCGATCGAAAAACAGAAGTTAGACGTGTGCAAACCGAGAGTGTGTAGGTCCAGTGGGGTTGTCTTCACATCCCCAAGCTTATGGTCTTCACCATCCTTGGATAGCTCTTGGTGCATCTCCTCTAATCCCTGTGAAAAAACTTCAAAACACCGTTTCTCCCATTTCTTTTTCTGTGGGGCACATTAGTAGTGATAAACAAATAGATTTCTTGCTGCATATAATCCTTAGACAAAAATTCATATGAATGTCCAGAAATGTATAATGTTGTATGCCTACTCATAAACTCAATTGGATCAAAAAGATTCATGTTAAAAGTTCTAAGCATGCATCAAACAAAATGGGACAGAATCTGTCCAGAAAAACAGCAGCAGCTAAACGTATTTTTCTACCCTACTTAACTTTGTCGGAAAATTCCGAAAAATTCATGCATACAGAGGATGAAAAGTTGCACTACAGTTTAAATATGAGCTCATTCGGAGTTACAGAATAAGAATTAAAAATCATACCGTGCACAGATTCGTGCAGGAATAATATCTCCGAACGCTATAAGCAACTTCTTCATACCAAAATGAGTAAAACTTGGCACTTTATTAAAAATTCCAGAAACTAAACTAAACACTAAGTCTCTTGTTACAGCAAGAGGACACAAAGAAAATCACAAATAAAAACAACCGGGTTGCCTCCCGTAAAGCGCTTTCTTTATAGCCATATAGCTAGGCTTCTTACTTGATGTTTATTGTGGACGAAGCTCATGAGGGAGCTTGAATGATGTGCCCTCTTCCTTGGAAGTGTTCATGCATAATACCAGGATCCCATGGTGTTCTCAAACCAATCAAAATAATAGTCAAGTTGAACCCTAGTTGAGAGAAAAACAAAACACAAAAGTAATAACAACGAAGTCTAACTTTCTTTCTATGCATTGGCATTTTGTATATGAATGAATCACCATAAATAGAAGTTTCCCAATGCATATTAACAATATTTACTTGCAGCATATAATTATTAGTAACATAAAGAGGGTTCTTATCACCTCCTCTTTCATAATAGTTGCAAGTAGTAGAAATAAATTCAACCATATAACCACAAGAATCATTCAACTTAGATAATTTAGGCACATAAAGAGGATTATTAAATTTATTATGGAATTCATTAGCATGCTTCCCTCTTTCAAAATAGTTAATAAGATCAATATCAAGTTTACTATCATGATTGCAACAAAGATTTGGAACTAAAGATAGTTGCAAATCACATAAGTATTTCTCAACATAAGCAAATTTCTCCTCTATGTGATTAGGAGAGTTCAAAACAAAGTAGGACTCTCATGAGTAAGAGTACCATCACAAACAGCAAGTATATCATTTTTATCCTCACATAATTTAGTAACAACTAAACATGGAGGTTATCAATAAGCATAGGACCATCATCTAAAGCATTATCATATAGCATATTTAAGCAATACTCCTCATTATCATCAATAAGTTCACTAGTAGCATTAATAGAAAGTAAAGGAGCATTTTTAGTTTCATCATAATAGCATGGGTTATCATAAGCTTCTTTAGGAGTAAAATATTTAAGAAAATCCTCCCTCAAAATACTCCATTCAATAGTGACTTCTTCATCCAAATACCTGAACCAAATACGAGCATTACCAGATAAAGACAAACATAATAGCTTCCTTTTTACCTGATCATCAGAAATACCAGGAAGCCTAAATAAACCACATATATCTTCAATTATCTCCACGTGTTCACGTGCAGACTTAGTTCCATCCCCTGTAAATGGATTTTTCATAATACTTTTAACATGACCAACGGGAATTTTAAATCCCACTTTAGGTACCTCAGACACAGTAGTTTCAACACTTTAGGAGCAATAGCATAAGCACTTTCATATAAAGCAACATGCAGCGAGACACGATTCATAAATGCCATAGTAACAATGAGATAATAAAATTCAGCTTTCAAGTTTCCTTATGGAGTGTTTGTGTAATCACACAACTTAGTTCTATCTCCCATTGTTGCAAGTTTTTATGTGTTTTTAATTTTTTATGCAAAACTGAAAATAAATATGCAAGACAATGACAAAACAAGATAAATTGCTTTGAAGGTAAAGATGGATAAGATGATGCTCACGTAGGTGCAACCTCCCCAATCTTAGGTGTTAACACAAGTTGGTGATGAAGTTGACTTGGTGAGATATCCTTGGATAAACCTTTCAGCAATGATTCCCCGGCAACGGCGCCAGAAAACAGTCTTGATGGCTCTTCACGTAGTTACCCCACAATGGTGCCAGAAAACAGTTGCTAGCCCTTCGCGTGGTTACTTGCGTGAAAAGTAAATGGGTTAGGTTGAGACTCCAAGTGCAGAGTGTGTAGTAAGTGGAAGACGTGTTTTCCCCACGAGGGTGACTCGAGGGTTTAATATCGAACTCTCGGGGAATCAGTAGTGAAGATTTATCTTCCTATCCTTCTTTTGGTTACCTACAAAACAAAGTAAATGTTTTGGTCCTCAACCTCACCTAGTGGTTGTCAAGCACAAGGTGTTAGAATGATATCAAGATAATATGCAATGCAAATAAGAAATAAACATGCAATGGTGGTAAATAAATATGCAAGGATGGTGGTAGCAATGATAAATGATATTTTTGGGTTTTTTATAATGAATGCAAGATGTAAAAGTGTTTTTGTATTTTCGGATTTTTAAATGGCAGAAAATGGAAAATGGATAAAAGTGGTTGGAAAGGTGTTTCTTATGATTAAAAATGGACCGGGGTTCATGGTTTCACAAATGCACTCTCTCTTTAATAACGTGGTAGACAATGGAACACTAGAGTTGACATATGAGATTGCAACACAACAGTTTAATGACAAGTTATAATTATATGGGCATCACGTCCTAACATAGAGACCTTTTGGTTATTAGTCTCTCTTATACTCCACCAAGATGCGAACTAAATCATAACACCTCGATAATTAAGATAACTCAGAGTATAGCAATAAGTATCATGACATGAAGTTAAAATAAGAACATGCTAGATCTAGTCATGGAGTAGTGGCAATGGTCACACCCACATCTCCGGTAGCATGGTATTTCTTATTATCCCTAGTGAGTTAACAAAGTAAGGTAAAACACCCAAGTGGATCGCGGAACTTTCTCTCACGTTCACCGCACTAGCCACCCCCCGTTAATCCAACTAATGCACACGTCCCCCTCACACGCTCTCATAAACATGCTTGATCATGACAAGTAAATGAGAACGGGGTACATAATATGCATCTACTTTCATAACTGAAACAAAACCATTGCAATCTCAAACATATATTAACTCATAAAAAGATCCACCACAAAGGCATTACATAGATGACCGTAATCATGTTCAGCAGCTCATACGGTACTAATTAGTGAAGCTCGAGAGAGAGATATACATAAGTTACTTCCACAAACCCATAGTCCAGAGGTGGACTACTCCCTCTTCCACAAACCCATAGCTCGAGAGAGAGACGGTGGAGAAGTCGTTGGAGAAGATGGAGACCACGCCGGCAGCGCCCCGCCGGAGTTTTCCCCCTCCAATCTGCAGCTCCAGTTCTCTGTTTCGGTGTTTCTGTGTTTCTGCGGCGCTCCTTCCAGAGAACGTTGGGGGATAATTTTTATAGGCGTTTTTAGGTCAAAACGGAGTCGGTGGAGGAAAGATCGACGGCAGCGGGGCTCCGAGGCCTATTTGGAGGGGTCCCACGCGGCCAGGTACAGGGGCCGCATGGGCCCACCCCTTTTGGCCCTCGGGCTCCGTTTGTTCGCTTCCTTCGCCCACAAGTCTTCTTCCTTCCAAATATTGACGCTCGTAAATTTTCAGGTCATTTGGACGTCGTTTGGGTCCCTGAAACATTAAAGGAAAGAAATAGGGTTTCTGCCTGCGCAGGGTTAATTCCATAAAAATAGGAAACATGTCAAATATTCCAAAAATCATTATAAAACAGTGATATAACCCTTATATGATGCAAATATGACTGGAATGTAAGTAAAAATAATGCAAAGTTCATGTATGCATTTTACATGCATCAATAACATATAAGATAGATTGATAATCAACTTGACATAGTATTCAATATTCATCGGATCCCGGCAAACACAACATGTATCATTACAATAAGATGATCTTGATCATGATAGGCAGCTCACAAGATCTAAACATGATAGCATAAAGTGGAGAGACAACCATCTAGCTAATGCCATGGACCCGTAGTCCAAGGATGAACTACTCACGCATCACTCCGGAGGCAGGCATGGTGATGTAGAGCCCTCCGGTGATGATTCCCCTCTCCGGCAGGGTGCCGGAAGAGCTTCTGAACCCTCCCGAGCTAGGGTTGACGGCGGCGGCGTCTCTGAAACTTTTCGTGGATAATGGCTCGGGTATCTAGGGTTTTCGTGTCGGGAGGAATAAATAGGCGAAAGGGCGGCGGCTGCGGAGCCACGAGGGCCCCACACCACCCCACGGCGCGGCAGGGGTGGGCCCGCGCGGCCCCATGGTGTGGGCGCCACGTGGCTCCCCTCCGTGTTGAAAGTGCATGTGTTGCCCCATGCGTGGTTTTGGTAATTAATGACAATCCTTATGGACTAATGTTTGTATTGAGATATCTTTATAGATCTTGTCCATGAAGATGATTGGAGTTCATGTGTTGGACTCTAGAAGATTATATGATGACCAAGCGTCTATCCAATGGGTTTATATGAAGAATTGTCATGTGTAGAGTGGAGCATATTGCAAGTATGTCTTGAAGGATTCAAGTCATCACCTTTGTGAAACGGAGCTTAGCAAGGCTCTCCCATAATGGAGTATGGGGGAGTATTTGGAGAAGTCTTCATCAAGCATGTGCTAGCAAGCACAATCAAGAAAGGTGTTCCAACTTGAGAGAGTCAAGATCGTCATCATCGAGCTCAAGTGGAATGCGGAAGGCAAAGGTATGATCTTGATAGGGTTTCTATTTTACCGGTCTCTTGTTTTAGTTTGGAGACCGGGTTATAGGATAGACGGCGTACTATCAAGAGGGGCTCTCAAGTGAGTAACTTGATCGCATCTTTGTGGAGAGCTCAAACCTTTGCATATTTGGCATATCATCTTTATGGTTCTTATTTGGCTTTTATCCATGTGAGAATGTAGATCTTGTGTTCATCTCCATACCAAGATCTAGTTCACCGAAAACGGATTTCGTATTGACAACTTGTTGCGTTTTCAGTTTTGGAGGTTTTGCCGGTTCATCTTTTTATAGAGAGGTTTTACCTCTCTACATTTGATTTCCTCCTCACATGATGGACTATGATGTTTCTATGCATGATCTTGTAATGCTCCTCATTGCGATTCCAACAAACCAAAGATCATCGAAATTGGAGTCCGGATGGAAAACTTGTTGCGTTCTCGGTGTTGGAAATATTACCGGTCCTCCTCGAAATAGGGTCCACACCTTCCCATGTGTGGCATCCCCTCTATATTTGTGACTCTTAATATTTTGTCATTATTGTAGGAATGCATTCGTCGTTACCTTTCCAACAAAGTTGGTTTCATCGCATTTGGATTTTTATTGCAAAAGTTATGGATTTTAGAGTGTTTTTTCCTGCTCTGCCAGCAACCAGCCCAGCCCAGGCCGGCTGCCAGGCCGGCGGCCTCGGGTGCCAGCCCGGCCTAGGCCGGCCCAGGCCGGCTGCCAGGCCGAAGGCCTCGGGTGCCAGGCCGGCCGCCTGCCCGGCCCAGGCTGGCTGCTAGGCCGGCCCAGCCCAGCGCGCTCCTTGGCTCGCGTGTTGCGCTTCGTCGCTCCAGCTCGCTCGCTGCGCTGCCCCGATCGATCGATCGGTCGCTGGGGTAGCTCGCTTGCCTCGTGCCTCTCCAGCACGCTCGCTTGGCCGGCCTGTGGGCCGGCCCAGGCCGGCTGCCTGGCCGGTTTGCTCCCAGCTCGACCGGCTGCTCTGCTCCTAGTTTTTTAGCCAACGGCTATTTTTTTCAGAGTGCATAAAAAGCAGTTTTCTTCTCCATTCGTTTACACAACGGTTGAGCAAGTTTTACTTCTCCCTTATCCTCCATTGTTGACACTTGAAATCTTGCTCTTCCTCTCAATCCCTCCCATGGTTCTTGCTCATATTTGAGGGAAAGTGAGAGGTGATCTTGATCTACGTTTTCACCGATCGATTTCTCCTCTAAGTGAGGGGAACCTAGTAGATCTTGATCTTGGAGTTCTTGGTGCATCTCCTCTTTGTTCTTCCTCTCTTATTCCCCCATAAGCATTTGTTGCTTTGTTGGAATTTGAGAGTGAAGGATTTGAGCACTTGTGCTCTTGCCTTTTGCATTTGGTGCTTCGGTGTGCTCTCCACGAGGATTCGTGGAAGTTGAAAGCTTGTGAACTTGTTACTCTTGGGTCTTTGGACCCTAGACGCTAGTGTGGTGGTTGGACCCTTGTGTGGTCACTTGTAGCTGTTCGGGAGCCCCCAATCCCGTTGTGGGTTGTGCCCCGAATCGTTGTTGAAAGGCTCCGGATTTCCGCCTCGAAGGATTCCGATAGTGGAAGGTGAACCAAACCTTTGTGGTGCGGTTCATCGGAGAATAGGGTGAGCCTTTGTGGCGTTGAGATCGACCTTTGTGGTGCCTCACACCTCTCCAACGAGACATACTCCCTTAACAAGGAGGAACTCGGGAATACATCCTCGTCTCCGCATGCCTCGGTTATTTCTATACTCGAGCTCTTTACTTATGCACTTTACATTGTGATAGCCTTCGTGCTTGAAGTATTCTATATTGCTATCACCTTGTTGCTTGTCTTACTTAGCATAAGTTGTTGGTGCACATAGGTGAACCTAGTTTATTTAGATTGTTGGCTTGTTAATTTAAACACATAGTTTTATTCCGCAATTAGCAAGCCTTTAACCGGAAAAGTTTTAATCGCCTATTCACCCCCCTCTAGGCGACATCCTTGTCCTTTCACGTGTCTCCTCTGGACTCCGTCTTCGTGTTGGAAAAATAGCAGGTTCTGTCCAAGTTTCGTCCAATTCCGAGAATATTTCCAGACTAGCTTTTCTGGAATACAAAAACAACAGAAAACAGGAACTGGCACTGTGGCATCTTGTTAATAGGTTAGTCCCAGAAAATGCATAAAAATGCTATGAAGTGTATATAAAACATGTAACAATTGGTATAATATCAACATGGAACATCAGAAATTATAGATACGTTTGAGACGTATCAAGCATCCCCAAGCTTAGTTCTACTCGTCCTCGAGTAGGTAAAACGATAAAAACAAAATAATTTCTGAGGTGACATGCTACAATCATAATATTGATCAAATAATACTGTAAAGCACATGTTATGAATGAAGTGATCCAGGTCAATGGTCTATAGTTTGCTAGCAAGTAGATAATGAGCAAACAACTGAATCATATAAGTAAAATTTTTTCATGAATAGTACTTTCGAGACAAGCATCAAGGAGTTTTGCATAAGAGTTAACTCATAAATCAATAGATTCTAAGCAAAAGGTGTTTAACCAACACAAAGGAAGATTTAAGTTTCAGCAATTGCTTTCCACTTTCAACATATATATCTCATGGATATTTGTCAACACAAAGCATATAATAAGTGCAATATATGAGCATATAAAAATTGTTGCACCAAAGTTGACACTAGTGTTTGCTTCTAAGATAGAAAGAAGTAGGTAAACTGACTCAACATAAAAGTAAAAGAAAGGCCCTTCGCAGAGGGAAGCAGGGATTAAATCATGTGCTAGAGCTTTTTAAGTTTTGAAAAACATATAGAGATTGCATAAAATATTTGACACTCCTCCCAACCTTTGCTAACACAAGCCATGGCTAATCGAATCCTCGGGTGCCTACCATCAATCACATACCATAGAGGAGTGTCTAGTTTTGAGAGGTGTTTGTTAATTGTCAACGAATGGTAGCGGATGAAAACAGTATTCTCCCTATCAAACAGACTTTTAAGAGCGGCTCCCATGAAGGACGTTATTTCTACCAGCAAGGCAGATCATCCCTCTTCTCTTTTGTTTACACATGCAGGTATTTCACTGTTTGTCATTGCTTACTGATAAATCAGGGCAAAAATGTGAAGAGAATTAAGCGGTTAAAGTTGTAATTAATTGGGACTGGGCACCCCGTTGCCAGCTCTTTTTGCAAAATTATTGGATAAGCGGATGTATATGCCACTAGTCCAGGTGTAAAGTCTGTTTGACAAGTCGAATAAAGAATAACCCACTACTTCCTCATGAGCTAGTAAACATTGACACAAAAAAGAATAATAACAATTTTGAATAATTTAAAGGTAGCACATGAAAAATTTACTTGGAATGGCAAGAAAATACCACATATAGGTAGTTATGGTGGACACAGATGGCATGAATTTGGCTCAAGGTTTTGGATGCACGAGAAGCATTCCCTCTCAGTACAGAGTTTAGGCTAGCAAGGTTATTTGAATCAAACACAGTATATCAACCGACACAGCAAGGCTTATATGAAAACATATTGCAAACATTATAAGACTCTACACTGTCTTCCTTGTTAACCAAACCCTTTTACTAGAAAATATCTAGACCTTAGAGATACCAAACATGCAAACCAAATTTCAACGAGCTTTACGGTAGTTCTTCATTAATAGGTTTTAACTACATGATACAAAAGCTTAACCATGAACTACTTAATAACTCAAAACAATTGACAAGTATCAAATTATCCAATACAGCGATCTACAAGAATATGTAAGCTTTTTCCATTATACCATCTACCACATGCAACATTTTCTGTTCCAACCAAACACCAATCAATTTATTTCAACATAAACTCTCCAAACAATTATAAGTGAAGCAAGAGAGTACTTTCTTTAAAAGAACTAACAGCTCTGAATAAGAGATGCATGAAAACAGGAGCTAAAAGCATAGCAATAGCTAGACAAGAATACTCAACAAGTATAAGTGAAGAATAGGAGTATTCATATGAAAAAGCGGAGCGTGTCTCTCTCCCAATCAAGAATGCTAGGGTCCAATCAAGTTGACCATACGAAAAATAAAATACTGAAAATAAAAGCACACAGACGCTCCAAGTAAAGCACATATGATGTGAAAGAATTAAAATATAGTTTCACTAGAGATGACCTGATAAGTTGCTGATGAAGAAGGGGATGCCCAAGGCATCCCCAAGCTTAGACGCTTGAGTCTTCTTGAAATTTGCTGGGGTGATCCATGGGAGCATCCCCAAGCTTAAGCTCTTCACTCTTCTTGATCACATTATATCATCCTTCTCTCTTGACCCTTGAAAACTTCCGCCACACCAAACTCAAAGTAATTCTCATTAGAGAGTTAGTGCACAATCAAAAACTCACATGTTCTATAAGGACACAAACATGACCGTTACTTTTAACATTAGCTACTGCCACTGATGTTATGTGAAGCTCTTCACCCTAAAAAAGAATTCCACTCAACACTAGTAAAAGAGAGAATGCGAAAAATAAAAGACAGAATCTGTCTAAACAGAACAGTCCGCAAAGACGAATTTTTTCGAGGCACTTACGTTGCTCAGATCGAAAAACTTTAAACTAACGAAAGATGCGTACATATCTGAGGATCACGCACAAAAAATTTCAGATTTAAATAATTTTCTGTGATTTTACAGAATTAAAACGGTGAACAGCAGAAATCTGTTCCTGCGCAGAAATCCAAATCTAGCATCATCTTCCTATTAGAGGCAATACTTGGCACAACAATGCGATAAAATAAAGATACAAAGGAATTGTTACAGAAGTAAACAACTCCTTGACTCAAAAAAAGAAAAATTGCAGAAATAAAATAATGGGTTGTCTCCCATAAGCGCTTTTCTTTAACGCCTTTCAGCTAGGCGCAGAAAGTAAGAATCAAGTGTTTCCAATCGATGAAGCATCAACAGAATAATTTGCTCTAACAATAGAATCAAAAGGTAACTTCATCTTCTTTCTAGGGAAGTGTTCCATACCTTTCTTGAGTGGGAATTGGTATTTAATATTCCCCTCTCTCATATCAATAATAGCACCAACAGTTCTAAGAAAAGGTCTTCCCAAAACAATAGGACAAGAAGCATTGCATTCAATATCCAAAACGACAAAATCAACGGGGACAAGGTTATTGTTAACCATTATAAAAACATCATCAACTCTCCCCAAAGGTTTCTTTATAGTATTATCAGCAAGGTGAACATCCAAATAACAGTGTTCCAAAGGTGCTAAATCAAGCATATCATAGAGTTTCTTAGGCATAACAGAAATACTAGCACCAAGATCACATAAAGCATTGCAATCAAAATCATTCAACTTCATTTTAATGATGGGCTCCCAACCATCTTCTAACTTCCTAGGGATAGAAGCTTCATGTTTTAATTTCTCTTCCCTAACTTGCATGAGAGCATTAGTAATATGTTTAGTAAAAGCCATGTTTATAGCACTAGCATTAGGACTTCTAGCTAGCTTTTGCAAGAACTTAATTACTTCAGAAATATTGCAACCATCAAAATCAAAATCATTATTATCAAAAGTAATAGGACCATTGTCTCCCACATCTCGAAAAATTTCAGCACTTTTATCAGGAACAGTTTCAGTGTTTTCAGGCAATTTTAAACGTTTTGCAACAGAAGTAGAGACATTGCCAACACCAATTACTTTACCATTGATAGTAGGAGGTTTGTTAACACTTGAGTTTACAGCATTTTCAGTAGTAGTAATAGTATAAACTCTAGCAATACTATTCTTTTTAGCAATTTCATCCTCTCTTGCCCACCTAGCATGTAAATCAGCTAACATCCTCACATTATTATCAATTTTAACTTGTATAGCATTGAGAGTTTTGCTCTCTTTAACATCATGAGGCATAGTTTTAATTTTTAACAAATCAACATCAAGAGCAAGACTATCAACTTTAGAGGCAAGAACATCGATTTTCCCAAACTTTTCCTCAACAGATTTATTGAAAGCAGTTTGTGTACTAATAAAATCCTTAAGCATGACTTCAAGATCAGAGGGTACACTCTTATTATTGTTGTAGGAATTACCATAAGAATTAACATAACCATTGCCACTATTAAAAGGATAGGGCTTATAATTGTTATTACCAAAATTATTCCTATAAGCATTGTTGTTGAAATTATTATTTTTAATGAAGTTCACATCAACATGCTCTTCTTGAGCAACCAAAGAAGCTAAAGGAACATTATTTGGATCAACATGCATCTTTCCATTTGTAAGCATAGACATAATAGTATCAATCTTATCACTCAACGAAGGGGTTTCTTCAACAGAATTTACCTTCTTACCTTGTGGAGCTCTTTCGGTGTGCCATTCAGAATAATTTATCATCATATCATCAAGAAGTTTTGTTGCAGCACCCAAAGTGATGGACATAAAGGTACCTCCAGAGGCCGAATCCAATAGGTTTCTTGAAGAAAAATTTAGTCCTGCATAAAAGGTTTGGATGATCATCCAAGCAGTCAGTCCATGGGTGGGACAATTCTTTACCAATGATTTCATTCTCTCCCAAGCTTGAGCAACATGCTCATTATCAAATTGTTTGAAATTCATAATGCTACTTCTCAAAGATATAATTTTAGCAGGAGGATAGTATTTTCCTATGAAAGCATTTTTGCATTTAGTCCATGAATCAATACTATTTCTAGTCAAAGATAGCAACCATTCTTTAGCACGTCCTCTCAAAGAGAAAGGAAAAAGTTTCAGTTTAATAATATCACCATCTACATCCTTATACTTTTGCATCTCACAAAGTTCAACAAAATTATTAAGCTGAGCAGCAGCATCATCAGTACTAACACCAGAGAATTGCTCTTTCATAACAAGATTTAAAAGTGCAGGTTTAATTTCATAGAATTCTGCGTTAGAAGCAGGTGGAGCAATAGGTGTACTAATGAAATCATTGTTGTTCGTGCTAGTGAAATCACACAACTTAGTGTTCTCAGGGTACTCATTTTGGCAAAATTAAAACAAAACAGAAAGATAACAACTTGAAAATAAAAGTAACTAATTTTTTTGTGTTTTTGATAAATAAAGCAAACAAGACTAAAAAAAACTAAGCAAGACAATAACAAAGTAAAGAGATTGGAAGCGTGAAACTCCCCTTGCAGAAATCCTTTTGCTCCCCGACACCAGAAAAAGAGCTATTGCAGGGAGTTAGAGGAGCTCTCAGAAATATTTCTTCTCCCCGACAACGGCGCCAGAAAAAGAGCTTGATTGCGTAGATCACACGTTCGCTGGGAGACCCCAAGAGGAAGGTATGAAGCAGTGTAGCAGCAGTTTCCCTCAGTATGAAACCAACATTTAATCGAACCAGTAGGAGAAAGAAATCACTTCTGAAGGTTGTTGGTGGCGGAATATGGCACGGCGCAATACCAGGGAATCCGACGCCAACGTGGAATCTGCACACAACACAATCAAACTAATTTGCCCCAACGAAACAGTGAGATTGTCAATCTCACCGGCCGGCTTGCTGAAAACAAAGGATTAAACGTATGGTGTGGAAAACAGTAGTAAATTGCAGAGAATGAAAAGGAACAGTGTTTCCAGTTGGTTGTATTATCAGTTTAAAAGAATGGACCAGGGTCCACAGTTCACTAGTGGTGTCTCTCCATAACAGATAACTAACATGCTGGGTGAACAAATTACAGCTGGGCAATTGACAAAATATTGAGCGCATAACAATGCATATATATGACATGATGATTACTATGATATTCATGTGGGCATTACGACAAAATACATAGACCGTTATCCAACAAAGTCTACGACTAATAATCCACCGCTAGGTTGTCATACCGAGTTCCCCGTTGGTATTAAGTTGCAAGCAACGGATAATTGCATTAAGTAATGTGCGTAAAGTAAACAAATGCATTAGACCTAACGGCGTACCCTTAAGCTAAGCATCGGTTATTTTATCCCTAGTGGCAACAGCACATTCACAATCTTAGAAGTTATTGTCACTCTCCCAGATTACCGGAGGCATGAACCCACTATCTAGCATAAATACTCACTCTTGAAGTTACAAACATCTACTTGGCCAAAGCATCTACTAGTAACGGAAAGCATGCAAGATCATAAATAACATATAAGATAGATTGATAATCAACTTGACATAGTATTCAATATTCATCGGATCGCAACAAACACAACATGTAGCATTACAATAAGATGATCTTGATCATGATAGACAGCTCACAAGATCTAAACATGATAGCATAAAGTGGAGAGACAACCATCTAGCTACTGCCATGGACCCGTAGTCCAAGGATGAACTACTCACGCATCACTCCGGAGGCAGGCATGGTGATGTAGAGCCCTCCGGTGATGATTCCCCTCTCCGGCAGGGTGCCGGGAAGAGCTTCTGAACCCTCCCGAGCTAGGGTTGATGGCGGCGGCGTCTCTGCAACTTTTCGTGGATAATGGCTCGGGTATCTAGGGTTTTTGCGTCGGGAGGAATAAATAGGCGAAAGGGCGGCGGCTGCGGAGCCACGAGGGCCCCACACCACCCCACGGCGCGGCAGGGGGTGGGCCCGCGCGGCCCCATGGTGTGGGCGCCACGTGGCTCCCCTCCGTGTCTCCTCTGAACTCCGTCTTCGTGTTGGAAAAATAGGAGGTTCTGTCCATGTTTCGTCCAATTCCGAGAATATTTCCAGACTAGCTTTTCTGGAATACAAAACAGCAGAAAAACAGGAACTGGCACTGTGGCATCTTGTTAATAGGTTAGTCCCAGAAAATGCATAAAAATGCTATGAAGTGTATATAAAACATGTAACAATTGGTATAATATCAACATGAAACATCAGAAATTATAGATACGTTTGAGACGTATCAACATACAGATGGACAGTTTCTTGATCTCAAGGTCGGACAACATTTTTATCACAATACCATGATCATGATGTGAACTACGTAGGCAATGCCGTGTGGATAACTTTCTAATACCTATGAAAACATGAGTTGCAACAGAAGTGTCAAATCTACTTTATTATAGCTTAGGAACAATATACATGTTTGGTTCTTTCGTAGACTTATAGTTCAACATGAAATTAAGTATTAGGTCCCATTCTCCAGACAACAAGACACCTAGCTGCGATCACCGCATTTCAACGACCCTCTATCATGATCATGTGCACAAATTTCAGATGAAATAAGATAATTAAGGCAAAACATTATAGATCGATAAAAGCATATCTTTTCACTCATCATATATCTAGAAACAATTAAATTACCAATAGACATGAATTTGTATTAGACAAATGAGTAAGGGGAAATGAGAATAAACCTAGGACAAGTCTGTGTCTGGATAGGGAATTCAAGCAGAACAAGTTGTGGGCGTGCCCTCTGCAATTTAGGCTGCAGAACCAAACAACCCTACCAAAAGAGAATGCATGCTATTCCAATGTATAGATTGCAGAAATAAGGCAATATCATACAAGTCAGTGGATGGCTTACTGCAGGTTCCTCGTTGTGGATCGAGATCGCCGCTGCCCGCTGATGGTAGAAGAGGTCGTAACGGCTGGGCAAGTGCTGGTGCAGGTGATCGATGTTTCAAATATTAACAGAGTTTCAAATCAACCACAAAGCATCAAATGGATGAATCACGCAGTTGGCTGGAAGAATACCTCGTGGTGTTGTGGTCTGACAAACACCTGTACACCGGGTGCGGGGACCTGAACAAATGGATGCAGTTGACGGGCTAGGAGGGCGGTCGGGCCTTGGCGATGGAGGAGAATAGATCAAGCCGTCACCCGCAACCAGGAGGAGCCGAGGAGGGGAATGGAGTTCCCTGTTCGGGCAGGAGCGTGCGGTGGTGGGCATCTCGGTGGTGGGGGCTGCGCGCTGGTGGGCGTCTCGGGCCTCGAGGGTGGGGGCCTGCGCGGTGGTGGGGGCAGTGGGGAGGGTGATGGTGGTGGTGGGTAGTGGGGAGGGCGGCGCGGCCGTGCTGGGCAGAGGGGGCGGCGCGATGGTGGGCAGTAGGGGCGGCGCCATGGAGGGGGGTGGCGCGATGCAGGCAGATCATGCGGAGGATGCAAAACAGATCCATGGCGAGGTCATCGTGCATATCCTCCATCCCACCACGGCGCCACGTTGGAATGTAAAACATGCAGTAGAAGGTTTATGTTTGACCCTTACATTTTGGGATGGAATGAAATACATTATTTTATAGTATGATAATTCACTGTTGTACCTAGATTATCCGAGCATTCCAATATGGTCACTCACTACATTGATAACTCCATAGCCTTGAAATCGTTCGTAGTACCGATTTTTTTTCTTGCGAGAGAAGTTGCGATTACATCAGCCAAGATTCTTACAGAAAAGCCCAGAAAACAAGAACATTACAAAGAAACCCTTCTGAGCTCTGGCGTCGTCGTAGTCGAGCAGACCGCTGCGCCGGCGAAACCTGCCGCACCACCTCCGAAACCTTGGACTGGGAGGCTCCCCATCGCGACCAGGAAGGCGACGCTCCTCGGTACCTGAGCACCTCCACCCTGCGCGACGGACAGCGACACCATCTTGGCCATCAGCAACCACGCCTTCAAGATCTACAAACGTCGGATCTACCACCTCTCGGACTCCGGCGAAGGGGAAGTCCTCTCGAGCACTCCATGGAGACGCGAACGAGGACATGGCGGCAGATCCGCGGCGAAGCTCCACCGGAGCCGCACCAACGGAGGAGAAGACCACCGCCACCAAAAGCCACTCCAGCACCACCGCTACCTCCACAGCGCCGCCGGCTAGCACACCACCACGTACACCTAGGCTATGTACACATTGGGATCCGTGGATTTCCGTCCTCCCGCCGCCGAAGCAGCCGCCGGAGGGCGAGGAATCCGGCGAATCGCCGGCGGCGACCTGGCGCACGCGGTGTCGCCCAAGAAATCGCCCTTTTCACTGTAGGTGGGGAAAGGGGGGAGGTCCAAGCTCTCTGTTTCGATCAATCTATGCGCTGCGTTCGTAGTACCGATTGATTACTCCAAATTTGACAATCTGATTGCACCTTAGATAAGCATCAATATGACAACATATCAATCACCCTAAAGGTCATACCTAATTCATGACGACCACAAATCACCATAGAAATAGAAATTTATGTCAATTGTAAGTCACCCGTCACAAACAAGGTATTTGTTATTCTCTCATCAAGCTTGAGGCTCAATTAATCTATCTACTACTGTAAGCATATATGACTACTAGTATCCTAACCAGAGTGCAAACACCTCACTCTATTATTATACACTAGCTATTAATAAACTAGGGAGGGTCTTTTTGTTAATTAGTGAAAAAGCGCACAAAAATCATTATAAGAACGGTCACAAACAACTGGCATGGAAGATGACAACACATGGGGCACCACCGTCCGACCTGACTACCACAAAAATATATGCACACATACATTAAAAAACAAAATGGTTGGTGCGTAAATCAAACCCCTTCAATATGGCTAAACAATATACCTCGTCCTTTCCCCTTCACTACCTTATTCTGATTATTTCAATCTGTCCCTGAATAATCTGGAAAAAGTGTTGCTCAGACCCAGTTCTATGCTTAAATTCAAGCTTCTCACCATGCCCATTGCCCCTCACACCATGCTTCGCCCCTTCTGCGTTAACCCGGTGGGCCGCTATCTTGGACGGCATGCTCGTTTCAGCTTCCGTGCGAGCTCGGATGATGCAGTAAATTGGGAGAAGCCGAAGACTACCAAGAGGGTTGGGAAGAAGAAGAAGGACGAGGAGACCGAACTGGAGGTTCTTTATGATGATGGGTTCGGGGGCGTCAACACGAAGGATTACTGGGAGGCGGTGAGGGCCATGCCCAAGGATGACGGCGGGCCACCTCGGTGGTTCTGTCCCGTGGAGTGCGGGCAGCCGGTGGTTGACAAGGCACCACTGCTGCTCTTCTTGCCAGGTTTGTCCAAAACTCCAAGTGATGTTCTTTGTAAAAAGTAAAATGGTATTGGTGTTTCAACCTTGTGTGTAAACATGAACAGCTCAACTTCCAAACATTGATTAGGATGTTTTGGTAGTGCTGATCATCCTCGGAAGGAATATTTATCTGGCCTTTGTTCTGCTGGCGTCCTAATGCTTTTTTTCGAATTATGGGGACTGCAGGAACCGATGGTCTTGGAATGGAGCTCATTTTCCATCACAAATCGTTGGACATGTGAGTATTACTATAATTCACTTATTGCCGTGGCTTTTCTGTGTACTATTATAGTTTACTTGCATACTTAAATCTCAAAGGCACATGTATGCTGGGACTCTTTGGTCCATAGGCAAAACATTCATTAAAATTATATACAGATCATGTTTTTCTATCCACAGGGTATTTGAGGTGCACTGCTTACACATACCAGTAAGCGATCGTACATCATTTGGAGGTACATATAGATGGCTTAAATTTCCGACAGTATTTCTGACATGGGTATGCCTATCGGGTACCCTACCATGAGGGTACCTGGTGCACGTATCGACTAGACCCAACTATCAGAGCCTACATGAAGCCCATGAAGGGAGGCCCATGAAGATGAAGTATCCTCCAAGTTTGGCGAAGCAATAGTCGGTTTAGAGTTTCCTTACTTGTAAATCGAGTCGGTTACGAACACCCGGGACCCAGCCTATTATTTAAGGACTGGGAGGGCCATCGAACCAGACAACGAACCACCAGAGCCACAAACCCTAGCGAGATCGACATCTCGCCGGGATCCTTGTAACCATCATATTCACAAATCAATAACAGACAGGCAGGACGTAGGGGTGTTACCTCCACACGAGGGCCCTGAACCTGGGTAAAATCTTTGCCCTGCTTGTCAGCCGACGATACTTCCAGCTCTACCACGTTCTCTCCCCATATTCATAACCTAGGGACCTTAACCATGGGTCTTGATGAGTCTACCCCTCGTCAAGTGGCGCCGTCTGTGGGAAAGAATAGCGCTGGACTCGAAGTTTCGCCGGTCCCAACAGCAAACGGCAAATCGCCGATCACACCAGCAAACGGCAACACGCCGATCTCATCTGCAAACGGCAACTCGCCGGCCATGTCTGCAAACAGCAACTCGCCGATCCAGGCGACACACGGCGACTCGCCGATCCACTCGAAAAGTGGCGGCCTGCCCGCTTCACCCGCAAAAAGCGCATCTGCTCTTCCAATGAATTTCAATCCGCACTCGCCGAGCTTCAGGAGGCGTTTTCCGGCCTTGAATCAGGTTTGAGTTTGACTGTTGGAGCATTCAATTTTTTCGTAAACAATCTTGCACGCAGGACTCACAGATCCGCAACAACTGGCGCTGGGTGCACTCGAGGCTCCGTCGACTGCGCTCGCCCCATCGTCGAATCCTGAAGCCTGCTCGCCCGCAACAACCATGTCGACCGGCGAGCTCGATAGGTTCATGATGACGGAACTCCAAGGCGAGGAAGCAGAATCAGCATACAACACAAGCAACATCGACTTCAACCTACCACTCGACGAGAGTTTCGACTGCGGGATCTCCCTCGATGACTTCTACGAGCCCGCGATTCATAACGACAACAACGTCGACTCGGAGATCTTCACCAACACCAACACCGAGATGAGCATAGGTGATGAGCACATCGACAACGAGATTCGCCTCGAAGATCTACTCGATGAACACACTGGCTCTGACATGAGCCTCGATGGCGATGTCGAGTCCATGACTGGAATCGACAGCACATACACCTGTCCTCGGGTCACGCCCCATCAGGTCTACGTGGCCTTCACCGCAGAATCATCCGCAGACGCTGCCGCTCGCAGGCCTGCACAATTCCCATGCACGGTAACCATGCCAGATGGGGTCACAACCTTGACAATCACGGAGGAGATGGCAGCAAAAGCAGATAAAGTCATAAAGGAGTGCACTATGATGCCGCCAAACTCCACCCCAGAGGAGATGTTGACCTTCCAGTACTTCAACTGGCAGGAGTCAATTCGACTGCAAAACTACCGAGCGACGCTCGAGGAGCGCAAAAGGCAAGCCAGCCTCTCGAGTGCCCGACGAAGGGAGCAATCCCTCGGGTCCACACAGCAACCAACCCCTCGACCTAGGTCGCGGTTGGCAAGCCTTCCAGAACATGAAAGGGTAGCAATCACCCGTAACCTGTCGTTCATGACAGAGGACGCTAACGGAATCCCAGTACCCAAAACTGCTGCGGGTGCATTATTCTCCGTAGGTGCTTACCTCAAGGCAATACAACCTCCGGCGAATGACCCTAACGCAGCCCTGCATCGCCAACAACTCAAATCGCTAGCTCTAGCGGCACAGGCTATGCAGCCAGAAGACAAAACTCCAGCAAGGGATCGCGATCGCGACATAGTCGACTCACGACACGCAGCACATCATCGCAGTGGTCGCAGCCACCACTCGGATGAAGGAAGGAGAAGCACGCGCCGGCACAGGTCCAGCAGGAGCAGGTCTCGAAGATCCTATAGCAGCGATTCATACTCTGATCGCGAACCAGAGCCATGCGGAGCATTGTGCTTCACTCGACGCATCCGTGAGACGCGGATGCCCAAACGGTTCAAGTTGACAGGCGAGCAACCCAAGTACAACGGTCGCCAAGAACCTTCTGGGTGGCTAGAAGATTACAGACTCGCCGTGGCATGCCAGCGGGCACGAACACCACGGCGATGCAGTACATACGACTTATGCTCGAAGGAACTGCCCGCGACTGGCTCAAATCACTCCCTCCATCATCATATGACTCGTGGGATGATTTCCGCAGAGACTTCATCAAAAACTTCGAGCCTCTGTGTGAGCGCCCGAAGACATTCGAGGAATTAAGGACATGTACTCAACGATCAGACGAGTCGCTGAGATCATACATACGGCGGTGGACCGAAATACGCAATTCGGTTGGCAAAGTGTCAGAAGACAGGGCCATGGATGCCTTCATACAAGGTCTCGCCAGGAAGGACTTCAAAGAGGCACTTGGTCGTGAAAAGCCAACCTCCCTGGCTGACCTCATCAAAGTTGCGACTGAGTGGGCAGATGGAGAGGATTCTGTACGCAGATCCCGTGCTTCCCCAACACGCGACAACTACGAAAGCGGCAGTCGAAGCCGCAGAGATTCATACAGAGAAGATCGCAGGCGTAAACGGTCCAGACGTCCTTACGACGATAACAGACCCGAGTTCATGGCGGCTGGATACACACAGCCAAAGGAGGACCATGATAGAAGCAATCGACGCTCGGATGATCGACGTGACAGTCGAGATCGCGAGCAGCGGAGCGATAGCTACAAAAGGCAAGAATGGCGCAAACGTAGCGACGCAAAACCCGAGCGGTCGTTCGAGGAAAAGATGGACGACTGGTGCAGATTCCACCTCTTCAAGGGGGACGACGGAAAACTACGCTCCAATCACACCCTAAGGAACTGCAGGGAATTCGACCAAATGGCGACTGACTATGTGATACGACTCAAGAGGAATGGCCCAGCACCTGCTCAGCCCATGCCTGCACCCGTACCACAGCCGAACGCTGTGCCCGCTCTCATGGCGCCACAGCCGCCACCGCAACCCGCACCACAGCCTGCTCCAGGCGCAAATCTCGCAGGTGCCATACAACCTGTGCTACGGGCGGAAGATGATCAATATGCAGATGTACATGATACAAAAGGGTCGCCCCTCTAACAGGCAGCAAAAACTAATCACTCGACAGGTGAACTTGGCTGTCATGGCACCTCCAGCCGTGCCGAATTTCTGAAGGGATCGGAAACCATCATAAGCTTTAGTCGAGAGGATCATCCCCCAGCTGTAGCTCGACCAGGGCATGCGGCTCTGGTACTCGACGCGCAAATAGGAGGCTACGCCATGACCAAGGTCTTCATGGATGGAGGCAGCGGCATAAACATCATCTTCGCGGACACACTCCGCAAAATGAACAGGTCAGTCGAAAACCTCCCAAAATCTTCAAATACCTTCCACGGTATCGTTCCTGGCAAAGCAATTAGCCCAGAAGGCACCGTACAACTCGACGTTACGTTCGGGGACGTAAGCCACTTCAGGACAGAGTCGATTGAGTTCGAGGTCGTCGACTGGAAATCACAATACCATGCTATTCTTGGTCGCCCGACGTTTGCTCGATTCATGGCGGTGCCACACTATGCGTACCTCACGCTGAAGATGCCAGGACCAAAGGGAGTCATCACTGTCCGTGGAAACTTTCAAAGGTCCGATGCTTGCGACCGCGAGTTCAGCAAAATCTCCGAGATGTTCGGGGTGGAGGAATCACTCGCTGACTTAGCGATTACCAACGACCGCACACTCCTTCCAGAGCATAAGAAGTTGGCAGTCGACAGATCCTTCAATGCTACAAATGACACAAGGTCGCATCAGGTGCACCCGACCGATCCGACCAAGACAGTCAACATATCTTCGAGCCTGCCTATCGCATAGGAAGGCGCGCTCGTCGAATTCCTCCGTGAGAACTGGGAAATATTTGCGTGGTGTCCAGCCGACATGCCAGGTATTCCCAGGGAATTCGCCGAGCACTCTCTCCAATTGTTTCCAGATGCAAAGCCAGTCAAGCAAACGATGCGTCGAATCTCCGGCCCAAAGCGAACCGCAGTCGAATCCGAAGTCGACCGGTTACTCGCAGCAGGATTCATTAGGGAAATCAAGAAATCACAATGGGTGGCCAACCCTGTACTCGTAGAAAAGAAGCATACAGACATCCTTCGGATGTGCGTGGATTTCACAGCGCTGAACAAGTGCTGTCCAAAGGATCACTTCCCGCTACCCCGGATCGATCAGATCGTTGACTCCACCGCCGGATGCGCACGACTCTCCTTTCTGGATGCTTACTCAGGTTATCACCAGATAAGGATGAAGCAAGAAGACGAAGAAAAAACGGCGTTCATAACCCCACTCGGGGTCTACTGCTACACAACTATGCCCTTCGGGCTAAAAAACGCGGGTGCAACATACCAGCGCATGATGCAGGACTGCCTCAAAAAGCAAATTGGACGCAACGTCCAGGTCTACGTTGATGACATTGTCATTACCACAAGGGAAGAACGCACACTACTCGACGATTTGAGGGAGACGTTCGCAAACCTCAAACGCTTCCATATCAAGCTCAATCCTAAGAAGTGTACGTTCGGCGTTCCAGCCGGGCAGCTCTTAGGGTACCTAGTCTCTGCTCGTGGAATCGAAGCAGACCCGGAGAAAATACAGGCCATCCTCACCATGCAAAGGCCTTCAAAGCTTCATGATGTGCAGAAACTAGCAGGACGAGTAGCGGCGCTCAGTCGATTCATCAGCAAACTGGGTGAAAAGGCTCTACCATTCTATCGACTGATGAAGAAGGCGGACAAGTTCGAGTGGACGCCAGAAGCTGAAGCAGCCTTCACAGATCTCAAGCGGATCCTCACAAGCCCTCCAATCCTCGTCGCACCTAAGGAACGGGAACCACTCTACCTGTATGTCTCGGCTACAAACAGGGTGGTGAGCACCGTACTGGTAGTCGAACGCGTGGAGGAGGGGCACATCCAAAGCATACAACGTCCAGTCTACTACCTGAGCGAGGTTCTCTCCATATCAAAACAGCGGTACCCGCACTATCAAAAGCTGGCATACGCTGTATTCATGTCCTCAAGGAAGCTGACACACTACTTCACCGAGCATCCGATTACCGTGGTAAGCAACTCAGCAATCGGTGATATACTCACAAACCCCAATGCAACGGGTCGAGTGGCAAAATGGCTCATCGAGCTGGCTCCAAGAGATATCAAGTACGAGCACCCGAAGGCTATCAAAGCACAAGTCCTACCCGACTTCACAACCGAGTGGATAGAAGCCCAATTACCTGGAGCACCAGACGTGGCCAATTCCTGGACCATGTACTTCGATGGGTCCAAGAAACATGAAGGCGCAGGCGCAGGCGTCGTCCTCATATCACCAAAAGGGGACAAGCTACGTTATGTTTTGCAGATGGGATTCAAGCTACCCTCCAATAACGAGGCTGAATACGAGGCTCTGATCCATGGCATGCGGATGGCAAAGGCACTCGGGTGCACTCGACTGATGATCTACGGCGACTCCAACCTCGTGGTGCAGCAAACAATGAAGGCCTGCGACGCAATCGCGGACAACATGATCGCTTATCGCGATCTGTACAACACACTAGAGGCAGCTTCGAGGGCTGCGAGTTGAGGCACATAGGAAGGGAAAGCAACGAAGAAGCAGACATGCTAGCCAATCTTGGCTCAACTGGCGCACAAATTCCACCTGGTGTCTTCCTCGAGCGTATTGAACACAGATCTATCAAGGAGAAACGAGAGCCTCCTCCGTCGACTACGCCACCCAAAAGCAAAATGCCTAGCACAGAGGACCCCCCTGTCGAGGTATTTCTCATTGAGCCAACCTGGACTCAACCTTTTCTGGCTTACATACTCCGTAGCGAGCTACCAGATGACATAACCGAGTCCCGACGCGTGACTCGAAGATCAAAAGCATACACCGTTATCAACGGCGAGTTATACAAGCGCAGCATATCAGGTATGTTCCAAAGATGCATCGCACTCGAAGATGGCCAAGCCATACTTCGAGACATTCATGCAGGTACCTGTGGGCATCACGCCAGCAGTCGATCACTCGTAGCCAAAGCCTTTCGCGCAGGGTTTTACTGGCCTACAGCACTCAAAGACGCGGAGGACATAGTCAAAAGGTGCGTCGGCTGCCAGAAATTCGCAACAAGGCCGCACGCACCCGCATCGGCGTTGAAGACTATACCGCTGGCCTGGCCTTTCGCCCAATGGGGGCTCGATATGGTTGGGCCACTCAAAAAATCATCGCATGGCGGGCATACTCACCTACTGGTGGCAGTCGACAAGTTCACAAAGTGGATCGAGGCGGTCCCCATCACAAATTCGACTGCTACTACGGCAGTCAACTTCATAAAGAGCATCATCTATCGCTTCGGTGTCCCAAACAGTATCATCACTGATAACGGCACAAACTTCACGGCTGAGGAGTTCAAAACCTTTTGCAAAGAGCAGGACATTACGCTCAACTACGCATCCGTGGCGCATCCGCAATCCAATGGCCAAGTCGAAAAGGCCAATGGGCTTGTGACGAGTGGGATCAAGAAGCGCCTCCTGGTGCCACTCAAAAGAGCTGCAGGTGCTTGGGTCGAAGAACTACCGTCTGTGCTATGGAGCCTACGCACAACTCCCAACACTTCTACGCAGTTCACCCCATTCTTCATGGTCTACGGTGCAGAGGCAATTCTGCCATCAGACGTAAGGTTCAACGCACCACGAGTTGAAGCATACAATGAAGAAGACGCAGAAGAGGCACTCGAAGACGCAGTCGACTTGCTTGATGAGGCGCGCGACACGGCCTTAGCCCGCACAGCTGTTTACCAGCAGGACCTTCGCAACTACCACAGCCGTCGACTGCGCACCAGGTCCTTCGTCGTTGGCGACCTGGTTCTTCGACTGAAGCAAAAGAAGGTGCACAAGCTCGCTTCCCCATGGGAGGGTCCCTTCATCATCACGGAGGTCCTTGGTGGAGGCGCATATCGACTGAAGCACGCGAAGACAGGCGAACCCTCTCACAATCCTTGGAACGTTGCGCATCTGCGCCGTTTCTACGCATAAAGTGCTCACAGTCATACAATGTAATAGGCTATATGTCGGATGGCTGCAGGTTTCAGACGCGCTCTTTTCCTTACCAGGGTACCTAAGGGGACTGGAAGGTTTTTAATGAGGCGGCCTGCAGCCTAACATTCAAAAGAGGAATAAAATCAATGTTCCTTCGACTCCTTTGTGGCTACCACCTGCATAATTCATACCTTAACCGCACCCGAGACCCTCGGGGGCTGCGTAACAAGGATCCGAACAAAGAACATAAAAACTTTGCAGCCGCACTCGAATACTCGGGGGCTGCACAGTCATCGGTTCATAACCAACACATATTTCACAAACCCCGCTCGATTGACTCGGGGGCTCGGCAAAAAATCAAAGTATACAAACTATACAATATACAAAGAGTCAAAAATTACACTCGGGGGCTGCCCCCTATACAAAAATTGCACTCGCAAACCATTCTAATCCTCAGGCTCGTCTTTTACGGGCAGCTCGGGGCCGCAAAGCTGTTCGCGAGTGCACTCGATCAGTGTCTCCGCAGCTTGGATCGTGTCATCCAAGTCTTTTTGCTCGAGAACCTCTCCGGCTGCAGGTGTCCGCAACACCAACCTTGGTTTTCGACTACGCATATACGCCATTGCAGCGTTGGCTCCAATTACAAGTCTTTGAGACAGCAACTCTCGAATGGGATTTGTTTGGCGGAAGATGTTCAACACAGCACGAATCCCTTGTGGTTGTGGCCCCGAAGGAAAAAGAGTCTCGTTCAGACGAATAAACGATGCCCGGCATAACTCCAGCAGCTCAGCACTTCGCCAGACGCGATCCTTCAGGGTGGCAAGTATGCGGGCATGGTACCTATCAAGCCAAAAGTGTTGACGCCCAGTTGTAGGGTCGTCAACCACGCTATCCAGGCGTCCTTCCACGCGAATCTCTTTCACAACTGGCATAAAAGTCACTCGATGATATCCTCGGGTGGTCTCTCGCATAAGTTTCGGTTGGGTTTTTAGCAAAAGTCATAGAGGCCAGTCGAAATTCTTTCGACTGCAGCATCATACTCCCATCGGGAGCGTATCAAAAAATTTCTTTGACTAAAATGTGCAGGGTAAAAGAATTTGAGATTATCCTCCATTGCAAGCAATAAAGCACAATCTCGGGGGCTACTCCCATCGGGAGCGCTGTCGCGCACCCGATAGAATAATGGCAAAAGTGCAGTCGATGAAACATTCGACTAAGTTCATAAGCAAAATCATACTCAAAATATTCCCGAGTTGATCCGACGATCCTTGGATGCTGCATGCATAAGTACAAAGGTAAGACCCGCCGATCAGTCAAGCTGGGCTAAGGACCGCTCCAGCAGCGTTATCCTTTTATATTCCGTGTCAGCAGACATGATGAAAATCCCCGACGGACGCGTTGGGTAGATTCAAAATTATACTGCAGTTCGATTCAGTAAGATCTCAACGGCCGTTTCGAGTCTGTCCAGTTTGTTCCAGATTCGAGTCCGGGGACTCGAGTTTGATTGAAAGCTAGTATGGTTTTGCCACAAATGGTAGTTAACCGGCCCCGATCCGTCGTGTGTGCCGGGCCTGCTAAGCTAATATCCCTTGATTATCATAAGCAAAAACTCATAGTCGATGAAAACACTCGGCATTGCTAACATATGCTATTTCATAAGAATTCTAAATACAGATGTAAAAAATATATATAATGTGCATGATGTATGAGTCCATGCCCGACTCTTCGAATCAGACAAGTACTCGGGGGCTACTGACATGGGTATGCCTATCGGGTACCCTACCATGAGGGTACCTGGTGCACGTATCGACTAGGCCCAACTATCAGAGCCTACATGAAGCCCATGAAGGGAGGCCCACGAAGATGAAGTATCCTCCAAGTTTGGCGAAGCAATAGTCGGTTTAGAGTTTCCTTACTTGTAAATCGAGTCGGTTACGAACACCCGGGACCCAGCCTATTATTTAAGGACTGGGAGGGCCATCGAACCAGACAACGAACCACCAGAGCCACAAACCCTAGCGAGATCGACATCTCGCCGGGATCCTTGTAACCGTCATATTCGCAAATCAATAACAGACAGGCAGGACGTAGGGGTGTTACCTCCACACGAGGGCCCTGAACCTGGATAAAATCTTTGCCCTGCTTGTCAGCCGACGATACTTCCAGCTGTACCACGTTCTCTCCCTCATATTCATAACCTAGGGACCTTAACCATGGGTCTTGATGAGTCTACCCTCATCAATTTCCATTTCCATGTACTTCATATATAGCTTTTACCTTAGTAATACAGTGAGCTCCTAGAACATAAACAGGCCTACTTCTGTTCAAAAATAATATATACACAGTAATTCATGCTTATTCGGACTAGATCTTATACAAAACACAATTAATTCCAAGGTATGTATTTTCCAAGGTATGTATTCATACTAATATAAAGCATGCAATTTCATATAATCCAAACAATCGTAACCGTCATTTAATTCCAAGTTAAATGGCTTACGAATTTAGTTAGACTCTTGCAAATTAACTTAGATTTAACTATGTCACTAACTCCAAAAAATATACCCTCTGAAATCTTGCAAAGTCAATAAAAAATGTACTTTAGTTAGGGTACCCCATAATTTAATTTTATAGTACTTTGCTCTATTGTATGTGAGCAAAGGCAGATCCAACATGTGTTAGGGTGGGGCCAGATTTAATCCCAGCATATATATCGGTGAAAAAAGTGTAAGAAAAACATTAATTCCAGCATATATATTTTGCGATTTGCAAAAATTTATGAATATTAAAACAATAGATACTTCTAACCGTGATATCAATGATTTAATTTTACTATCAAGGATAAGCTAATGTTGTGTGTGATTTGATAATACTTAAGTACTTGTTTTGTTGTTGGAGCTACAAAACTGGAGGTGGCCAAAATAGTCCGTTGAATCAAAATGTGATGTCCAATGCGGTAACATGCATTGTACATGCATGGGAATAATACCTTTGTAAGATTTTCTTTCAATGAAGGATGTTGAATTTAAATCCATACAGGGATACTACAATTTGTTGATGAAACTGTCAAATATGAGCATGCTTTATCACCAAAAAGACCAATATTCGTGATTGGATATTCTCTTGGTGGATGCTTGGCAATTTCGGTGGCAGCTCGCGCTCCAAAAATTGATTTAGCTCTTATACTAAAAATCCAGGCAAGTGAATATCTTATGTCAACTTTAATTTGAGAGGTATACTTACAATATATTCAATCTATTCTTTCAGGAACATCGTTTGCGAAAAATCCGATGCGGTCAATATTGCCTGTTCTGGATTTGATGCAAAGCAACCTTTCAGTTACACATCCACACCTTCTGAGATATTTGATAGGTAGATTGCACTCAACTTTCTAATTACATCCTTTTATGTAATTATATTCTTATAGTGAGACTGGAGTGAGGATTTTCAACTATATGTTGCATAAAGAAGAGACTAGATCCAAGGTGGACTCTATAATGTTATTATATGTTTGTGCGTTAGTCTTTAGTAAGAAAACTAGTACTAATGTTATTTAATCATTTTGGTGAAGGTTCCAGCATCACTGAGTGTTTCAAGTTGATTGTGGAAAAAATGTGACACAGAATTCACGACCAAGAAATAGTAAGTGCCACAGATGGATTTGGCACGAGACTCACAGACGGTCAGTGCATTGAAAATGTCTACGACCTAGTACATGCTTATGATGCCATGTGCATACAAACGAGTAAAGAATTGAGAAACCCACCTACGACATTTCATAGATCCCCAATCCACATCAAAAAATTCTGGTCCAAATCATTCACACAAGTAAAAAAAATCAATTAAAACTATATGAATGAACATTTGTGTCTAATATTATAGGGAGATTATTACTAAGCATTATACGAGCCACTATAGTTCAAGTCTTGTTCTGTAGTTTGGTTCACATATTCTCAGCCTCCTGAGTCAAATAATGTCTCTTACTTGAGTAACGTTTGTTCTGTGAAACAGGTGAAACCCTTAACATGGCAACGGTGCACATTCAGAACAATCCGTCTCTTCAGGAGGCTTTGCAAAACCTTTCAGTGAGTCTTAATTATATGCTAACTTTTAACTACTGTAAGTTATCACCTCCTCCATTTTACACCAATCCTTCAGTTTTAAAATAATAAGGGTTCAATACTATGGAGAATCAATATTATTTGCTGAATATAATAATATTTAGCGAGCACCATCCTTCATCTCTAAAAAACAAAAATTCACCGACGCAATCTGAACTATGCAGTGCAATTGCATGGTCTGCAATAAGTGATAAAGATGGGACAATATCCAGATAATTCTCATTTGATTGCCTTACTTTGGACAGAAAATATGAAAAATGGAATATCTTTCTTTAGACTTCATCGTGCTTGTTACTTTTCAGGAAATTGTAGATATCAACCAAATGGATTATGTTGTGTGGAAGCTCAAGCTACTTAAGTCAGGTGCAGCCTATGCCAACTCTCGTCTTCATGCGGTACAAGCGGAAGTTCTACTTCTGGCCAGGTGCTTTTTTGTATAAGATTGTCACACATTCGATTAATTCAATTCCTAGTCTATGTTGAGTTGCTATCTTTGCGAAGTTGATTTTACACTGTAATGTATTTGGGTTTAGTGGCACTGAGAATCTTTTACCAAGTGGAGAACCCAACCGACTGCTGAAGACGCTGAAAAATTGCAAAGTTAGATACTTTAGAAATCGAGGCCATAGGTTACTCATGGTATGTAATATCATTCACAGATAAATGTTTCCCATTGCTTCTATGTTTCTCTTGATCGCTCCATGTTAATTCCCAATTTTCATGCAAAGCAACGTACAACTACTTTCCTTTTTTAAGATATCATGTACAATTAATAATTCTCACAATTCAGTGCCATTACACAGGAGTATGACTTCAATTTGCTGTCATAAAAGGGGTCAACTTATACCGCCGTGGCAGAAAATGGGATGCCGTGACCGATTTCCTTCCACCTACGTTTAGTGAGTTCAAGAAAAAAGGTGTTGAGGATTTCAAGTAAGTATTAAATTTCTCAAAGATTCATCACATGGTATTTATCCGGGATGATGGTAATGATCAGCTGAACTCTTCTTCAGACACCTATATCGGCTACTGAGCCCAGTCATGTTTTCTACTATGGAGACTGGAAATATTGTTCGTGGGCTTGCTGGTGTTCCTGACAAAGGTCCTCTCTTGTTTGTGGGTTATCACCAACTGTTGGCCTTGGAGAAGAATTCAATTGTTCAGGGGTTCATAGAAGAGAAGAAAGTTCTTGTCCGAATATTGGCCAACCCGTTATTCTTTAATGAAAATTTTGGGACATTGCGACAAGAATTATCTTTGTTTGATTCATACTCTGTGTTAGGCACAGTACCGATCAGTCCAATCAACATGTACAAGTTATTCGACAGAAATGAATTTGTTGTCCTATATCCGGTGGTGTTCGAGAAGCTCTACACCGGAAGGTGTGCTTGAACTAGACAATTTCCCACTGCGCTAGTACTTCCGGATGTACTAGTCGTTAACTCCTTATTATGTTTGAAATGGGCAGGGTGAAGGCTATCAATTGTTTTGGCCAGCGAAACCAGAATTTGTAAGGATGGCAGCCCGGTTCGGAGTTACTATCATACCATTTGGTTGCGTCGGAGAAGATGACCTTTTGGAGGTACCATTATGTGCATTTGTGCAATGAATCAACTAAAGCAACAAGTTGTTAGTAATTATAATTGTTTTCATGCTTTATATATTCTAATCAGAATAATATTCCACGTGATAATCATTAGCGTTTTGATTTTTTTGGGGAAGCATATATTCGCATTTATATTCTATTTTCAAGAGAGAGCGTATTTGTTAATTCTTTCTTCTTTCTGCAGATAGTCCTAGACTACAATGACCAAAAGAACATTCCCTATCTCATAGACTGGATAAAATCGTTGAATGAAGATATTATGAGTGTAAGGTCAGATTCCTATCGTCCGAACTAGTTCTCCTTGACAATGGAAAGAAACAATTAAGTACATATGTCACCAAAATTACTTGCTAAACACAGCACATGATCAGCTAAAGTAGCCATACCTTTGTTTTCAGGGATACTGTCATTGGAGACGATGGGAATCAGGTCTTGCATGTGCCTGTCTTTCTCCCAAAAGTACCAGGCGGTTGTACTTCCTCTTCGGCAAGCCAATCGAGACGAAAGGAATGGACAATCTCCTGAGTGACAGCGAGCAAGCAAAGGATTTGTATTTACACACAAAATCTGAAGTGGAGAACTTAATCTCTTATCTTAAGAGAAAGAGAGAAGAAGATCCTTACCGGAGTATAACGTCACGCATGTTATACCAGGCAACCTGGGGTGCTTCTGCTGAAGTGCCTACTTTCGAACCGTGAAAAACTAGATGTGGATGTACTATTGCCGTGGAGTGTGTTTCTCTGTTTTGAAAATCTAGTAGTATCTGATTCCCTGGTTTTGTATTGGACAAATGTCTTGGAATAACTACGATGGCATAATATTCATAATGAATAGAAGGAAGTGGAACATTGCTGACTTGCTCCTTCAGGCTTAAGGCCGTCTCCTTCATCTTCCAGGAACCAACTGAGGCGTGTGTGTTTCTTCAGAACAATCCGTCTGCAGGTAAAGCTAAAATTGGACAACCATCGCATATCAATAATGGAAGAGTAATACATTAATAGTAGTGGATAAATACCGCATGGAATTCCTCAGAGTCTCCAACGGCGCTGCACGCGCAAAGAAACACTGTTGCTACGAATTCAGATTGGGGAAACCTCACGGACGCGTCGCTTGTCGAGGAACAGTGGACGCCATGGTCGATTGGAATCGGAGCGACGCGGTAGCACCTCCATTCGTGCCTGGATTGCTCGACGCGATGTGTATCGCGGCAATTCGCCGCGGATTTGGTCCGAGAATCTGTGGAACCGAAGTTTTTTTCTGAGGGGACGAAGCGAAGGTGTTCGAGTGTTTGACAGAAGCCAGTCGAACATGGGCCTTCCTCCCTTGTGGTCATTATGGGCCTAGTGGGACTGCCACAGAGGAAAGCAGGTCCGTGGCGAACTGGAGGACGGGACGGGCGGCTTGCCGCGTCGCTGCCTGCTGCTTCCGCCGCCGCCGCAGCCGCGTCCCGACGGAGGCGTACAGGCCCCGGAGGAAGCAGCCGGCTCGAGTGGCAGTCACAGTCGCGAGCAAGGACGTGGCGGCAGCCCTGCCGTGCTGTGGCCACGACCGGTCCGTTGAAGCCCTATCCCGTCGATTTACCATTCCTGCATCTTCATTGTCCCGACTTGAGCTGAGGTACTAGCAATGAGCATTTGGGTTTCTGCTCTAAACTTTATTTGGCTTAGGTTATTCACTTGAGGTGTGAAAGCCCAGGAGGCATATAGTTTTTTTTATTAAAACATGAAGGTGTCCTTGATTCCTTTACAGGATCGTACGTCTTCAGCTAAGTGCATCATAACCTGATGAAAATGGCCTGGCCATAAATTACTGGCCCCATTCACCCTTGCTAATCTAGCTAGCTAGTGAGCAAATATGTTACTGTCCCTTCTGATGGTCTTCTGAATCTTGAATTTCAGTGTACAATTCATTTTTTATGAATCAAATGGGTGTATCACAGGTACAGGAATTAATGATGATTACAATATTTTATAATGTTTCAGAAACATAATGTTTCGGGTCAATCGAATTGTAGAAGACTAGCTTGAACGTTAATCGTACTAAGTGGGGCATTCCAACATGTATGGATTCTGCCAACATAAATCAGAGATAACTCTGTAATCAACAAGTTAAAGTTTCAGTCGGGCGTATCGATCAGGACAGCGGTCGCAGGGCATGAGCTTCCATACCTCGACGATGGCTTCACCTCTACTATTGAAAGCTTTTCTCAAGCAACAAACTCAAAAGTATTACAACCACCTAGGAAAAGTTCAGTTCACAAAGAGTAAACCATAAAGTATAGAACTTGCTGTACTACAATTTGCTACAATAATCTGTAAAACATCTAACGGCCCTCGAGTGATGTGATACTCATTGCATTCATGGAATTCTCCATGCTCTCACTTCCTTGTCCATCTCCACAGTTATTCAGAGCAAAATATACAGGTCGCTTTGGAGCTGGCAGAAGCGCAGTTTCGTTCTCTAACATAAACATAACCGATGACATTAGGGGCCTATCACTAGCACGGTCTTGAACACATAAGAGTCCCACATGGATACACCGTAGAACTTCGTTATGTGGGCAGCTCGCCACAACGGACGAGTCCACCAATTCAATTGCTTTTCCATCTTCCCATAATCTCCATGCCTGACCAATAAAATGAAGTCAAGATCCAGTTACTAATTTTTTTTAGTGTTGGGGTATGGGGATCAATCAGAAATGAGTATTCTACAATACTTACATAAGCGATGAGGCCCCAAATTTTGTAATGAGCTCAGGTGAGCTGATCTTCAAGCCACTAACAATCTCCAAGAGAAGAACACCCAAGCTATAAGTGTATGATTTTACAGAAAAGGCACCTCCCATCGCATATTCAGGCGACATGTAACCACTGTTTGAACCATTCAAGAAGAAGTAAAAAAGAATGTACAAATTGAACTGTACTAGACATAAAAAAATGAAGTGTTAAGCTTTTGTTAGTACACACTACTTACTATGTCCCAACAACCCGGTTTGTGTTTGCTTGGTTCTGATCTGCACCAAAGATTCTTGCCAGTCCAAAATCTGAAATTTTGGGAGTCATTCTTGTGTCCAACAGGATGTTGCTTGCTTTGAGATCTCTGTGAATTATTGTTAATCTTGAATCTTGATGGAGATAAAGAAGGCCTCTTGATATTCCTTTAATTATGTTGAACCGTGTCAGCCAATCCAGCACATTTTTTCGCGCCGCATCTTTCATGAATCATGATCAGTAAGAAACAAAGCTAATCATCATGAATATCATTTTGGTTAATGTAATAATTTTGTGATATTTGATAGATAAAACTAGCACATACCAAAAAGTAAGGCATCCAGGCTTTTGTTAGGTAAGTATTTGTAGATTAGTAACTTCTCCTCTTCGTGAATACAGCACCCAAGAAGTCGGACTAGGTTCTTGTGCTGCAGTTTGGCAATTAGAACTACTTCATTTTTGAACTCTACTATACCTTGTGTAGAACCCTCACTAAGTCTTTTGACAGCAACAACGTTTCCGCCTTCCAGTGTGCCCTACATAACGCATACTTTTCATGAAGAAAGAATTTGATATCAAAATTTTGTTACTCCTATAATGACCCTTTCACATGAAGAAATGCACTGTAACCCTCTTAACTCTGTGTAGGTGGCATTTTCAGCTCCAATTGTTTCCGTTGCACCATCAAATATACTAAAAGTAGTGCAAATCACCAAACCACACGGTTTGTTCATAAGTTGGCATCGGCATGGTTATGTTTCACTAATCTGGGCTCCACTTTGATAGTTTGACATGTATTAAATGTTGCATCAGCAAAGTCTTCTATTAGAAAATAACATCAATAATAATAACTGGTTAGGCATCTAAGTCTCATTTTGTCCTTCTATATGCGAGATCATCCTAATTTCGGATGGGAGATTAATCTTACGGAAGTTTGATAGTTCAATAAACCAAATGATTTAAAAGTTAAGGGGTGTTTTATGGAGTCGAACAATACTAGTTAGGGTAAATTAGGTTTGTTTCTTTTTCTATCCAAAACTTATTCTGCTGTAAGTACCACATCCTATTACCTTGTAAACTTTGCCAAAACCTCCCTGTCCAAGCAGGTTGGAATCAGCGAAACAGTTTGTTGCTGAAAGGATGTCTTCAAAGTTAACAAACGGAAATTCACTGTTTTCACCTTCAATTTCAACGTCGGTTGTGCCTAAGTATCCTAGCACCAGTTTCTTCTGATTTTCCTTCTTTCGCCATTTGTGTCCTGGTTTGGGGATACAGTTTTCAGTTAACTCTTTCACAAATGTAACACGTTGAAAACAAGAAGACATTTATTACCCTACCTCTGTTTTTGTACATCCAGACAAGCGCTATGCATGTCAGTAGCAGTAGGAATGCTATAATTGGGAGTACAATCTTTAGAGACCTGCTCTTCTTTTCAACTGCACAAATGCAACCAATCAGAAATTCAGATATCACTTGCATACGGATCTTTGAAACTAATTATGCGCCTGTACAATCGTAAACCAAGTACCTAAACTTCCTGGCTAGTGGTAAACCAAATATTTGATCATCTAAGAAAAATATTAGGTTTTGCAATATGCTCGCATAGAAGCTACCAGTCTAACACTCCAAATTAAATAACTAATTGGCTTTGGCTATTGTCAACGCAAGAAAAAACAGTAGCTGGTTATGTAATGCTAGAAGATACACTAGCATAGTTAGTCATAACCAGTACTGCTATATAACTAGTATAACTTCATTGTCTATTATATATGTATTTAAATGACAGATCATGCTCACAAGTTTCCTTCGTAAATATTGGTGATAATATTTTGAACATATGCTATTACGTGCAAAAAACACTATTAAGGCTTAAGGTAGAGCGTAAGAAACACTAACTACTTGAAAGAAAATTAAGTGGGAATTGAAAACCCAATACCTTGAGAATCGGTAATTCGGAGGTACAGGTTCTCGCCGTCAAGAACCTTCTTAACATCGGTAAGCTCCTCTGGATAAACCAAGCACCTTGATGGGTCAGCCATAGCACCAACACTGCTCAAGTTGGCATAAGCGTATGCAATGCATGAGCAGTTGCGGTTGCACTCAGCTGCACACTCTTCGGCGCTTCTGTTCCGTATATGTAAGAACTTGTCAGGAACCTTCATCCCAGGCAAGGCCACAAATTGACTTTGCTTGCTGCATTTCAACGCTTGCTTTCTCCGACATCCTTTGGAAAAGTTAGTACCATCGACGGGCTCAAACTCGCCAAGACATTGGCATGCTGGGGTTATCTGAGTTAAGTCACAATAACTGAATGGGCCACATGCGGCATAGATGTCGCATGCAGCAGCGGGGCGCTCACTGATGACTGCCCATGATGATGACTGATTGTTCCAGCTTAGAAACTTCAACTTGCCCGTGTAGTCAAGCATGATGCGTGTGAACGCTGGGTTGCCAGTGATTGTGAACATATAGTAGAACTCATCACCAGAGTAGCTAGTTGTTTGGTACAAGACGGAGCTTGTGTTGGCTAGATATGTGCCACCGGACACCGACGTACTGCTCTGGATGCTAATACGGCAGTATGGCCGAGTCTTGTTCCAAGTGAAGAATTGAAGGTCTGGAGAGCTAGGGTCATTGCTGCAGGAGTAATCCCCAGAAGATGGATCATCGTGACCCTTCCAAGCAACTAGTCGTCCGGCAACTTGTGACTTGTAGCTCAGCAAAAATCTCATGTTTGGAAGTATGGTGTCGGTCGGGTGATCGAAGCTCTGCCATATGTCAGTGCCGTTTGGCAACCGAAGGACAAAGTTCCCCGAGTCAAGTAGCACTGCTTGAGCTATGGCGGCTCCAATGGTGATACTTCCTGTCGTCATCCAAATGTTCTGTGCTTCGGAGACAGATAATGCCATCTGAGAATTGTTGGTGACGGTGAGCTTCATGGATGAAGGGTTGATAATTGGATAATCTCGGTTGGCTATCCACACGACGGTGTGTGGTCCGGGGATGCTGTGGTACCATATGCCAAGGTAGAAGCTCTTGTTGGAGGTGGTCGGAGAGAAGAAGCCAAGAGTAAAATCCCCGCTACTGGAGATAAGCGTGTCGCCGTAAGTGAGTGGCTTTGCATGTGTGAGCTGGTCATCGGATTTGCTTAATGAAGTGAAGAATAGGAGGAAGAAGATGAGAATGTAGTTTGTGCTTCTGTGAAGGGACGCAAATTTCACACAGATATAGATGAATACAAATGACCAAGTCTTTAATTAATTAATGGAACCAGTGTTATGGATAAAGACTTTGCTTCTGACAAAGACAGCAAGGTCGACCTAGAGCCTTGATCCGTGATCCATGACATGATACCAACCAGGGAGCAAATTTCTTATACGAAAAGGACCTACTGATGAGCTGTGTCCTTTAAGTGGCCAGAAGCAGTCTTTGGATCATATTCAGTGGACTATTCTGGAATGGGTCAGAAATAATGATAGCAGCAGAAGGTTGCTGTCATTTGTTATGGGGTTACTGATGTTTGGTAGTCGTTGTGAAAAATACAGGAATAAACTTATCTTTGGAAGACCCTCGGCATCCCACCGTCGCAGTGTATCATGTGATTTTCCTTTTTATGCACTGTCCCGGGCCTTGGGGTCGAAAGATTGCAGCTACTGTTCGAGTCGATGGTCAAGAGACCTTACCAGCTACTAATTTGGTGGCCACCACGGCGTTGTCCTTACATGTTTAATCTGTAGTTTCGCTGCATCAGGAAGGAGTTTGTTTAGGGTTTGCTCTGGTAGTTTTTTGCTGAACTCTTGATGCTCTGGTAGTTGTTCTTTGGTATGGGGTTACTGATGTTTGGTGCTCGTTGTGAATTGAGTATCAGGAACAAATTTATCTTGGAAAAAAATCTTCGGCGTCCTACTCATATTGCGGTGTATCATGAAATCTCAATTTTGATGCACTGTTCCGGGCCTTGGGATCGAAAGATTGTAGCTACTGTTTAAGTCGATCATCAGGAGATCTTACCTCGCGCGTAGTTTTGTGGCTACTACGGCGTTGGACTTAATTACATGTTTAATCTGTACTATCGCTGCATCAGGAAGGAGTTTGTTTACGATGTGCTCTGGTAGTTTTTTGCTGAACTCTTGATGCTCTGGTAGATGTTCTTGTATATGACCTTGTTGCTGTGTAGCACAGATAGCCAGACGACCGGCCGGCAGGGTACGTAGCAGTCTCTAATTAATTCTGCAACGACGGTGCTGCGCACGCTTAAGAGAATTGGTCACTACGGGCAGTAGCGTAGCCAGGAATTTGTTACGCCCCAAGCCAACTTCACGGCTACAATGTAAAACAGTGTTAAATAGTGTTATTTTAGCTACAGTCACTGAAGTATTTTGTTACCACGCCCCAGGCCATAGCCCCCTAGCCTGGGGCCTAGCTATGTCTCTGACTACGGGTCCAGATCAGAGTTTAGAGCGAGATGACGAGAGGATATCTCACGACGGCTTGAGGGCGATGTCATGTGTCAATGGAGTCGTGGAGAATGGTAAAGCTGGCGACCGCGTAGGTTTTGGGTACCGAACTGAGAAAAAATCTCGAGGGTGCTCGAGATTTCCGGTAACCGCGGTTACCGAGAAATCTCGACGGGTTACCGGATAAATTCAAATTTCAAATTTTGTATTCAAATTTCTGAAATTTTCAGAAACTGAGTAACTGCTCGGTAACCGCTCGATAACCGCTCGGTAACCGAAGAAATACTGGGCAAATTCAAATTTCTGAATTTTTTTGCTCGGAAAGGCCTTTTACCGAGGGTGCTCGAGATTCCCGGTTACCGCTCGGTAACCGGATTTCTCGCTCGGTTACCCAAACCTTACTATTGACCTTGTCTCCCTGCTCGCTCCAGGATGGTCATGTCGGCCGCCGCTTAGCTTCGGCCACAGGAGAACAGGACAGCTGACTCACACAGGTACTCCCTCTGTTACTAAATAGAAGATGTTTTATCTTTTTCCGTATTCACATGTATCTGGACATGTTTCAGTGTATAGGTTCATCCATTTCAGTTTATATCTAGACCAAATTTAAAATATTTAAATATTTAATATTTAGGAATAGAGTGAGTACGTGATTAAGAAGCTTTTGATTTGGGAGGAACTATGGGCGTGATGGGTTGTCTCGGCACCATTTTTTTAGTTCACTGCCCCGCCAGGTCTGGTCTGACAAAACCAGCTGTTATGACATGATGGATATGTCGTTTGGTTGTCCATATTTATTTATTTTTGCATGAGGACTGCAACGAAATCCAATGTTTGGTTGGCTGCATTTTTTGTTATTGCAAATGCTAACTGTTTGGTTGCATGTAATATGTCTGATGTGGTAACTTATTATCTTGAGTGGTGAGGTTACCTTGCACTCACTCAGGTTAGAAAGACATAAACAGATTGTAATCTAACACACTAAAAGTTTTAAATAGCGGGCTATATCGGAGCTATAGCGGAAATGTTAAATAAAACTAAAACCATTGTTAGTGAATTTGAATTACTGTAGAAAGGGTTAATTACGCTATAAGCTCGGTTTAATTACGATATAAGCTCGGTTTGCACATGAATTTGAAGGTAGCGCAGTGTTATGGCTATATCGCAGCACCACAGTTCCATGAGGTTGGTGGTTCCAGTCATCTCTGGCACTCTTTTCCATATTATTATCTCATTTTTTATGGAACAAAGCTAATCCACAAAAAGAAAAGTTGCGCCCAGCAAGTAGCTACCAATGCGCCAAGTCATTATTCAATATGTCGAATAGATATTGTTTATTTATCTAGGTTCGTGCATTTAAATTCAAATAAACTAATCCACAAAAAGAAAAGTTGCGCCCAGCAAGTAGCTACCAATGCGCCAAGTCATTATTCAATATGTAGAATAGATACTGGTTATTTATCTAGGTTCGTGCATTTAAATTCAAAAATTTCAAATAAATTCGGAATTTTTTCTCGGTAATCCAATTTACCGAGGGTGCTGAGATTTACCGCCCGGTTACCCAAACCTTGGTCCCGACTACTCACCTTGTTTGATAGGTTTGGCAAAATTCTTAAAAATGGTAATAAATCCTTCATTTGGAAGAATCATATAAAATATGATAGTTAGTGCCAGAAATGATAAACAAGAAGGTAAAACATGAAATTCATTGACCGCCCATTTAATGATTTTCGCCTGTGTTTGAAGGACATCCCAACAGTTGGCATAATCGGCGCTTAATATGAGCTCTCGTCCCTTCAACCACCATGGGCTCTCGATCAGTAAAAACTTCATTTTAAGACAGGGAAGCGATGGGCCAAGGCATACCGAGTGGCACTGCGGCGGCTCGGCGCATCGCCGCGTGCTGCTACGGCCACCGCCAGCGCGGCGCCCCGGCAGAGGCGTACAGGAATCGGAGGAAGCGGCCGGCTCAGGCCGTTGTTCCTCAGTGGCAGTCGCTGTCCGGAGCCGATGCGAGCCAGCGAGCGAGGTAGAGGCGTCCGTCCTCTGGCGTCGGCGGTCCGTTGGATCCAAATTGCTCCAGCATTCGAGGCGATTTACCACTGCACTATCTTCATGGTCCCTACGTGAGACGAGGTACTGATACTGATCTGGATCTCTGTTATAAACTTGATTTGTCTAGGTTTCTGTCTTACCAGGGGCAGGGGGCCTTTTCAAATTTCAGTGTACAAATCTTCTTTGGTGAAGCGAGTTGCGTGTGCAATAGTTCCAAGAATGAATGATGATTATAATATTTTGGAAACATACAAATTTCCAGGTGACCGAACTGTAGCAGGTGATAATCTGATAAACACTGTACAGGACAGGGGTAGGGGTGACCATGGTTCCTCCTCCTCTGTTATTCAAAAATTTTATCATCTAAATAAACTTATTGATATTCTAAATACCAAAGCAAGGGATTTAGTTCACAGAGTAAATCATAACGTATATAGCTAGCTATACTAAAATTAGCATACACTAAGTTATAGAACATCTACCGTCCCTCCAGTGTTGTGATACTCATTGCGTTCACGGAGTTTGTCCGTGCTCTCCCTACCTTCTCCACCTTCATGATTACTTAGAGCAAAATATAGAGGTTCTTTTGGGGTTGGAAGAAGTGCGCTTTGATTCTCTATCATAAATATTACCGATGACATTAGTGGCCTATCATTGGGATGATCTTGAACGCACAAAAGTCCCACATGAATACACTGTAGAACTTCATCAAGTGGACAGCTTGCAACAATTGAAGAGTCCACCAGTTCAACTGCTTTTCCCTCTAACCATAATCTCCACGCCTGATCAATAGAATGGTGTCACCATCAAGAAACTAAGTACAGGCCTGATTGGCAATTTCATGTATTCTGCATTACTTACATAAGTGATAAGGCTAGAAAAGTTGCTTATGAGCTGAGGTGAGCTGATCTTCAAGCCGCTGATAATCTCCAGGAGAAAAACACCGAAGCTATAAGTGTCTGATTTTACAGAAAATGCACCTCTCATCGCATATTCAGGCGACATGTAACCACCGTTTGAACCATTCAATAAGAAGTAAAAAAGAATGTACAAATTGAACTGTACTAGCCATAAAAAATGAAGTGTTAAGCTTTTGTTAGTACACACTACTTACTATGTCCCAACAACCCGGTTAGTGTTTGCTTGGTTTTGATCTGCACCAAAGATTCTTGCCAGTCCAAAATCTGAAATTTTGGGAGTCATTCTTGTGTCCAACAGGATGTTGCTTGCTTTGAGATCTCTGTGAATTATTGTTAATCTTGAATCTTGATGGAGATAAAGAAGGCCTCTTGATATTCCATTAATTAGGCATACAAGTTTCCTTTTGGGTTTGAGCGTACCGACGATTGTTTCCTTTTGTATCAAGTTGTTCTATTGTAAGCACCACTTTATATTACCTTGTATACTTTGCCAAAGCCTCCCCGCCCAACCAAGTTGGAATCAGCGAAAAAATTTGTTGCTGAAAGGATGTCTTGAAAGCTAACAGATGGAAATTCCTTATTTTCTCCTTTGAGTTCTTTCGATGTGGTAAAGTATCCTAGCATCAGTTTCTTCTGGTTTTCCTTCTTTCTCCATTTTTCTGCTAGTTAGGACATCCATTTTTATCTAACTCTTCTACTATTGCAATAATATGTTGAAAGCAAGTGGACATTCGTTACTCTACCTCTGTGTCTGTACACCCCGACGAGGGCTATGCATGTCAGCAAAAACAAGAATGCTACAATGGGGAGTACAATCTCCACTGAACTGCTTTATTTCTTGCTAACTGCAGAAATGCAACCAATCAGAAGTTCAGAATTCACTTGCATACATACTGTGATGGACCTGTGAAGGTAATTTAAGTACCTAAACTACCAACTACCAAGGGGTTTTTGACATTGCAATGAGCTCGTGTAGAACACTTTCAGTTTTACTGGTACGACCCATTCATTTTTTTTTTTGCTATTTCCATAGAAAAGCTAAGCCACGAAACCTGAAAAAGAATTGTATGCCTGTGAAAGTGAAGCTATGCTGGAAGTTCTATGGTTTACAATAATAAGAAGAAAAACAATGTATTGTATTGGTAAAAAAATATCTTGCGTTATTTAAACAAAATGATCTTTCATGTTACTCCCTCTAGTTCTTGAAAGAATGACATTTTGGACAAAACTTCTAAGACTTTAACTAGCGACCATGTTTGAAAAATGATGTCTACATGCATCCCCTCTCTATTTTTGTGTGCATTGAACGCGTGTTACTCGCATGGAAAACTCCATTAAAAACGGCGATGGTACACTTAGAGAGAAAAATGGCATGTGACAGGGAATACCAGAAGAATCGGCAAGGCGGAGGTACATATTCTCGCCAGAGGTTGATTTCCCAACATCGATAAGCTCCCCCGACCAAACGAAACACCCAGCCATTCGACCAACCCGACCAATTTTGCTCAAGTCGATGTAAGTGTAAGCCGTGCACGAACAGTTCCGACTGCACTCAGCTGCACATTCATCACAGCTTTTGTTCCTTATGTGCAAGAACTTGTCGGGAACTTTCATCATAGATAAGGTAATGAAATGACTTTTCTTGCCGCATTTCAGAGGGTCCTTTCTCTGACATCCATTAGAACCGTCGGTAGGCTCAAACCCAGAAAGGCATTGGCAGGCTGGGGTGATCTCACTGAAGTCGCAGTAACTGAATGGACCACACGAGGCATAGACGTCGCATGGAGCAGAGGGGCGTTCTCCGAAGAGTTCCCATGATGATGTGCCACTATTCCAGCTTAAAGACTGCAACTTGCCAGTGTAGTCAAGCGTCAGGCGCATGAGTGTCGACTTGTCAGAGATTGCGTTGGTGACGTAGAACTCGACGTCATTGTTGACAAATCTAAAGATCAAGCCGTTGGCTAGATATGTGCCAGCAGACTTACTGCCCCACATACTAAGGCGGCAATATGGCTCTGTCTTGTTCCAAGTGACGAACTGAATGTCTGGAGAGCTAAGGTGATCGCTGCATGAGAAATCCCCATAAGATGGGTCATGTGGGGCCTTCCAAGCCAGAAGCCGTGTGAGCCCACCAAATAAAATTGCATGTTTGGAAATATCGTGTCGGTTAGACGTTCAAAACTCTGCCATGTGACCGTACCATTTGGAAATTGAAGGATGAAGTTCCCGCTGTCAAGGAGCACAGCAGTAACTCCAACGCCGACCATAGTATTCTTCACCGCCCAAGGTGTGCGACCTTGGGAGTCTGACAACACCAGGTCTGAACTGCTGGCGATGGCGAGCATCGGTGATGAAGATACAGTGGTTGGGTTGTCTCGGTTGGCGACCCACACGACAGTGCGTGGTCCAGGGAGGCTGTGGTACCATATCCCAAGGTATAGGCTGGTGTTGGAGCTGGTTGGGGAGAAGAAGCCGAGAGCAAAGACCCCGTTCTTGGAGATGAGCGTGTCGCTGTGTGTGAGTGGCTTTGCGTTTGTGAGCTGGTCATCGGATTTGCAGAAGGAACTCAATAGCAGGAGGAAGATGGGAATGTAGTGCATGGCCATTAGGCTGCCTCGCTTCATCTGCCTGTGCGGAGGGATGAGATATACATATGACATAGGGGACCTAGAAAAGTCTGGAGTTCGATGAGGCTAGTGATGTGGATAGATACGTCAAGGTCGACATGGACTATAGCATAAATGGCCGGCTGGAGAGCAGAGCAGACTCAGAAGTCTCCGGCTGTACGCGCAAGGAAAGTTCGTCAGGATGGGTCAAATTTGTAGTTTGGACTTTGGAGCTAGAGGTCGACAGGGCAAACCTCACGGCATGTGGGTTTTACTTTCTGCAACACTAAAGGAAGGCAAGCTGGTTGGTGACTTCTCTCCAGGCCGTGTGGTGACAATGTACACTGGATTTGGATGCATCGTGTTTTTCCAAATATGTGGTTTTACCTTGAACCAAATTGTTCAAGGTGAGAAACTGAGAACTAATGCACACAGTGATCCATCAAATTTTCAGTAGCATACAACTTCAGAAGAGTACATTCTTATAAAACTGCTCAGCTCCTAAACTTCAGAATTAACGCCACATCCAGTCCATACAGGTCGTGCCAATGCAAACAATGCGCAAGTCAGCCATAAAGGGTACTGGAAGAAGAGGTGCTAAGCCAGGACTAAATGTAAGGATACTCAAGGATTCTAGAAAGTCTATAATACATAATGAGGTACCGCAGTCAATATCCATCAAAGCAATCTAAATGTATTTTTTCATTTGGGCATGTGAACAATTCGAGACAACAGGAAGAAATATCTTCGCTTGAAATAGAACATTTATGTTACATCTCAGTTTAGAGTCCTTATACCTTTAGTATAACCACCAACAAACAAAGTAACATGGTAAATCATAAAACATACAACTACCTACAGTGAAATTTGCACACTAAGAGCAGACCTACAGAACAAAGGAAGCAAGACTGATACATCTAACGACCCTCTAGGGTTGTGATGCTCACTCCATTTGCAGACATTTCCACGTTGTCCCTTCGTTCTTGAGTTTCGAAATTCCGCACAGGAAAATATCCAGGCTGCTTTGGTGCTGGGAGCAATGCACTCTCATTCTCTAACATAAAAATAACGGATGACATTAGCGGCCTATCGTCAGGATGATCTTGAACACACAAGAGACCAACATGAATACACCGTAGAACTTCATGAAGTGGACAGCTCTCAATAATCGAAGAGTGCACTAGTTCTGTTGCAGTTCCATCTTGCCACAATCTCCATGCCTGAACCAATAAGATAATCTTATGGTCAAGTTACTGTGTTTTGTTTGAGCTATTGAAATTTTGTGCATTTCTCCATACTTACATAAGTTGTAAGGCTGGCAAAGTTCATAGTAAGTTGCGGTGAGCTGATCTTCAAGCCACTAACAATCTCCAAAATAAGAACACCGAAGCTATAGGTGTCCGATTTTACAGAAAAGACACCTCCCATTACATATTCAGGCGACATGTAACCACTGTCAAAATAATTCAACAAAAAATGCATAATTTGAGTTAACTAAACAATAGAATCAATAACCTTGATAGGCGACTGGAGCATTTAATTACTTACTATGTCCCAACAACTCAGGTAGTGTTTGCTTGCCGTTAGTTTCGACCAAAGATCTTTGCCATACCGAAATCGAATATTTTCGGAGTCATTTCTGAATCCATCAAGATGTTGCTTGCTTTGAGATCTCTGTGAATTATAGTTAATCTTGAATCTTGGTGGAGGTAGAGAATCCCTCTCGCTACCCCTTTAATTATATTGAAGCGTGTGGGCCAATCTAGCACATATTGTTTTGTAGCATCTCCAAAGATGAATTGTATATAGAGTATATCATTAGTCATCAGTGATATCCTTTTGGTTATTAAACAACTTGTAATATACTAGTAATACTCATCAAATGCCTGGGCATACCAAAAATGAAGGCGTCCAAGCTTTTGTTTGGTAAGTATTCATAGATAAGTAACCTCTCATCTCCATGGGTACAGTAACCGAGAAGTCGAACAAGGTTCCTATGCTGCAATTTAGCAATTAGAACTATTTCATTTTTAAACTCCTTTATTCCCTGCTCGGAATCCTTACTAAGCCTTTTGATAGCAACTTCATTGACACCGCCCAACATTCCCTACATGGTCGCATCATCCTGAATTGTTAAACGCAATAGTTTTCCAGGAACGTAATTATACATAAAAAAGAGTATGTGATACTGAAGTTCTGGACATAAAACTTTTTTTTTACCTTGTAAACTTTGCCAAAACCTCCCCTTCCGATTTGTTTAGAGTCCGAGAAATTATGTGTTGCAGCAGCAATATCTTCAAAGCTAACAAATGGCAACTCTATATTTTCGCTTCATTCTTTCTCGGTTTGCTTGCTAAAGATTAATAGTTTGCTATTAACAATTAGAGAATGAAGTTGAATTAAAAAAATAATTGGTTTATTCTACCTATGTATTTGCATATCCTGACAAGGGATATACATGTGAGTATCAATAGGCATGCTATGGTCCAGAGCGCAATCTTCACCAGTTTGCTATTCTTTTGAACTGCAAAATATGTCCCATAACAATTTAGTGCATCCTAATTTTCTAAGAAAAATAATTTACTGCATCAAGCATTACTAGTAAGTTTAATATTGTAATATGCTAGTAGAAAACAGTTACTCCCTCTGTATCATATTATAAGTCGCTGGAGGTTTCATGTACAAATGTTGTCACGTTACAAACATTTTCGTCTTTCCCGAACTGCCCCTCGCGTCGCGTCGCACTGCCTCGCTGGCTTCTCTCTCCCTACCACTCGCTAGCCTCTCTAATCTCTAGCACGCGTCGCCTCTCACCTCTAGCTCCCAGTCCAGCTGATTCATCGTAGCCGGCGGCCGGGACCAGCTGATGCTGCGGAAAACTCGGGCATGACGACTGTGACGGCGGTCATGCCGGCGCAGAGCACGCGCCCCGCCATGCCCTCCATGCCCATGGCGGCGCTCGTGCACAACGACCCGACGCGCTGGAGCTCCGTGGCGCCGTTGCCACGCACCGCCCCGAGCCCGTCCGAGGCCTCCATGGGTGCCACCTCTCCGTCCGCTCCCTCCTCGCTGACGAGCGCAAGCCGGGAGGCTTGAAATTGACCGATTCGACGTTGTCTTCCTCCGCTCCGGCCGGACGCCGGGCCGGTCGATCCCGACCATCCCGGCCACCTCTGCCTTCTTCAACCACCCGAACGAGATCGTGGTGATCTGCTGGTGCTCGTGCACCTTCTCCTTCTTCCTCTCATGCTCTGTATCGCGGCGCCGCCATCCTCCGTCACGCGCCCACCGAATTGGTCACCGGAACGTCTCCGGCGATCATGTGGTTCCCAGCGGACCTGGGCGTAGATTTCCTACTGCTTCTGGGAGAGGTCCTGTGCGTAGAGCTCTTGCTGCTCCTGGGAGAGGAGATGATCTGCAAGGGCAAGGGGTCGAGGACTAGGCGGAGAGGAGCTGGGCGAAAGATCTGGGCGGACGGGGTGACGTGGGGAATCAATTTTCGCGACCTGCACGGACAGGGGTAGCGATGTAAATTTACGCGTTTTCACCTGGTCGGAAAATTCCCAGAACGACTTATAATTTGACACGGAGGGAGTACATGTTGTCTGATTCTCTTATACATCAACAAAGTTGGCTAAAAAGAAATATTGGCAATTATGATCATAATGTTAAGTCAATTTAGTGGATGCGCCAGTTCAAATGTTGGTTGCACAAACTATTTAATCGTAAAATTACCTTAAACAAAGTCACATGACGTATTCAGCACAGTGATATAATAAGGTTAAAATGAACTAATGGAGTGGTGCATACCAGGGGTGTTGGCAAGCCGCAGGTATAAGTTCTCGCCATTGTGTACCTCCCGTGTCAACGAGCTCCCTTGTCCAAACCAAGCATCTTGACTGGTTAGCCATAGCACCGGTACTGCTAAAGTTAGTGTAAGCGTAGGCCATACATGAGCAATTGATGGTGCACTCAATCATGCACTCATCGAAGCTTCTGTTCGGGACATGTAAGGACTTGTCCGGAACCTTCATAGTAGACAAGGTCACAAAATGACTCTGCCTATTGCATTTCAATGTCTCGGTTCTCCTACATCCTTTTGAAAAATTAAGACCTACAGGCTCAAACCCATCGAGACAATGGCATGCCGCGATAGCCCCAGTGTAGTCACAATAGCCGAACGGGCCACATGAAGCATAGAGATCGCAGCTACTAGTGGGGTTCTTGGCGACGGTTGTCCATGATGAGCGGTTGTTCCAGCTAAGAGTCCTCAACTTGCCTGTGTAGTCAAGCGTAAGACGTGCATATGGTGAGCCAGCAGACACGGATAATTCGTAATAAAACCCATTCCCTGTGCTGACAACCGCTTCATACATGATTGTGTTCTGGTATATGCCACCAGCCACCGTCTGACCAGTGGCACTGAGCATATTGAGGCGGGTGTAGGGCATAGACCCATGCCAAATGACTAACTGAAGGTTCGAGCTGGTGTCAAGACTCAAAGAAAAGTCTCCAGCGGATGGGTCAACGGGGCTCTTCCAAGCAACGAGGCGCCCAACGACGCGGGAATTCTCACTCAGGAAGATCCGCGTACCTGGGAGGATGGTGTCTGTTGGGTGCTGAAAACTCTGCCATAAGATTGTACCATTTGGAAACTGAAGGACCAAGTTCCCCGTATCGAGCAACAGTGCAGCAACTCCGGTACCGGTGATGTTGTTCTTCGTTGCCCAAGGAGTGCGACCTCGGGAGTCCGACAACACCAGGTCAGAATTGTTGTTGATGGCAAGCATTGGGGATGAAGTGTCTGCGATTGGGTTGTCGCGGTTCGCCGTCCATACAACGGTGCGTGGCCCGGGGATGCTGTGGTACCATATCCCAAGGTACAAGGTGTTGGAGCTGTCCGGAGAGAAGAATCCGAGCGCAAAGTCCCCAGCTTTGGAGACGAGTGTGTCGCCATGAATGAGCGGCTTTGCATGTGTGAGCTGGTCATCGAATTTGCAGGATGAACTCAAGAACAGGAGGATGAAAATGAGGATGCAAGACTTGCCTTGTGGAGCCTCAAAAAAAGACTTGCCTTGTAAGGCCATCTTCTTCTTCATGTTCAAAAAAAAATCCTCTGTAGGGAGTGAATATAAAGTCAGAAGTTGGACATATCAACATTAGCGAATAATAGTGCTAGTCTCCAACGTTGCTGTACGCGCAAAGGAAAACCATGGCTACGCATTCAGATTGGAGAGTGCGATAGGGGAGACCTCGTAGTATGGATGCGTCGATTGTGTGTAATTGGACTGGTCGGGGTTTAACAACGCGGCCGCGGTCTCCTCCATGGCTCCATGCATAGAATGCCTCCTAACGACGCCGCCGCCGCCGGCGGCGGCCACGGCAGTGGCCGGCCACCGCGAGAAGCGGCTGCCGCGGACAACGCCGACGCCTCCCTTTCGGTGCCGGAACTGGATGCCAGCGTCGATTGGAATCGGAGCGACGCCGTAGCTCCTCCATTTGCGCCCGGATTGCACGATGAGATCGAGTATCGCGGAACTCGGCGCGGATTTGGTCGGGGAATCTGCTCGCCCACAATCACAAGCACAACGACTGTAGATGGGCCGACTAGTCTGCCCACAAAAATGGGTATAACTTTATTCTTTATTAATTTCAAAAGGAGATTTGATTATAATAAAATTTAAGAACGGTCTACTGTATTAATATTTATTTTAAAGCATGTAAATTTTTTCAGATATAACAATAAAAATTACCGTGCGAACAAAATGTCCATGAATTTCAAAAACATGTTTTTTGGAAAAAAATTGTTCCTACTTCACGAAAAAAAAGTGTATGCGGATTCAAAAATGTTGACGGGTTCAAAAAAAATTATGTTCGCAAGTTCAAATAAATGTTCATTGATTCAGAAAAAGGTTGGGGGTTAAAAATATTCACGGTTCATATAAATCCTATCTTGTTTGAAAATAATATCATATGTCACTGAAAAATCAAAACCAAAAGAAATAAAAATAAAACAAGAAAAAGAATGAGAAAATGAAATAAAAAACAAGAAAAAGAAAATTCAAACAGAAATAGTTTCATGAATTCTGGAAAACCAAAAGGAATAGCAAATGAAAAGAAGAAAACAAAAATAAACAAACGTTATCAGCCACAACCTATCGAACATTTCCTTTACCATAGTTTTGCTTCCGATTCAGAGCGGGTCGGATGATAACCGGTTACAGAATTCTCCGCGGATGCGCATATATTAGACAACTTATTCGTAACAAAAACGGAGTGATATCTTTGCGGAAACAAAATTAATCAGATAGATTGGCAAACAATGCAGAAAAAATAATATATATAATAAGTTAAACAAACTACTCATAGAATAAATAGCTGTAACACAATAGAATTAATAAATACTCCTTTTATGAACGGAGGGAGTATAACATGACCACATTAACGAAACATGTGCATATAGATGCAGTAACACAAACAGAAAGGCAAGGTATCATCAACACATGCTTATATTCGGAAAGAAGTATATGTAAGTGAGTTGATCTAACACACCAACTCGATAACTCACTAAGTACTAACTATGTCATACTCCCTCCATTCCTGAATGTAAGGCCTATAATTTTCTTGCACGAATATTAAGATGTAAGAATTTTACATACGGTGGACTCATTTTCCCCTGGAAAAAACCGGGAGACAAATAGTCACACATTGAAAACAGTCCTTTAAATCCCTCCTTTGTAGATTGAACTCATTTGTAAATGGATAAAATTGTTTATAAATCACAAATATAACTCAAATTTTGGATTTATAATTAAAAAAACTATACACCTTACATTCAGGTATGGAGGGAGTATTAGTTTAGGCGTTTCAGTTGAAATTTGGATTCGGTGTAAAACCATGGATTATCTCACTAATTTCCGGTGATCAATATTTGGATGTTATTTGACATACCGTACCCTAAACCATATCTGCTGTGTCATGTTAGGATGTGGATACACCCATCGGTTGATTCTATTAATATTACATATGAATTTAAAAAAGCGGATTCTAAGCGATTTCAGTGCGGAAAAATCGTGCGGTTTCAATGCTCACCATGGGCGTCGTGGGCCAATATTCAAGCTCTGGGGTTTGTTGTCACCACTTCGCCCTAACTCTAAGCCCAACTAGGGGACACTTTATTTTGTGGTGGGAGCCGTGAGCGAGGGCATGCTCGTGCATCGTGGCAGTCCAGGACTCGGTACACACCTATGCATGCACGTAGCATTACGTACAGGCGAGAATAGTTCGAGGATAACAAAGATAAACCAATCGGTCGACCGTACTCGTCGGCGATGACGGCGCTACGACACGCGGCGAGGAAGCTCCTCCCCCACCATCGATCGACACAATCGTCGGCGGCGGCCGTTCAACGCCGGTTCATCCACGACACCGGGGGCGCGCCAAACAACGCCGACAGGACGGCCAGGATCCTCGAGATACAGGAGAAGCTCCAGGTGAAGAAACAGGAGCTGTACAATCTGCTCGCGGAGGTGGAACGGGAACGGCACTACATGGTCACCCCGCGCATCTGCACGGAGCGATTTCGGAACTCGAAGCTGCTCCAGTGTCTCTCCGTCCAGGTCGCCCCGAGGCCCGATGACCACAAGTGGCGCTTCTATCGGAACTCGCACGTCATGAACGGCGTCTTGGTCTGTGGGGCGGCCGCTGTACTAGTCCACGCTGCGTATGCGGCGGCTGTAAGGCAGTGGGAACATCTGAATTCTGAACCGAGGATGGAGCCCGGCACTGCAGAGGCGTGTTCGTAGTTGTTTGTGGATGCTGGGTGTGCATGGATGAAGCTGAAGACGTACGTTTGGATCATCTACTACGATCACTTAATATATAGGATTTTGTTATCGGTTTTCGCCTTTTCTTTTGTTCTTTGTCCTGATCGAGGATGTCCTCAGATGAAAGACTTGTACGGATTTAACATTTTTTTCACATTTCTTCTCTCTTTGAAAGTCAGAGAATTTGAATCGATTACACCAGGGCTTTGCAATGTCCTCAAGCTTCAGATAAGTACCAGAATTCTCATCTGTTTACTCATTATAGCGGCTATTTTCCATACATCGTGGGTGAAAAATGTGAGGGCAAGGACGCCTTTGACATCCACATCCTGAAGTGGTGCTTGGAATAGTTTGGGCCACCAAGTTCACGATCAGCCCTCTTTCTTAAAATTGCCTGGTGTTATATTCAGATAGGTGACTGAAATTCAGATTACAAGCTGCAAGGGATGTAGCTTGGCTAAGTTATGATTCTATCATTAAGAAAATGAAGCTTTGAGAATGTTATATACTAGACTGCACTCCTTTGAGGCCCCTCAAAAGGGTGGCGTTCCAGTTTACCAGAAATTTTGGGTCGGGTTTTTTGTGTTTTATACAATTCGGATTTTCATGTCTGACACCGTAAATTCTCCCCCAAATAATTTAAACCCAATATTTTGGGTACTAAAAAATTTGTGCTCAGACTTTTCCGATTTGCCCAAAATGAGCACCCGTGGTGCGCTTGGAAGCAGAAGGGAAGGTCACCGGCGGACTTCCTCTGCCCTATCATCTCATCTCACCACGCGCATGCAGCCTTGCATCGCTCCCGCACGGTTGGGACAGTCGCCTCCCTGTGCATGCCACGGATGGTTAAATGCCGGCCAGGGTCCTCTTAGGACTTAATCCCCATGTTTTAAGTAGCAGTTAACTATTTTGGTAATTTTTAAAACCTGCTGGTTGGCCCTGAAATTCAGTTTGACCTGGTTACAGGTGAATTGACATGCTTTGACTGTGTTTAGCAACAGATTTTCAGTTGGCCCTGAAATTCAGTTTGACCTGATTTTCACCCATAAGACAAACGGATGAGAAGAAATAAAAATGTAGGGTGTATTTTACCAAAAAAAGAAATGTACGCAATATCTCGACAACTAGATGATCAATTTGTTACATTTTCTGAATAGATGACTAATGTGCTCACGAGCAGTAAATTGATACATCACCGGTGTGTTTAACTCCATATATCCTAACTTCCATTTTCCATGGCTGATCTCGTGACCACATGGCCATGAAGGCTGTTTTGGCACTCGTGGCAGGCTACTAGATTTCGATTCTACCTATCGAACTGGGACTACGTGGGCAAGCCTTCGGAACTAGCTCCAATTATTATGGACGAAGAAAATTAGTTAGGACTGCAGAGCCTCCACTATAAGTAGCACATCGTGTCCTCGTGTCGCTTGCAAGAGCCAAACGAGCGATCGAGAAAATGGCCACAAAGACACTCATCATGAACTCAGCGGTCCTCCTCCTGGCCATCAGCCAGCTCGTGCACATAGCAACGCCAAGGCAACTGCTGCCACCGGAAAACCCAACGACTGCATCGTCTTTAGTGATTACTGGTTTGTTATCTCCTTATGCTCAATCTATTTAGCTTGTTTCTCTAGCTATTAGGTAGTAAGAGCTAGGAAGTTCAAACCGTGATGTTTGCTTTGGGGGTTTGATGTCTCTCATGGACATGGACATGGACATGGACATCATGGCGCCACTGAAGAGAAGATATTGCTCGATGCGCCCAGGAACATCCCTGTTCCGTCCTCCCCGCAAGGCAAGAGGAACACATCGGCCGCATCTTTACTGGTTACAAGCGTTTCGGGCCCTTCCAGCGGTTTGTCATCTTGTGCTCAACTTCATACTATTTCTTTAGCTCGTTTAATCTCGCTGGATATTGATAAGAGGTAACAGTGGAAAACTCAAACTGTATACAATCTCTGTTTTGGCCAGGGGAAACCTCTAAAGTACCCAGCAGCACGGAAGAGAAGGTCTTAGGATGACTCCAACGGGGCGACGCATCGAGTCCGCGCGCCTCTGTCCCTGTCCGCGGGGGCCAAAAACACGGCCCAACGGGGCGACGCAAACGGACCGCGGTCCATTTTTTGGTCCGCCGCGACGCATTCTTGGCCCAAATTTGGGCCACCGATGCGTCGGCCCCGGACGTGAGCGGAGTGCTCCTGCGTCCTCCCCGTGTCCGCCCTGGCCCTGCGTGTCATCGACCCCAACGGCTAGAGCGGCCACCTACCCGCAATAACTGTGGGCGGTGGAACTCTTTAAAAGGAGCCGGCCGGGCAAACCCTAGAGCACAAACCCTAGAGCTCTCCTCCCTCCACCACGGTGGCCACCACCTCCAACCACAGATCCACGCGCCGGAATGGCTGGAGAGCCGGCGCCGCAGCATCTGCTGGACCAGGCGGAGCAGGCGCGGCAGAGGACGCGCGGGGCATGGCTCGGCATGATTCAGCAGCCCGACGAGAGAAGGGCGGCGGAGGCCGCGTACTTCGACTGCATCGACAACGACGAGGAGTACGTGTACGCAGCCAGAGTCGCGGCGGTCGCGGCGGGCACTACGCCGCCCGAGCCCGAGCCTCCCATTGGCGTGGGCGGCTCCGCCTGCAGGACCGAGGAGGAGGCGGAGCTGGAATCCCGCATGCAGCTCAACGCCCAGAGGGCGGCTGCGTTCCTGTCCGCAACGCGCGCCTGCGCCCACGCGACGGTGGAGGCCGAGTCTGCGAACTCGCGCAGAGCCATGGAGACCGTGAAGTGGGCGGCGCGCCGCAAACGGCACCGACAATGGAGCAGTTATCGACTGATCCAAGTGGTGCGGTACCCCCGCCGACGTGGCCGCCTATGTGCGGCCCATTTTCCACTAATGCGGGCGCTGCTACGTGTTTCGTAGCTACGAAATGATCAAAGGAGAGGAGCCGGCCAGTCCGCGGCTGGCCACAGCCGCGATGAAGGAAGAGGCAGCAAGTCCGTGGCAGAACAGGCATGCTGCGTGACGTTCCTCAAGGCCGGAGCCCCTCTTTGATCATCCCCTTGCCGGCCGGTGGTCGGTTATTAATTTTCTTCAAATTAGGTTTAGGTTTTAGGGTTTATTACTATGTAATTTCAATTTTTAAAAATGCAATCCAAATATAAAAAAAAAGTTTGGGGAAAATCCTGGCCGGGCGGACTCAATGCGTTGGCCCCGTTGGGCGCAGTGGCCGGAAAGAGGCGGACCTGGGCTGGACGCGCGTCCTGTTGCCGACGCAAACGGACCAAACGCGGACCAAACGCGCGTCCGTTTGCGTCGCCCCGTTGGAGTCATCCTTACTCAACGCGCCCAACATCCCTGTTTCATCCTCCCCGCCTATATGCAGGGGAAGTAGAGCCTGTTAGTTCACGGGGGACGACGAAGTACAGAGCTTTGCAGCTGGTAAAAGTGCATGCCGAGAACAAATAAAAATCTCCCTCCTTGTGCGTTGTACTCGATCTTTACCGTCAACTGATGGAATAAATAATCGGAACCTTGTTTGCTATAGTATTTCGTTTTGCCTGTGAAAGGTGACCAAATTGTGGCAAATGTCATGCTCATGAACTCGGGAAGTATTTACAATTTACGCTCGAGTCCTAAAGAAAGAGCCATATAAGAAATTCTTAGCGCCAGCAAAAACCCCATCAAGAAACTACAACGCGCTAACTTTATTATGCAACTCTATATACGAACATCAACATCCAATCAATCATTAATAAATATAGTTGGAGTCGCCATATAGCTTTAACACGTGGAAGTTTTCTCCGAGAAAAACCTTTAACACGTCATCATGTACTTTTTTTTAGAAATGGGTTCCCAGCCTCTGCATCGTGGTGATGCACAGGGCCTTTATATTAAAAATAAAGGAGTTACAAAGAGTATAAAAAAGTTCGTCAAAAAGGAAAATTACAATTCAAGGATCAGCCATAGTGGCTACAAAATTATTTGAGGTGATGTAATAATTTGCATGTTACGAACTGAAGTGACTAAATTTCAAAAACTTCTAGATCTGCCAAATTTGTTAGGTCACACTTGTGCAATGCAAATACCGTAACAAAAATGTCATACAAAACACGAGTCTGTCGCCGGATCTAGCTATGCTCGTGTGCACACAAAGTGGCGGCTCCCGGCTTAAAATTTGATAATACACTGTCAATTTGGAAGAATAATCATAAAGTAGGATAGTTAGTGTCCCAAATGGTAATCAATAGGATAAAAAGTAAAATTCACTCTTTGAAAGACCTCCCATTGTTAGGCGTATCCACCCTATTTAACGCTCTTCGCGGTGTATGAGGGAGGGCATCCCGACATTCATGTACGACACCTGTTATGGGCCGGGTTTTTTCCACACGCATGACACGAAAAACCTCAGGCCGCTCGGCACGGCACGAAGCACGACACGATAGTAAAAACCACAAGCTCTTTTTCTTATTGTTTTATAGATTATTCTTCAAAAGAAACTGGCTCAAATAGCTCAAACACATAGAGACAGGCCCACAGCTCCAACTTTTTCTTCCAAACAAAATCGCTAAAATACAGTCACTTCCGTATCTTTCCCTTCCGTTCAGCATGACATTAAAACTAAACACAACTAACAATTAGTTGAATATCCGTACGTTGCTATGGATCTATTATTTTTCGATATGTTTGTCAATATAATACATTTGAACATTCATGTCTAAGAATAAGAATTTCAATATCAATAGGCAGGCATTACAAAATTTTGTTACGGAGTACAAAAAATGGATGACAAACTTGGGGAAGATGAAAGCAATGATGCATGGTGCGTATATATCTCACTGAGAACTTCGGATGTAGCAAGCTGGGAAGAGAATCCAAGTTGGCGAGGCATGATAAAAGATAGGAATTGTCGGTAGAATAAATCTAGTTCCCTCAACAATGTAAAGAACCTTAGAGATCACAAGTTGGACAATTTACCAAAACTAAGTCAACTTCTGAACTCATGACTGCGGTTGGACATTGATGCATCAAGTTATATGCTAAACAAAAGATTGATTTTCAGAAACTAAATTCCAGATTTTGTAGAACTGTGTTCTGTGATAATAAAATGAACCTGTGACATGACATCCTATTAGACAAGCTGGGACATATTTTCACCATTGTGCAAACCACTTTTCATTAGCTAGGAATTTAGTTCTCACATCCATGCCCTGGGCCTTAGCTGTCTAATGAAGATTTCTATGTTGGAGTTGATCTCCGGTTCACTAAGTTCCTAGTGATAGCATGTAATTCTCTGGGAAACATAGAAACAGGGAAAAACAGAATCTACACGTCTGTGATGACATTTTGGTCTGACTCCCACTCCTCTTCTTAGAACCAAAGTGAACGGCCTGGTGGGTTCCAGATAACCATAGGATAACACTGTCAAGAAAATGGTAAGATGAATAACACAAACACGGTAAATGAAAGAAGAACATTCCCGTCTGGCATAAACTCCGCATTCCCAATGCCTGTCTCACCCTCCTCAATTCCACCATCCATGAAATATATTTATAAACACTTGATGAATACCCTGCCAATAAGGGACGCAGCCTCAGCCTCATCGACCTTCCCTACCAAGGCATGACAGTGCTTCCCGATCACAACCCTTCTCATCGTCACTCTCCACACACCTCGTCACCAAGGCGCATGATGCTCGTCACAGGTATCTTGTTGTTTTTGCCTTCTCAAGCATGATCCAACTTCTTTGCCTACTTTTGTAATAAAAACTCATCCAACTTCTTTGCTTTTGTTAGTATTAAAAACAGTGCCCATGCCTGATTTCTATAGAAAATTTCACTTTTAGAATGCCAAGTTCATGTATTTTGACTCAGTTTTAAATGAGGGATGCAACCATCAAAGTTTAAAAAGAGGATAAAAACTGGAATTAACTTAGATACCAACAAAGTGATGAACATCACCGAAAAGCCTGGAATAAATCCAAGGAAGCTAATAACAGGGCATATCCTTTGAAAGGATGATCTGAGAGGTTCATGTTAGTTAATAATATGAGACACCTACTTCAGTCTACAGAACAGTCTAGTTCCTAGATTGATACAATTAAGAAGGCTTTGATTCTTCCATTTGACACAGGAAAGCCCAGATACATCAAAACATCTCAAATTCACATATTGGTAAAAACCAACAGTGTTTTCTTCAACTTTTCGTCATGAGATTTCTTTTCAAGTAGCATGAGCTACGATACTCAGCGCCTTGTGGATTCTGGATAATGGTGGATAAACCCAACATGGCTCGGTCACAGGCCATCTGTTGTTGAGCAATTGTAATTTCAATAATAATAATGTAAGTTTATCTGAAGCAATGAATATGAATAACAATAACATGTGTCAAACAAAAAGTACCTATTTGTACCACCGATAACAACATGCCCGTCCTTTAGACTGCAAAATATTTAAAACAATGAATTAGCTAAATCTACCAACTTAACACAAGTGTACCATCAGAAATTGTAGTGCAAGGATAAAGCTATATAACCCTTCTTTGCATTCATGGTGTTGCTTCTATAAAATTAAAAGAAGCATGGCACGTCTGGCAACCCTTAACCTAAAGCTAAGGCAAACACGAAAGAAGACGATCAGAGTCATACAACATCAGTAGACAAGACGAGGCTGTATGATGCATATAATGCTAAACTAGCGTAAACGAAGAAGTAGAGAATGTGACGGTGGCCCAAAGGCTAATTAGAAAAGACAAATGTCCAGACAAGTTGTCCTAAAGCTGGAATATTATGATGCCATGAAAGCACTTGCATACAGTATGAAAAATAATAATACATACAACCAGCATACCATTTCGCACAAATATCCTTGGAGAAATCATACTTGAGGAGATCCAGAATGATACGACTCGATAGGAACGGAGTACATTCCTCATGATAGAAGTTCATACCAACAATGTTCCCACGGATGTCAATAAGAGGGCCCCCGATTCCAGCCAAGCAAACATGACAAAAGAAAAGGGTTTCATGAATCAAGCTATTTGTAATGACGTGTAGAGGTAGTACTACGATACATCTAGTAAGTCAAGAAAAAAAGGACAGACCCAGTGCTAGAAGCTCACACACAAGGTGGGGTCTAGGGACGATACATCTAGTAAGTCAACAACAAAAATACCTTAGTGATTTTACAAGTGGAGAAACAAAGTTCTTTGCAAGTGTGACGGTGTTGCCAATCAGTGTTTTCCATCGAACTGCCCTTTGTGGCCATTAATTTGCGGTTGTGGGAGAGACAGCCTACGACCACTATATACGTTCCATTGCCATTGCTAACAGGCTTATGCGCCTGGAGTTTTATTCCATCAGGACGTCGAGGCTCCATGATGTCAACAATAGCAATATTGTAACATAGATTACAATATTTCAATATCCCTTTGACTCGGCGATTATTTGGAAGGTGCACTTCAATCTGTAACGAAAAGGTTATGGTCAGACGATTCTTAAGTGAAATGAAGAACAAAATAATCAAATAGTGGTAACAGTAACAACCCTCATGTTCTGATTAATCATTTGAATATCATCACCAGAATCACGAACCAAACTTGCTGAAGTCAGAATTTTTGCCAAGTGTGCACCGCAGCCTATAAATACTCCTGTGCAAGCAAAAAAAACTTGTCTTTCCTACATAGATCACAATTCCAATTATTAGTACCAACTGAAAAGATATAGGTGAAGATATGATCATATAGCAGTACAGTCACCATTGAATGAAGCAAGTGAGACAACACTTTGAGACACTATTAAAGCAACTTTTTTGCTTAGAATCCTCGAGATATCTTCTCCAAATTCCTCTTCAAAAGTATAATTCAGATACAAGCCATCTGTAGAGTCAAGCATGAATGTTTCAAAATGTTTGTATAAAGCTGTCAGAATGTTCAACATAAGGGGTCGAATAGGAAAAACGACAGGCATGACTCACCACATATTTCACGTGGGTTTGGTAAGGGATAACCCCTGGACGTTGCCATCTTGCATAAATCCTCAGTGGACACTGTTGCAACCAGGTGAAGCAATTACACGAACAGTAGATTTTATATAGTGCATCCATCACAGCATGAAATGATTAGCCTAAACCACATATTAGTGTGGCAGTAACAAACATAACAGTTCTAATCAGTTAGTGTGTTATGCTCACCTACACCTCCCAGGTGATCCAGCAAATATAAGTGAGGTGTAAAATGTCTGTGTGTCTCCCTTTTGCTACTCTCTATTGTACCATAACCACCCTCTTGCTCAGGTCCAGTACTGCATCGCGATCCAGAAAATTCAAAATTATAAATCCACATCCCAAAGACAATACATGAACTGAGGTATTAAACGAGGAACCGGATACAGTTGGTTAGAAATATTTCGTAGCAAAATAACAGAATTAAGAAATATTAATCCAAACTCAGGGATGTAACAACCTCTTGCTGTTCGAAGCTACGTGTGGGCTCAAGGACAAGCAGCTGTTCCCAAGATAGATAATTCCCTGTTTCACTATATGTAACCCCAAACTTGGAAGCTCCATTCCAAAATATCTGTCCTTTTCAAGAAACCAAGAGTATAATTACTGTATTAGTTTTTACTCTATACACCTATTTTTAATTGCCTTGCAAACAATTCACTGGATATAGCAAGTGGTGGTCATATAACTCCAAAAACAAAACAATTGAACTTTTTCCTTAAGTTTAGTGCTTTTTTTTTGGCTGTGCACATGCCGGGCTGAGGTCACATATAACTAGTGAGACAGAGGAGTCATGTTTTCGCTTCTTTTTGGTCAATCATTGAGTTCTGTTTTGATATTTCGTTTGATCATGCAACTAAATCACTAATTCAGCACTTTTATCTAACACAAAGTTAAGCACATTTTGTTGCATATCCAAAAAAATTGATGTTCGAAGAAAAAAAGACTAACATAATATTTACAGAATGTTATGCCTTGCAAGCTGCAATAGAAGAGGGATGTGGGACACAACACCATAGGAGGAAAGCTAAATGAGAAGCTGCGGATAGTAAATACAGAAAGACTTGAAATACATACTCGGGCAGCATCCCAAAATACCGCAACCACTTACAGACTTTATGTAGTGGTACGCAGTAAGTGAGGCCTTCTGTAATTTCGGCATCAAAGTTCATTCCAATAAAATTCCCATCGTAATCAATAAGCGCACCTCCAACCCCAGCCTAGCACATATTGAAGTGACAATGAAGAAAGTTAAGACAGGATAAATGCAACCTGTAATGTCACTACAAGAAATATGCTATCCTATGATCCTTCATATTGGTCACTGAATGGTCATAATTTTTTATCTATGACCTTTTTGTGACCAAATACACTTGGTCACGTTATGAGGGTCACTAATTGTCCAATATGACCTTTTTTTGGATTGGTCATAGACGTCTATGACCAAAAGGAAAGGTCACAAATTTTATGACCAATTTTTTGGTCACGGGCAATCTGGCCACGCCACGTCAAATCCAACGTGGCAAAGCTGACGTGGCAAATTTGTGACCAAATGAAATGGTCGTTGACTAGAATCAGCCCGGTCCGGTTCAGCTGTCTATATGGGCCAGGCCCAATAATCAGCCCACTTAACTTTTTACCCTGGTAGTTTTAGGCGGCTAGATGGGCCATGCCCAAAAATTTGGGCCTTTTTGCGGTCCATATTTTTTGGGCCTTAGCCTTTTTTTCGATAATTTATATATTGCAATTTACTGTTTCGGTCCAACTAAGTTTGGGCCACAGCCTTTTAAGAGCCCAATTAGTGAAATCTAAATTTGGGCTTTGCTGTGATTTGTGGCCCATTAACGCTTTCTATATTATGTTTATCTTATTTAAATTCAAGTTTAAATTCAAATTCAAATTCAATTTTAGTCTCAGTTTCGAATTCATATTCATTGAAGCACAGGAAAGCACATAGCATCTCAACACACATATCAGATTCATCTCAGCTCAGCACATAACGCATCATATACATCTCTGGACAAAATCACAGGTTCATGTTCACAGAAATGACATGTTCACACAAATGACAGGTTCATCTCAGACAAAATCCCTGGTTCACATCTCAGCTCAGCTGAGAGCCACAAGGCTAGTTCCCAAAAGCCACCAGAACGAGGTTCACATAACTTAGAACGCTATTTTAAGCACTTGAAAAATGAAAAGTGGATTTTTTTGTGAAACATGCCAAAATCGTTGTTCGGCAACATTGTTTGCCATCCCATAATGAATACATGTGCCAAATTGGGGCATATTTGGACAAACTATGTCATGAAAGTGGCCAAAACATTGCTCCTTTGTCTTGAAAGCTATGAATGTTCGTTGAGAGGCGTTTTACTACTCATGGTGGTAGCTACACACCATAGCATTATACGGCGATGTAAGCCATATATACCTGTTTTAGATTGATATTCTAGTAGAGAACGGATTTTTGGTGTACAAAACTGGTTTCAGAATTTTGGAAAAAATATTTTTGGTCGTCATTTTTTAGGGTTGACTTTTTCGTTGACTTTTAAAAATAATCATAACAACCGGGATATGATTTGAAAAAAATTCAAAATACTTTTGGATAATCCTATCAACTCTAATGTTGAGATCCCCCCGCCCCCCTTGAGTATTCTCTTTTTTTCCGTGACGTATACGAGTCGGTCAAACTAGGGTGTGTAGGTACCCATGCGAACAGCGGCATTCATTCCATGTTCGTTTGTGATAGCAAGTTTCTGAGAACACTTTTTCTATAAAACTTTCTTATTGCACGTTTATATTTTTTTCTCGTAACTAGGTTACATATGATGACGCTACGCAAAGGTTTTCCATTATTTTGATTTTTTTGGAATTTTGTGTGCTCATTTGAAAATCTAGTCGAATTTGTGGCCGTGACCGTTTGTGTCTAGTGGTTGAATCGTGTGGATATTTTGGCATATCTCTGATGAAATGGATACTTGTGAACCTAAAAATGAAATTTCGAAAAAATAACGGGCAAGCTATGTGGCAGCTGCAGTTCAAAATCTATTGGTTTCCAACTGAATCGGCAGAGTACCGTTTAAATAGGCATAAATAGGTAAATAGCTCGGAAATGCATGCCTTTGGGTGAATGTACATAGAATTATGTCTACTTTGTGAAAATAATGTATCGGTACCATTTTGGACGACACTCTCGGTAGCCGCTTCACAAAAAATGCTATTTTAAGAACTTGAAAAATGAAAAGTGGACTTTTTTGTGAAACATGTCAAAATCGTTGTTCGGTAACATTGTTTGCCATCCCATAATGAACACATGTGCCAAATTGGGGCATATTTGGACAAACTATGTCATGAAAGTGGGCAAAACATTGCTCCTTTGTGTTGAAAGCTATGAAAGTGTTGTTCGTGATAGCAAGTTTCTGAGAACACTCTATAAAACTTTCTTATTGCAAGTTTCGTGAAACCTCACCGCCCTTATGAACTCACAGTAGGCAATCTTTTCTTCTTTACTCATTGTGTACCAAGCAGCTGGAATGTCATAGGAGTCATCATCTTCATTACGCTTTAGGTGCAATTCTTCTCTTATTCCCATATCTTCCAAGTCAAGCCTTACATTCACCATGTCCTTGGACTTGCCTTTAATGGTCATGAATGTCCCAAGGAGATTGTCGGTGATATTTTTCTCAATGTGCATTAAATCGAGATTGTGCCTCAGCTTTAGACCAGGCCAGTATGGTAGGTCCCACAAACCGGATCTTCGGTCCCAACATTGGCCTTCCTCACGCTTTCTCTTCTTTTCCAGCTTTCCTGGTCTCACATCTTTCACCTTTTCAAGTTGTTGCTCGAGCTCTTCTTTAGTGAATTCCGCTGGCTCGTCACGGGTTTCAGTCTTACCATCAAACTCTTTGCTTCTTCGCCACTTATGGTTTTTGTGAAGGAAGCGACGGTGCCCGATAAAGCAGATCTTGCCCCTTATCCTCCTCGAGCAGGGGTCTTTGTCACACCGCGTACATGCCTGATAACCCGTTGTAATCCTCCTCGACAAAGTGTGGAACGCCGGAAAATCATGGATACACCATATGACTGCAGCACGTAGAAAGAATTTCTGGTTGGGAGTCAAGGCATCGTGCGTAAGTACACTAGTCCAGAGCTCAAGCAACTCATCCACAAGAGGCTCCATGAAGACGTCAAAATCTTTTCCTGGAGACTCTGGACCCGGGATAAGCAAGGACATCATAAAGTTAGACTAATCCATGCATGCCCATGGTGGCATGTTCTACGACACCACAAAGACGGGCCACATGCTATATGACGTGTTCTGCTTCCCAAACGGATTAAAGCCATCCGTGGCAAGACCAAGTCGTATATTCCTTGGATCCGCTGCAAATTTTTTGTGGTCATTGTCAAAGTCTTTCCATGCCTGTCCATCCGCTGGATGGCTCAGCTCATCCTCCACAGGCTGCCTCTTGAGCTTGTGCCATTGTACCTCCTCTGATGATTTCTTTGAGAGAAACATCCGCTGAAGCCTTGGTTTTAACAGAAAATGCCTCAACACCTTCTCCGGTATCGACTTCTTCCTATCAGCATCTTTCAACCGAGACGCATTGCATTTCGGGCAGTTGTCATACTTTCGATACTTCTTTCGAAACAACACACAGTTGTTCGGGCATACATGAATTGAAACATAACCTAGCCCCAGCTTGCGGATTATGCGCAACGCTTCCTCGTAATCCTTGGGAACACCGCTACCAGGAAACTGCAAGGTCAACAGCCTGAGTATTGCATTGAATGCAACATTGCTAATCCGGTAGAAGGATTTCACGTGAAGTAGCTTCACGGTGAAGGTAAATCTTGAAAATTTACCCCCTTCAACAGCAGCGCGCTTCGCCTCCTCTAACACCTCGGCAAACATTGACCTTTGTCCATCAACATGGTCTTCGGAGTTATACAGATCCTTCAACAAGTCAGGTATCCTATCATCCTCAAACCCATCCTCTTCCCCCAAATTATCATTCCCTTGCAGAACATTTTCCATAAAAGCAATTCCATCATCACTACCGTGGTGTGGCTCTGAATCAGCTTCAACATCTTGAGGTTCTGCCTGCATAGGTTCTCCATGATGGATCCACCTATCATAGGTGCTGGCCATACCATTAAGAAGCAAATGGTCTTCCACCCTTCCTTGATCTGTTGCTGCTCTACGGTTCAGGCATTGGCTGCATGGGCAAAGAATGCGGTCATCCTTTGCAAAATTTCTGCGAACACATTGCATGAACTCTTCCACTCCCTTAATGTGTTCACTAGAAAGCTTTCTAACACCCTTTGTAATCGAGCTTCTGTCCATCTGAAAAAACAATATAATGTCACAACTTAGCAACAATTTCTAAAGCAAAACTTGCAATAAAAGACACAAATTTATAGATTATGTTCATCTGTTCTAAAAACAAAACAAAACCAGAAAGTTAGCAGGCGCACTCGAGATTAACACTGTTAACTACAGGAGCCGCTACTCGACCTGCTGCTGCATAGGCCGTCGACGACGACATCTGCTGCACTTTCGCAAATTACGATCCCAGCTTGAAGCTGCAATTCACCAACGAAAAAAGGAAAGAGAAAGGAGCAGCGATGCAATATCTTGACTTCCAGAAATTTGTAAGAACCACATCTATAGGCATACACTGAACGCTCTGAATCCAAAAGAACAGGCGTGGAAATTTCTCAGACAGCAACTAATGTTGCTGTTCTTGCTCGAGTGCTCTACCATGGCAAGTCGGAGAAGAAGGGAAGAAGAGGGGAGAGAGGAGAGGGATGCTCTACCGTGGATTGCGCTGACGGCGCTCCTGAGGCGGGCACTTTGTCGCCGCTGACGCCGTGAGGTTGCTGGCGGTGGGGTCCTGTCGTGGCCGAGGCGCTCCCCCCCGACGTCCATGCCGCCGCCCCAGCCTCTCGTCGGCCCGAACCCCTCCGCCGTTGAACGCCGCCCCCAAACCCTCCGCCGTTTAACGCTGCCCCCAATCCATCCGCAAGAGAACGCCGCACCCAACCCACTCCGGTGAGCGGAACTGATAACTGAATCTGGGGAATTTTCTGCCAAGTCCCGTGCGTGTTTCTAAACCCAGATATGCATAAAAGTATAGATAACATAGCTTCTACTACTGCACAACATCACTACAACCAGCCCAGCGGTAGAGAGTAATGCTGCGAAGCGCACGGTCGTGGGTTCGACTCCCCGCTCGCGCATTTTTGCCAACTATTACACCTCATGCGAGGTGGGCGTGGGGTGCGGGATCCACATGTCATGCGAGGCGGGGAGTGACCCACATGCCAGTGGAAGGAGCGGGACCAACATGTCAGGGTGGGCATGGACCCATATGTCAGTGGGGGGATCGGGACACACATGTCAGGGTGGGCGCGGGACCCACGTTTCACGGCGGGCGTGGGACCCATTTGTTAGGTAAGGGTGCGGGACCCACGTTTCAGGGCGGGCGCGGGAACCACCTATCAGGGGCGGGCTGGCACCCACATGTCAGTGCTGGTGGGGCCGTCACATTGACATGTAAGCCAAAATGACATTGACACGTTGGCGAGACCGCTGAGTTGGCTGTCCAATCAGAGTGACACGTAAGCCGGCGAGAGCTGACAATGGGGTCCTACTTGTCACATTGACACCTAAGCCAAAATGACATTGACACGTAGGCGAGACCGCTGAGTTGGCTGTCCAATCAGAGTGACACGTAAGCCAAAATGACAAATAAGAAACGACACGTAGACGAGACTGCTGACTTGGCTCTATTTGTCTGGGTTATGACCAATTCATGTAACGAGACCATGACCTTTCTGACAAAATTGGTCATGATGTTGTGAGGTTTACACACTCAAAAACAGCGCATGACCAAATGGTTTGAAATGGTCATAGATCTATGACCAATATTTCGAGCGTCACTATAAAAGGTCATAGGATAGCATATTTCTTGTAGTGTGCCTCAAGAATATGATATTCAGCGAGTGAAAATATGTATTTATTTCAACCAAGTAGAAACCAGTGAGAACTTAACAACTCACCGTCTTGATTTTACATGTGCTCGACCAAAAAGGCCTATTTCTTTCAGGGATGTCATCCAGTGTACCCCCTTGTGGTCTTAAAATCTCCTGTATGATGAGAGCGCCATGCAGCTACTACCTCAATATGAGGCTCGAATTGCACGCCATGATCAAGACTGAGATATTCTGGGTGAAAACCAGGTGGCATGCTGTCGATGTTGACAATGGCAATATCATAATAATTATGAGAATGCACTAGTTCCCCATTGACAAGTTGACCATTCGGAAGTTTCACTTCAATCTGCAAAGACAGACATTGATATGGCTTGACTATTGAATAAGCAAGACATGAGGTAAAAAATGAGGGCAGCACCAACCCTGGAAACATCATCACGGCGCTTCATCTTAAGACCACCATCATCATGCGCAACCAAAGAGAAGGAAGTCAAAACACTTGGAGTATTAGCATTGAAGCTTTTGATAAATATGCCTGTGCATTCATGCAAAACGTTGTCTCCTACAAGAAAGAAGATATAACAGCTTCAGCCAACCATTAATAAACTATGAGCTAGTGATGATTAAAAGCAAAAAAAAAAGTGCATTATAGTCACCATTGAATGAAGCAACCGAGACAAGGCTTGCAGACAATTTGGAAGAAACTTGGGAACTCAGTTTCCTCCGGGCGACTTGAGCGGATCCACCGCACCTGCCACACACCACTTCCGAGTGCAAGGGTCCAAGTTAATCGCACGAAAAATGATACTGTATTACATTCGGGAAAAGTTGAGAAAAGCAAGGAGTGGCATGGGATGTGGGAGTTTTACTCTGCGAGGCATCTTGCTTTTCCTGCAAGCTAGGCTTCTTGCGCTTGGTACTGAGTCTTTGCATAGTAACAGCCCTACTACTCCTGCCGAAAAAAATCCAGTTATCGAAATACCGAGTAGTATTGATTCACAAGTGGTAGATAGAGTATGCTTGTACAAAATTGACCTAGCTAGCTAGCTATTAGTTGCTGTCGAAACAAAAAAACAAAGAGGATATTAGCATATAGCAGGGCATCGGGTTCAGATTTAGTGTACCCGGGCCCAAATTACGGGAAGATAGCAATCGAGAACGAGAAACTCATGAATCACAACAAAAACTCTTGGAACAATCTAACTGAGTCCAATCGAATCGGATCGAAGCAAACAAAAAGAATAAAGAACCAATCCAAGTAAAGTCCAGATAGAAGAGGAGGAGAACTGTGAGTAAAGGATAAACCTGTGAAGAAACCGGCTGCAGGGGCGGCCTTAGCTCACGGGGGGTCGCCGGCCGGGCGAACTAGGGCTTGGTGGCGTCGGGTTGGGACGATTTCCAGGGACGGGGCTTGCCGCTTGCCACCATCCGTGCGATTGCACGCGTGGAAGGCATCGAGCGGCTCTGCCTCACGCAGCCCCACAGCTCCAACATTTTCTTCGAAACAAACGAGTGCCCTCTTATTTATAAAATTCTAAAATCATATTTATAAGCTTCAAAAAATTCTGAAAAACAATCCTGATGCAGCCAATGATATATCCCACGAACGTACAAAATATAACCTTTAAATATGTTGTATTTTGAGATATACAAAAATAACAAAAGTGTAGACCTGGTTATGCATATTTTCAAATCTCTAAGTTTTATCAAATTTGTAATTTTTGTGTAGCCCAAAATATAAAGTATCTCAGATTAAAAATTTGCACGTTCATGGGATATATCATTGGCTAAATCCTTATTTGTTTCCAGAATTTTTGGAAACTCACAGATATGATTTCTGAATTTTTTAAATAGGAGGGATTACTAATGCCCGCGAGCCAATAACACTTCCCCCCCCCCCCCCCCCCCCCCTCGCGCGGCCGAGCCAGACTAGCTTTGTTTTTGGTATGTTTTCTTTAGTGGTTTTTGGCATGTTACCACTTTAAAAAACATGCCCTCTATGTACAATGCGTTTTTTCCTTTCTATCTATATGAAGAGGCAGTGCTCCTGCCGGTTGCTCTAAAAAAAAGTAACCCTTAGGATATCCAATGGCTATGCTGCGGAGGCTACAGGTGTGTTCACCCTTGACGGTCTAGGAAGGACCAATTAGAGATTTCTAAACAGGAATGGCCATTTTTCATTCGCAAGCTATACATAAGAATCCGGCGTTTTGGTCTTGTAAAAGCATTGCCAAGAAACAAGCACATCATTAGAAAGAGAGGGATGGCATATATCTGTAGGTATTAGGTCACCACGGTTTAGTTATGCCCAGTTCAGTTTAGTTTCTATATTGATCTGATGGGCATGGTCTCAATCAAACCTTTATAACAACCATATTGAGAAAATACAAATTTGTCAATGCAGAATCTGTCGAGCGACCTTTGCAGGGGTGACTGCTTGAGAGGAGCAGCAAGGACCTGTCTGTGTGGGTGACGGTCGAATGGGATCAGCAGCGACATCTTTCTACGGCAGTGCAACGTGATTAAAGTTGATTGATTGGTGTAAATGCAACTAGCGAAGGAAGGAAGTATATCCAATTTTTTGTTGATTGTTTTCCATTTATCTCCGTGATTAGAACAACGATAGTGCGGCTCATGTGAAAAAAACGATCTTAGGGTTTACGTGCGTTAGTTGAGTGGAGAAGTTAAGTCAATATTTGACGCCCAAGATGGTTTCAATGATGATCACTAAGAGCATCTTCAACCATGGTGCCTAAACCGACTTTTTTCGTCCGGACGGACAGCAAAAAATGTTTTATTCGTCCGGGCTGTCCGGCACACACCAAACTCAATCCACATATGGGTGAGTTTGAGGCCGTCCGGGCGTGTCCGCTGGACCACTTTTTCCCTTTCTTTTTCTATCTTTTGTCCTTCATTTATTATTCTCTCTCCTTTTACACCAATCACATGGAAGTGGAACACAATTTGGAGTGATATTTGAGGACAATAGTTGTAGGAGGCCATTTTTTAGTGCTGTCCACGGACACCTGGCCGAACAGTTTGGGGGTGGATTTGGGGGACATGGTTGGAGATGCTCTAAGGATGACTCCAACGCTGCGACCCAAACGGACGCACGTTTGGTCCGCGATTTGTCCGTTTGGGTCGACAAACGGCGCGCGTCCGGCCCTTGTCCGCCCCTTTCCGGCCACTGCGCCCAACGGAACGACGCATCGAGTCCGCCCGGCCTTTTTTTCCAAACATTTTTTTATTAATAATAGAGACTATTACATATTAGGAAATGGAAATATATATTAAAAGACCTAAATCTAGGGTTTCTGGCCCTTCTCACTCACCGGATCTAATCTAAAAGACCTAAAACTAGGTTACAAATGCATAGAAATTAATAACCGACCACCGGAGCTTGGTTGCTCATGGCCGGCAAGAGGGAAGATCAAGGAGGGGCCGCGGCCTTGAGGAACTTCAAGGTGCAAGTCCGTGGCTGGCTCCTCCTTCGTCATGGCCGGGGCCAGTAGCGGACTAGCTGGTGATACCCAATGATTACCTGCGTGAAAAGTAAATGGGTTAGGTTGAGACTCCAAGTGCAGAGTGTATGTAGTAGTGGAAGACAATTTTCCCCACGAGGGGTGACTCGAGGGTTTAATATCGAATTCTCGGGGAACCAGTATTTCACGTGTTATCTCCTTATCCTTCTCTTGAGAACCTCCAACAAAATAAATTGTTTTGTGCCCTCAACCTCACCAAGTGGTTGTCAAGCACAAGGTGTGAGAATGATAATAAATGATATGCAATGCAAACAATAAGTAAATATGCAATGATGGTAAATAAATATGCAAGGATGATGGTAGTAATGATAAATGATATTTTTGGGTATTTTATGATGAATGCAAGATGTAAAAGTGTTTTTGTATTTTCGGATTTAATAATGGCAGCAAACAAAAGTGGTGATAAAAGTGTTGGAAAGGTGTTTCTTATGATTAAAAATGGACCGGGGTTCATGGTTTTACAAATGCACTCTCTCTTGATAACGTGGTAGACAATGGAACACTAAAATTAACATGTAAGATGGCAAGACATGGTTTGACAAGTTATTAATAATATGGGCATCACGTCCTAACATAGAGATCTCAAGTATAAGTTGTTCTCTCTCTTATGCTCCACCAAGATGCGAACTAAATCATAACACCTTAGTAATTAAGATAAATCAGAGCATAGCAATAAGTTCAATGAAATGAAGTTAAAATAAGAACATGCTAGATCTAGTCATGGAGGTAGTGGCCAAGGTCACATCCACTCTCCGGTAGCATGATATTTTTGTTTATCCCTAGTGAGGCAACAAAGTAAGGTAGAAAACCCAAGTGGATCGCAGAACTATCTGTCACGTTCACTGCACTAGCCACCCCCGTTACTCCAACTAATGCACACGTTCCCCCTCACATGGTCTCATAAACATGCTTGATCATGACAAGTAAATAAGAACGGGGTACATAATATGCATCTACTTTCATAACTGAAACAAAACCATTGCAATCTCAAACATGTATTAACTCATAATAAAGATCCACCACAAAGGAATTACATAGATGACCGTAATCATGTTCAGCAGCTCATACGGTACTAATTAGTGAAGCTCATAGAGAGGAGAGATACATAAGTTACTTCCACAAACCCATAGTCCAGGGGTGGACTACTCCCTCTTCATCATGGTGTCGGTGGAGATGTTGTTGGAGGAGGAGGAGACCACACCGGCAGCGCCCCGCCGGAGTTTTCCCCCTCCAATCTTCAGCTCCAGATCTCTGTTTCATGATTTCTCTGTTTCGGCGGCGCTCTCTTTCGCGAAAGCCCTGGGGGGGTCTATATATAGTCGTTTTTAGGTCAAGACGAAGCTTCGGGAAGAAAGATCGACGGCAGCGGAGTCCCGAGGGCCAGGATGGGGGATCCCACGCGGTCAGGGAATCTGGCCGCGTGGGCCCACTCCTTTTGGCTTTCTGGTCTCCGTTTCTTCGATTCCTTTGCGCCTACGTTTCGTTCCTTCCAAAAAAATGATCCCCGTAAAGTTTCAGGTCATTTGGACGTCGTTTGGGTCCCTGAAACATCAAAATATAGAAAAAGGGGTTTTCTGACAGCGCAGGGTTAATTCCAGAAAAATGGGGGAGTTGTTAATTATCCCCAAAACTTAATATAAATCATGAATATAACCCTTATATGATGCAATCATGGAATAACATGTAATAAAATGTAAAGTTCATGTATGCATTTTACATGCATCAGTTGGCTCCTCCTCCTTGCTTCTTTCATAGCTACGACATACCTAGCGGCGCCGGCTTCTTTACAAAATTGGCCGCGCATAGGCGGCCACGCCGGAGGGGATCTGGCATCAAGTGGAGCTGCCTGCGCCTCAGGCGGCCGCCACGGCCTCCCGGTGCCGTTTGCGCCTCGCTGCGCGCCTAGCGCTCTCTTCGGCGCGGCGGATTAGCTTCGTCTCGTCCTCCTGTGCAGCGTCGGCAATGGCGCGCGCGGCAGACATGAACGCGGCCACCCTCTGCGCGTTCAGCTGCATGTGGGCTGCCTCCGCCGCCTCCTCTTCGGTGCTGTGGACATAGCCGCCCACGCCGATGGAAGGTTCGGGCGGCGCGCTGCCGGCCGCGACACCGGCGACGTACGCCTCGTCGTCCTGGGCGATGGCGTCGTAGTACGCGGCCGCCACCGCCCACCTCTCCTGATCCGACAGCCGCGCAGATGCGGAATCATGCCGGTCCATGCCGGGCTGGTCACCATCCGGCGCGAGAAGCTGCCGCGATAGCGCCCGCGCGCGCTCATACGAGCTCGCTCCACCTCGTCCACCAAATGCTGCGGCGGCAGCGGCGGATCCATTCAGGCGCGTGGATCTTTGCTTGGAGGTGGTAGCCGCCGTGGCTAGGGGAGGAGAGCTAGGGTTTGTGCCCTAGGGTTTGGCCGGCCGACGTCATTTATACAGCTCCACCGCCCACAGTTAATGGGGTAGGTGGCCGCTCTAGCCGTTGTAGTCGATGACATGCGGGGCCGGGGCAGACACGGGAGGACGTAGGAGCGCTCCGCGTGCGTCCGCGGCCGACGCAAACCTGGCCTAAATTTGTGCCACGAATGGGTCGCGGCGGACAGGAGAACGGACACGCAGTCCATTTGCGTCACCCGTTGGGCCGTGTTTTTGGCTCGCACGGACGGGAAGGGACGCGCGCGGACTCGATGCGTCGCCCCGTTAGAGTCATCCTAAGGTGGCATACCATCCAACTCTAGGCATGCAGGCGGACGCCCGCCAGAACTAAAAATACTTCCGCCACGTTCAGCATGTTACCAATTTGCTTAACAAAATGGTAATTATCAACCGGCTGCAACGATTGGTTGGTGCCTGGCGGATTGTCCGTCTTGTCCGCCGGCCCGTCCGTCTGCATGCCTAACTCTAGAGCTGTCACTATTAGATATTAGGGGCGGCGTCTGTACTGGTTCACGTTGGACATGCTACGGCCGTTGGACGACCTGTTCCTCGGCAGGAGGGGCGGCCGCCCGGGGCCCCAAGTCCCAAGGGGGGCATATGAGTCAGGGAGGGGTCCCTATGGTAACGAAGGTTCAGAGCTTTCCCGTACGTACAGTTCAGCTTAACGGAGAGGAAAGGAAGCATATATATATCCTCGTACTAGTGGGCCCGAAATTGGGCTTCATTCTTTAGTTTGCTTGGCCACTTCGTCTTTTGATTAGCTTGGACCTTTCTCTATGGTTATCTACGGAGATTAATTCTCAAAAAAAAAAGTCTACGGTGATTAATTGGGTGGAGCCGTGTCTATAGTAACGATCCAGAGATTGTAACATAAAATAGAGAGATTTCCTGGGACGCGGCGATTTGGGTAGTGCACCCACTACCCAAAAAACATTTTTCCAAATGTCAAAAAATTCAAAATAAAATTTTTGCATGTAGTCCAACACATTTTAAGTCAGCACAAAAATTGGCATGGTGAAATTTTTTTTTTTGCAACCTGTGCAAAAAAGACAAATTCGGACATACGGAAATGTACATATACGTGTCGGAATTTTGTCTTTTTTGTACAGGTTGCTAAAAAAGTTTTTTCACCATGCCAATTTTTGTGCTAACACATCACGCTGTAACGTACATCCGGATTTTTTTTGAATTTTTTTGACATTCTGAAAAAAAACCAAAAATAAATTACCTAATGAGTGCATCTAGACCACCACCCGGTTTGAATATCCGGATTTCCTGTTCCATTTTCCGTTGCAAACTTTCCATTTAATCTAAGATTAGACAACATTTTGAAAAAAAAAATTGCAAGGTCATGATCAGCTAGGAGGCTAATTCTTCATATGGTGTATGTGTCGTCCGCTACCGTTCCATGGTGATGTCCATCGCTGACCCTCACATGGCTAGGCCGAGAGGTCAAAGGCCCAAACACCCGAGTGGAGACCTCATTGCGCCCACCGGCCACATCAATAATACGATTAGTCAGAGTCAGAGAGATAAGGGCATCTCCAGCCGATCCCCCAGGCCACCTTTTTTGCTTCGGCGAAGATAAATCGCCGAAACATCCCAGTCGTGACCCCAAGACCCTCCCAACACCTCAAAATAGCGCCGGCGCACTCAGGGCAAACCCAGCCCGCTGGGGGCTGCTGGGCGCCGGCGGAAGCAACCACGAATCATTCCCCCCATGTGTCCTTTTTCCTGCCCCATGCCACATGTTCGTGAGATTATTTTTATTTGGTGTGGGGGTATGGCGAGGAAGATGGCCCCCCAACACCTCAAAATAGCGCCGACGGAAGCATTTTGCCCCCCAGGACACCGCTTTTTGGTCCGGCAATGGCCCTGGGGGGGCTCCAATGGCTGCAGATGTCCTAATACGTAATAATATTGATATACCATCACGAGCGAGATTGCATCTTGGCATGTTTGAATGTCTAACACGTTCTGTACAAATTGTTGCACCTGATATTGTTTTTTGAAGCATTTTAAGTGGCATAAGATATTAATTATTATTTTTATGTTCACATTAAGGGGCCCCAGATTTAAGTTTCGCCCCGGGTCACCGAAATCTAAGGACCGGCCCTCCTGACGTTTAGATTATGAGCTGCAACGGATGTAGCTTTGCTAAGTTACGATTCTATCGTTAAGCAAATTAAGCTTTGAGAAATATATGTTGTACTAGACTGCAGTAACACAACAAGGGCTTGTCAAAACATCAAACTTCGAGGACACATTCACAATAGGGTCGGCGATCGGGTTTACCTCAAATTTGGGTCGGTTTATTATGTTTTTTCTACAATCTGGGTTTTTAGAATTTGATACCGTAAATTCTCCCCCTTATAATGTAAACCCAAAAATTCGGGTGCCTGAACATTCACGTTCAATTTTTTCCGATTTGCCCAAATAGAGCACCGTGTGCTGCGCTTGGAAGCAGAGAGAAAATCACCAACAGACTTTTGCTCCCGTCTTCCCTCCTCCCCTTCATTCGGACAATCGCCTCCCCTACCCGTCATCTATGGTTAAATGCCGGCCAGGGACCTCCTTAGAACTTAATCCCCATGTCTTAGGTACCAGATAAATATTTTGGGCAATTGTTAAATCATGATAGTGGGCCCTGAAATTCAGTTTGATCTGGTTACAGCTGAATGGTTGTGATTTGACCGTGTTAGCAACATATTTTCACCCATAAGATGAAAGGTTGAGAAAAAACAAAAATGTACGCTGTAATTTAGAAAACAAAAACGGACGTCAACAAGTCCACAACTAGATGATCAATTTGTTACATTTTCTACGCACATGACTAATGTGCTCACGCGCGATAACTTCATAGATCATCGGTGTGTTTAACTCTATATATCCTAACTTCCATATTTCCATGGCGGAGCTCGTGGCCACATGGCCATGAAGGCTGTGGAAAACCGTGTCCTTCCGCTAAATAACTGAAGCACGCAGCATGTGAATAGGCTGTTTTGGCACTCGTGGCAGGCTACTAGATTTCGATTCCACCTATCGAATGGGGACTACACGTACGGGTAAACCTTCGGGATTAGCTGCAATTATTCTCGAAGAAGACAATTTATTAGGACAGCGCCTCCACTATCACTATAAGTAGCACCTTGTGTCAGCTTGGAAGAACCAAACCATCGAGAAAATGGCCACAAAGACACTCATGAACTCAGCCGTCCTCCTCCTGGCCATCAGCCAGCTGGTCCACATAGCTACGCCAAGGCAACTGCTGCCAGCGGCAGACGCAACGACTGCATCGTCCTTGGTCATTACAGGTTTGTCCTCTCCTTAATATCAATATATTTAGCTTGTTTCTCTGCTATTAGCTAGCAAGTGCTAAGAAGCTCAAGTGGTGATGTTTGTTTTGGCCAGGGTTTGATGTCTCTCGTGGACATGGACATGGACATGCCGCTGCTGAAGAGAAGGTATTGCTCGACTGTTAGCGTCCACTCAAATTTAGCCCAGCACTCGGCCTTGTTTCAGACATTTATGCGCACACAGCCCAACTACAAGAGTAGAGCCCATTCCATCGCAAAAGGCCGGACTGAAAGGAGGAGGAATCTCTCACTTATAAGCTGGATATGGCCTCCTCTCCTAAGCGAGGTGGGACTAAACTGGGCAGCCTTCACCGGTCAACAGAGGGGTCCTCACATCCCATCCCCCTAGGAAGCCTCCCAGGCGGGCATGGCAATGTTGGCTCTGCTACCAAATGTTAGCGTCCACTCAAATTTAGCCCAGCACGGCCTAATTTCAGACGTTTATGCGCACACAGCCTAACTACAAGAGTAGGAGCCCATTCCATCCCAAAAACCCGGACTGAAAGGAGGAGGAATCTCTCCCTTATAAGCTGGGTGTGGCCTCCTCCACTAAGCGAGGTGGGACTAAACTGAACAGCCTTCACCGGTCAATAGAAGGGTCCTCACATCGACGCACCCAGGAACATCCCTGTTCCGTCCTCCCCACAAGGCAAGAGGAACACGTCGATGGCGGCGTCTTTGCTGGTGACAAGCATTTCGGGCCCTTCCAGCGGTTTGTCATCACGTCCTTAAGTTGATACAATTTTTTAGCTCGTTTAATCTCGCTGGATATTCATAAGAGCTGGTTACAGAGGAAAACTCAAACTGTATACAATCTCTGTTTTGGCCAGGGGAAATCACTAAAGCACCCAGCAGAACGGAAGAGCAGGTCTTACTCAACGCGCCCAACATCCCTGTCCCATCCTCCCCGCCTCTGAAAGGCAAGTAGAGCGTGCTGGTCTCACGGGAGGAGGACAACCAAGTGCAGTGCAGCTGGTATCAAAGTGCATGCCCACAACAGATAAAAATCTCCCTTTACTTCGCCTTGTACTCGATCTTTATGATCAACTGATAATAAGGGAATAAATAAGTGGAGCCTTATTTATTATATTTCGTTTTGCCTGCAAAAGGTGTTCAAACTGGGGGAAAAAGGTCATGCATATGAAGTATTTTCAATCTGTGCACGAGTCCTCGAGAAAGAGCCATATAAGAAAGTATTAGCGCTAGCGCAAACCCCATGCAGAAACTACAACCCACTCTGCGACCCGCAAAAAATGATTTATCTCTAAGGGTCAAGACTGGAGTGTACGTATAATGAGCGTGCGACCTAAGATAGATTGAGAACATATCTAGTGTACAATCTAGGGCGTTGGATAAAAAGAGGGCGGAAAGATTTGGTTGTTGCCGACAATTCGCATATAGACCAGCAAACAAATTTCATCAAGGATTCACAACAAGTCTCAGAAAATATTTCACTAAGGTTTCACAGAAAGCGGAACATAATTTGTAGATGGAAGGACTCCAAAACAGCGCTGATACACACAAGTACTTATGTGACAAAAAGAACCAAGTCACGAAAGAAAATAAATCCAAGCATTGTCCTTACAAATCTCGTGACGAGAAAATGCAGTGGTACAATTTTGTTTCATTCATTACGAATAAGGATAGTTAAGCAAGACTCAGTGGATCCCGTGGATCTTGGAATACACTATGAAACCGGCGATTATTCCGTAGGGCCAGAGCGTCACACAGAATGTGCATACGACCAAAATCGCAAACTTCAGAATGCACACACCAACTCTCATCCTATTCACCAGCACCAGCTGCGACATCGACATCGCGCACACGAACCAAAGAACATCAAGCAAAGAGGCAGTCATGCACAACCATGTCACAGTCGCAGCTGCGTGGGCGACCGGAGACAGCGCTGCATACATTCCGAATGCGAACGCGGCAGCCAAGCTCCGGGCTGAGCTGTTGAGAAAGAAGATGGAGAGGACGAAAGCAGCCATCCGTGTGCCGATGTCCACGGTGGTTATCCCGGCGTACATGAGGCTGATGGTGGCCATGGCGGAGCAGAGCAATGCTAGGTTGTTGGCAATGATGAACGCCTGGAAAGAGAGTGGCGGCGAGCACCGGCGTGCCAGCGGTGTGGTTACTGAACTCGGGGTCGTCGTCCGCGCGGTACCCACCGGGTACCGTGAAAGCTACTGCGAATGTAATCGTCACCAGTAGAGCCGATACAATGCCAATGGTAGGTGTGGAGTCCTTGATTTTTTTTTTAGATAAAGGGTTTTTATTACTTAAAAGGTTTAAGCATTACACCCGGCCTCTACATAGTTAAGATGCACACAGCCAACAGTTCACAGCCAACAGTCCTTGATGATCTTTGCTTCCTTCTTCTCGTCTATTTCGGAGGCATGGTTCTCACCGTTGGCACCATACCGAGCACCAGCCGTGTCCAGCAGACTGTGCATCCTATGCATCGGCTCCTGCAACAAAATATGGAAATGATGTGTTATAGTCCACATGACACTAGTCCACATGACACTAGTCTCGTTGAAGACCAACCTGTTACACCGTATATGGAGCACTAAGGTAAATCCAGTTGACAAAGATAGCCGTGTCGGAAGCCAGCATGCATGCATGACCATAAATAAGGGCTGCGTGTCATTATCAAAAATGTATGAGCAAAGACGCAAAGTTGCTACACAACACCGTCTTCTCTTCAGATAATCATATTTGAATTTTAAAATGAGTTCACCTACTAGAACTAAACTATAAAAAACGAATGTTATTTCCCAACAAAAATGTATTAAACTATATTAAAACTTAATGGCTTTTTATGGAAATTTTGATTCTGAATTTACATGTATTTAGAAATCAAAGTTTTCAAATTCAACAAACACATAATGTGAAAGTTCAACTGCTCCGTACAAAAGCCTTAAAAACCGAGACAGATTACGTACCAGTCCAAAAAAGACACCTGTGGGTATCATGCTCCGTGAAAGATCAAGTGCAGTTTTACCCACGTGATTTGACAATTTTAACATAACATCCTTGTCCATCAATATAAATGAAAATGCCTTCATCTTCCCAGCCTGGACAGCAAGGTGTAGTCCCGTGTTGCCATCATTGTCCTGCATGTTTGCGATTGATGCAAACGTCATTCCATGTCGTAGAAGTAGGAAGGTAGAACAAAGTACCAACGAGTAGCCTTTTTCGGCGGCTATATGGAGGAACGTTTGGCTCTTAGCGTCTTGTAGCTGACCACAGTCGGGTAACCTTTTGAGCAGCTCACCAACCACGAAGACCTGCCATCCAATAGCTGCCACGTGAATGGGGAATGATCCCTCGTTGTCAGCCTGGTATGCTAGAGATTTTTCAGCTTCTAGTAGTGAGATGACTATTCCCAGATTCGGACGTGATGCGGCAAAATGAAGAGGTGTGCTTCCCTTTGTTTGGTCCCCTTGTTTGCTGAGGTCCTTGTTCCATTCCAAAAGTTTTTTTGTCATCCCTAAATGTACAATAAGAATCAAAAAACAAAAGTAAAAACTTTCGCTTCTCATCGATGAGCTAGATATCAAAACAAAAGTGCATCCTCTCAGTGAAGCAGAAAACGCTACGAAGAGGGAGCACTAGTGGAAAACGGGCAATAGGATTCGACCTTTAGTCCCCAATTTGTTATGAACCGGTACTAAAGGGGGCACCCCACCAGGCCAGCTCGCCACACAGCAACATCCCGGTTCGTTAGGGACCTTTAGTCCCGGTTCGTGGCACGAACCGGGACCAAAGGGTCACCACATGCGGCCGCAGAGACGGGGCCCAGCGCGAGAAACTTTAGTCCCGGCTCGTGCCAAGAACCGGGACAATAGATGGACCTTTAGTCCCGGTTCGTGGCACGAACCGGGACTAACATTTTCCCTATATGTCTTCTTTCACCCGAGTCCAGCTCCATTTTTCCTGCTCGAACACAACTCCATTTTTTGCTCTCTCTTTCCTCTCCCGAGATCGAGTTCACCCCATTTTTCTCCACCATTTGTCAAGATTGGTGACACCCAACTATACAAGGGTTAGCAACTTCATACTCTCTTCCGGCGTTTCAAGTTTAGCTCATTTTATTGCTAGTTTAGCTCATTTCATTTTTCTAGTGCTAGCTAGGTGTTTGATGAAATGTATAAGTAGGGGATTTCATTTGTTTTATGTGCAATTTAAGCTCAAACTAAATTATGATTTGTGGGTTTTAGTGTCGTCCCGTCCCTATCCTCACCACCGTTGATCGCCTGCGCCGTCCCCATCCTCACCGCCGTCGATCGCCTGCGCCATCCTGTCACCGACACCGACTCGGTGAGCCTCTTGTTTTTATCTTTTAAAAAAAATCTTAGTCGTATCATTTAGATGCATAATTATTACTTGTATAATTTTCTTATTTGCATAATTCTTTGTTATATATAGTGCCATGGTTTTGACATCTGTTCACACCGGCTCTCGTCCGCTCTATTATTCGGATGTGGTATGATTGTTTGTTATAACTATTTGTTTCATTTCGTGTGTATGATAATTATGCCGACCAACTTGATATAGATATATTTTTATCTAGGAGGTAGTTGAACCGGAAATTCCAACCGACCCTATTTTCGAGTTTTTTGAGAAAGAAAACAATGATTTGAAAGCAAAATTGAAAAGAAGTGAAGATCTTCGTCTCCAATGCTTAGAAGAGAAGATGAATTTGGAGTTCAAGTTTGCCGACGTCATCGATGATCACGAGATCAAGATGGAGGCAATGCGCTTGGATCACGAGATCAAGATGAATGCAATGCGCTTGAAGATTAAAAAGATTAGAAAATATGCCATTAGTCAAGAGGCTTGGTATCATTATGTTGTTGGTTCAATAATTAACTTAGTTGCGATTTTGATCGCATTTGTTGTTGGATTTAAATTCTTTAGATAGTTGTATGTTAGTTTCAATTAATGTATGTTTTATGAGAACTATGTATTACATTTGGTCGATTAGTACTCTACTTTGCTTTTAATGTGTTGAACTTGTATTAATTAATTTGGTCACGTATCTATTCATAATGTAGCTAGTGTAATGGTTTTTGATATACTTGTATAATGCAGATGAACCGACAATGGATGTACGGTGACCGACGCAGTCCCGAGTTCATTAGTGGCATGCATAATTTTCTCCATGCGGCTGAGGCAAACAAGCGGACGAATGGTTTTATTTGTTGTCCATGTAGTTTCTGTAAGAATAGGAGTGATCACTCTACCTCAGAAATCCTTCACATCCACCTGTTGCAGAATGGTTTCATGGATGGTTACTATTGTTGGACCAAGCACGGAGAAAGCGGGGTTATAATGGAAGACAATGAAGAAGAAGAGGATAATGACAACTATCCTATGTTCAATGAACACGGTGATACTACAATGGGGGAAGACGAAACTGAAAAATATCCCATTGTAGATGAGCCCGACGATGATCTTCGTCGGGCCATTCGTGATGCACAAATGGACTGTGGAAGTGAAAACGAGAAGTTGAAATTGGAGGGAATGTTAGAGGATCACAACAAATTGTTTACCCAAATTGCGAAGATGGCCAGAAAAAGTTGAGTACCACACTGGAATTGCTACAATGGAAGGCACATAATGGTCTATCTGACAAGGGATTTGAAAATTTGCTGAAAATATTAAAGAAGATGCTTCCACGGGATAACGTATTTCCCCCAGTACGTACGAAGCAAAGAAGGTTGTCTGCCCTCTAGGATTAGAGGTGCAGAAGATACATGCATGCATCAATGACTGCATCCTCTACCGCGGTGAGCACGAGAATTTGAATGTATGCCCGATATGCGGTGCATTGCGGTATAAGATCAGGCGAGATGACCCTGGTGATGTTGAGGGCGAGCCGCGCCCCAAGAAGAGGGTTCCTGCCAAGGTTATGTGGTATGCTCCTATAATACCACGGTTGAAACGTTTGTTCCAAAACAAAGAGCATGCCAAGTTGTTGCGATGACACAAAGAAGACCGTAAGAAAGACCTGATGATGAGACACCCCGCTGATGGGTCGCAGTGGAGAAAAATCGACAGAGAGTTCCCAACATTTTCAGATGACGCAAGGAACTTAAGATTTGGTCTAAGTACAGATGGCTTTAATCCTTTTGGGAGCAGAGCTCCAGTAATAGAACTTGGCCTGTGACTCTATGTATTTATAACCTTCTCCTTGGCTGTGCATGAAGCGGAAGTTCATTATGATGCCAGTGCTCATCCAAGGACTGAAGCAACCTGGCAACGATATTGATGTATACCTGAGGCCATTGGTTGAAGAACTTTTACAGTTGTGGCGTGAAGAAGGTGTACGTGTGTGGGATGAGCACGGACAAATAGAATTTGACCTACGAACATTGTTGTTTGAAACCATCAATGATTGGCCTGCTCTTAGTACCATTTCAGGACAGTCAAACAAGGGATACAATGCATGCACGCACTGTTTAGGTGAGACTGAAAGTATACATTTAGGTAACAAGAATGTCTACCTGAGCCATCGTCGATTTCTTCCACCCAAGCATCTCTTAAGAAAGAAAGGCAAACATTTCAAAGGTGAGGTAGATCCTCGGCCAAAGCCTACCCGTCCTTCTAGTTCTGATATATATGATATGGTCAAGGATTTAAAAGTAATCTTTGGGAAGGGTCCTGGCGGACTATCTGTTCCGAATGACGCTGACAACCACGTACTCATGTGGAAGAAGAAATCTATATTTTGGGAGCTGCCCTATTGGATAATCCTTGAGTTCACTCTGCAATCGACGTGATGCACGTGATAAAAAATCTTTGCTTGAACCTGCTAAACTTCTTGGGCGTGTATGGGAAGTCAAAAGATACACCGGAAGCAAGGCATGACCATCAACGTATGCACGAACGAGACGACGTGCATTCAGATAATCATAAAGGTCCTGCAAGCTACGCTCTTACAAAAGAAGAGAAGACAATATTTTTTGAATGTCTTAGCAGTATAAAGGTTCCATCTGGCTTCTCGTCGAATATAAAGGGAATAATAAATATGGTAGAGAAAAAATTTCAAAACCTAAAGTCTCATGATTGCCACGTGATTATGACACAATTACTTCCGTTTGCATTGAGGGGGCTTCTAGCGGAAAATGTTCGAGTACCCATTGTGAAGCTATGTGCATTTCTCAATGCAATTTCTCAGAAGGTCATCAATCCACTAACTCTACCAAGTTTACCGAAGGATGTGGTCCAATGTCTTGTCAGCTTCGAGTTGGTGTTCCCACCAACCTTCTTCAATATTATGACGCACCTCATAGTTCACCTAGTCGAATATATTTCCATTCTCGGTCCTGTATTTCTACACAACATGTTCCCCTTTGAGAGGTTCATGGGAATCTTAAAGAAATATGTTCATAACCGTGCTAGGCCAGAAGGAAGCATCTCAAAGGGTATGGAACGGAGGAGGTCATTGAGTTTTGTGTTGACTTTATTCCTGACATTCAGCCGATTGGTGTTCCTCAATCGCGCCATGAAGGGAGACTGCATGGAAAAGACACGCTAGGAAAGAAAGCAACAATATGTCAAGACGGGCATTCTTTCACTCGAGCACACTACACAGTTCTACATAATTCCAGCTTGGTGGCTCCATATATTGAGGAACACAAGAATTTTTTACGCTCTAAATACCCGGAGAAACCTGAAGATTGGATTGATGGACAACACATGAAGACTTTCGGCGGTTGGTTGCAAACACGTCTCATTAATGACACCAATGTTGGAGAACAACTATACTTGTTGGCCAAGTTACCATCTTCGACTATATTGACTTTTCAAGTGTACGAGATAAATGGGAATACATTTTACACGGCCGACCAAGATAAAAAGAGCACCAACCAAAACAATAGTGTCCGCTTTGATGCAACAAACTACAATGGGCAAAAGGTCACATATTATGGTTACATAGAGCAGATATGGGAACTTGACTATGGACCTTCTTATAAGGTCCCTTTGTTTAAGTGCAAATGGTTCAACCTAGAAGGCGTGGTAGAGGTAGACACACGGTACAGAATGACTATAGTGGATTTTAGGAATCTTGGGTACGACACCGAACCATTCGTCCTAGCCAGTGAAGTGGCTCAGGTTTTCTATGTGAAGGACATGTCTACCCTACCGAAAAAAAGAAAAGATAAGCAAGCGAATACATCATACGATGAGCCAAAGCGCCGCATAGTTCTTTCAGGGAAAAGAATCATCGTGGGAGTGGAGGACAAGACATACATGTTAGAAGATTATGATAAGTTTCATGAAATTCCGCCCTTCAAAGTGAACACTGACCCAAGCATCAAGTTAAATGAAGAAGATTGTCCATCGTTACGGCACAATCAGAAGAACAAGTGAACACTAGATAGGGATGTTGTTGGTGATGTGTAATAATGTATTAAACCTTTTATGTATTAAAAGTTGGAACAAAACACACGGTTTCCCCTGCATACAGCCCGACGGTGGCTCGTGAGTGCCCGCATATCAAATGCACCGTCGGACGTATGCAGGGAATCGGAATGATTTGGATTCGGTCGATGAACTGAAGTATTTTGTAGATAGAACAAAACACACGGTTTCCCCTGCATACAGCCCAACGGTGGCTCGTGAGTGCCCGCATATCAAATGCACCGTTGGACGTATGCAGGGAATCCGAATGCTTTGTATACCAAAATGAACTACAAGGAGTAGACACTGAGTGACGAACATGTCCGAGAGGGGGGCTATATATAGGGTCATGTGGCTCACGAAGTGGTCGTGATAGTGCAGATCCAACAGCTCACAAGCCCTCAAAAGAAACACACCCCTGATCCAACGGCTCACAAGTGCTTGAAAGAAACTCACGATCCGTGTGCTTCTTTAGTACCGGTTGGTGTTACCAACTGAGACTAAAGGCGGGCTTTGCGGACACGACTCGTGTCAGTCACGTGTCCTCCCCCAGCGCTGCCCTGGCCACGTGTCCAACCCCAGCGCTGCCCTGGTCACGTATGTGTCCTACCCTAGCGCTGCCCTGGAGCTCTATATGTAGTAAGCCACGAAGGCATCCAACTGGGACTAGGCCTATGGATCCGCCACGCCCACCGCAGCACCTTCTGGACGAGGTCGACCGTGCTCGGCGGAGCCTGCTTGGGCGCTACCGTGGGAGCCTATCCCGCCGTATGCCCACGAGCCTGGCGTGGAGAGGAATGCCCAGCTATCGGCCTCCTGCTCCGGTGACGGAGGAGGTGCGAAGGGCGTACGAGCGCGTGTGGTCCGACGTCCCCGACCCCGACGAGGATGCGTACGCCGCATACGGCGACTTGGCCGTCCCATCTCCACCAGGTGACGCCGCACCTCCACCAGCCGCCGCCGCCCCTCCCGACGAGGAGGAGGAGGACGACGAGAACTTCGACTGGAGCGACCATGGGGAAGAGGGCGGCGGGCCGCAGATACAGGAGGCCATTGAAGCCTCCTTGCAGTCCGTCCACGACGACCGTGTCCAGCGAGACAGGACTGCCTGCCAGTTCAAGGCGAAGGAGGCTTCCGAGCTGGATTGGGCGCTGAAAGACTCATCCTCCATGGCTCGTGCCCTCCGCCGCAAACGTGCGCGCGAGAACCAGGCGGCCGCGAACGGGGCTGGCTCCTCCCGCCGTTCCCCCTAATCCTACGGCATCTGAGCCAATAAGTCCGTTTATGTAGTAATGTAACTGTTAGTGATGTGTAATAATGTATCCTTTTAAGTAACTGTGTGGGATGTTGTGTTAAGGATATTTCTAAAACTAATTTAAAAATTCAGTAATAATGTATTTCCTTTTACGTAACTGTTAGTGATGTGTAATAATGTATCCTTATATTTCTAAAACAAAACAGAAAAAGAAACTAGAAACTAAAACAATTCAAAAAGAAAGTAAATCAAAGTATATAAAAGAAAACAGAAAAAAAAACCATTCAAAACAGAAAAAGAAAAAGAAACTGGGAAAAACAATTAAAAATCCCATTTGGTCCCGGTTGGTAGCACCAACCGGAACTAAAGGTCCGCTGGGCCTCGCGCGCAAATTTTGGCGGCCCAGAGAGACCTTTAGTCCCGGTTGGTGTTACCAACTGAGACTAAAGGGTCTTTGGTCTCGGTTCGTGGCTGGAACCGGGACCAAAGGTCAATTTGGCACTGTTTTGTGTGGTTGCGGCCGAAATTTTTCTCAAACTTCCCCAAATCTCACCTCTCCGCACCTCCGACGCCGCCGACTCCCCTGAGACGGCGAAGCCCTGCTCCGCCGCGCCGTCTGCCGCTCCGCTCCGCCGCGCCGTCCGCTCCTCCTCGACGCCTCGCCTCTCCGCCTCCGACGCGGCCAACGCCGCCCCCACGCCGCCCCCGACGCAGCCGCCACGCCGTCCGCCCCGACGTCGCCCGCCCCTCCCCTGCCTCGCCGCCGGCCGGCCGGGTCTACTCATCCCGCAAGGTGAGACATTTCTCATTTTTTCTTCAATTTGTACCATTTTCATTAGCTAGTTTCTAATTCAAGTTTCTAATTAGTGTAGTTTTTAGGTAGGTTTTTTAGGTAGTTTGTAGTTAATTTGTAGTTAGAAAATTGTAGTTAATTCATAGTAAATTCATAGTGTTAGAACTTGTAGTGTTATGAAATTTAGAAATGTGTTAGAAACTTTTAGCAATGTGTTAGAAACTTATAGTGTTAAACTTATAGTGTTAGAGACATTTAGCAAATTTTAGCAATGTGTTTGAAAATTTAGTAAATTTAGACAATTTAGCAAATTTTAGCAAATTTAACAATGTGTTAGAATTTTTAGATGCAATTTTTATAGATGCAAATTTTATTGATAGTTAATTTTAGAGTTAGAAAATTAGATGTTAGAAATTTAGGGTTAGAAATTTAGTATTTTTTTAGTTTTGTAATTTTAGTAATTTATAGATGCAATTTTATAGATGCAAATTTTATAGATGCAAATTTTATAGATGCAATTTATAGATGCAATTTATAGATACAATTTTATAGATGTAAATTTTATTGATTGCAGGGACATTGAGCTATGGAAGCCAACTATGTGCGAGACGAGGAGAATGAATACCGAATTCAACACATGATATATGAGGATGCCCATAGAGAAGATCCCGATGGAGAAGCTGATGATGAATTCGCCTCACAATTTCTGATGGACTCTGGTGAGGGACTTAAGTCTGGAGAATTGCTCTTAAAAAACTCTGGCGAGGTATATATATTAAGTTGATATGTTGTTGATCATTAGATGCATTAATTGATTTGTATTGCACTTATTAACGACTCATTTTTCTTTTACCCCTCCGGATCGAGCAAATCTGCTAAAAACCAAGCTCCTCGAGGCCGGACGAAAAGGATGACGAGCGAGGATGCAAGGTTACCGATCGAGGAAATTGCTGATGACGGAGAACCGCTGGAATCCAAACAGAACCGCAGTAAATTTATAAGTTAAGCTGGAGCTATTGTTAGGGACATTCTCCCGATCACCATACCAGAATGGAATAAGCCGGCGGCTGCAAACGACGATGACCCCTGTCATGTCCACCAAATTACAAAAGATTTGCTCTATGACACGCTCTTGACACATTTTAACCTCCCGCCAAATCTCTCTGAAATCAAGAAGGAGAAACTCAAGCAGTGGACTCTTAAGAAGATGGCCACACAATTCCGGAACTGGAAGAAAACATTATGGAAAAAATATGAAAATAAAGATCCAGATTTTAGTGGAACACTAGAGAAGATACAAAATGACTGGCCAGCGTTTGTGGCGTATAAGAAATCGTCTACGGCTGTGACTCGATCGGCCACAAATAAGTTAAATGCTGCGAAGAAGATATACCACCATAGGTTGGGGGCAGGTGGCTACATGACCGTCATTTCTAAGTGGTTAGCCTTAGAAGCAGAACTGCTTGCTAAAGGGATCCGTCCACAGACATATGACTGGCCCGAGAGGTCCAAATTCTGGTTGTTCACGCATGGGGCAGGCTTGGACCCACAGACAGGGCAGATTGTTGCAAAAGGAAGATGGAAGGAAAAAGTAGAAACAATCACAAAGAAGCTTATAGTCGCAATAGATGAAGTTCGCCGGGGTGTGTTCCAACCTGATAGAGAGAATGACGAGCTGACACGGGCCCTGGGGAATCCTGAACACGTTGGACAAGCTCGATGCCATCCCGGCGGTGTTACGTGTAAGAATGCGTGGCCAGAGTGTGCTGACAGTTATAGAAGCCGAGGCAGAAATAAGAAGAAGGAGTCCGAACGGTTATCGGAATTGGAACGTGTGGTGAAGCGGCAGCAGGAGCAACTGGACGCAATTAGTCAGCAAAGGGCTGCTCAGCAGCAGCTAGAAGATCCTCCGGCCGATGCCGCCCCATCTCAGCGTAGAAGCAGCGTGGGTTCCACGCAACCGATGGTCACTACCCCGTGGATGATGTCACGGAGAGGACAGATTGTGAGCTACATATACCAATGAGGAACATATCCTTGAAGGTGGCGGTCGGCTATGCTTTACCAAATGAACCTAGAGCAAGCTACCATCTTGGTGACATTCCAGCTGGCTATGCTCGTGTCGGGGTGGATGAAATTATGCCGGGATTTGAAACAATGGACCTTGAGATTCCTGGAGCTGACGAGTGATACCCAATGATTACCTGCGTGAAAAGTCAATGGGTTAGGTTGAGACTCCAAGTGCAGAGTGTATGTAGTAGTGGAAGACAGTTTTCCCCACGAGGGGTGACTCGAGGGTTTAATATCGAACTCTCGGGGAACCAGTATTTCAGGTGTTATCTCCTTATCCTTCTCTTGAGAACCTGCAACAAAATAAATTGTTTTGTGCCCTCAACCTCACCAAGTGGTTGTCAAGCACAAGGTGTGAGAATGATAATAAAATAAATATGCAAACAGTAGTAAATATGCAATGATGGTAAATAAATATGCAAGGATGATGGTAGTAATGATAAATGATATTTTTGGGTTTTTTATGATGAATGCAAGATGTAAAAGTGTTTTTGTATTTTCGGATTTAATAATGGCAGCAAACAAAAGTGGTGATAAAAGTGTTGGAAAGGTGTTTCTTATGATTAAAAATGGACCGGGGTTCATGGTTTCACAAATGCACTCTCTCTTGATAACGTGGTAGACAATGGAACACTAAAATTAACATGTAAGATGGCAAGACATGGTTTGACAAGTTATTAATAATATGGGCATCACGTCCTAACATAGAGATCTCAAGTATAAGTTGTTCTCTCTCTTATGCTCCACCAAGATGCGAACTAAATCATAACACCTTAGTAATTAAGATAAATCAGAGCATAGCAATAAGTTCAATGACATGAAGTTAAAATAAGAACATGCTAGATCTAGTCATGGAGATAGTGGCCAAGGTCACATCCACTCTCCGGTAGCATGGTATTTTTGTTTATCCCTAGTGAGGCAACAAAGTAAGGTAGAAAACCCAAGTGGATCGCAGAACTATCTGTCACGTTCACTGCACTAGCCACCCCCCGTTACTCCAACTAATGCACACGTTCCCCCTCACATGCTCTCATAAACATGCTTGATCATGACAAGTAAATAAGAACGGGGTACATAATATGCATCTACTTTCATAACTGAAACAAAACCATTGCAATCTCAAACATGTATTAACTCATAATAAAGATCCACCACAAAGGAATTACATAGATGACCGTAATCATGTTCAGCAGCTCATACGGTACTAATTAGTGAAGCTCATAGAGAGGAGAGATACATAAGTTACTTCCACAAACCCATAGTCCAGGGGTGGACTACTCCCTCTTCATCATGGTGTCGGTGGAGATGTTGTTGGAGGGGAAGGAGACCACACCGGCAGCGCCCCGCCGGAGTTTTCCCCCTCCAATCTTCAGCTCCAGGTCTCTGTTTCGTGGTTTCTGTGTTTCGGCGGCGCTCCCTTTCGCGAAAGCCCTGGGGGGTCTATATATAGTCGTTTTTAGGTCAAGACGAAGCTTCGGGAAGAAAGATCGACGGCAGCGGAGGCCCGAGGGCCAGGATGGGGGACCCACGCGGTCAGGGAATCTGGCCGCGTGGGCCCACCCCTTTTGGCCTTCTGGTCTCCGTTTCTTCGATTCCTTTGCGCCTACGTTTCGTTCCTTCCAAAAAAATGATCCCCGTAAAGTTTCAGGTCATTTGGACGTCGTTTGGGTCCCTGAAACATCAAAATATAGAAAAAGGGGTTTTCTGACAGCGCAGGGTTAATTCCAGAAAAATGGGGAGTTGTTAATTATCCCCAAAACTCAATATAAATCATGAATATAACCCTTATATGATGCAAATAACATGGAATAACATGTAATAAAATGTAAAGTTCATGTATGCATTTTACATGCATCAACATCCCCAAGCTTAACCCATGCTCGTCCCGAGTATGAAGGTGATAAAACTAACATGGACTTTGCATTTTAATACTATCAATGGATATCAAAGGTGATTACTATTGCTACATAGAGTCAAATGATTCATTCTTCAAAGGAATAACAATATGCAAGATAAATTATGAAGTGATATCAAATACTCAATGTAAAGATGTTCAATGATAAATTCACAAAGTGTAATATAGAAGAAAGTACTATGGACCAAATGTATGCATAATGAAAAGTAAAAACATCCTATGGTGGTCATAGAGTACTTCTTATGAAAACTGAATATAAAAGGTGGACACTTTGGATAGATAAATAAGTAGAGGTAAAGCATGAATAAGTTTCATCTAACTTCCAAACACTTCTACTTAAGTTAATGCTTGCAATGTGGTAGTCATTGGTGTGGAGCTCTCATTACCCCTATCATAGCATCTTGAATGATTAATGTTTAAAGTGAAAGCAAATATGAGTGGTGTGCTTGACAATGTATTGGTTGAATGTCTCATGTCCCTTGAATACAAGTACCTACACCATGTGTTACTCACTTTGGTCCACAAAGTAAATTCAAATAAAGGTCATTGCAAGTAATAATAGTATCATCAAGAACTGCACTGGGGTACCTCTTGCCCCTTGACATGAACAAGCCCATGTCAAAACAACAAGACAAACAGACAATGAACAATCTCAGCACTCTTTTATTTACTATGGGTATAGCTTTTTATTATGAGGTGCATCACTGAATGAACATTATGGTTATGCTGTAAATTTCCACCATGAATGATGCATGGCTTAGATTAGCGGCCCAGGCATTTCTCTAACCATTTATACAAACTCTTTGAACTTACTAAGTATCCACATTCATTTCACCCATGATAGGCATCCATAAACAAAAGTACATGACATCAACTAAATATAAATAAGTGCAATGTTGAAAGCTTGCCATGTGACAGCACATATGGGCTAACTCCCAACCAAAACATTGTCAAGCCCACAACTTCATAATTTTAATCACAATGGTTCATGCTTATTAAATGCAATAAAAGTAAATTGTGCATCAAGTTCGTGAGAGCTTTTAACCAATTTTTCCCATGACAATCAATAACATAAGCATTTAAATTCAGAAATGTAGATAACACAATATAACATGATAAACATACTTGGAATAGCATAAAGCTAATAGGTAGATATGGTGGACTCACTGGAAAAACTTTGGTTGAAGGTGTTGGGAAACAAGCTTTTTACTTGTTGTAATTTTTGGGCTAGCAATAGGGAGAAAGTTGACCATCTAAATGCATGCATAAGTGTCCATAGAACTAATCAATCCATGTTAAACCAAGTAAAGTTAAAATTCAACATCTAAACATGGTAAAAGATAGCTCTTGACAACACACTTGCAAATTAACATTCATTCAAAGCACATGAATTATGCAACTATATGTATCTTTTAAAATCAACTCAAACATCCCTATCCCAATATATTTAATAGCATCCAACATAATTCAACCCAAACTTCCAGTAGCTCTCTCATATATAAATGATAGTGGTGGTCTTAAAAAATCAAACCGAAATAACAAAAGCAAAAAAAACAGACGCTCCAAGTTTATACGATAAAGTGCTTTGATCGAAAAACAGAAGTTAGACGTGTGCAAACCGAGAGTGTGTTGGTCTAGTGGGGTTGTCTTGACATCCCCAAGCTTATGGTCTTCACCATCCTTGGATAGCTCTTGGTGCAGCTCCTCTAATCCCTGTGAAAAAACTTCAAAACACCGTTTCTCCCATTTCTTTTCTGTGGGGTGATATTAGTAGTGATAAACAAATAGGTTCCTTGCTGCATAAAATCCTTAGGCAAAAATTCATATGAATGTCCAGAGAGTATATAATGTTGTATGCCTACTCATAAACTCAATTGAATCAAAAAGATTCAAGCAAAAAGCTCAAAGAATGCATCAAACAATATCAAGACAGAATCTGTCCAGAAAAACAGCAGCAGCAAAACGCATTTTTCTACCCTACTTAAACTCGTCAGAAAAATCTGAAAAAATCACGTATACAGAGGATGAAAAGTTGAAGCTACAGTTCAAATTACAGCTCAATCGGAGTTACAGATAAAAAATGAAAAATCAAACCGTGCACAGACTTCGTGCAGGCAGAAAACTCTCCGAAAATGAATAGCAACTTTTCAAACCCAAAATAGGTAAAACTTGGTTCTTTATTAAAAATCCCAGAAACAAAACTAACAAACTACTCTCTTGTTACAGCAAGAGGACTCAAAGAAAATCTCAAACAAAAACAACCGGGTTGCCTCCCGTAAAGCGCTTTCTTTATAGCCATATAGCTAGGCTTACTTACTTGATAATCAAAGGGGACGTAGCTCATGAGGGAGCTTGAACCTTGGTGTGTCCCTCTTCCTTGGGAAGTGTTCCATGCTCTTCTTGTGTGGAAACTGAAACTTCACATTCCCTTCCTTTGAATCAATAATGGCACCTGTAGTACGAAGAAAAGGTCTTCCCAAAATAATAGGACTAGAGGTTTTATTCCCCATGTCCATGATTAGAAAATCAACAGGCACAAAAGTCATGTGTAACTCTACCATAACATCACTTACTTTTCCTAGAGCATGTCTAATGGAATCATCAGCAAGTGCAAGTTCAATAGAGCATTTCTCAATATTTTTAAGTTCAAGGACTTCATATAGTTCTTTAGATAATATAGAGACACTAGATCCTAGATCTAAAATGGCATGGTGTGTCTCTTTTCCAATGGTTACTAGTACTTTGGGATCCAGATATCCCCAAGCTTAGGTGGTATCATAGCTTCTTGATTGTACCTAGCAATCTTTTCTTTTAAGACATGATTAGCAATATAGGAACCAAAACCAGCCTGGTTAATATTAACAGAAGGATCACTTGCAAATTTTTGTAAGATAGAAATTAATTCATGCAAGCTACACTTCTCTAAATCAACAAATGGTTCCTTAACTTCACTAAGCATTTTAACTTCCTCAACTTTTTATCTCTATTATATAGATTAAATAATTCATAACGGTCATCAAACACATCTTCAGGTACTTGAGCTTTTTCTAAACTTTCTTTAATTTTTACTTCCAATATCAAGCCATCAAGTAGAATGTAAGCATCAGCAATAGTAGTATTTATGAAAGAACCCTTACATTCATTGTCTAAAAAGAGTTTAGAAGTTTCAGACAATCCTTTATAAAATATGTGCATGAGCATCCAATCTCTAATACCATGTTCCATTCCATAAGCTATACCTCTAAACCTTTCCCAAGTTTTAACCAAGGTTTCTTCCTTATTTTGTTTAAAGGTGATAACTATTTCTCTCATATTATAAACCATGGCTGAAAAACAAAACCTCTCAATGAAAGCAGCTTTCAAATTAAACCAATTGCTAAAATTCCCAGGTGGCCATTTTAATATCCAATCTAGAGCTTTTCCAGCCAAGGAATAAGGAAAAAGCTTTACTTTGATCACATTAGCATTGGCATGAATCAGGTTTAATTCTTTGCATCTTTCATTAAATTTACTAAGATGTTGAAGAGCATCTTCTTTCGGTTTCCCAGAAAAACGATTTTCAAAAATCAATTTAGTGACATTAGGATCTATCTCAAATTCTTTAACAGGGAAATTCCTATCTTGAGGAAAATTCTTAACACTAAATGGCCAAAAAGTTCTTTTCTCCATTGAGCAAGTTTTTATGTTTTTAATTTTTTATGCAAAACTGAAAGTAAAATGACACTAATGCAACTCGAAATAACAAATGCAACACAAAAATGCAAAACTGAATATAAAATGCAAACCGAAATATAAAGATGATATGCAAGACAAGAACAAAACAAAATAAAATGATTGTAGGTAAAGATGGATAAGATGATGCTCACGTAGGTGCAACCTCCCCAAGCTTAGGTTGTTACACAAGTTGGTGATGAAGTTGACTTGATGTGAGTGATCCTTGGATAAACCTTTCAGCTATGGTTCCCCGGCAACGGCGCCAGAAAATGTCTTGATACCCAATGATTACCTGCGTGAAAATAAATGGGTTAGGTTGAGACTCCAAGTGCAGAGTGTATGTAGTAGTGGAAGACAGTTTTCCCCACGAGGGGTGACTCGAGGGTTTAATATCGAACTCTCGGGGAACCAGTATTTCAGGTGTTATCTCCTTATCCTTCTCTTGAGAACCTGCAACAAAATAAATTGTTTTGTGCCCTCAACCTCACCAAGTGGTTGTCAAGCACAAGGTGTGAGAATGATAATAAAATAAATATGCAAACAATAGTAAATATGCAATGATGGTAAATAAATATGCAAGGATGATGGTAGTAATGATAAATGATATTTTTGGGTTTTTTATGATGAATGCAAGATGTAAAAGTGTTTTTGTATTTTCGGATTTAATAATGGCAGCAAACAAAAGTGGTGATAAAAGTGTTGGAAAGGTGTTTCTTATGATTAAAAATGGACCGGGGTTCATGGTTTCACAAATGCACTCTCTCTTGATAACGTGGTAGACAATGGAACACTAAAATTAACATGTAAGATGGCAAGACATGGTTTGACAAGTTATTAATAATATGGGCATCACGTCCTAACATAGAGATCTCAAGTATAAGTTGTTCTCTCTCTTATGCTCCACCAAGATGCGAACTAAATCATAACACCTTAGTAATTAAGATAAATCAGAGCATAGCAATAAGTTCAATGACATGAAGTTAAAATAAGAACATGCTAGATCTAGTCATGGAGATAGTGGCCAAGGTCACATCCACTCTCCGGTAGCATGGTATTTTTGTTTATCCCTAGTGAGGCAACAAAGTAAGGTAGAAAACCCAAGTGGATCGCAGAACTATCTGTCACGTTCACTGCACTAGCCACCCCCCGTTACTCCAACTAATGCACACGTTCCCCCTCACATGCTCTCATAAACATGCTTGATCATGACAAGTAAATAAGAACGGGGTACATAATATGCATCTACTTTCATAACTGAAACAAAACCATTGCAATCTCAAACATGTATTAACTCATAATAAAGATCCACCACAAAGGAATTACATAGATGACCGTAATCATGTTCAGCAGCTCATACGGTACTAATTAGTGAAGCTCATAGAGAGGAGAGATACATAAGTTACTTCCACAAACCCATAGTCCAGGGGTGGACTACTCCCTCTTCATCATGGTGTCGGTGGAGATGTTGTTGGAGGGAAGGAGACCACACCGGCAGCGCCCCGCCGGAGTTTTCCCCCTCCAATCTTCAGCTCCAGATCTCTGTTTCGTGGTTTCTCTGTTTCGGCGGCGCTCCCTTTCGCGAAAGCCCTGGGGGGTCTATATATAGTCGTTTTTAGGTCAAGACGAAGCTTCGGGAAGAAAGATCGACGGCAGCGGAGGCCCGAGGGCCAGGATGTGGGACCCCACGCGGTCAGGGAATCTGGCCGCGTGGGCCTACCCCTTTTGACCTTCTGGTCTCCGTTTCTTCGATTCCTTTGCGCCTACGTTTCGTTCCTTCCAAAAAAATGATCCCCGTAAAGTTTCCGGTCATTTGGACGTCGTTTGGGTCCCTGGAACATCAAAACATAGAAAAAGTGGTTTTCTGACAGCGCGAGGTTAATTCCAGAAAAATGGGGAGTTGTTAATTATCCCCAAAACTTAATATAAATCATGAATATAACCCTCATATGATGCAAATAACATGGAATAACATGTAATAAAATGTAAAGTTCATATATGCATTTTACATGCATCAACGAGGAGAAGACATTGGGAGAAGTCAAGCGTGGTTTCGCCCTGTGGAACAAGAAATACATCCTCTTTCCAGACTCCTTGCCAAGGCCACCGACTCCTCCTTGTAGCAGTCCACCTCATCAGCAAAGCCCATCCCTCCCACCTCATCAGTAAAGCCCATCCCTCCCCGAGAGGGACCCCAGCGCGAGTCCATCTCGATCTCCGCCGCGTGAGGAAGCGCCTGTTAAGTTGCTGATGCATGTAAAATGCATACATGAACTTTGCACTTTAATTGCATATATTCCAATCATATTTGCATCATATAAGGGTTATATCAATGTTTTATCATGATTTTGGGAATACTTCATAGTTTTCCCATTTATTTGGAATTAACCCTGCACAGGCAGAAAACCCTAGTTTTGTATTTTAATGTTTCAGGGACCCAAACGTCAACGAAATCACCTGGAAATTTACGGGCGTCAATATTTGGAAGGAAGAAGGACTACGGAAAAAGGAAGCAAGCAAACGGAGACCCGAGGGCCAAACGAGCATGGCCCACGCGGCCAGGTACTGTGGCCGCGTGGGACCCACCCGTTAGGGCCTCGTGGCTCCGTTGCCGTCGATCTTCGCTCCACCGCCTTCGTCTTGACCTAAAAACGCCTATAAAAAAGGTCCCCCGTCGTTCTCTGGAAGGAGCGCCGCAGAAACACAGAAACACCGAAACGGAGATCAGGAGCTGCAGATTGGAGGGGAAAACTCCGGCGGGGCGCTGCCGGCGTGGTCTCCACCTTCTCCATCGACTTCTCCACCGTCTCCATGATGAAGAGGGAGTAGTCCACCTCTGGACTATGGGTTTGTGGAAGTAACTTATGTATCTCTCTCTCTTGAGCTTCACTAATTAGCACCGTATGAGCTGTTGAACATGATTACGGTCACCGTTGTAATACCTTTGTGGTGGATCTTTATGAGTTAATATATGTTTGAGATTGCAATGTTTGTTTCAGTTATGAGTATAGATGCATATTATGTACCCCGTTCTTGTCTACTTGTTTTGATCAAGCATGTTTATGAGAGCGTGTGAGGGGGAACGTGTGCATTAGTTGGAGTAACGGGGGTGCCTAGTGCAGTGAACGTGAGAAAAAGTTCTGCGATCCACTTTGGTATCTTTACCTTACTTTGTTACCTCACTAGGGATAAACTAAAATACCATGCTACCGGGGATGTGGGCGTGACCATTGCCACTACTCCATGACTAGATCTAGCATGTTCTTATTTTCACTTTATGTCATGATACTTATTGCTATACTCTGAGTTATCTTAATTACTAAGGTGTTATGATTTAGTTCGCATCTTGGTGGAGTATAAGAGAGGTTAATAACCAAAAGATCTCTATGTTAGGACGTGATGCCCATATATCTAAGTAACTTGTTATCAAACCCTGTGTTGCAATCTCATATGTTAACTATGTGTGTTCCATTGTCTACCACTTTATAAAGAGAGAGTGCATTTGTGAAACCATGAACCCCAGTCCATTTTTAATCATAAGAAACACCTTTCCAACACCATATACCACTTTTATATTTTCAGCCATAATTAAATCCGAAAATACAAAAATACTTTTCATCTTGCATATATTATTTAAAAACCCAAAAATATCATTTACCATTGCATCCACCATCATTGCATATTTATTTCCTGTTTGCATTGCATAACTATCCTGATATCATTCTTACACCTTGTGCTTGACAACCACAGGTGAGGTTGAGGACCAAAACATCTAACCTTGTTTTGTAGGTAACCAAAAGAAGGATAAGAAGATAAATCTACCACTTCAGATTCTCCGAGAGTTCGATATTAAACCCTCGAGTCACCCCTCGTGGGGAAAACTGTCTTCCACTATACTATACACTCTGCACTTGGAGTCTCAACCTAAATCCCGTTATTTGTGCAGGCATCAAGACTTGCTCTTCGGGATCATCAGTTGCTCCCGAGAAAGTGCAAGCCCGGTTCGCCGATTAGGAAGAAACCTAGAAAGGAGAACACACCGCCGCCTCCTGAGAAGTTACCTTGGGAAAAAACTGTCGAGGAAAACGCCGCCGCCGTGAAGGCCCAACTGGATGCCTTTCTAGCACGGAAAGTGAAACTGCCCGAGCCAAAATTTACCGGTGCAATATCTCCGGAGCGCCTGGCACTTACCATCGATAACCTATATAACCCTCCACCAAAGCAACCATCAGACTATGATCGTTCTATTGATAAGTCATATGGCGATGAGTTGGACAATAACAAATAGGTGTTTGACGACAAGGGCGCGCAAGGTTATCAATAACAAATAGGTTCGACAACTGATTACCCCATCGCTGATGTAGTATGTCAATATGTTCCCGGGAAAGATTTGGTCAAGGGCAGGTTAACAACAAAAATACGTCTATTGCATAACTACTACAAGAAAGACGCAAAGGAGGGGAATATCAGTATCATCGTGAGAGTTACGGAAGAGCACTATTTCCAAGAATACGCTGTGTCCGTTGAGTTTAGCAAACTTTTTCAGTTATACAATCTCCGAGCCCTCGACAAATATATCATCAGTTGGTATTGTCTGTAAGTGATTTATTTCTGTAATTTAATTATTTAGCTCAGCTCGTTGATTGCCTGTAATTATCCTCACTATAATCTTTTGTGCGCTATATTATGCAGAATAAAGATGCTCGAATGCAAAAGGGATGAAATCAAGGACATGGAGAACGTACCCAACTACGGATCCGCTGGCTGTCCCGTAAATGCCGAAGCGTTACGGTCAAAATATGCCGACCTCTAATGCATATTTATCTTCGTAACGCTTGCGGAAGGGAAGTGACACCTAGGTGACGCGACGCGACATAAAAAATTGCGAGGGAGGAGACGGAGTTCTAGCTCACCCTCGAAGCATGATCGGGGGCTCCAGACAGCGGCGGGAGGCGTGGTGTGGCGTCTCCTACCCGATCTCCTATACCAAATCAGTACCAAATAAGTACCAAATTTGCACCAAACCAATAACAAAATTACTAACCCTAATAAAAAAAACTGGGGGCAGGAGCTCACCATGTTCAGGACCTGCGGTGGCGGGAGGTGGCAGGGGGCAGGAGCACGGCCGGGGGCAACAGCACGGGAGGAGGCGGCCGGCGTGGGGCGTGGGAGGACGTGCAGGAGGCGGCCGGGGTGGGAGGGCGTGGAGGAGGAGGCCGGGATGGGGAGGAGTCGGCCGGCGGGGAGGAGGCGGCCGTGGTGGGGACGGGATGGGGAGGAGGCCGGCGTGGAGAGGGCGTGGAGGAGGCGGCCGACGTGGGGAGGGCGTGGAGGCGGCGGCTCGGCCGGGCAGGAGACGGCCGGGGTGGGGCGCGACCTCGGGGCGGCGGGGTGAGAGCGGGGAGGCGGCGGGGAGGGGATCGAGCGGGAGCGGGAGGCGGTGAGATTTGTTTTCTCTTTCCTCGACCCGGCGTAGATATTAGGGCCAAAGTCTACGCCGACGGCAATAGCCTTTTTTTTAATTATGTACTTTTTAAAATTATTATTTAGTATACAAAATATTACTATTATTTTAATAGTATGTATTAAAGCATATATACTCTCTTTACGCCGCTCAAAAACTTTTTGAATATACTATTACTTCTATTATCTATTTTATTAATTCATTTTATTATACTATTACTTCTTTCCTGCATCGGGGTCCCTATAAAACTTGCATGTGGCCCTAGCACATGTTGGTGGGTGTGGTGGGAGGATGGAAGAGACAATAACCACCTCACTTGCATGCATAACCTTCACACGCGTGCATGCGATAACACACGTGTGCTGATTTCTCCATCCGAAGTGGATGTGTGTGAAGCAGGTCACACCCCGGAGTGAAATCTTTGCCATCCAAAACCCATATCACACTTTTACACACATGGTATGGCACCCCTATCTTGTGGTGGCATCCCGACGCTCCGGACCGCCTCTCCGACGAAACCCTAGCCCAGCCGGAGAAAAGTCCAACTTATCGTCTACAACCTTGACCAAGCCGGAAGAGGGTAGCAAAGTGGAACTAGTTGCTTGGTTGTGTTCGGGTAGGCCCTAGGAAGTCCCAAGAGAAAGGTATAACCCAACTCTTGACAAGATTCCCTCCGGTTTGTCCGATCCGGGACTTTCACGCTATAAGTCGTGAAACTCGCTATAGAGAAGTGGATGTGTGTGAAACAGGTCACACCTCGAGTGGAATCTTCGCCATCCAAAACCCATATCACACTTTTACACACATGGTATGGCACCCCCTAGCTTGTGGTGGCATCCCGACGCTCCGGACCGCCTCTCTGGCGAAACCATAGCTCAGCCGGAGAAAAGTCCAATTTATCGTCTACAACCTTGACCGAAGCCGGAAGAGGGTAGCAAAGTGGAACTAGTTGCCAAAGGTCATGTTTCATCACAGATACCACGACGGTTTAGGAAGATTCCTTCCGGTTGACCCCGCGGTGCACGTTTTGCGCGCTATCATTGCATGTGAGATCAAAATTTGCTATAATTAATTCAGAAAAATCTAAAAAAATTAAACCCCGCGCACAACGTCATTTTATGTGACCTTCACACTGAGCTACCATGGACGGAGTTTAATAAGGTGAATAAAAAAATAAATAAACTGATAGGCCGACGGCATTGCCGTCGGCGTATCTCCTGCCTTAACGCCGTCCCAACGTGGCCGTTTTCAGTGGTGCGCGTCGTCAACTTACGCCGACAGCTAAAGTTTTGCCTACGGCAGCCGTCGGCGTAAAGATGACTACGCCGACGGTTTTTGCACACCGACGGCCTGGTTGCAAGGCAACCGTGTGTCCGTTCATACGCCGACGGCCCTGACATTTAGCCGTCGGCGTCTTGTGGCTTTCCCGTAGTGTCATACCCTAACAAGATGGCCAGGTACAGCGGCGAGGTGCCGTTGGAAGGTGGAAGCCGAGCCAAGTGGGCATACGCCGCCATCAGCTTGCTGGCTATGGCCTTGACCGTCTTCTTGTCAGCCAAGCGGAGGGCGTCATGATGGGCCGTCTCGCCTTGCTTGTTCTGCTTTATGAGCGCTGCCTTCACCCTGTCGGCGCCGCCCTCAGTTGTCGCCAGATGGATGAGCAGAGAGACCATTTCGACCCTCCCGGCCCTGGCAGCGCAATGGAAGGGCGTGTCTCCCTTCTCATTGCACGCGTCCAGGAGGTGGCTGGCCTTGCTGTAGATAACCCTCGCGCAGTCCAAGAAGTTGGGTTTGTCTCCACTGGACGCGGCCACATGGAGGATTTGGTTCAGCTCCAGGTCCATGCATGGCGATTGTCTCTGCACCGGTGGCGTCGGTGTCCGCAATGTTGACGACGACTCCAGGGCTAGCCGGCACCGGCGGATCAGTCGCGTGGACGTTGCCCAGAAGACGATTTAGTTGTTGCAGATCACCTGCCCGAGCGGCCATCAGCAGCTCCGGGTGCTGCTTCACAGGAAGTTTTGGCGCCTTATCGTGCAATTCGGAACCCTGCGTCTTGTTCTCCGACTCCATTGGCAACTGGCATGCACCAGACATGTGTATTATATTCTCGAACTACAGGCTAGAGCGCACTGTGTATTATATTCTCGAACCACAGGCTAGGGCGCACACAGCGGTTTCTCCTTCTGTGTATCTGTGGTTATAGGTTGTAGCCTCTTAAAAATACTAGGATCATGCTAAAAGGTTGCCAGGTAGCATTGTGCTTTTTTTTTTTGAACAAGTAGCATTGTGCATTTTAGTAATGACTTTAAAATCAGGGCACCCCTGCCAAGCTTTTGTGCGGAGGAAGGCACGTACTAAGGGCATCTCCAGCCGCACACCCCCCCCCCCCCACCCCCAGCCTCACAGGGTTCAAAATAGCGCCGAATTGGTCAAAGTAGCGATAAATCCTCCGAGTCGTCTCCCCAGAAGTTCAAATAGCGTCGTTTGGGCCAAAATTAGAGCCGACGCTCCCAAGCCAAACCCAGGCTGCTGGGGGCAACTCGGCGGGCCTGTCTTGTCAGCGACCTGGGCGAAAATGGCGCGAAATGGAGGCGAAAACGCGGCGTCCTCATCCCTCGGCTCCCGCGCTGGTCAAAAGCCTGCCGGAGTAAATGGTGTGGACTGTTGCGCCGTCAGCGGCGGCCGCCGACGCGTCCAATCGCGTGCCACGCGCTGGAGTAACGGCGCGCCACCGTCTCGCCTGCCTCGGCGCTATAAAAACTCCACGCGCCGTGACGGTGCACACACCTCGCCTTCCCTCTCCTGCTTCTCTCCCCCAAGCACTCTCCCCCGAGCAATGGCGGAACGTTTCCCCGACGACAACGCTGCGGCGAACGGTTTCGGTTTCGGGCGCCATTTCCTCCACCCAGAGGAAGCGAGGCTCTACGAAGCGGGGTACCCGACGCCGCCTGACATGCGCGTCCCTGGCGAGTGGCGGCTGAGCGCGGGCGGCGTTCCCGTGCCTCCGCCACCGCGGAACGTGTCGACGCGATCCAGGAGGTCCTCGCCGGCCTCTCCGAAGAGCAGGCGGAGGACCCGCGATGGGACCCGCGATGGGATCCGGCGAACCACGCCTTCTGGACAAAACAGCGCGGTCTCAGGCCGCAAGAACGCCGGAGGCTGCCAACAGTGGTGGGGCGCTCCAGGACGTACACTCACATGCGTCCTGGGGTACATCGCCGCCGGCAACAGGCCGCGTCTCACGATGCCGCCGCGGCCTGCTCCCATCTCCCGGCGCATCGGCGCGGCATCCTGGCTGCCCAGAAGGATGGGCACGGCGTCGTCGTCTTCTTCGTCCGGCCTGCGCTCCTCCTCCACGCCGTGCTCTGCGCCCACGCCGGCGTTCGCTCGGGTCAAGCCCCGAGCCGAAGGACACGCCGCTAAGGAGTCCGAGCGGCGGCATCATCCTCAACTCGGGGCGCCGCATCCCCTTGCCGCCCCGTGGCCATCTCCGCCTCGTTAGGCCCAAGACGGAGCCTGGCATCGGTGGCCCAATTTACCCTGTGGGCACAATTGCTGGAGATGCCCTAAGGTCACATGATCGATGATCTGGAAAACATGGTAGGGTCGGTCACTCTTTAAAGATTTAGCGGTACTATGATGCAGGGGAATCCATTCCAGTAGATGCACGATAACTAAAGCTCGAATCCCACTCATTCGCGAGTCGTGACAAAGGCCATAAGTTTCTTCTTTAACAATTAATTTCGTGAAGAGGAAGGGAGCAGGGGTCTCTTTAACGATTTTGTGGTACAAAATTTTAAAAGACTGTCGTCCACTTTATTCCAGTCCAGCAATCTTCAGCTTTTCTTCTTCACTTTCTTAAGGTAGAAGGCCGGCCGGGGTCTGTGTTAGTTCAAAAAAAAGGCAGGGGTCTTCGTAATCAGAACCGAACGTCTAAGCCGGATTAAGGATAATGGTGAGTAGGGTATGGATAGTGTAGACCAATATTATACCATTACACATACAACTTGTGGGTATAAAATTCTACCCATACACATACCCATGGATACAAATCTTTACCTTGAGGTCAAAATTTAGCGGTACTTGTGGGTATAAAAGAAGGAGGTCGGTGGGGGGTGGCCAACTTTATTCCTTGCACTGGTGGCGTAATGATTCCGGTGGGTCGAGAACTCGAGTATGCACCCGACTCATCCATACCTTGAGGTCAAAATGGGTAGGGGATGTGTATACCCATGGGTATATATGGGTATATGACTATACCCATGTCCTACGTGTCTAGTATGACTTGATGGGTAGGGTATGGTTACTATTGTTGGGTATATAAATGTGCGAATACCCGTATGCCCGGATAAAATTTCCATCCTTAAGAAAGAGAGAAGTCACGTAACCCGTGACGTTCGCTTCATATTGCCTTTTTTATGGCTCACTTGACATTGCCATGAGTTGTCCTTTGGGCCCGTTTGGATGTTTGTATTTGGTGTCGGTATTGCCGAGAGCTCCTATAGACCGCCCACTGCGGGCGCTACCGCAGCGCTGAACGCATGATGTCATCTCCCTACCATGATGGTCCGGCCCATTTATTTTCAAATGATTTCAAAATAAGTTGATAAAACAGATAACAAGAAAGGATTGAACCATGAGAACTAAACAGTAAAAAGTTTTCATGAATTCTAGAAGAGAGCAGAAAACAAAACGATGAAACAAACATAAACCAACGTTATAGACCGCGGCCTATCGGACATTTCCTTTACCATATTTTTTCTTCCGATTCAAAGCGGATCGGGTGATAAGCGATTACCAATTTCTCTGCGAATGCGCATATATTAGACACCGAATTCGAAGTAGGCACAGAGTGAACTCTGGGCAGAAACAAAATTAATCGGATATGTGAATGTGGGAGGAATCGATGCCTTGATGGGGCTCGAGTTACGTGTTATATAGCTGGGAAAAGCCCCACTGCATGCGTGGCGTATACAAGGATGTATATGTATGGTTGGAGTACTACTCCATACCGTACATACACGGGTACATTATGTTTAACAACCCCCTTAATCACAACCTTGTGAAAGGTTGAGATTACGCCTAAACTCATGTAGTTCTTTGACTGGTAACACCTTTGTAAAACCATCTGCAACCTGATCGTTACTTGATATGAACTTGATATCTAGAAGTTTATTTGCAACTCTCTCACGTACAAAGTGATAATCTATTTCAATATGCTTGGTCCTTGCATGAAAAATGGGATTTGCTGAAAGATATGTGGCACCTAAATTGTCACACCATAAGCATGGTTTTACCTTGAGAGAAACAAGTTCACCAAGAATAGCCTCAACCCATATTAACTCAGTAGTGGCATTGGCCAAAGCTTTATATTCTGCTTTTAGTACTTGATCTGGACACTGTAGCTTGTTTACGTGCACTCCACGAAATCAAATTCGGTCTAAAAATATAGCAAAGCCTCCTGTAGACCTTCTATCATCAAGACAGTCTGCCCAATCGGCATCTAAAAATGCACTAAGCAAAGTAGAGGAGGACCGCTGAAAGGTAAGCCCAACTCGAAGTGTACCTTGAACATATCTCAATATTCTCTTGACAGCCGTCCAATGTGCAGTTGTAGGAGCATGTAAATATTGACAAACCTTATTAACTGAGAAAGATATATCTGGCCGTGTCAAAGTTAAATATTGTAAGTCACCAACAATACTTCTATACTGCGTACAATCATCCGAACTAAGAGGAGATCCTTCTAGCATTGATAATTTTTCAGTGGAAGATAAAGGTGTAGGAGCAGATGTGCACTTTTTCATACCAACTTTAGCAAGTAAATCAGCAGCATATTTTTCTTAAGTCAGCAACAATCCATCATTAACTCTTTTTACTTCAATGCCCAAAAAGAAGTGAAGATCACCCAAATCTTTGAGAGCAAAATCATCACTGAGATCATGAAGCAAAGCTGAAATAGCCTGATCTGAGGAGCTAGTAACAATAATGTCATCAACATAGATAAGAACAAATATTGTCACACCGGCTTTGTTGTATAAGAAAAGAGAGGTATCAGCTTTGGAGGGAATAAAACCAAGAGCTTGCATCGATCTTTGTACTAAGTCGGGAATACCATGCCCGAGGAGCTTGCTTAAGGCCATAAAGAGCTTTGTCAAGCTTGCATATATACCGAGGAGTTTGAGAGTTTTCAAAACCTGGGGGTTGCCTCATGTAAACCTCTTCTTCCAGAACGCCGTGCAAAAACACGTTCTTTACATCTAGCTGCCGCAAACTCCAGCCCCTAGAGACAGCAACAGACAGAACAAAAGTCTGATAGTGGCGGCCTTGACAACAGGAGTGAAGGTATCTTCATAGTCTATACCATATCTTTGCTTGAAGCCTTTCGCAACCAAGCGTGCTTTGTACCTATCAATAGAGCCATTTGAATTTTTTTAATACGATATACCCACTTGCAATCAATAATATTACGAGTGTAACTGGGTGGAACAAGGTGCCAAGTCTTGTTCTCCATGAGAGCATTGTACTCTTCTTGCATTGCTTTGCACCAACGGTCATCCTTCTTTGCTTCCGCAAGCGTGGTCGGTTCACCTGTACAAGTAAGCAAACCAAAACGACGTCCACGGCCATATGTAATAGTACCATTTGTAAACTGCTTAGGTTGCTTGATACCTTTTTGTAACCTAGTACGTGGTTCAGAAACCGGAGGTGCAGGAGGAGGATTTGGAGCACCAGGAAAAAATGCAGCAGAACCAGCCGCAGAAGATCCTGCAGCATCCCCATCAGACTCATCATTGGAGTCATCATGATCCGCAGACTGGGTCGGAGACGCAGTGGGCGTGGGCGAATCAGGCGGCGTCACGTCGCTGTCGGAAGTAGATGCTAGGTCCCGCAGAGGGGACGACACAGATGCCATGGGCGAATCAGCAAGCAAGGCCTGGTTGTCCTCGTGCACCGGTGGGTCCCGCACTGGAAACAGGGACCGACCAGGGGCGAGGTGGCGAGAAGGTGAAGGTGCGGACGGGCGTGCGGCGGGACGTTGCCGCACAGACGTCAGACGAGGCTGGCGCCGGCCAGCAGATGAATCCACGTCAGGATCCGCGGACGGATGATCCGAGGCAGAATCCTCCTCGTGTTCACCAGCAGTTTTGTCCGTATCTGAATTTTTAGAAGTGTCTTGTGTGCTCATTTGTGCATCATTTTGACTGAAATTTTCTTCTGCGTGAGGCTGGTTCTCTGTTGTAGCTGCTGGTACATGCTCTTCTATGACATACTGATCTTGATTACTAACAACAGGTACAATAGGTATGATCATATGGTCATCAAAATGTGCATCCCCATTATTTTGTGTGTTGGAAGATGAATGTGGAAGAAGCAAAATTTCATTGCGAAGGCGAGAACCAGCATTAGGGTGTAGAGAGGCAAAGGGAAACACATTTTCGTCAAAAACGACATCTCTAGAAATATACACACGTCATGTTTTGGTGTCATGTAAGCGGTTTCAGTGCGGAAAAGACCATGGGCTTCGTGGGCCAATATTCAAGCTATGGGGTTTTGTTGTCACCACTTCGCCCTAACCCTGAGCCCAACTAGGCAACACTTTATTTTGTGGTGGGAGCCGCGAGCGAGGAAATCACTAGAAAAAGGGTTCCCTTTGCGACGGGAACCCAGCGAACAGTGGCATGATGACAAGTGTCAGCTTCTCCCTTCACGCGGTACCCCGTGTGTGCTTAAATATGTGACAAGTGGCAGCACGAGAGAGTTTTGGTGGGATTTCTGCTTCTCCGTGCGGAGGGTTGTATGTGCATTTATTTTGAGATTCATTTTAAAAAAATGAAATATCTTGAGAACCGTTTATCCAAATTACGAACCGTTTTCACTTTTTAGCTTCTCGCGTCGAGATCTTCAAAACTAGATCCCATATTGATAGGTTTCGACGAACTTTTTTTTTGTACATCCGGTTATGTATAGTTGTACAACTTGTTATGTGTAGTTTTACTCCAACTTCTTTGTACTTTGTACTTCCTGTTTTTCTATACTTTTGTATGATGAGAGAGAAGGGATAGTGAGCTGGGAGGGCAGTTTTTTCTCTTTTATTTTCTAAATTGAATTTTTGAAATGAAATATCTTGAGAACCGCTTATCCAAATTACGAACCGTTTTCACTTTTAAACTTCTCGCGTCGAGATCTTCAAAACTAGATCTCATGTTGATAGGTTTCGACGAACTTTTTTTTGTACAACCTGTTATGCATAGTTGTACAAACTGTGTCTGTATAAACTGTGTCTGCGTAGTTGTACAACCTGCGCCTATATAGTTGTACAACATGTGTCAGTCTAGTTGTACAACCTGTGTCTGTACAATCTGTGCCTGTTTAGTTGTACAACATGTGTTATGTAGTTGTACAATCTGTGTCTGTGTAGTTGTACAAACTGTGTCTGTACAAACTGTGTATGCGTAGTTATATAACCTGTGCATGTATCTTTACTATTAAATGGGAGTTGGTGGTTCGTACGTCGCGAGCGAACCGTGGTCTGCCTCGCCTGCTTGTTCCCTCGATTGCATCCTCGCGCTCAGCCCATCTATGACAACCACTTGGCCTGGCCCAAGAAATACCAGGTTCCTCCCAAACTGAAGCCCCGCAAGAAGCTAGGGTTCTGGTGCGGGGAACGACGGCCGCGACGAGGTAACAACTGACACTCCCCACGCCTTCGACGTGCTTCTCGCCGACGGACTCCGCCTTGAGGTCGCCATGGATGAGCCTGCGCCCACCTCCGACACGCTACCCGTCCGTCCGCACAACGTCGCCGCCGCCGCGCTCATGCGCCCGCCTCCGACGAGTTAAACTCCCATGCATCCTCCTTGATGTCGCCAAGGATGTGCCCACGCCCACCTCTGGCGGCTACCTGCCCATCCATACGACGTCGTCGTGAGGTCGCCATTGACGCGTCCGCACGCCTGCTTCCGATGCTGCCAGCGCCGTCGCCTCCATCGCCCATCTTTGATGTACTTCGTTGTCCATTCACATAGCGCCGCCGCGACAGGGCCCACTACCGCCGCCGGTTTTGCAAGGTCGCCTCCCTCTTCCAAGCTCCACCATTCAATGAAACAAAGGTAAAAGCCTGCCATTGCTCTTAGCTGTTAGCGCCATGGAAGTTCAGGTTGCTTTGCCGTGATGCAGCAATTTTATCGTATATTTGTTTCCTTCAGCCAGTTCATTGACTAACAAGCATATAAATTATCCCCAAAAAATCTTTGTACAGCAAAGTAGCCTCCAATTTTTTATTCCCTAATCTATGTAATTCGTAATTATGGTAGAACCAAATCATACATAGGCTCATGATTGAATGATTGCAAGTCAGGTCGTAAAGGGAGCACTATTTGCTTTCACTCCTGATGTTGGAGTGTCTGCTGATGCAAGGGACGACCTAAGAAAATTTTAGATGCATGCATTTATACAAGCTTATTAAAACATTCAGTGTGGTCTGATACCTGATCTCCAACGAGTAGGAAGATTTTGTTCTTTCAGCAGTTAACCGATGACCACGTGAAAGCCACCAAATAAGCTTCTAATCTCTTATGTTCTCTCATACATCCATTAGCTATTTTGTAAAATTGTTTGGACATATGTTTTAGACTAATAATCTAACAGTATTTGAAGGCATGGCTATTTTATAAATTCGCACTCTCCACTGTTATTCTTCGGTTGTATCTCCCTGTACTTATGTTATCTCTTCAGTTGCATCCCCCTGCATTGATCAACCAATATCCTGCAGCTTTGCCAGTTTGCCTTTTCAAACCTCACGACATGGCACTTGGTTGTGGTCATCAGGTGAGACTTTTTTTAAGCACTACTGAACGTCTAACTGCATCATATGGGTACTGGGTTTCGATGCACACCGCCCATTTGGGAAATTCAGGTAGTACATGGGTTCGTTTTATTTTTGTTTCTCTTGTGCAATTTATTCATCATGGTGACTGTATGGAGTGTTGAGAATGGGTATATGCAAGTGGGATCCTATAGCTTCTCTATTGGCGGATTTGTTTATTTCTGCATAAACTGAGAAAATGGTGCTCTGCGCAGTTCATGATTTTGTAGGTAGTAGATATTTTCTGTACGAATTAGTTGCTGTTAGTGCTATGGCTTCGTTCCCTCACCATCGGCCTCACCACGGCGTCATGGTACGAACATCCTCTAACTTTATTAGCTATTGTGCTAGCTTTGTGCCATTGATGCGTGCTCTGATGCTGAGATTGTATGCATGTAGGTTCTTTGAGATGGACAATGGAAAGAACTGGGTGCCTTCTGATCATCAACTCCACGATAATCTTTTTCGTGGAAAGGGCAATGTCACGGATTCGCGCAAGGCCTGCCTGACGCCTAAAGCAAAGGTATGTACAAGTAGCATGAAAATTGATGGATACCCTTCTTTAGTCTGATGCTAACCTGCAGGGTATTAATAGGCTTTAGCTACTTTCATCCATCGTTTATCTTTGGTCAGTTTCTTTGTGGTTACAGTTTTTTGCAGTTTCTTTTCTTTTTCTAAGACACGCCATTTACACATCTTCCATGACTAGACCTCAAACCATATGTGTATGTTATACATGAATTGTATGTCCAACATCTTATTAGTTCTAAATTCTCAAACCATTTGGTGTGAACATTTAAGCCTAACTAAATCATGTTGCATTATATTTCTGCAGATATAACCATGATGGAAGGTGCAATAAGGAGATATTACTTTTCATCTACTCCCTCTGTTCCTAAATATAAGGCGTTTTATTAGTTCAATTGAACTCCTAAAAAATCTTATATTTAGGAAGAGAGGTTGTAAGTTTTAAGCTGGCCTCACTTCCACAGGAGTTATACAAAAAGGTATCATGCCAAAAAAAGCCACTGCTATGGAATCTGGATAGCATGATAGCACAATAAATGTACTTGGTATTGAAATTAGCTGCTACTGGACAAATAATATTGTGGACACTTTCACTCATGCTGCTTATTGATCTTGTTTATCTCTTAACACAAAGTACATTAGTAATGCCTAATTGCCATACTGCATGACTATTTGTAGAGATATGATTTAAGTGTTAGTATATTTCTCATTACAGCAAGTTTTTTTATTAATGTATTCCCACAGTATATACCATAGATCCTAGGATACTGCATTATTTTCCAATTATTTTGGTGGCTTGCATAATCCGGTTATTCACTATACATGCATTACCTCTAAGAAATCCACCTAACCTGTTTATACTGGAGGTAAATCTTTTTCTTGCAACTACCCGTGGATATTTGATTAAGTTTTAACTGTTCCTACAGAAATTTATCCCACATTTGTCACAGAATGTCTTTTGTGACCAAGGTCAAACTAATTATTTGTTGCATACTAAGGACATACATTAAAAAAATTGTTGCAAGGTTTGATCCGTGTAACCAATATCTAATTTCAAATTTTCATTTCTTTGATCTCCCAACGATATAGGATTGCGATCATGTGAAATTTGCTACACGGTTGCCTCAAACAATTTGGAATATGTTGATAGTACATTTGGAATTTCGTCAAGCAATTTGGAATATGTAGCCTGTGTTCATCAAATTGAAAGACGTTTTGATAGCACCTTTTAGTGCCTCCACTCCTGCCACAGGAAGAGCTGGTCCCCTGAGATGACCTGAAGCTGGTGGTAGTTGAAAAAAACACAGTGAGCAGGTTTCTAACAATCGATCCAGTTCAGTTCTGGATGTCTTCATCAGGGGCACATTGTTGAGTGCCAGCTCGGCTAATTTCGGCCACACAGCGGTGGCTTTTCCATCAACAGAGAGAAACTATCTAAGATTGTATTGGCCTTGCGCCTTTCCCTTTTTTGTATTCCCCTTTCTTTTCATTCATGTTTACTATGCTTGGCTACCAAGATTTGTAACTTCTCTCATGTCTTACCTCAACAAATAAGAAGGTTGTTGTGTTTTGTGCAAAAAGTCATCGTTTGGCTTTTTTTGGTACCATACCAAGACACTCAGGTAGAGATGGTGTTAAAACAATTAATTTTTTAAGACACGTCGAGACAATCGTGGAGACAATCACATGGAGCCGGTTCCAGTACTAACAGTGTCTCACGAGCTTTTCTACATCCCACGGGCGATGTATACGGAAGTTATTACTTGAAGCCGTCTTCAGGATGCGAGCAAAGTTGTTCTTAGTCAATAAGAGATAATTGTTGGATTGTTGCTTGCTACACATATGATGTTGAATTATAGCTTATTGAATGACATTATAAGGAAATTAAAGTCTCATTGTTTTTTGAAATATTATATGCCTATCTTTTGCATGTATGATAGGAAAAAATAATTAGGAATCCGCCCGTAGCAACGCACGGGCATTCAACTAGTAGTTGTATGTACAACCTGTATCTGTCTAGTTGTACAATCTGTGTCTATTTAGTTGTACAACCTGTGTCTATTTAGTAGTACAAACTGTATCTGTATAGTTGTACAGTATGTACATCTATTAACAACATAGATGTACGTAAAAAAAAATTATACTACCAATGGCTCATAGTATTTGTATATGTACAACTATTGTATGCATCTTTATACTACATATTTATACAATAAGTTTATACATCGAACAACATCGGATGTACAACGCACGACAACTTCCGCGGTGTACCACGTGCGTCACGGACGGCGTACGCGGGGGCTTCGTTTTTTGGATGTACGATCGATCCTACGCGCGCGTCGCGGGGGCTTCGGGCCAGGGCGTACAGGAGGCTAGGATGGCGTACAGGTCAGCGCATCCGCACGTCGCTGTCGTCCTCGAGGAGGCAGTGAGCAAATTTAGTTTCGCTACCTTTGTAGGATCACCACGTGTCGCTTGTATGTTCGTTCTCCGCTAGGAATTTTCCCTTTCGCGAAGGGTTTCCGTCACATAGTGACACCCGCGAGCGAGGGCATGCTGGTGCATCGTGGCAATCCAGGACTCGGTACACACCTATGCACGTAGCATTATGTACAGGCGAGAATAGTTCGAGGATAACAAAGATAAACAAATCGGTTGACCGTACTCGTCGGCCATGGCGGCGCTACGACATGCGGCGAGGAAGCTCCTCCCCCACCAGCGATCGGCACAGGCGTCGGTGGCCGTCCAACGGCGGTTCGTCCACGGCGTCGGCGGCGCGCCTGCAAACAAGGCCGACAGGACGGCCAGGATCCTCGAGGTCCAGGAGAAGCTCCAGGTGAAGAAACAGGAGCTGTACAATCTGCTCGCGGAGGTGGAACGGGAACGACACTACATGCTCACCGCGCGCGTCTGCACGGAGCGCTTTATTTGTAGTATTTTGTTCCTGGTTTTCGCCTTTTCTTTTGTTCCTTATCCTGATCGAGGATGTCCTCAGATGCTCTTCTCTTAACCTTTATGGCTTTAATTTCGCGCATATGAAAGACTTGCATGGCTTTAACTTTGTTCTCATATCTTCTCTCTTTGAAAGTCAGAGAATCTGAATCAATTACACCAGGTCTTTGCAATGCTTTTTAGTGGTAGGGCTTTGCAATGTCCTCAAGTTCCAGACAAGAAATCAGAATTCTCATCGTCATAGCGGCTATTTTCCACACATCGAGTCCCTGAACAATTTAAGGGCACAAGGACGCCTTTGACATCCACATCCTGAAGTGGTGCTGGATTAGCTTTAGGCCACCAAGTTAATGATCTGCCCTTATCATATCTCACTATCTCAGGCCCGTGTTTCTCAAAATTGCTGGTTTTTTTTCTTTTTTTTTGAGATTAATTGCCTGATTTTATATTCACATACGTGACTGAAATTCAGATTACGAGCTGCAAGGGATGTACCTTAATTTGCTAAGTTATGATTCAAATGAAGCTTTGAGAATGTTGTAGTACTAGACTGCACTAACACAACAAGAGCTACTCAAAAACACACTAATACATATCAACAATATGGACACAGCTTAAAACCCTCTTAGGTACGGAGAATGTCTCCTTTGAGGCACCTCAAAAGGGTGTTCCAATGTACCTGAAATTTTGGGTCGGGTTATATGGATTTTTATAAGTCAGATTTCAGATGACACCCTAAATTCTCACAGAATAATTTAAACCCAATATTTTTGGTGCTAAAATATTCGGGTTCAAAGCTTTTCCGACTTGCCCAAATGGAGCACCGCGTGGTGCGCTTGGAAGCAGACGGGAAAGTCACCGGCGGACTTCCTCTGCCCTGTCATCTCGCCTCCCCACGCGCACGCAGCCCTGCATCGCTCCCGCACCGTTCGGACAGTCGCCTCCCCGTGCACGCCACCGATGGTTAAATGCTGGCCAGGGTCCTCTTAGGACTTAATCCCCATGTTGTAAGTACTCCCTCCATATCAAGATATAAGATGTTTTAACATTTTTGGACCCACATGTGTTTACCTCTATATATATCCTAACTTCCATATTTCCATGGCTGAGGTCGTGGCCACATGGCCATGAAGGCTGTGCAGAACCGTGTTCTTCAGCTAAATAACTGAGCACGCAGCATGTGCATAGGCTGCTTTGGCACTCATGGCAGGCTACTAGATTTCGATTCCACCGATCGAACGGGACTACACGTGCGGGCAAGCCTTCGGAATTAGCTGCAATCATTCTCGAAGAAGAAAATTAGTTAGGACAGCGCCTCCACTATCACTATAAGTAGCACATTGTGTCGCTTGGAAGAACCAAACCGTCGAGAAAATGGCCACAAAGACAGTCATGAACATTGCCGTCCTCCTCCTGGCCATCAGCCAGCTGGTCCACATAGCAACGCCAAGGCAACTGCTGCCACCGGCAGACGCAACGACTGCATCGTCCTTGGTGATTACAGGTTTGTCCTCTCCTTAAGATCAATATATTTAGCTTGTTTGTCTAGCCATTAGCTACCAAGAGCTAAGAAGCTCAAATGGTGATGTTTGTTTTGGCCAGGGTTTGATGTCTCTCATGGACATGGACATGGACATGGCGCTGCTGAAGAGAAGGTATTGCTCGACGCGCCCAGGAACATCCCTGTTCCGTCCTCCCCGCAAGGCAAGAGGAACACGTCGGCAGCGGCATCTTTACTCGTTACAAGCGTTTCGAGCCCTTTCAGCGGTTTGTCTTCATGTTCTTAAGTTGATTCAATTTTTTAGCTCGTTTAATCTCGCTGGATAGTCATAAGAGCTGGTTACAGAGGAATACTCAAACTGTATACAATCTCTGTTTTGGGCAGGGGAAATCGCTAAAGCACCCAGGAGCACGGAAGAAAAGGTCTTACTCGACGCACCCAACATCCCTGTGCCGTCCTCCCCGCCTCTGCAAGGGAAGTAGAGCGTGCTGGCCTCACGGGAGGAGGACAACCAAGTGCAGGGCAGCTGGTATCGAAGTGCATGCCCACAACAGATAAAAATATCCCTTACTTTGCCTTGTACTTGATCTTTACGATCAACTGATAATAAGGGCAGAAATAAGTGGAGAGCCTTGTTTATTATATTTCGTTTTGCCTGCAAAAGGTGTTCAAACTGGGGGAAAAAGGTCATGCGTATGAAGTATTTTCAATTTGTGCACGAGTCCTAGAGAAAGAGCCATATAAGAAATTATTAGCGCTAGCACAAACCCCATGCAGAAACAACAACCCACACTCTGCAACACGCAAAACATGATTTATCTCTAAGGGTCGAGACTGGAGTGTACAATGAGCGGGCGACCGGTGAAACCTCACAAAGATAGATTGAGAACATATCTAGTGTACAATCTAGGACGTTGGATAAAAAGAGGGCGGCAAGATTTGGTTGTTGCCGACAATTCGCATATACAACATTATATTGTACGGATTATCAACCCGCATTCCACCTCACAAAGATTTCACACATTTTTTAGAATACATTCAGCAAGCAAATTTCATCAAGGATTCACAACAAATCTCAGAAAATATTTCACTAAGGTTTCACTGAAAGCGGAACATAATTTGTAGATGAAAGGACTCCAAAACAACGCTGATACACACGATTACTTTTTTAGATGATAGGCTTTGCAGCCCGACTTTAAATTAATAAAGCCCTGGGTGAGAAGTTCAGGGAAACAGCACCATTACAAAGCAGCTTACATCACTTGCAAATAGATAAAGCAAAGTCTTTAACTATCAATCAGCGCTAAAACACACAAGTACTTATGTGACAAAAAGAACCAAGTCACCTCGTTTCAGAAAAAGAACCAAGTCGCGAAAGAAAATAAATCCAAGCATTGTCCTTAGAAATCTTGTGACGACGAAATGCAGTGGTACAATTGTGTTTCATTCATTACGAATAAGGATAGTTAAGCAAGACTCAGTGGATCCCATGGATCTTGGAATACACTATGAAACCGGCGATTATTCCATAGGGCCAGATCATCCAGCAGAATGAGCCTACGAAAAAAAGCGCAAACTTCAGCATGCACACACCAAATCCCATCCTATTCGCCAGCACCAGCTGCAACATCGACTCCACGCACGTGATCCAAAGAATATCGAGCAAAGAGGCAGCCATGCACAGCCATGTCACGGTCGCAGCTGCGTGGGCGACCGGAGACAGCGCCGCGTACATGCCGAACGCGAAAGCGGCAGCCAGGCTCCGGGCTGAGCTGTTCAGGAAGAAGATGGAGAGGACTAAGGCAGCCATCCGTGTGCCGATGTCAACGGTGGTTATCCCGGCGTACATGAGGCTGATGGTGGCCATGGCGGAGCAGAGCAATGCTAGGTTGTTGGCAATGATGAACGCCTGGAAAGAGAGTGAGGCGGCGAGCACCGGCGTGCCAGCGGTGCGGTTACTGAACTCGGGGTCGTCCTCCGCGCGGTACCCACCGGGTACGGTGAAAGCTGCTGCGAATGTAATCGTCACCAGTAGCGCCGATACGATGCCAATGGTAGGTGTCGAGTCCTTGATGATCTTTGCTTCCTTTTTCTCGTCTATTTTGGGGGCATGGTTTTCACTGTTGGCACCATATTTTGCACCAGCTTCCTTCAGAAGATAGTGAATCTTACTAATCGGTGCCTACAACAAAAGATTGGGATGATGCGATATATTCCACATAACACTAGTCTCAGTGAAGACCAACCTGTTACACGGTACAGAAATCACTGAACGGGCCATCACTAAGATAAATCCACTTGACATGACCATAAATCTGGGACTGCGTGTCATTATCCAAAATGTATGCCCAAATTGACTACACAAGACCGTCTTCTCTTTGGATGATTGTCAACTCCGTTAGCGAATAAAACCAAAAAAAGATATTCAAATTTTAAAATGAGCTCACGAACTAAAACTAAAATATAAAAAGCGCATGTTATTCACCAAAAAAAATGCATTGAACTATATTAAAACTTAATGGTTTTTATGGGAAAATAACTAGGCCTTAGTTGGCGGTAGGTAACGTTTCTTGTTTCTCATTAAAATCAAGTAAAAGATCAATTGTTCCGTACAAAAGCCTTAGAAAGCGAGTCAAATTACGTACCGGTGCAAAAAAGACGTCTATGGGTTTCATGCTCCGTGAAAGATCAAGTGCAGTTTTCCCCGCATGATTTGACAAATTTAACATAACATTCTTGTCGAGCAATAGAAATGAAAATGCCATCAACTTCCCGGCCAGGACAGCTAGGTGTAGTCCAGTGTTGCCATCATTGTCCTGCATGTTTGTGATTGATGCAAACCTTCCAGGTCCTCGTACTCGTAGAAGTAGGAAGGAAGAACAAACTACCTCCGAGTAGCCTTTTTCGGCGGCTATATGGATGAATGTTTTGCCCTTAGCGTCTTGTAGCTGGCCACAGTCAGGGAACCTGATGAGCAACTCACGGACCACGATGGCCTGCCTTCCAATAGCTGCCACATGTATGGGGAATGATCCCTCGTTGTCAGTTTGGTATGCTAGAGATTTCTCAGCTTCTACCAGTGCGATGACCCTTTCCAGAACACCACGTGATGCCGCAAAATGAAGAGGTGTGCTTCCCTTTGTTTGGTCCCCTTGTTTGCTGAGTTCCTTGTTCCATTCCAGTAGTTTTTTAGTCATCCCTACATGTACGTTAAGAATCAATAGACGTATATGTTTCAATAAAATGCAAAGGTTTGTGTCTGAGTGCATGCGTAGAAACACAACTTGATCTACAAGTCCAAACAAGGACTACAACACCAAGAACGAAAAACATATGACAACTTAAGTGAAATCATAAGTAAGAACTTAAGTGAGGTAAAGTAATATTCTAACTCACTGGTGCTCATGAGAACGGCTGCATGCAACGCGTTCTGTCCATTTGGTCCGGAATAGGAGAGGCCCTGGTCCTGTTCGTGCAGTTGCTCAGCAATATCATCATGCCCTAACAAGACGGCCAGGTACAGGGCCGAGGTGCCGTTTGAAGGGGGAACCCGAGCCAAGTGGGCATATGCCGCCATCAGCTTCCTGGCTATCGCCTCGGCCGTCTGCTTGTCGGCCAAGCGGAGGGCATCATGAAGGGCCGTCTCACCTTGCTTGTTCTGCTTTTTAAGCGCCCTCTCCACCCTGTCGGTGCCGCCCTCAGCTGTCGCCAGACCGATGAGCAGAGTGGCCATTTCGACCATCCCGGCTCTGGCAGCGCAATGGAAGGGCGTGTCTCCCTTCTCATTGCACGCGTCCAGGAGGTGGCTGGCCTTGCCGTAGATGGCCCTCGTGCAGTCCAAGAAGTTTGGGCCGTCTCCGCTGGACGCGGCCACATGGAGGATTTGGTTCAGCTCCAGGTCAATGACGATTGACTCTGCACCAGTGGCATCAGCGTCCCCGATGTTGACGACGACTCCAGGGCCAGCCTGCACCGGCTGATCAGTCGCGTGGACGTTGCCCAGAAGACGATTTAGTTCACGCAGATCACCCGACCGAGCGGCCATCAGCAGCTCCGGGTTCTGCTTCACCGGTAGTTTTGGCGCCTCATCGCGCGACTCGGAACCCTGCATCTTGTTCTCCGACTCCATTGGCAACTGGAATGCAACAGACATGTGCCTATCAGTGAGACACTGTGTATTATATTTTCGAAGTACAGACTAGAGCAGAGTACACACAGCCGTTCTCCTCCTGTATACATGTGTTTATATATAAACTGTATGGTACTAGTACTCTTAGTCAGTTGTAGCCTCAAAGTGATAAGATTATGCCACGTTGGAAAATACCAGAGATTAGATCATGTTAAAAGGTTGCCAATTGGAATTCTGCATTTTGGTAAGGAATCTAATTTATGACAAATTGATGAGAGTGACCTGGAAAAGCCTCAAAGTGATAAGATTAGGCCTGCGTGTAAAATGACTTCAAAATCAAGGCGCACCCCTGCCAAGCTCCTTTGCTATGCTTTTTGTGCTGAGGAAGGCACATTGTAAGGTCATGATCGATGATCTGGAAAAACATGGTAGGGTGGGTCATTCTTTAACGATTTAGCGGCACTAGGAATCTAGGATGATGCTGGGCAAGTGGGCAGTCCATTCCAGTCGATATACGATAACAACGATAACCGGAGCTCGAATCTCGCTCTGTCGTGACAAAGCCACAACTTTCTTCTTTAACATACTAAATTTTGTGAAGAAGAAGGGAGCTTGGCCTCTTTAACGATTCTGCAGTACACATAAAGAGCAGAATCTATTTTTCAAAGACTGTCGTCTACTTTATTCCAGTCCAGCTATCTTCCGCTTTTCTTCCCTTTTTTAAGGCGTAACCGAACGTCTAAGAAGGACAGAACCCGTGTCGTTCCTTGTTGTTTTGAGGGAAAACAAGTGGTGACGCTCCTTGGTAACGGGAGCTCCTATGACGCATTTAGCGTCAAAAGGTCAGCGTGTTCTGGGTTAGGCCCATTTAATAGGTTTCGACTGTCTCAACTGCTACTGCATCCCGCGCGTTCGTTCATTGTTTGCACTGGTTCCTTTTGGCATATTGCTTTTGCAGTTTTGCCTTTTGCTGCTACCAAAATGAGAAGCTACGTACATCTGCTTGCTGGTGTCAGAACTGGGCATATGACAGATTTTTTACCCATTTTTTAACTGGCAGCATTTTTTTCTCTCGAGCAACTTAACTGCTACTTTGTTTTTTTGCTGGTCCAAAGTGCTGCTAAGCATGGCCTATTTAAAAAAAGATATGATACAAAATTACGTTGTCATTTTTATCAAAAATGATTCTCAGATTATATGTAAAAACTGTTGAAGCTACTATTTTGAACAGGTTGTGCACAATTAAAAATTGTTTGTAGTTTATATATATTTGTTCACCAATATAATACAGTAACTAATTTTGTTGAAAGTAACTACCTAGAGAAGGAAAATAGAAGTTGATACTTACATAATGGCTTCTATCCTCAGTGACATGAACCCTAAGAATGGTGGATGAACATTTATTTAGGAGGAGCAAACATAAATCAAAAACTAAACATGAGACAACTTGAAAATGCGGGGAACTGTAAAAAATTAACATATTCTAATGTCAAAACCACGAACAAAATTTTCGATGAACATTCTTTTGGGAGAAGCAAACCAAAATGGAAAACTAGACATGAACCAATTTGTAAATGCGAGGAACAATAAAACTTAAACATGAACTAAAAGTTTTGACAAACATCTTTTTTGCATAATTTGGGAGAAGCAAACAAAAAACAAAAACTACATATGAACCAATTTGTAAATACAAGGAAAAATAAAAACTTAAACACGAACCAAAATTTCCGACGAACGGTTTTTTGCATAAGAAAATAGCAAAAGACATGAACAAACAAAGATCGATGAACATTTTTTAGGAGAAACAAACAGAAATCTAAAAAATATCCATGAAGAAATTTTTAAAATGTGAGGGGCAAATAAAACTTAACATGAACCAAAATCTTTAACATTAACCAATTTATATTGAGAAGCGAACCAAAAATAGAAACAAACAGAAATCACTTCAGACCAATTTGAAAAATTATGAGGAACAAAAATAAACTTAATCATGAAGAAAAATGAACCAATCACGGTGAACAATTTTTATGGTAGAAAATATAAATATCTAGCCGGCAACCAATTTCGAAAAAACTTTATGCGGAACATACCAAAAAAATAAACTAGACATGAAACTAATATAAATCTAGTTTATATTTGGTTTGAAGAAATAAAGCACGATAAAATTATAAACATGAAACACGGGCACGTTGCTGAATGCTTTAAAGACATTTTAATAAATCAAGGAAAAGTTCAGTTGGTGAACAATTTTTTAGAGAAGCAAACCAATAAAATAAAACTAGAATGAACCACATTTGAATTCTAAATAAATATACAAATGGAACTAGAAAACATTTTGTATGAACCTTTAAAATGGTTGTTGAATAATTTTTGGAAGAAGTAACCAAACTCTAAAACTAGATGTGAACGAATTTGTAAATGCGCGTGATAGTAAAACCTTAAACACGAAGAAGCATTCAAAACATAACCTTCCCATTGTCTATAAAAACATAACCCTCCGATTACACTTTTCCATGTACAACATTGAGAAGAATACACAATCGCGCCTATAAATAAGATAAAGTTGATGCATGGACAAAAAAAAGGAAATTAAACAGACTATTTTATTTGCAAGAAACTCACAAGTCGGATGAAATGTTAGCCGTGAAGTTAAGGCATACACACATCATCAAATGGGGACAAGGTACTGGTAAAATCACAAAAAGGTAGAAAATATAAGAACAACGAAGCTTAGACAAAATCTTATGATTTTTTTGGGCTCGTAGTACTTGTTCCTCGTATATTTAGTGTAAAAGGCAGCAACCTACCTAGTGTTTGGTCTAGTTGTTGGTTCAATAGGTGAACAGAGTTACATGCAAGGTATCGTTGTATCTACGTATCAAAGTATGAATAAAGAACAGTAAATATAAAGAAACAGTAGGCTAAGAGCACAAGTTCAAAAGGATGCAAAGAACATACATATTTGCTAGAACGTAGAAATATACATATATAAAGAAACTAGAGCGATATTATGAAATGATGCTGGAGGATTGGTGGTTACCAACACTACCACTCTTTTCTGGGTACAGAGGGAAATTGGCATATGACATAGAATTATTCTCTACGGGTTCAAAAGAACCAAAAACATTGTCACTTTATACTTTCTTTCGTATTTGCCAAGTCTTTTGAATCCCAACCATCTTCAACGAGTTGCACTTTCTATAGCTTTTGTTTGAAATATTTTTAACCCATAAAGCTAAATTTAGGCATAAAGAAACCACTCATCATTCAATCTCTTATTTATTAAGCCACAAGTTTAATTTAAGAAATCCTGTAAGATAACTATTTGAAGTAAGGGTCCAATATACAACCACTCTTTCTTTTCGAGACCTTTTCTAGTTCCAGTTACTTACGAAGATCCAAGTAAAGCTACTTACGAAGAAGGGCAGACAGAATACACCATTCCCATCCCTAACAAAATTAGATGCACCATCCAGACTAAGAAAATAAAGATTTAGAGACCCTAAAGAACATTATATACACCAGCTTCAAAGCACAAAGCCTGATCACAAACTTACACCTTTATATTTCTATCTGACCTAAAACACGCCCATTGGCCAGGTATTCTCTTATGCGCTCCCCTTTGCACATGTAAAGCAAAATATCAAACAGGCATGATAGATCAACATGAATGCGCGATACAAAAAAAATAGGGGCAATGAACACTGGTAGCAAAGAGAGCACATGGAATACCTGAACTGAATAATCCAATTCATGTGTGCAATTATATCAAACAATAAGCTAACACCTTATCATGCAAAATAATAACTATCAAATATCTTTGATGTTAGTTTCCATAGCCATCTAATTAGTCGTCCCCACAAAGAAGAAAAATATCCTAATTGCCTAAAGCATTATCGAGAAAAAGTATTGTTAGTCGGTACTACACCATGAAAAATTAAATGGTAGGCTATGTGGTGTTTTCCTTATCTATGTGGTAATTCCTTATCTACTACTTCGTTAGCAAGCTTCTAGAAATAAATGCTCTGCTGCTGTGGTACGGCTGTGAAATGCCGTCATGTTCACATCGCAAAGGCCAACCTGAAGCTAGTGATATAACTTACAAGCATGAAGACTCATGCGAACAGTTTCTTCTCCTCCAGAGTTGTAGAAATGGTGTACAGAATCCACAAATTTTTACAATTTTGCCAATACCATTTCCACACCATCTCCAAGTTAGCAAATGTTAACCTTGGTGATTTACACCTGTATGCAATATGTAATTCAGAAGCCGAAATAATGGTCTTTCAAACTTACATATCAATGAAGTTCCAAAAGTCTAAGTTCTAAGATGCTCCAAAGATTATCGGCGAGCATACTTTTCATAAATCAACTCCATGTACAATTCAAATGTAGATGAACCTGTTTGAAGCAGTGGCATGTCTAATGCTAAATAGCTTCCTCCTCGCCGCCTACAAAAACAGCATAGCCATGCATTCAGACACTAATCGAACTTCTCAGGTGGGAAATCTTAAATACCGAACCTGTGTTTAAGCACACTAAGTCACTAAACACTATCTACTAACCCTTGGGATCGATGGATATAAATGAGCGACGATAGTGTCTTCTGATTGCACTAGTAGGAGAATGGCTACAGCCACCAGCCTACCGCTGGCGAACAAACTATGTGCCCGCCTGCGCTATAGCGATAAGATGAGTATTTTGACCGTTCGCCAGCGGTAAGTATGCCCTGGTGCGGCCACTTACCGCTGGCGAAAACTTAAGCACCAGCGCGCCCGCGTGCGCCCGCGTCGCGCATCTCTCTCCTCCTTTCTTTTCTCTCCCCCCACACACCCTATCCTCTCGCACACACGCGCACGCCCTGTCGATCCCATCTCCCTCTCCCGATTCAGATGGCCGGCCGGTCCTCTCCGCCGCCGCCCCCTCCTCCCACACAGCCTCGGCCGCTCCTCACTTCCTCCGGCTCCTCTTCCCGTAGCCCCCGCTCCTCCTCCGCATCAGATCGAGTGCGCCTCGCCAGCGACGGATGCGCCGCCGCCGAAGGGAGCCTCGTAAGCCTCGCGTGCTTCGGCTAGCCTCCGGCCGGCCGCCGCTCCCCATCCTAGGGCGTCTCTCCTGGACGTCCCCGACCTCGCCATGGAGGGCATCTTCCGGTCGCCGACGGGAGCCATGGAGGTGGCCAATGCTCAGCCTCGCGCCCCCGGGATCCCCCATCCCCCAGCCCTAGGCGGTGGCCGGATCCGCCACAGGAGGCCTCCCCGCCGCCGCCGCTCGCCACTGGGCTCCGACCCGGCCGGAAACAAGCCGGTGAGACCTCCATCCCTCGTCTTCTTCTTCCTACTGATGGTTACTGTCATTCGAGTTCACCAGTCGTGTTGTTCCTCTTCTTCTTCCTACTGAAAGAAAATCTGGCATGAATTAGCATTTGTAGGAAATTGCAGTTTCTGGATCTGTTGAGCAGTTAATTTTGCTACATAAGGATACATTTAGGACCGCTCTTGAGAAAATATGTGTTCGAAGGAAGGTCAGTAACGTCGAGGAATTGTTAAGCGAGAAAACTACAGGTACTTCTTCTCTGTTCTCTCTGACATGTTCCTTCTGTATCGGCTCATTGACTTCTTGTAATATTATTGCCCTGCTTCCTCGAGCCATCAAATGATCATGACCATCTAGATCAAGTGCCTTCATCTGATTGCTCAATTTTTGGCGGTAGTTCATATCAGGCTAGGTTATGGTAAATATTTGTCTACACTGCATAATTAGATAGAACAACGAACTTGAATTGCTTCACATATGTATATCCAGTGTATGATGTGAGATGTTACTGATTTGAACTTGGTTTGTTTCATACACAGTGTATTGTGAGGTTGTCTTCTCGTGTGAACAATCAATTCTGACTTTCCATGCTAGGTTTTAACTTCTTAATGTTGAGTAGAAATTTCCCATGCACAATCTTCTTGGTATGATGTTTGACAAATTCTGGTTAACTTATGATAAACTATAGATTCTATTTTAGGTATCCTCTGAAATGATAAGTAATAAACTGTAACCATTTTCATATCTGGTAAACTGATTTGGTTTTCAATACTAGGATCAGAACAGTGTCCTGGAAAAGGTTTACCACAGCTGCTGCATGTGCATCTTCTTTATTCAGTGATATGCCATCATCATAAGTAACTTAAATGCTACTAATAAATTATGCATGCAATTCTGTTCACTGTCATTTCTTTGTTCTATCAATGGAGTAGTGCTCCTGTGAACAAAACAACTCATATCATCACCTTAGCTAATAGTTTTTGTTTTCCTGGAATGTAACAACACCTTAGGAGTGGTGCTGCACTCAACACACACTCACAAAGCATGTTCCTTTTGCTTGCTGATCCTTTTTCCCAAGCCTTTATACCTAGTAATGGCCGTACTGTTTTGTGTGTGCAGCAGGCTTCATACAAGGGAGATTATATTCTAACTTGATCTGTGCACCCAAATACTAGCGTATCACAGATGAAGAGAGCAGTGTAAATTTCATGTTGATAACAGATGGTAAAATTGTATTTTGATTTTCTTTTTGTGTTTATTTCAGGTGCTGAACTCCGCCTATGTCTTCTAGGCATAGCCGGTCCCAAGCCCGGATAAAGGAGGAGGGTTGTGATAGGCTTGGCGAGCCAACGTAAAAACTAGCCAGTCCCATGGATATGAAACCCACGAGAGTAGTACTAGGGTGGGTGACCTCCTGGAAAGTCCTCATGAAAGGTTTCATATCTAAGGGTTGTGATAGGCTTGGCGAGCCAACGTAAAAACTAGCCAGTCCATGGATATGAAACCCATTTGGGCGAGAGTAGTACCAGGATGGGTGACCTCCTGAGAAGTCCTCGTGACAGGGTTTCATATCTAGCCTACCCCAACTTGTTTGGGACAAAAGGCTTTGTTAAGGTAAGCGAGCTTCCAAGCATGCCCATGATGGCCAGGCAGTACAACAAGGCGTCCTCATCTGACTATTTCGCCAATCCAATGGGTAAGCATGGTCTGGGTGTTGCTATCACCTCCGTGTGTATATACATATATGCTACTTGTGAGCTTTCAGATATATTCCTTATGGTAGTAATGATCTCTGTCAGCAGTGAACTGGTTATCCTCGCATAGTTGAGCAGCGTGGAACTGATATATTTCTTCTCTGCGTGTAGATCTCTTTGAGGAACGCAAATAGTCTTCTTGAGTGACAGCCGGATGTACTTTGTTGCTTGACATCATTTATTCATTGTGCTATTTAAAAACCTGACTGTACTTTGTTGCTTGCTGATGCTCTCAATCTAGTATGCATGTTATTAATTATCCAGTGAATTCTAGTGGCTTGTTTACATATTAAACATGATTTTCTTGTTTGTTGTTCTCAAGTTGTTGATGATCATCTGCTTATAAGGTTGCATAAGCACCTCTGTTTGTACATGTGGTGTTCTAAAATGCTTGCTCAAGTTTAATCTAGATTATTTCCTTGTGAACATGCTCAAGTTTTATTGCAAACTCAAGTGTTTTGCTACTGTTGTCAGATCATGTTGGCCTACCAAGGACGTCGACACGGGGCTGTGGCGACGACGACGACATCGGGGCTGCGGCAACGACACGGGCTGCCGTGGCGACATCGACACGGGGCTGCAGCAGCGACGACGGCATCCACACGAGGCTGCGGCAGCGACGCCATCGACACGCGGCTGCGGCATTCTCCTACTAGTGATTGATGTAACGGTGTATTATGTAATGACCTATCTGAATGTAATGATGTAATTGCTCTTGATATATTGGTGTATTTGAACTATGAATAAAATACATGTATTTGATCTATTGATGTACTAGTTTTATATATTTTTCAATTCCTAATAACTTACTATTGGCGGACAAAAGGAAAAGCGCGCCACTAGTTCGCAAGTAAATATAAATTCCAAAAAAGTTATTAGTGGCTAACGAATCATATGCCCACCAGTGGTAAGATTCTACCGCTGGCGCGCTTTGCTGGATGCCCGCCAGCGGTAAGATGCTCTGTGGCGAACGGTTTGTTCGCCAGCGGTACAACTTACCACTGGCCAGACTGTACTGGCGAACAGGCGACATTCTCTACTAGTGTTGTAGCATCTTTTTTTAATTTAATAGAAGTTTGTGCCAGGAATTTAATAAGTTTTCTTGCGGTTGTAGATTAGAGCAAATCTATCTATCTATATATAAAAGCCAAGCGTTTCAACCCCACCAATTCGGCCACGTCACCCGCATTCGACAGCCGTTCGATCGGCGAAACGGACGTCTCAGATTAGCCCACGTCGCCCTGCACTTATGCGCATCTACAGTATTGCACTTCTAGAGCGCGCGTGCCTCTCCGCGCCGTCGATCACGGATCGGACGGCCACTAGACGGTCAGCGTACCATTATACGAAAAGCGTCCTGCACTCACTGCAAATTGCGGAACATCCCTAAACTTTACACGTAAAAAGGACCTAATTGCAAATTTCAAAAACCACAGGGGCTTCCGCGTAAAACTCCGCCGCACCCCCTTTCTCCTCCTCTCTCGCGCGACGGCCCGCGGTCGCCGCCGGCGACGCCGCGCTCCGCCGCCGCCACGGCCCTCCCCAGACGAATCGACCGCCACCGGACGCTCCGCCATCGCCACCTCCACATCCTCGCCGCAGATCGGCCGCCGGGACGCCGCGCCGTCGCCGTAATCGACGCCGCCGTCCACGCTGGCCTCCGCCGTGTTTGCACACCGTTTCGGCCGCTCCGGCGACCAACGCGTGTCGGCGCCGCCGTCTACGGCCGCCCCGCGACCGGCCGCGTGCAGCGCGCCCACGCGCGGGTCCTGGCTCGCCGTCGCGCGCCTCCGGCGAGCTCGACGCCGCCGCGGCAGCTCCGCACGCCCGTGACGTCACGACGACGTCACGGCGGGCCTGGGCACGGACCTAGGCTGGCCACATGGGCCGCTACATGGGTCGGCCTGGCTGCGTTTCCTTTTTTTCCCTTCTGTTCTTTTTTCCCCTGCTTTTCTTTTCTTAGAAACTTTTTGCAACTTTTAAAATACAACTTCCATAATCCAAATCTACACTGCTTCAAATGTAGGCATTTCAAACATTTGAATTCAAAATTTTGCTTACTTCAAACAAATTTACAAAAAAAAAATCCCCATGACATTCTTTCTCTCGAAAAATATTCGATTACTTTTTAAGTTTCAAAAATACACAAGACCTAAAGACTTTCAATTTACTAATTATACACACTAATGCACAAAATATATATATATCTCTACTATAAAATATGGCTAGAGGTGATGGTTGATACGTTTTTCACTTTTCCGGTTTTACCCCTGTGTTTTGATACATATTACCCACCACTGCCATCCATAAGTCATACCGGTTCAGATCGTTTCCCCTCCTAAAAAAACGTTCGCCGGGAGGGCGGCGATTTGAGGCGGCCAGGGCCTCGGATTCGTCGTCGGACGCGCCCGGCCTTCCTCGCCGCCGGCCGAGCCCGCGCCCCGCGGCCTTCCTCGCCGCCGGCCGGCCTCGCTCCGCCCAGTCTTCCTCGCCGCCGGCTGATGACGTGAAACACACGTTCGTTGGGAGACCCCAAGAGGAAGGTATGATGTAGTCAGCAGCAAGTTTTCCCTCAGAAAGAAACCAAGGTTATCGAACCAGTAGGAGCAGCAACTCTTCAGAAGGTTGTCAACGGCGCCAGAAAAATAGCTGTCGCAGGGAGTCTGGACTGTTGACGTGGAATCTGCACACAACACAATCAAACTACTTTGCCCCAACGAAACAGTGAGGTTGTCAATCTCACTGGCTTGCTGAAAACAAAGGATTAAACGTATGGTGTGGAAAATGAGTATTAAATTGCAGAGAATGAAAAAGGAACAGTTTGCAGTTTGTGGTTGTTTAATCAGTGTAAAAGAATGGACCGGGGTCCACAGTTCACTAGTGGTGTCTCTCCATAAAAGATAACTAACATGTTGGGTGAACAAATTACAGCTGGGCAATTGACGAATAGTGAGCGCATGACAATGCATATACATGACATGTTGACTACTATGATATTTAATTGGGCATTACGACATAATACATAGATCGTTATCCAACAGCATCTATGACTAATAATCCACCGCCGGGTTGTCATCCGAGTCCCCCGTTGGTATTAAGTTGCAAGCAACGGATAATTGCATTAAGTAAAGTGCGTAATGTAAACAAACACATATGCCGTGGACATAGCATCGTTAGGTTATCCCTAGTGGCAACAGCACATCCACAACCTTAGAACTTTCTGTCACTGTCCCAGGTTAAACGGAGACATGAACCCACTATCTAGCATAAATACTCTCTCTTGGAGTTACAAGCATCTACTTGGCCAAAGCATCTACGAGTAACGGAAAGCATGCAAGATCTTAAATAACATATAAGATAGATTGATAATCAACTTGACATAATATTCAATATTCATCGGATCCCAGCAAACACAACATGTAGCATTACAATAATATGATCTTGATCATGTAGGGCAGCTCACAAGATCTAAACATGATGGCACAAAGTGGAGAGACAACCATCTAGCTACTGCTATGGACCCGTAGTCCAAGGATGAACTACTCACGCATCACTCCGGAGGCAGGCATGGCGATGTAGAAGCCTCCGGTGACGATTCCCCTCTCCGGCAGGGTGCCGGGAAGAGGTTCTGAACCCTCCCGAGCTAGGGTTGACGACGGCGGCGTCTCTGGAACTTTTCGTGGATATTTGCTCAGGTACTTAGGGTTTTCGCGTCGGGGGGAATAAGTAGGCGAAAGGGCGGCGGCTGCGGACCCCCGAGGGGCCCACACCCCCAGGGCGCGGCAGGGGGGCCCGCGCCCTGGTGGCGTGTGGCCTCCTGGTGGCCCTCCTCTGCTGCTCCTTCGCTCCGTCAGGCGTGTTCTGGAAAAATAGGCACCCCCGTGTAGTTTCGTCCAATTCCGAGAATATTTCCAGACTAGCTTTTCTGGAATACAAAAACAGCAGAAAACAGGAACTGGCACTTCGGCATCTTGTTAATAGGTTAGTCCCAAAAAATGTATAAAAGTGATATAAAGTAGATGCAAAACATGTAGCAATTGGTATAAAACAAGCATGGAACATCAAAAATTATAGATACGTTTGAGACGTATCAGCATCCCCAAGCTTAGTTCCTACTCGTCCTCGAGTAGGTAAACGATAAAAACAAAATAATTTTTGAGGTGACATGCTACTATCATAATCTTGATCATATAATATTGCAAGGCACATGTAAATGAATGAAGTGATCCAAGTCAATGGTCTATAATTTGCTACCAAATAGATAATGAGTAAACAATGAATCACACAAGCTAAACGTTTTCATGAATAGTACTTTCGAGACAAGCATCAAACAGTTTTGCATAAGTGTTAACTCATAAAGCAATAGTTTCTAACAAAAGGTATTTAATCAACACAAAGGAAGAATTTAGTTTCAGCATTTGCTTCAACTTTCAACATATTTATCTCATGGATATTGTCAACACAAAGTAGTATAACAAGTCCAATACATTGCATATAACGCATGTTGTAACAAAGTTGACACTAGTGTTTGCTTGTGGAAGACAGAAAGAATAGGAAAACTGACTCAACATAAAAGTAAAAGAAAGGCCCTTCGCAGAGGGAAGCAGGGATTAAATCATGTGCTAGAGCTTTTAGGTTTTTGAAAGCATATAGAGATTGCATAAAATATTTGATACTCCTCCCAACCTTGCTAACACAAGCCATGGCTAACCGAATCCTCGGGTGCCTTCCATCAATCACATACCATGGAGGAGTATCTATTTTTGAGAGGTGTTTGTTAATTGTCAACGAATGGTAGCGGGTGAGAACAGTATTCTACCTGTCGAACGGACTTTTAAGAGCGGCTCCCATGAAGGACGTTATTTCTACCAGCAAGGCAGATCATCCCTCTTTCTCTTTGGTTTACACACATTCAGGTATTTCACTGTTTGTCATTGCTTACTGATGAATCAGGGCAAAAGTGTGAAGAGAATTAATTGGTTAAAGTTGTAATTAATTGGGACTGGGCACCCCGTTGCCAGCTCTTTTTGCAAGTTATTGGATAAGCGGATGTATATGCCACTAGTCCAGGTGTAAAAGTCCACTCGACAAATAGAATAAAGAATAACCACACTAATTCCTCATGAGCTAGTAAACATTGACACAAAAAGGGAATAATAACATTTTGAATAATTTAAAGGTAGCACATGAAAAATTTACTTGGAGTGGCAAGGAAATACCACATATAGGTAGTTATGGTGGACACAAATGGCATGGATTTTGGCTCAAGGATTTGGATGCACGAGAAGCATTCCCTCTCAGTACAGAGTTTAGGCTAGCAAGGTTATGTAAGCAAACAAGAATATCAACCCGTACACCAAGTTTTATATGACAAACATATTGCAAACGTTATAAGACTTCATACCGTCTTCCTTGTTAACCAAACCCTGTTATTAGAAAATATCTAGACCTTAGAGGTACCACCGATGCAAACCAAATTTTCAACAAGCTTTACGGTAGTTCTTCACTAATAGGCTTAACTCATGTGATGCACAATTTAATCATGATCTACTTGTTAACTCAAAACAATTGACAAGCATCAAGTTATCCATTTTAGTGATCTACAAGATTAAGCAAGTTTTTCCTTATACCAATTACCACATGCAACATTTTCTGAACCAACCAAACACCAATCAATTTATTTCATCAACTCTCCAAACAAATATAAGTGAAGCAAGAGAGTACTTTCTACAAAAGAAAGCTAATAGCTCTGACAAGAGATACATGAAAACAAGAGCTAAAAGCTGAACAGCGCTAGATATGAATACTCAACAAATATAAGTGAAGAATAGGAGTATTCTCATGAAAAAGCGGAGCGTGTCTCTCTCCCAATCAAGAATGCTAGGGTCCAGTCAAGCTTTATTGAAAATAAAATGCAATACTGAAAATAAAAAGCACACAGACGCTCCAAGAAAAGCACATATGATGTGAAAGAATTAAAATATAGTTTCACTAGAGATGACCTGATAATTTTGACGATGAAGAAGGGGATGCCTTGGGCATCCCCAAGCTTAGACGCTTGAGTCTTCTTGAAATATGCTGGGGAGATCCATGGGAGCCTCCCCAAGCTTAAGCTCTTCACTCTTCTTGATCCTATTATATCATCCTTCTCTCTTGACCCTTGAAAACTTCCGTCACACCAAACTCAAAGTAGATCTCATTAGAGGGTTAGTGCATAATCAAAAATTCACATGTTCTGTAAAGACGCAATATGATTTGTTACTTTAAACATTAGCTACAGCCACTGATGTTATGTGAAGCTCTTCCACCCAAAAAAGAATTTCACTCAACACTAGTAAAAGAGAGAATGCAAAAATAAAAAGGCATAATCTGTCTAAAACAGAACAGTCCGCAAAGACGAATTTTTTCGAGGCACTTACGACGCTCAGATCGAGAAACTCTGAACTAATGAAAGTTTCAGACATTCATAAAGATTACGCACAAAAATTTCAGATTTTTTAACAATCTGGTGATTTTAGGAATTTCGTACAGTGAACAGCAAAAATCTGTTTCTGCGCAGCAATCAAAATTAAGCATCATCTTATCATTAGAGGCTACTCTTGGCACAACAATGCGAGAAAATAAAGATACAAAGGAGTTGCTACAGAAGTAAACAAACTCCTTGACTCAATAAAAGAAAAATTGCAGAAAAATAAAATGGGTTGCCTCCCATAAGCGCTTTTCTTTAACGCCTTTTAGCTAGGCACAAAGCATGCATCAAGTATTACCAAAGACATTGAAATCTCCAACCTTTCGGTGGGATCGTCCTTCTTAATTGGAAAGAAGAACCTTCGATTAATAGGGGTATTGAATTTCATAAACCCATACTTTGCATTAATAAATACTCCATTGTTCTTTAAAAAGGGTCTTCCAAGGACAATATTACCAGGAGATTTTGCAAGAATCATAAAATTAACAGGGACAGTCTTATTCTGAATAGTAACCTTAACATCGTTAATAATCCCTATACTTTTTATGATTGTTCCATCCGCATGAAAATGAAAAACAGGGTAACTAACCATATTATCATATTTTAATAAATCATAAACCATTTTTGGCATGATGGACATTGTAGAACCAAGATCACAGTAGGCACGGAACTTTTCATTACCAATATTAATCTCAATGAATGGTTCCCAATCATTTTTTAACTCAACTAAAGGTTGTTCTTTAAGATTATGGCTCAGAGTTAAATCATCAATTGACTTTTCTATTTTATCTAGCTTAGAGAATATCCCAGTTTCATCCACCAGTGGAAAAATTGCCAAACCACTCAAAATATTATGAGCTTTCATTGAATCAATCTCAGAAAAGGTTTCCCCTACCATGGTATCTAGAGCAAGTTGATAAACAGAAAATAAACCATGGTAGAAATTTTTATAAGAACTCTCAAGTCCATCTTAGGTTGCACCTTCTTGTGCAATTCCAAAATTCTCGCCCAGGCATTCCTAAAGGATTCCCCACCTTCCTGCCTAAAAGTAATAATTTCTCCCACAGGTGGCACTACGGAAAAAGGAGCAGAGCTAGACATGATGACTAACAGAAAACAAAACTGAAAATAAACTAAATGCAAGTAACTAATTTTTTTGTGTTTTTGATAATTGAAAGCAAACAAGATAAAATAAAATAAACTAAGCAAGACAAAAACAAAGTAAAGAGATTGGAAGCGTGAAACTCCCCTTGCAGAAGACTGCTGTCTCCCCGGCAACGGCGCCAGAAAAATAGCTTGATGACGTGAAACACACGTTCGTTGGGAGACCCCAAGAGGAAGGTATGATGTAGTCAGCAGCAAGTTTTCCCTCAGAAAGAAACCAAGGTTATCGAACCAGTAGGAGCAGCAACTCTTCAGAAGGTTGTCAACGGCGCCAGAAAAATAGCTGTCGCAGGGAGTCTGGACTGTTGACGTGGAATCTGCACACAACACAATCAAACTACTTTGCCCCAACGAAACAGTGAGGTTGTCAATCTCACTGGCTTGCTGAAAACAAAGGATTAAACGTATGGTGTGGAAAATGAGTATTAAATTGCAGAGAATGAAAAAGGAACAGTTTGCAGTTTGTGGTTGTTTAATCAGTGTAAAAGAATGGACCGGGGTCCACAGTTCACTAGTGGTGTCTCTCCATAAAAGATAACTAACATGTTGGGTGAACAAATTACAGCTGGGCAATTGACGAATAGTGAGCGCATGACAATGCATATACATGACATGTTGACTACTATGATATTTAATTGGGCATTACGACATAATACATAGATCGTTATCCAACAGCATCTATGACTAATAATCCACCGCCGGGTTGTCATCCGAGTCCCCCGTTGGTATTAAGTTGCAAGCAACGGATAATTGCATTAAGTAAAGTGCGTAATGTAAACAAACACATATGTCCGTGGACATAGCATCGTTAGGTTATCCCTAGTGGCAACAGCACATCCACAACCTTAGAACTTTCTGTCACTGTCCCAGGTTAAACGGAGACATGAACCCACTATCTAGCATAAATATCTCTCTTGGAGTTACAAGCATCTACTTGGCCAAAGCATCTACGAGTAACGGAAAGCATGCAAGATCTTAAATAACATATAAGATAGATTGATAATCAACTTGACATAATATTCAATATTCATCGGATCCCAGCAAACACAACATGTAGCATTACAATAATATGATCTTGATCATGTAGGGCAGCTCACAAGATCTAAACATGATGGCACAAAGTGGAGAGACAACCATCTAGCTACTGCTATGGACCCGTAGTCCAAGGATGAACTACTCACGCATCACTCCGGAGGCAGGCATGGCGATGTAGAAGCCTCCGGTGACGATTCCCCTCTCCGGCAGGGTGCCGGGAAGAGGTTCTGAACCCTCCCGAGCTAGGGTTGACGACGGCGGCGTCTCTGGATCTTTTCGTGGATATTTGCTCAGGTACTTAGGGTTTTCGCGTCGGGGGGAATAAGTAGGCGAAAGGGCGGCGGCTACGGACCCCCGAGGGGCCCACACCACCCCAGGGCGCGGCAGAAGGGGGCCCGCGCCCTGGTGGCGTGTGGCCTCCTGGTGGCCCTCCTCTGCTGCTCCTTCGCTCCGTCAGGCGTGTTCTGGAAAAATAGGCACCCCGTGTAGTTTCGTCCAATTCCGAGAATATTTCCAGACTAGCTTTTCTGGAATACAAAAACAGCAGAAAACAGAACTGACACTTCGCATCTTGTTAATAGGTTAGTCCCAAAAAATGTATAAAAGTGATATAAAGTAGATGCAAAACATGTAGCAATTGGTATAAAACAAGCATGGAACATCAAAAATTATAGATACGTTTGAGACGTATCACCGGCCGAGCCCCACGCCCCGCGGCCTTCCTCGCCGCCGGCCGGGCCCCGCGCCGCCCGGCCTTCCTCGCCGCCGGCCGCGCCCCGCGGCCTTCCTCGCCGCCGGCCGGGCGCCGCCTCCGGTCCTCCGCAACGATTGCCTGAGGTGGTCCGGCTGGGAACGACAGAGAGTTGAGATCGGTAGGTTGCGAATAGGAGTCGCCGATGGCAGGAAGAATCTGTAAGAAGTGCACCAGGTATTTCACTCGATTGTTGCCTCCTTCCTCCATTCTTCTCTGCGTTTTGGTGTGTCGGTCCTTTTCTGATTCTAGCAAGTGTTGTTGTGACAGCAAGGCAAATGCAAGCAGGAAGATACTGTGCGAGGCGGCCAACGTGGAGATTCTTTTCTTTGCTAACAAGAGGCTCGCCGGTGAGTAGCCCTCGTTTCAACACCTGAAAGAAAATCGTGTGCTTGCTGGAATTCTATTGCCATGTAGTATTGTAGTGGACTCCAATATTATAGACGAACCCACTGTTGTTTTCATGTGCTTCTTGCCTCTGTTGCCGAATTGTTCGCACTTACGATTGCCTATATTTGGTTAATTTTCTGTCCAGCGTATTGTGATCATGTTGGTAAATTCCTGGTATTTGTATTTGATAATCCATAATTCGGTGTTGCAGGGTTGTTGGTTTTATCTGAATAATCTGATCAATCCGACACTAGCTGGTCCTGCCTGCAAGCTATCTTGCTATAGAAGAAGTGCAGAGTAACCAGGATAATTTCACACTTGGGGGCTTAACTAACACTCTAACAGGAACCATGTCGGAGTAGAACATGGGGTCCAATGCATTTCGGTTTTTGATATCTTGCTCGACTATGTCCTGAGTATCTGGCCTGGTCCCTCTAGCTGGATCAGTTTGCTAATTTGCAGTCAAAAAATTTCTGTCAATGGAGTTGGTGATGCATAGCTGTGTACATAATTCTACAACCTAGGAGGTGAACCAGGAAGGAGTGATTACTACAACAGGTTCATAGATTACATGCTTCCACAAGGTAATTTGATTTTTTACACAAGGTAGAAGACAAGAAGCTCTTAGCATCAGCATGCAGACTTCTGATTTAGTTAAGTTTCTTATGGTGAATTAGGAATCTCGGATACTTAAGAAGTTCAGATTGCAACAGTGTGTAGAAACCAACTGTATTTTGTTCAGACTTCAGAGCAAAGCAAATTTATACTATGTTACTTATCCTTATAGCTAGGTTCGGTGACCGCATTATCTATGGTTGCTACCCATATTCGATGCTCAAGATTATAGAGCACAAATAGGCAACCTTCAGCATCGACAAGTCTGGGATGCTGAAAGGCTCCATCGACTATGTTGGTATCAACAAATGCACTTCTTAATACATGAAGGATCCTGTGGCAGGGAACCTGACGCTGGTCAATTACTGGATGCTTGGCATTTTGGATTTTTTGTGAGATCTGGCTCCGTCAATCCAAATCCTTTTGCTGCATACTTTGGTGTATTTCCATCATAGTTCCTTAGTGTGGACAATATGTGATGTTCCATCTCCAGCTTTTCTAACCCAGGCAAGTAAGTTGTATAGTTTTTCACTTATTCTTACAGTAGCCATGCATTAACGATAACCATGTTCATGTATAATATTATTGGAGTTTTTTTTTCTAACACAACCTTTTATTTACCTTGAATTGGCACCAAGCGTAGTGTTTTGTATGTTTTTCGAACCCTTCTACATTTTTTAACTATTATATTTCTACGGATATATCCAATGGGGTAATGGAAGGGCGAAGGGGGGCAATTGGTCAAGAAGTTATGATGGTCATGTATATGCTCATGGTCATCATGTTGTTTCAGCTTTACACTCAACTAATACCTAAATCTAAATCTAAGTTATCAGATGGTTATGCAGCGGTGGAGAAATTCTTGATGTGTCGAGATGTTTACCAGTGAATGGGGCATTGGACAGGAATGGTGAAATTAGAAACTACAATGTTTTCTCTTCATCTAAAGAAGCTCATTGTCAGTCTTCTTTGGAAATAAATTCCCACCAACAACATGTATCTATCTTTGTGTAAATATTGTCGATGAATTCTGGTCGAAAGGCTGATTAAGGATGGTGCAAGACCTAACTTAATGTATCTATCATATTATTAGATTATTGAGATCCTTCAAACACAAATTTTATTTTTATATTTTCATAATTATTTTATTTATGTTATATAAAATTAATAGCTAAATCTAAATTTGAAATCGGGTATAGTTGAGAAATCATCTATTCCTCAAAGAGAAAACACCATCTATTCTTGGAAGCGAAAATAGTACATTTAAGTGGGTATATGATGTTTATAATTCGTTTTTGAGAGACATACATAACTGAACTCAATACTATGGTGTACAAACTGTGTTGCCGTAGCAACGCACGGGCATTCAACTAGTATATATAGGCCTGATATATTCAGCAACCAGTTGTAGAATAAGGATCTACAACCAGCGGCTCCCGCGGAGCGCCTCGGACGGCCCGCCCACGGCGAGACGCCCACCAAGATGCCGATGGAAAATCCCCACTCCTATCCACCTTCTTCCTATCGACTCGGGCGAGTAAGCGACGGCGGGCACGCCGGCGCGAAGGAGCCCGCGTCGCTGTCGGCCACCGTCCCGCGCTGCCGCCTCACCGCCGGCGGGAGGCCGCCACCACCAATCGAAGCCGTGCTGCCCTGCCCCGTGAGCCAGCACCGCGACCTGCATCTTCCCCACGCGTCGGCCAGCTTCTCCGCCTCCGACGGGCCCCCGTGACGCCCAGCTTCTGCCGCCGGCGGGCCCTCGCGCCGCCCGGGCTTCTCCGCCTCCGGCGAGCCACCGCGCCGCCCCGGATTCACCGCCGTCGGCGGGCCCTGGAGCCGCCCGGCTTCTCCGCCTCCGGTGGTCGCCGCTGCTAGGACGGGCCCCGCTCCGCAGAGCCTAGGACTCCCAGCACTAGCAGAAGGAGCTCCCGCTAGTCCCGTGCATCCTACCTACCCGGCGCGGCACGACCCCGCGGCCCACCGGCCGCCGCTGCCCTGGAGTCCGCCGCGCCGCCCCTCGAGCCAACCAGCGCCGCCGGTGGGAGGCGACGACCTTGCCTGCTCGTCCACTATTCCCCGCCTCCAGAAGTCATCCCCACGCCAGCCGCCAGCCGCGTCACCGGCGGTCCGATTCTGCACGCCGCCGTCGAGCTCCGATGCCACGGGCCGTCGCCGTGTCCCTGGTCCTCGTTGCGCCGCCCTGGGGGTCTCCTCCTGCCGCCGGAACGGTTTCTCGACGCCGAGGTCGCCACTTCCACGCATCCGGCGCAACTTCCCGTCGCCCGTTCCGGCCTACCCATCCGCTGCTGCGTAGCAGCAGTTCTTCTCGCCGGCGGGCGAAACAACAGCCGCAGCTAGCTCTCTCCCTCCCTGGCGCAGCTGCTGCTACTACTTCGCTCACACTCACGCGACGATGCTGCTTCTGCTCTCCCTCTTTTTCTGTATTTGTGTTCCTGCTTGTGCGCCGTCACCGGCCAGGGCGGCGCTGCGCCGGTCCCCAACCACCGTCCACGACCAGGGGGAGTGCAGCCCTCCCCGCGAGCTGCGCTGGCTCTCCCGCTACCGCCTCATCTTCCCGGCGACACCACGAATCGAACCCTGTCGATTACCATTTGCTGCCGGCTCGGGCGTTTTCCTCTCTGTCGTCTCTCTTGTTCGGCAGTACATGGAAGTTACGAAAAGAAGTGTAAGATAGACTGTAAAAAAAAGTACACACGGATAGCTAATTGATCCATTGGTTTTGAAGTCTATTGCCCAGCTTATAGTTGTGTTAATGCCTTAGAGCAGAAGGTGGGAGGCCGTGAAAAAATTGCATGGAATATGTAGATGTCTTATGGTGTCGCAATGATTCTCAATGTTAAAAGTTCAGATTTATACATTTGTTTGCAATTTTGTGTGTGTCTTGCGCATGTCCATTTTCTGTACTCCTTGATACTGAATCATGAACTGAAGCTGGTTCAAGTTTGATTAAATTTTGGCAAACTCCTGACGTTTCTCCAAGATAACATGTTGTCTGTCATCAGTCCCCAGCTGCGATGTCTCCAGCAGCAAGCTCCATAGTGATGTACGTATCGCTAGCTACTCGGATGATAATTCCCTTCCGATGCTTTCCACTTAACTACATGTGCACTTAATGTCTAAGAGGGTAATGAGGTGTGATGGGAGCGTCGTTGAACTCCGTCTGGGCCTCCGCTGCACTGCGATGCAAGGAGCAGAACGAAACGGATTTATTTGCTTGTGAACATCTTTTGTGGAATGATTGAACTAGCTGGAATAGTCAACAGTATTTCCGTCAGTTTTCTAATTTTCTTAGCCAAACTTTCTGTGTAGTGAACGAACTGCATCTCGCGCAGATGAAATCCATGGTGGCGTGCGTGGTGGAAAATGCTCAGCTTCTAGGTACGTTAGATGCAACATGAAAAATGAGTGGTCAAGACTTCAATTTTATTGTGGGAAGTGCGAATAAGACTTCAATTTCATTGTGGGAATTGCGAATAAGATTTCAATTTTACTGATGCATATGAGTGGTCAAGGTAACAAAAAAAAAGTTAATTATGCAGCTATTTTACATCTCGGGCAGTATACGCGAGTAGTAAAAAAGATAGCAACAACTAGCTGCACGAGTGAAGGAGCCGAACTGGTGGAACTTGCTGCTGCGTTGATCAAGTAATTATGGTTGCAAGATTGTTGAAGGAAGATTTCAATATTGGCCATCAAGCTGAGAAAGAAAAAGCTTTTAGGACATAAACATATTAATCTCGGGAAGTATACAACTTCTGTTTCAGGAGTACACACACCCACACATAGTCGAATTTTTTAATAAAATCATCCTCCATCGGCTAAAATAATAATGCAACCTGAAAAATAATAGTCGATACTCGCGAAGTGCAGAAAAATAGTCAATATAAGAAATGAGAAAAGCTCCACCAGTAGAATTTTTCGAGAAATAGCTTTCGCTCTCGGAAGTACAAATACCCCTCTATATTGTAGAAAACATAAAAAATTGCATAGAAGTACAAATCTAAAATATTGGGAAGTACAAATCTAAATATTGGGAAGTACAAATCTAAAATATTGGGAAGTACACAGTCATCGTGACGAATAGAATTTTTTCCGATAGGAAGTACAAACCGTGACGTCTAGAAGTACACATCTAAAATATTGGGAAGTAAACAATCCTCGTGAAGTACAGAAAAGTTTTCCGCTGGGAAGTACAAATAATGACGTCGGGAAGTACAAATTTTCAGCTCTAGAAAAGGCACGAAAGCCCTGAAGTTTAGTAAATATAATGAAATGACCTAAAATGGACAATATGAGAAATTTGTCGCTGATTTATTAAACACAAATGGCGAAAATACACCGTCGGCACTACAATATAATGAAATGACCTAAAATGGACAATATGAGAAATTTGTCGCTGATTTAGTAAACACTAATGGCCAAAATACACCGTCGACATTACAAACGAATCAACAGAGAAGTTTAGGTATGTTTCCAGGAAAATACAGGTATTTTGTTTGTGAATTTCCATCCCACCGGGAAGTTAACGGAATAGAAAATATCCAGCCCAGAAGTACACAATAATCCGGGAAGTACAAACCTCAATTTCAGGAAGTACAAGTGTGGTATGAACAAGTTTTACTGAATAATAGTCGCTATTTTGCTACACATATTTTTTTATGTTTATTCTCATTTTTAACAGTAGCCCTTGACTTCATCTTTCCATAGCAAAAAGAATCGCTCAATTCCGAGGTCGGATGGGTTGCCAAATAATTTATCAAACGGGTAAAATGGTTTGACCGTACTTTGATCGCAAAAAAACCCGTTTAGAAATTTTTTTTTTAGTTTTTTTTACCGGTGCGGCTTTTCAGTTCGATCATTTTTAGTGGTCATAGATCTGAAACAGACACCGTATTAGAAAGTTCTCGTTGTTTGAGTAAACACTAATCACGAAAAATACCCGCCGGCAGTACAAATGAATCAACAGAGAAGTTTAAGTGTGTGTCGAGAGAAGTACAGTTATTGTGTTTGTGAATTCGCATCCCATCGGGAAATTTATCGAAACAATAAGTATTCAGCCTAGAAGTACACATAGATAATCCGGGAAGTACAAAACTCACTTTCGGGAAGTACAAGTGCGGTATGAACAAATTTTAGTGAATAATAGTCGCTATTTTGCTACACATATTTTTTATTTGTATTTCATTTTTCTGAAAATAGTCACTGACTTCATCTTTCCAACACAAAAAGAATAACTCAATTCCGAGTTCGGATGGGTTGCCAAATAATTTATCAAGCGGGTAAAAATGGTTTCGCAAAACTTTGACCGCAAAATAACCCACTTACAAATCAACTTTTGAGATTTTTGTTACCGGTGCAACCGTTAAATTTAATAAGCGTGTCTTCTCCGACAATTTTTTTCGAGTGGTCATACACCTGAAACGGGCACCGTATGAGAAAGTTATTGTTGTATTACTAAGCACTAATCGCGAAATATTGTGTTAGCAGTACACACGCATCAACTAAGAAGTTCAATTATGTTTTCAGGGAAGTTCAAGCATTTTTCTAGAGAACTTAACATACCACCAGGAGGTTTAACGAAACAGTAAATATCCCACCTAGAAGTACAAATTAGTAATCTGGTTAGTACAAAACTCACTTTCGGGAAGTACAAGTGTGGTATGAACATGTTTTAGTGAATAATACTCGCAATTCTGTTATACATATATATTTACTTTCATTTTTTAATGGATAGTCCTCAACTTCATCTTTCCAACGCAACAAGAATCACTCAATTCCGAGGTAGGATGGGTTGCCAAATAATTTATCAAACATGTAAAAAAAGGTTTGACCGAACTTAGCCGCAAAAAATTCGTACTTATAAATCGATTTTTGAGATTTTTGTTACTGGTTTTACCGGTAAGTTTAATGGACGTGTCTTCCCTGACAGAGCATTTCGATTGGTTACGCACCTAAAACTGACACCGCATGACAGAGTTATCGCCAGTTTACTGAATACTAATCAGTAAAAATACCCGTCAGCAGTACACATGCATCAACCAAGCAGTTCAAATATGTTTCCAAGAAAGTCCAGGTATTCTGTTTTGAATTTTACATCCCACTGAAAAGTTAACGAAAAAGTAAATATCCCGCCTAGAACTACACATGGGTAAATCTGGGAAGTACAAAAACTAACTTTTACTTTTATTTTTATTTTTATTTTTATTTTCTAGTAGATAATTCTTTACTTCATATTTCCAACGCAACAAGCATCACTCAATTACGAGATCGGATGGGTTGCCAAATAATTGAAATAAAAGTTTGACCGAACTTTGATCGCCAAAAAACCCCACTTAGAAATCGATTTTTGAGATTTTTGTTACCGGTTTTTACCGGTATATTTAATAGATGTGTCTTTTTAGTGCAATCGTTTTAAGTAGTCATAGATCTGAAACGGATACCGTATGAGAAAGTTATCGCTGTTTTAGTAAATAGTAATCACGAAAACTACGTCGGCAGTACAAACGAAACAACAGAGAAGTTCATATATGTGTTGAGGGAAGTTCAAGTACTCTGTTTTTTTGGCGGAAATATATCTTAATAATTAGATTTAAATCTCTCCTATGTAAAGATATATAATAAAGATATATAAGTTGGGATTACTACACCCACACCCCCAATCATAAGTCACAATGAATACACATTACAGAATTTTGTGGATCCAACGGCTCGGCTTCGTCGCCCGTCGCCACTTCCACGGCGTACGGGCGGACTCAACCTCGGTGGCGTTAGGGTTCGGAGGTTTCATCGCCCGTAAACGCTACCGCGTTGACGACGACGAAACATCCAAACCCTAACGCCATCGCTAACGCACCATGGGTTAGACATTTCTCCCATTAATTGGTGAAAAATAAAACATGTGAATTAGTTAACTTCACATATGGGCGATGCACAAAGTTGTCAGTACAGGAGTAACAACATACGATTCACAAGTTAGACTCACAAAACAAGACAGTACAGGGTTGCAACAATCGGCAGTACAAGCGGTAATAACAAGAAGTTCAGGTAGCCGCATAAATAAAGTTAAAAAAAATCAAAAGGAATAAGCTTCGCATGACACGCTGTCAAATGGCACGGTACCTGCAGTCGTTTGTTTTTCTACTACCCCCTATATATCTTTAGTCCTGCAATTCTGCCCCTGCACCCAGTAGACCATGGGCGAAACATAAATCCCAAATCAGACAATTTAGGATTTAACGAAACACTATCCATCCTAGAAATACAAATAAATATTCCGCGAAGTAGAAAACTCACTTTTGGGAAGTACAAGTATGGTGAACAAGTTTTAGTGAATAATAGTCACCATTTTGCTACACATATTTTTTATTTGTATTTTCATTATTTTTAAAGATAGTCGATGACTTCATCTTTCCAACACCAAATAATTTAAAGAATAACTCAATTCCGAGGTCAGATGGGTCACCAAATAATTTATCAAAGAGGTCAGATGGGTCGCCAAATAATTTATCAAATGGTTTGACCAAACTTTGACCGCCAAAAAACCCACCTAGAATTTTTTTATTTATTTCTGTTACCAGTTTATCCAGTTATTTTAATAGATGCGCATTTTCAGTCAGAGCATTTTGAGTGGTCATATATCTGAAACAGACACCGTATGAGAAAGTTCTCGTTATTTTAGTAAACACGAATCACGAAAATACACCGTCGGCAGTACAAACGAATCAACAGAGAAGTTCAGGTATGTTTCTAGGAAAATACAAGTATGTTGTTTGTGAATTTCACATCCCACCGGAAAGTTTAACGAAACGGTAAATATAAACCTAGAAGTACACAGAAAGAAACCGGGAAGTACAAAACTCTCTTTCGGGAAGTACAAGTGTGGTGTGAACAAGTTTTAGCGAATAATATCACTATTTTGCTACACATATTTTTTATTTGTATTTTCATCTTTTTTGAAGATAGTTGCTGACTTCATATTTCCAATGCAACAAGAATAACTCAATTCCGAGGCCGAATGGGTTGCCAAATAATTTATCAAGGGGGTTAAAATGGTTGGACCGAACTTTGACCGCCAAAAAAACCCACCTAGAAATTGATTTTTGAGATTTTTGTTACCGTTCGAATCGGAAATTTAATAGATGCGTATTTGCCGTCCGAGCATTTTGAGTGGTCAAAGATCTGAAACAGACACCGTATGAGAAAGTTCTCGTTCTTTTAGTAAACACTAATTACGAAAATACCCGCCGACAGTACAACCGAATCAGCGGAGAAGTTCAAGTGTGCGTCGAGAGAAGTACATGTATTGTGTTTGTGAATTTACATCCCACCGGGAAGTTTAACGAAACAGTAAAACATTAAGTATCCAGCCTAAAAATACACATAGATAATCCGGGAAGTACAAAGCTCACTTTCAGGAAGTACAAGTGTGGTATGAACAAGTTTTAGTGAATAATAGTCGCTATTTTGCTACACATATTTTTTTTTTGTATTTTCATTTTTTTGAAAATAGTCACTTATTTCATATTTCCAACGCAAAAAGAATAACTCAATTCCGAGGTTGGATGTGTTGCCAAATAATTTATCAAACGTGTAGAAAAAGTTTGAGCGAACTTCGGCCACAAAAAAACACCACTTAAAAATCGATTTTTGATATTTTCGTTACCAGTCCTACCAGTAAATTTAATAGATGTGTTTTCCTACCGAACGTTTCTATCGTATTTTTTCTAGCAAATAAGTGCGGTTCCCGTGACGTGGTTGTACTGCTCGAAAAACATTAGTGTGCTGCTTTAAAATTTTAATTTCAATTTTTGTAGACAAATGAACAAACAACACCCAAAAAAAAACAACAAGAGTACACCAGATTTAATTGAAACACTAAACTCTATTTAGAGTTGCTCGAGCCTACTCTGCATCAAAATCAGAAAATCACGGAAAGTAAACTCATATCGCCACAAGAAATCAAATAGAATCAGCACGAATTCGTCCTGCCCTAGCAGCTAGCACTACGTTCGCTCAACTTGCAGCTACGACACCACCCACCTGCTGGGCTGCTCCTCAAACGAAATTCAGAAAACAGCAGCAGTTCTTATCAGTTCAGAAAGCGGCAGTGCAAAACTTCAGAAGCAACAGGTAAGAAAAAAATGAACGCAGCCAGCACGAGCGATGCAGCATCGTGTTTCCGCAGACGCCATGGAGCAAGCACGAGCGCTGGGGCCTGGGTGAGCTGCGCCGGCGAGCAGGGGCGCACACGAGCTCGTTCGGGCTGAAGCTGAACATCCTCGTTGGAACGATTGTACTTGATGCGAATGAACAGTTGTACTGCCCGTCGTCCTTGGCGTCGGCCGTCTCACCTGCCGGCGGCAGCGCTGCCAGACGTTGCGGGAGGAAGCCAGGAAGGGACATAGCTTCAGGGAACCTGAGCGGGAAAGAGTGCCGGCGGCCGGCGAGCCAGTCGTTGCAGGGGAATCGAGCTCTGCAGTGCGGGATTTAGGGGGGCAGTTCAAGGCGGTGCGACCTCGGGCAGTAGTGGTACCAGGATAGCCGTGACCTGGAGCACGGCCGCTGGCGGAGCTTGGAGAGGAGGGCCATGGCGCGCTTGCAAATCAGGCTGGCCATGGAGTCTGCTCCTCCCGTTCGAGCAAGGCAGGAGGACGGAGAGATGGGGACAAGAGGACTCGCGGGAGCTCGGAAATCCGGCGGAGGTCGAAGGTGCGGCGCCACGCTGGGCAGGAAGGCGGCGGGCGGCCGGAGATGGCGGCGGCGCGCTGGGCTAGGAGGCGGCAGGGTAGGAGGTTGGAAGCTATCTCCGCGGAGCCAGCGGCTCCCTCTCCGATGAGCAGCCCGGAGCTCTCTCCGCAGAGCCGGCAACTAGATGCCCGGGTCGATCCAGAGGTTGCGGTGCCGAGGGCCCGATGCGACGCCGGGGCGGGCGGCCGAAATGCCATGGAGTGGCGGTGGGAGCGCAAGGCGCAGGGGCGTTCTTGTCAGCAGAGCATAACGAGGAAGGTGGGCCGAATTGGAGCCCGTGCGCCGCCGCCGGGGAAGAAGGTGTGCAGGAGGTGGGCTCGCGCGCTCGCGACCGACGGGGCAAAGAGACGGGGCAAAGAGCTGGGTCTCGAGCGGATCGATTAAAGTTGTTTCGGAACTGCGCAAACGATCGCAAGCCTTTAATTCGTCTTAAAACACATCAATCGAACCCACGATCACCGATAAATCGAAGAAAAACCACCTGAACTTCCCGATCATATGAACAGTACAACTGAAACAGAAGGGCAGTACAATTTCGGTTGTAGATCCTTAATCTACAACCGGTTGTAGAATAGCTCACATATATATATATATATATATATATATATATATATAACTCAGCTAAAATGAAACTGGTTTCTGTTTAAGCTAAAGGGAAACTTTCTGAACTGTCTCGGCAAGCTGAGTGAACCTTCTCGCGCATGTCATGTCAACCTTCAGACGGAACATGAACTGAACTTTTTTCCTGAACGAAGTGAATTTTTTCCTAAACTTTTTTTCTGAACTGCACGTGAACTTTTTTTCTGAACATAGTGAACTTTTTTTCTGAACGAAGTGAACTTTTTTACTGGACGTTTTTCTAAAACTTTTCCTGAACGAAGTGAACTTTTTTCCTGAACATTTTTCTTTTCATATGGTGAACTTTTAAAATGCACCAAGTGAACTTTGTTTTTTCTAAACGTAGTGAACTTTGTTTTCCGAACTGCACATGAACTTTTTTTTGGAACGAAATGAACTTTTTTCTCAAAAATACTCAGAAATGAATTTTGGTTTTTTGCCGTGAATAAAAGAAAAAACAGTTCAGATCAGGGATTATCAGTGGATGAAATGAACTGCAAAATTAGGAGTGGAAGTGAACCTTCATTTTAAGGTTTATGAACCTTCATTTTAAATTTTATGAACCTTCCAATAATTTTTTTACAGGGAGCAGAGCATTTCAAACAGCCCAAAATTGATAGTTTACATCACAAGCAGTCGGCTTGAAGCAGTCCACGCGGGAGCTAGGCACGGTGGTCATGGGCTCATGGCGACATCCAGATCGAAGGGCGTACTGAATGGAGCCAGGGACGGTCGCCGCCGGGGAGCACGTCCGCCGCGTCGGGCAGGAGCAGTGGCGTCGCGCCGGGATGAGCAAGGCCGCGACAGGGAGAAGCAAGGCCTCCGCGCCGCGGGGAAGGAAGGGCGTCGCAGGGAGCAGAGCCGCCGCGCCGGGAAGGAGCAGGCGCGACGGGAGGCCGGAGGGCGGCGCGGTCGGAGGCCGGGGCGACGCGATGGGGCGGTGGTGGCTCTAAGTTGACGAGGGAATATCTCCCCGGCAATAGTGCCAGAAACAATGCTTGTACGTCACACGTCAGTTGGGAACCCCAAGAGGAAAGTATGATGAGTGCAGCAGTAAGTTTTCCCTCAGTATGAAACCAAGGTTTAATCGAACCAGTAGGAAAACGAGGTTTGCTTCGAAGGTGTTGGTGAAGGAGTGTAGTGCGGCGCAACACCAGGGATTCCGGTGCCAACGTGGAACCTGCACAACACAATCAAAATACTTTGCCCCAACTTAACAGTGAGGTTGTCAATCTCACCGGCTTGCTGAAAACAAAGTGTTAAACGTATCGAATGGAAAATGATGTTTGTTTGCATAAAACAGTAGAGAACAATGATTGCAGTAGATTGTATTTCAGATGTAAAATAATGGACCGGGGTCCACAGTTCACTAGTGGTGTCTCTCCAATAAGATAACTAACATGCTGGGTAAACAAATTACAGCTGGGCAATTGACAATTGATAAGTGCATATAACATGGATGTGTGAGCTGTGGTATCTACTATGAGATTCATTTGGGCATTACGACAAAGTACATAGACCGCTATCCAGCATGCATCTATGCCTAAATAGTCCACTTTCCGGTTAACATCCGTACCCCTCCCAGTATTAAGTTGCAAGCAACAGACAATTGCATTAAGTAATGTGCGTAATGTAAACAATACATTCATCCTTGAATAAAGCATTGCTGTTTTACCCCTAGTGGCAACAACACATCTACAAGCTTAGAACTTGCTGTCACTATCCCAGGTTAAATAGAGTTTGAACCCAACTATCATGCATAAATACCCCCTCTTGGAGTTACAAGTATTCACTTGGACAATGCTTCAACAAGTAACGGAGAGCATGCAAGATCACAAATGACATAGACATGATAATATAATATTCAGCTCCACATAGGTATCAATATATGTCAGATCCCAGCAAACACAACATGTAGCATTACAATAAGATGATCTTGATCATGATAGGCAGCTCACAAGATCTAAACATGATGGCACAAGTGGAGAAGACAACCATCTAGCTACTGCTATGGACCCATAGTCCAAGGATGAACTACTCACGCATCACTCCGGAGGCGGGCATGGCGATTTAGAGCCCTCCGGTGATGATTTCCCTCTCCGGCAGGGTGCCGGGAAGAGCTTCAGGAACCCCCCGAGTTAGGGTTGACGACGGCGGCGGCAGCGAATATGTTCCGGATGAAAGGCTCGGTATTTTAGGGTTTTCGCGTCTCGGGAAATAAATAGGCGAAGGGGCAATGTCGGCGGACCCCCGAGGGGCCCAAACCACAGGCAGGCGCGGCTGGGCCCACTGCCGCGCCACCTGGTGGTTTGGCCACCTCGTGGCGAGTCGTCGTCTCTCCTTCGGACTCCGTGTACGTGCTGGAAAAATAGGGACTTGGCCTTTTGTTTCGTGCAATTCCGAGAATATTTCCAGAAGTAACTTTCTGAAACCAAAAACAGCAGAAAACAGGGAACTGGCACTGTGGCATCTTGTTAATAGGTTAGTCCCAGAAAATGCATAAAAGTGATATGAAGTGTATATAAAACATGTAGCAAATGGTATAATATAAGCATGGAACAACAGAAATTATGGATACGTTGGAGACGTATCAGGTGGCGCGGTCGGAGGACGGGGCGGCGTCGGGTTCCGTAGCGGCAGATGGGGAGGAGCCCCATCGCCGCACCGGCGCAGGAAGCCAAGGGGCTACGCGGCCTGCACATGGAGCTTTGGGCCGAGCTCGATGCGGAGCCGGCGGGCGGCGCGCGGTGGCCTCCGGCGGCGTAGAAGGCGCGGCAGGAGCCTAGGGGCTGCCTTGGGCGCGGCCCGCGCGGGGGGCAGGACGCTGAGCGCCATGGCGGCGGGGGTCGAGCTCGTCGGTGGGTTGGTGACAGAGGGAGACTGGGTCGGGGGTGGGTGGGTTGGGTGCGGTTCGGTTCGGTTGGTTTATTCTCAGATTAGTTGAATTAGGAATAGTTCCCTTTAACCTTAAAGAGAAACTTAAGGTAGGTTTCTGTTTAGTCCTGCCCTATATATATATATTCCAGCTATTTAAGAACCAGTTTCTAAATAACTATTCAGATCACCTTTTCTGAACTTCCGTGTCTATACTATGTTAACTTCTGGACGGAACTCACAGATTTTCTGTTTTGCGGACAGTATCTTCAACGCCATTTTTCAACCGTTTATCGGAATGACGCATGCGATATACCATTGGAAAGGTATGGAAATTGCGCACCTTTTTTATCTTGACGGGTTTTCCAAATTCATTACGGTTTTAAAACAATTTTAAAAATAGTACATTCAGTTTTCACGAATTTCTCCGTTTTTGCACTGTTTTTTGGCCGCCAATTTTAGACCCCTCGTCGGATTGATGCAAATGATATGCCGTTGGAAAGGTATGAAAAATGCGCATCCTTTTCGTCTTGACGGGTTTTTCAAATTCTGTACGGTTTTTAAACAATTTCATAAATACTACACTATGTTTTCGCGAAGTTTTCAGTTTCCGTACTGTGTTTTGGCCACCATTTTCAAACCGCTAATCGGATTGATGCAAATGATACGCCGTTGGAAAGCTATGGGAAATGCGCATCTTTGCTATCTCTGGCACATTTTCGAAATTCCTTACGATTTAAGAGCAGATTCGAAAATAAACAATACTGTTTTCTGAAATTTTAGGTCCAGCGGACAGTTTTTTGCCAATTACTTTCAAACCGTTCGTCGAAACGTAACAAATGATATGGCGTTAGAAAGATATTGACTAGGCGCAACTTTTTCATGTAGAAATATTATCCAAATTCAACACGGTTTATTCTTAATTTTAAAAATACAAAAAACAGATAAACAAGACCACATGGGATCAATTTAAAAATAGCACTTTTGTGGTGTTCGAATTGGATGACTCGGCGTGGGAGTGTCAAAATAGACTCATATCCTTGCTAATTGCACGCGGCGGCGGTCGATTTGGACAAACGGAGCTCATAGCGATGATTTTCATGCGTAGGATTTCCGCCCCACAAAAACAGAGCATCCGAACTTCCTATTACACGTTTGTGAACCTCTGGGTGTGCCATAGTGAACTTCCGATCGCGAATTTTTCTGTTCTGTGGTGCGCACTGTTTTTGTTGTAGTATTTAAACTGTTTGTCCAAACGATGCAAATGAGATACCGTTGGAAAGGTATGAAAATTGCGCATCTTTTTTGTGTTGATCATTTTTCGAAATTCTTCATGATTTAAAAGCAGTTTTAAATAAACTAACTGCTGTTTTCAGTATTTTTTCAGTTTTCATTATATTGTTATTCAGAGTGGGCATCGATATGGTATTCATTGAACTTCGAAATTTTCTAGGTGTGAACTCCGTGATAAAAAAATTGCGAACATTTTTTTGCACTCTTATGATTTGAATTTTTTTCCAACATAAACAGAAACTTGCAGCGCGTACGAGGTGAACTTCTGATGTGTTTAAAATGAACTTCCGACTTGTTTTAATATGGACTTCCGACACGTTCAAGGTGAACTTCTTTTTGGTTCAAAATGAACTTCCAAAATTTAATAATGAACTTTCTTTATTTTTCCGAATGAACTTCCGAGAAAAAAGAAAATTATATGACATGGCCGAGAAGAACTTTCGACTTATTCGAAGTGGACTCCCCGGATGCAAAGCGAACTTTCAACTAGTTAAGGGAACTCCAAATAAAAGGTAAACTTCGGACGCGGTTGAGATGAACTTCGGATACCTTTAATGTGAACTCCGAACACGGTCAAAGAGAACTTCACGGACCATTTTTTTCTTTACTTCTCGCGCTGCGTAAATAAACTTCCTATTAATTTCGTAAATAAACTTAATTTTTTTTGACCATGTTTATTCTGAACTTCTCGCGATATGTAAGTGAGCTTTAATCCTAACAAAGAAATGGTATATTTAACAGTGTGGACTTTTGTTGTCTGTTAACATGTTAACTGAACTACCGTAGCTTAATAAGTGGATTTCTCTTTTTTACAACAATAAATAGGTGTGTTTATATTCTTATACAACAAACTCTGGATGGCGGCTCGTGACAGACAAATCAATAAAATAGCTTATGCACAGCCAGCCATGCCCGTACCAATCTTCATACTGTATCTTATATACACAAACTATTTAATAGGGAAAATTCTACATGGCAGCTCGTGAGTGGCCGGGCTAGGTAGTGGTGGTAGGTGGATGGATAGGGCTAGCGATGGCCGATGGGTGTGTGGTGTGCGGCTGCTGCTTGCATCTGCGTGTACGCGAGCACAGATAAACGACGCCGGGCGGCCGGACGCTGCCGACGGCGCGCAAGGGGAGCGGTCACGCTAGTGGAACGGCGATGGAGGGCTGGTACAGGGCACAGACCGAGGACGAGAAGGCCGTCCAGGTCGCGGCCGGCTTCGAGCAGAGAAGCCCAGCGAGCTGAGGACGAGGCGCGCTCCGGTGGACTCCAGCGTGCGGCATCGTGAACTCCCATGGGCGGCGTCGCGCTAGAACACGAGGGACAGAGGCCGGTGAGGCAGCTGCTTGGGCGCCGTGCGCCGGTGGAGGGGAGGCCGGTGTACTGTCGTGGTCGGGCGTCGCGCGTCCGTGGAAGCAGGGCGAGGGCCGCGGTGGCGCGCCGGCGGTGGGACCAGGGCCGGCCCTGACATGTGAGGGCCCTGGTGCAAGACAAAAAAAAGGGCCCCTAATACACACAAATAGCTGATCACATACACAATTTAGATGGGCCTATCTTGACCATAGACGTACAGGCAGAACACTTGGGCCTTTTCTTCTTTAGCGATAATCGGAGCTTCTACCTATTGAGCTGGCTCGCTGCTAATTTTCCTAAGCTAACGTGCTAGCTATACGTATGTATGTACATGGATGGGGCCCTAAAATATCGGGGGCCCTGTGCGGCCGCACAGCCCGCACTTGCTCAGGGCCGGTCCTGGGTGGGACGCAGGGGCGTGGGCCTCTCTGGCGTGCCGCGCGGTATGAAGCGGGGTCGTCCCGGGCAGAGCACAAGGACATGCGCGGGCATTAGGCCGGGGAAGGTCGCGGCAGGGCTTCGATCTGCGGGGAATCGACAACCGCGGCTGGCCTCGAGCAGCAGTAACAGGCAGCAGGTCGTGGCAGTTGGTGAAGATGCGGAGATGTGCCAGATCCTCTCGTTGATGGTGCCTGAAGCCTGGGGGAGAGGGGGCGAGGGATAGTGGCCGGAGGTGGTGCGGGTCACCGGTGGAGGAGGGGCAGAGCGCTGGAGGTTGAGGGGGCGCCGCTGGAGATGGAGGCGGGCCGGGGCAGCTCGCGCTGGGTTCCGGCGGCGCGCGAGGAGCCGGGGCGGCGCGAGCAGGCCTCGGGGGCGGCGCGCGGGGGGCTCGGCCGACGACGAGCAGGGAGCAAAGAAGGCTCGCGGCGTGGAGGAGGATGGAGGTGGGCGCTGATTTGGATCGGGGGTAGGTGGGAGAAGGTGGGCAGTTTTTTTTTAAGAATGCGGACAGGTCGGTCGGGTGGGTGCGGGATAAGAAGCCAGGCTGTTTTGGAAAAGGGGCTCTGATTAGTTATTTAGAGCACTCTTAAGGGGTGGTTTCTGAATAGTCCCACCCTATCTATACTACTATTAAAAGAGCAAACTTGTGTTGATACATTGAATCTGAGCCCTTCAATATTTGGCCAACGGTTCAGATCGCTCCAATGTTTGACAACTCAACACAAATCCAATTTTGCCTGTTTTACCCTCCCACCAAATCACATAATACTGCTAATGCCATCGTACCGGTTCGTTTTATTTCAACAGACATTTCTATTTCGGTGAGACACGAGGCCCGCTCGCCTCCCCGACGGGAGCTCCCTCGCCATGCCTTCCGCTCATCTTCCCGGCGCGAGCCTTCCGCTCATCTTCCCGGCGCGCGAGCCAGAGCCCTGTCCCCTAGCGCCACCTTCAACCAGTTCCATCTCCGTCGCCACCTTCTTGCATGCACGCTCCCGACGCGGAGGTCCAAGGATCCCCACGGCGTGGATCCCCTTTCATAAGCCTCCCCACCTCGCTATGCAGCGTCTCCGGCCACTGCATCTCCCTCCCCTACCTCCTTCTCCCGGATCCACCTGCGAGGTCGCCGCCACTGCCTCATCCTCGACCGTATCCACCTACGTGGCGGACAGTTTCCGGCCGGCGCCGAGCAGCAACTGGGGTTAGAGGTCGCGTTGACCCGCCGCCGTCGAACCGAAAAGCTAGCGGTCCCCAACACGCGGACTTCCCCGAGCCACCGGATCCTCTGCTCCTCCTTAATGATGGCCGGCAAGGCAAGCTCGGCGGCCTGCTTCTCGACGTGGTCCGTTCCCCGACCTCCGCACCGGAAAACTCGCCGTCCCTGACTCACAGCCTTTCCCGAGCGCCGCCGGCTCCTCTACTCCTTCTCCCCGATGGCCAGCGAGGCAAGCTCGGCCGCCTGGTGCTCGACGTGGTTCGTCCTTCGCTCCCCGGGTATATCAGTCTTCCTTACTTTCCTTCCCACCCCCTTCTTTACATCTCTTTCTAACTCACCGATCCCCTACTGTGAGGTTCCAGCTGTGCACATAAGCTGTTTGTGCAAACGCCTATGGGCAAAGATGCTGCCTGTTTGTGCAGCTTCGATCTTGTTTCAAAGCGCATGGCTTTCTTTATGGATCTGCCTGTTTCTGCATCTTCGATCTTGTTTCAAAGGGCCTGGCTTTCATTATGGATTTTTACAAATGTCAGGCGACTTAAGGAAATAGAGATGGATTAGTTACAAAGATTAGGTACTTGAACTTCTATCCTGATCCTATTTGGCTATTTCCATGGAGAGCTGTTGCCGATTCTACGCATAAGGTATTTTCATTTGCTTCCTCATGTGGTATGTTTGATTGTTCGCACATGTTTCCTTTCTCTGAATTGATACAGTTTACTTAAATCTATGTGTACCTGTAGGTTTAATTCTCCTTGCCATTCATGATACAGGTGATTTCTTCCTAAACCTGGGAAAATTGTACTAGGAATTTCACCAAGGATGAAGCATGAGAAGGCTTGAGCAAAAAGTATGTCTGCATGTGTGACTGATCCAACAGTAAGTTGTGCGATCAATTATTGTGAGTGTAGCAAGACTTTTTTCTGTAACATAGATATTTACTGAAGACAGCAACTGAATAAAGCATCTCCCAGAAGATATATTCTTCCCACAAATCAACATGCTTCCATGTTAAATAGAGAGTATCAGATCTACGCATTCAATATTCTGGTCCTTATTATGTTGAATGATGAGAAGTTATGCATGATCCTGGTTCTTATTAACCAAAGTATCAGTCTGAGCATGTGCTTCGAGTGTGACAAAAATATCTGTCTGTTCTAAGAATCTAACGATCCAGAGAAGGATCCTCCAACCATTTTTTTGTTGCTGCCGACTGATAGGGTTTGGTTTGTAGGGTGCCTCATTTAAGGTTTGGTTATCTAAAATGAGAACATCTTCACGTGTTTGTCAGGATTAAGAAAATCTTCCGGGTGCTTGTGACTCCTACAGAATATGAATTGCTAGGCAGTTATAGGTTTGGTGGAAACATTCATGCATAATGCACTGTTTTCTAGGGAATATGATAATGCATTGTACCTTCATACAATCTGAAAGGCTACGAGGTTTTTGCTAAAATGTATTTAGCAGCACCTGCTGCTTCCAAAGGACTCAAGCATGCGAGAATCAGAGTACAGGAGGAGCCTCATCATTAAGTCTTGACCTGTCTGCAAAGGAGAGATTTCAGCAAAATGGTTCCATAATTTTGATATCTTTTGATTATTTGATTCACTTAACTTTAGTGTGATAGAATTGGCAATGTATTTGGATAGGATTTAACAGTTCGTACAATGTTCTTTGGCTTCAGTTTCGTGAAAAGAATCAGTTTTTGTGCTGAAGCTAATAACTATGCATTGCGTGCTATGACATATATTTAGCTTCAGTTTCGTGCAAAAATAATATTGTTTCCAAACTATTAATTATGCATTATATATGAAGTATTTTGAAATGGAGGTAATATGCTAATGTACGTGCTCTGAAATTGTTCATATTTCAGCATCGTTCAACTCTGCTAATGCACATTGCAGACATCTTGAGATATTATTGCTTCATTTGTTGCAGACTGACTATTATCCAGGTTGCAGCAACGGGGTCGTTGCCTCCATGGCTCGAGGCGGGCGCATGTCAGCTCGTAACAAGGATGTCACCCTAGGTAGAGGTTGTTGTCACCTTCATGGTTGCATAAGCCGGTGCGATGCACAGAAGGCGAACCGTTCAACTTTGGCGACACAACGGTGCCTTCATGAAGTATGTACTTTGGTTTGAAAAACTATTAGTAGTTTGTTTGAAGTATCTACATTTAGAAATATAAAAAATATGTCATGAATTTTCTCTCCTTGAAGGGTGCGTGAGCACAGTTGAGTACAATACGTCAAGAGACCACTTTTTGTACAATTGTTTGAGAGAGTCTAGGGAGGCCCATCTTTACTTCCCTGCGTTCTGTACAATAATGCCGGATGATGCAATAGCCCCCATGTTTGGTGCCGGAAACGGTTGCCGATGTTTCTATAATTGACAGATTTTTTATCGGTGTAGTATACATTGTTGGCATGAGACACATTTAAATAGTTGGTACGAACTTGCTAAAAGAGAAATAAGATACAAAATAGGAGTGAGGTGATTTGGACGACGAGCTCCAGGGAGCTCGTTTTTTTGAAAAATTTAAAACGACGTTTTTAAGTTTCGAAAAAATGTTAAAAATTCCTGGATGTCCACAATGATTATGTCTACCAGTGCGAAAAAATTCAGTGCGCAATATTGTGTAGTTTGGGCTGTGTAAAAAGATAAATTTCTGAATCTGAAATGTGAACAGTGCAAAATTTAAAATTTCAGATTTGTCAGAGTTTGTCATTTTTGTGTAGACTGGAATACAAAATATTTTGGGTTGAAAATTTACGGAACTGTATAATACATCATTGTCAACATGTATGATTTTTTGCAGAATTTTCGGAAACATTAAAATGTCAATTAACAAAATAAAAAATAAGGGCACCATGGAGCCCTTACTCCAAATGGAATTTTCGATAAAATAGATGTTTTTATCATAGATTATGATACGTGCGTGCACGTCTACTAGTATATATATATAGAAGCTCTATTATACACCTGTAGAATTACTTATTCTGCACCCAGGTCGATCCATCGAGCCAGGCCAGCCATACATGGTTCGATCGAACCCAGTTTTCGTATCTCCACCGAACGTAATTTCCTTTTTCTTTTTTTGTTTCATCGACGGTTTTCTATCATTTTGGGTCGTGGGGTAGTGGGGGCAGTGGGGCTGCGGAGCTACACCTCATTTTTCCCCATCGTGGTTTCTCAACCCACACGGCGGCGAGCGATTGGATTTGGGCGGAGCTTCCGGCTGCCGGCGGCGAACGGCGAGTGTCCGCTTCTCTTCCTCGGATACGTCGTTCTCGGTCGGCGGAATCGGCGGCGAGCGACTGCGGCTGGCGGCGACCGGCAGCTGGTGGGATTGCGGCGGACGGCGAGCGGCTGCTGTTAGGATTTGGGCGCCGTGAGGCGTGGTGAGCGGCAGATCCCTTCTCTCCGTCTCGCAGACCAGTTTCGACCGCCGAGCGCCGCCAGCGTCGCATCCTCTGCCCCGGCACCGGCAGCACCTTCTCCGTCGCACCTTTCTTCACCGCCCCGCCGGCCATCCTCGGCGGATCCATTGCCCACTGCCTTAAAGCCCCGCCGTCTAGGCTCCTGCCATCGAGCTCCTGCCGTCGGGCTCCAGCGGTCCATGCCTCGAACACAGCCGAGGAGCTCCAGCCGCCCGCGACCAGATCATGTTGCCGTCGTCCTCGCCTCAGTGCCCATACCATATCATGGTGAGCTCGCTGCCCATTTTCTGTTGTTCAGGCGTTGAGTTTATAATCCATTGCAACCTATGTGAATCCCTTGCTCCCCTCTATCAATCCTCTCCGATATGCTGGCCAATTAATTATGCTCCTTTCCGTTTTATACATGGCTGGGTGTGCTCGGTTCTTCTTAAACTTCTCCTGTTGCTTTCTGTGTAATTTCAGAACTGGTATGTCTTAGAACTAAGATGGTTAGTTACTCTGTGCAACAACAAAACTTATTAGGGCTCCCTCCAGATAACATACAACGGATTAGTCATATAGTTCCAAGGCATGTTATACATCAGTGGGAGAAAATCATACAGAGAGCTAGTGAGATGCCAACACGATAACAAAATTCTGAATATACTTCCCTTCATTTGAAATGCAGATCTGTTAGAAACCATGTTCTTTGTTGGTAAATTTGGATTTTTTTTTATGTCCAGCATTGGATGCAGCGTGGTCTGCCGGCTGAATCGAAAGGAATGACGGCGTGCTGAGTGGCGTGTGGTGGCTGCGTTCGTTGCTGTGTGTGGGATCGGCATCCTGCTCGGGCATTATGGCGGGTGGTGACTGCAGGCCGAATCGGCATCGTCAGGTCCGGTGACCAACCTTTCCTTTCTACTCGGTGTTTTTGTATTCGACCTTTCCTTTCCATGATGCAAATGCCTTTTGCGTATCAGATTTGTATGATCTAGCTAGGCGAAAATGCTCCAGTTCTTGATATGCAGGGTGAAGAACTGCACTTCGTATGAGCTTTTTGATATTTGTATCTGTCTGACAGTCCTTTTGGCCAAAAACTATTTAGAATGACAAATCAAAAGTGCTGCAGTCCTTTGCTTGCTAGTCTGATATACTCAGAAGGAAGTGTCATTTCTTAAAGCAAGATTAACTGCTAGTCGCCCACAGGATTATGTCAAAAAGATAAAGGTTATGTTCCACATTGAATGAGAGTCTCGGCTGCCTATTTCTTCCCCCTGGCGCCGATTTTTCACTCACGTTGTGCATCAGTTTTGGTCTGTAATTGTTCAATTTTACAGACGTAAATTTTGTTGATGTGGAAAAAGATCATTCTGATAAGTAATTCTGCATCATTTTTTATTTGTTGGCTGCAATGGTATCTCCAATCTAGTGATAGTCTAGTACTTTTAAACAGCCATCCGTGCATCGTTCTAATAATTATTTATCTATCATGGAATGGATTTTTAATGTGAGCAACTAGATTCAGCTTGTCATACTAGCTGGTATTTCAGGTTTACACATCATCAGTTTACCCCTATACCAGTCAGTAAAATGGTTGTTTGGAGCATGGATTTGCATCTGCAACGTTTTGAGGGCAGTTAAGATGACTTCTGATATGATGTTTAGTGTTTGTATTTCTGTATTTTGGTGCTCGAACTTCAGATGATTGCCTGGCCGTTTTGGCACGCTATGAACAGACCTGTAGTTTCTAGGTCCATCCTTCAGATTGCAATGCTACTGGTGCTGCTGAAGTAAAATTTACATTTACATGCCCATGTTAAACTGAAGCATAATCTCCATTTGAGTTATTAGTCATCCCGAAAACCTAGATGCACATGTTCATTTGCCTAAGTTGTTGCATGATGTAATATGTATTCTTCTGTACTGACTAACTGTTTAGCTTCACATGTATAATAGAGAAGTTTGGGTCACTCTCTGCATGTTGCCAAGGAATAACTTCTTGTCCATTATGAAATGAATTTAGGATTTTTCTTAAACTATTCGTACAATTACACAAACAATAATATTATATGGCTAATCTCTACTTTCTGATAGAGCTTGCAGAACGTATTTTGGTAACAAAACCAGCAACAAGTATGATCATGACGGTGATGAGCATTCGAGTTCAAGACTGATGAAAAACAAGTAATAGAGGGGCTTCACATATAGCACCTCGGCCCCAACAAGGTGCTTATGAGTTGGCCTTCAGTACGGTGCTGCCTAGTAGGATGGAAATGAACCATCAAAACGTCGTGCAGTGGAATTGATGTAACAAAATAAATTACACCAGTCATGTACACTACTTCACTACATCTTCGACAATTCATTTCTTTATTTTTAATAAGCTTCTTAGGCCTTCCTCTATTTATTCTATGGGAACATCTGAGGCTATGCCAACCAGTTTTACATGAGTACTCAGGCAATGTAATAAGACAAAATTTTATATTGCTGTAATGAGGTTATTTTAACCAAGAATAATTTTACGCTTGTATAATAAAGCGAGTATCACATCAATGGTTTTGCAAAAATGATCTGCAGTGATGGAGAAAAAGATCATCAGTCTTTTTACGTTGGCTGGCAGGTTCTTACGTTGGCTAGGATCGTTGACTGTTTCATCACATCCGTGGTTTGAGAAAAGAAATAATGCACGACCTCGCTTGGGTTGTTGAGATACGTTGTTGGAAGTTCGCAAAAAAAGATACGTTGCTGGATAAGAAAATGACCCACGATCTCGCTTGGGTAGTTGGGCTGATCTCGCTTGAATAGCTGGGCTGGAGTATCTTTACAACACACAGTTCTCTTACGTTCATCTCGGCTTCTTTTATGTTGGTACTTTGTACGATACGTGGGCAAAAACTTACGTCAGTTGCGTGCGGGATTGCGGGGTGGATCTCCTGCGTGGTGGTTGAAAAGCATGACGTAAAATTACCTCACATGCAGAAAGGAAAACGGACGTGGCGCGCGGGACGGCCGGAGCGAGGCGCGCGTGCGGGATAGGCGCGGGACGGATGGAGCGACGCGCGCGGGACTGGCGGGGTGCAGAATAATATTCTGCACAGTCAAATAGCGCGACCCTATATATATATATATTCGACAGCTCACAAGTTACAATTTGCATAAAACAAAAAGTGTTTAAAAAAATACTTTCAATATATCCACCTGAAAAAAATGAAGAACATATCCGACCGATCAAAAGAAAAAAAATACTTGCTACTTCTGGAAAAAAACAAACATGTTTCCAAATTCCAAAAGAGTTTAATATTTAGAAATTATTTTTGCAAATGCATTTCTTCTAGATATGTGAAGGTCAATTTTTCACAAATGCTTGATTAAACAAATAATTGCAGAGATAAAAACTTGATATCCCCTAACTAGGGAAAGAATATAATTACACCTAATAAATTTACATACAATGTATTTACTCCAATTATTGATCTAAAATGAGTACCTAATAGGAAAATGTAAAACATAATATAGCATTTCGAATACGTTAATATTTAGAGAAAATATAACTTCATACAATGTATTTTCCTCCAATTAATGAGTTAAATTAAGCATCTAATAAAAACATAAACCATATTATACCGACTCGAATAAGTTAAAATTTAGAGACAACATAACCAAACTCCCCCAAATTATGCAAATCGGTTTAACAAACACTTACATTGAACTTAACACTCTCTAGCTACGTAGTTAAATTTAAATAATGAACTAGATGCATATTGGATAAACCACAAATTCATTCACTCTAAAAAATAGATTGAATTTAATAGATACTAATACAACATATTCAGCATTTATATTCACAGAGTATATTGACTTCACTTCAATGAACGCCCAAAATGAACTTAATTTCCTCTAATGTCACCATTCTATTCACAAAACATATTATGCAACAAAAAAACGCCTTCAATTCAATGAGCGTTCAAATTGAACTTAATTCTCCCTAATGTCACCATTCTATTCCCAAAACATATTATGCAACAAAAAAAAACAAGTTATATTCATAAAAATAACCAACAAGAGCAATCTGGAAAATTTCCAAATTTGAACATTTTTCGCAATCTGACCAAAGTTTTCCACGTAAGTTCTTTTGCATTTAAATAAAATCCAAAATTTCACACTGTTTAAATAAGAACATTTCCAAATTTCGAATTTTACCGCACGGGTGCGGCGCACCGCCGCACCAAATTTACCTAGTATAGTTGATGACCTGCAAAGAAGAAAAAGTAACCTCTTAGCATTATTCTGCTATGATAAATCTATTCAAGAGGAAAATATTGGGGAACAAACTGATTTAGATTTGAAAAACAAAAGGATTGGGTTGTGTTGTGTGCAATTTGTGTTAGTTTCAGATCTTAAGGTAAGGTAAACAAGTTTGACTATCATATCTGCAGGAATTTCTATGCATGTTTTCGGCACATCGTTTTTTTTAGATAAAAGGCTCCTAGAGCCCAACTTTAAATTAATAAATCCATCAGGTTCATTTTGAGCACATCGTCAACACTCCAGTTGTGAAAACAAGCTACAAGCTAAGAGTTTAACTCAAAAAAAAAAGCTACAAGCTAAGAGGTTCATGACTGGACATTGTAGGGATTTCTTTCGCTCGTATAAGAGTCATACCATATAAAAAAATTCACTGTACTTGAGTTCAGCTGTTCAAAAACTTGACATCGTTTTGTATCCAAAGGAAAACAAAAAAAGGTTGGGATAATGGGATGCCATACCAGAATCATGCGTGTCGTCGAGCTGCTGAGGCGGAGGTGGCCTGCAGCCCGAGGCGTACACGCGAGGAGTGGTGTTTGTCGGTCGTCGCGTCCGCTCGAGAAGTGCCCCCGGCGCCTGCGTCTTCGCTGATGGCGGCGGATAGGGGAACCGTGGAGGTGCCGGCGGCCGGCCTCCTGCCCGTGGCGTACGCACGGGGATTGGTGGTCGTCGCGTCCACTCAAGGAGTGACCCGTCAGCGGCACGTCTTCGCTGATGAGTGATGACGGCGGACAGGGAAACGGCGGCTGCGCCGGCTAGCTGCTACAGTCAGTGCGGACAGGGTAACGGCGGCAGACGGCGGCTTCATTGGGGCACGGTCGCTGGTTAGCGAGCGGCGAAGCCGGTGGATGAAACTGCGGGCGACTTGCGGGCGCGTCGTGGCTGCGGGCGGCGCTCGCCGGGCCGCGGCTTTGTTTGTTCTGTTCGAAGAGGCAAGGGGATAGGGAAACAGGAGACAACCGCGATTGAGTTCCGCTGCGCTCCGTGCTCAGTCCCCTAATCACGGATTAGCTGATGACCGTTTGATTAGTCAATGTATGACCACGATTGATTGGATCACCCCTGTCTCTCCCTTTTTATATTATTATATAGTAGTGATATAGAAACATAAAAATATTTATTTTTAGAGTGGTGCATACTATGGTCAACGAATGGTAATAGAGTTTTTGATATCTTCCATAGCAAATAAATTTTAAGAGCGGCTCCCACGAGGAACGTTATTCTTGCAGGAAGCGGATCATTCCTCTATCTCCTTTGTTTACACATGCAGATGTTTTACTGAATTCTCAGGAACAAAATGTGAGGAGAGTTTTTTGGTGAAAATTGTAATTTATCTTTTATGGGGCTGGGCGCCCCGCTGCCAGCTCTTTTTGCAAAATTAATGGACAAGTAGATGAAATATACAAGTCCTTGGAAAACTTATTTAGCATGGAATATAACAAACCCAACTACTACTTCCTCATGAGCTTGGAAGCAGTGGCACAAAACAGGAGTAATAACATTTGAAATTTTAAAGGTAGCACACAACAACCAGCTACAACAGCATCCAAAAACGGACACTTTCTTTCCCTCTGCCCCCTTGAGAGTCGACCGAGGCGTTCCACTGCCGCCTCTTTCCTCCCTGCTCATCGGAGGCACTGCCGGCCGGCGAGGAGATGGATTAGGAGGTAGACCTTCCCTGTACAGCAGTAGATCTAGGTTTAGTTTGTGTTCGTTTAGAGTTTGGGCTGTGTCCCAGTGTGTTTCCTTCGTGGTGAATGACATAATGCCATCTTCCTCGTCCCTGCGCCTGCTGTGGTGCCTCCCGAGCGGCGACCACTGCATTGTGAAGCCTCCTTCCGGCGAAGATCCATGGTGGTTCGAGCGGACTGGTGGCGGATCTAAAGGCAGCTGCTTGAATAAGCTCGTCTCTCTGCCAGATCTTCTCGATTTGGCCTCTCCTTTTTGATCATCTGCAGGTCTCCGTGGTGGAGAAGGAAGATGGGGAGAGAAGGAGCTCGACACTGCGACCTGGAGAACACCATCGCGGCGCATCGTCGGCTTTGGGCCGCTATTCCGTCGACTCTTCTGGCCGAAGGGCGGCTACCTCGAGCTCTGTCGCTGCTGTGTCAGCGTCAACTCTTCTTCAACCTCCTGGCCGGCGTGCCATGTGGCAGGCCCTCTGCAGCTTCAGCGCGGCGTGCATCGTCGTCCCGTCTACAAGTGGTTTCGTCCCCGGCGATGAGGAAGATAGCCGCGCCTTGAGGCTTCGATCCGAGCTCGGTGGAGAAGGACTAGATTGCGTTCCTCTTTTTAGATCTAGGGTCCTTTTTGCACTTTCTGAGGACTTGGTTGTAATTTTCTTTTCTGTCGAGGTCCTCAGTGTACTCTGTAATCCCACCGACGATATTTAATGCAGTGTCTTGGTCCTTCGGGGTCGTTCTTTGTTCAAAAAAAAAGTAGCACACGAAAAATTTACTTGGAGTGGCAAGGAAATACCACATGTAGGTAGGTATGGTGGACACAAATGGCATGGATATTTGGCTCAAGGATTTGGATGCACGAGAAGCTAGCATTCCCTCTCAGTACAGAGTTTTTAGGCTTAGTAAGGTATCACATATCATTAACCCAATACACGAATGACCACAAGATATACATTAAGCATAACCATTAGACCTCATACCGTCTTCCTTGTCAACCAAACATGCTTTTACAAAAAGAATATCTAGACTTTGAGAAAATACCAATCAAAACAAGTGTCATAATTTTAAGCTTTACGCTATTTCTCCACTACTCTATTCTTTAGTAATTGATCCACAAGTTTAAACATTTAATCTAATTCATCTCTCAAGACAATTGACAAGCATCAAATTATTCAAAACAATGACCTAAAAGATTATGTAAACTTCTTTCTTTTACCACTTCCTACATGATAGTTCCCTTTTCGACCAAACACCAATCAACTTATTTGAACAAAACTCTCTAAGCAAATACGCATGATACACAAGAGAGTACTTTCTAACTACAAGAAACTAATAGCTCTGAACAAGAGATACATGAAAAACAAGAGCTAGAAGCTAAAATAATAAAAGGCTAAACACTCTACGCATATAAGTGAAGAATACGAGTATTTTGTGAAAAAGCGGAGCGTGTCTCTTTCCCACACAAGAATGCAAGGATCCATTATTGAAAATGACCAGCAAACAAAACAAAACAAAACAGACAGCAAAACACAAACGACGCTCCAAGAACATCACATATTATGTAAAGGAATAAAAATATAGTTTCATTGGATCGACCTGATTAATTGTTGATGAAGAAGGGGATGCCCAGCATCCCCAAGTTTAGACGCTTGAGACTTCTTGAATATTTAGTGGAGGTCCAGGGGAGCCTCCCCAAGCTTGAGCTTTAATCCCTTCTTGATCTTCTTTCATCACCTCGTTCTCTCAACACTTGAAAACTTCCTTCACACAAAACTTCTCACAAACTGATTAGAGGGGTTAGTTCTCAAACAAAATAATCTACCTTCAGTTCTCATTTGGCACATTGCATAAACTTGTTCCTAAACATTGGCTACTGCCACAAAGATATAAGTGATGTTCCGTGGATAAAAGAACTCCACTTTGCTCGTAAAAAAAGCAATGAAAAAACAAAGACAGAATCTGTCAAAAACAGAACATAACGTAAAGATGATTTTTTCCGAGGCAATAGGACACCTCAAATCAGAAAACTTAAAACTAATGAAAGTTAGACAAAACCCATATGTTTTCTGTCAAAAACTATGAGCTACAGATCACGTTCTGTGATTTTTTAGAATTTCATACGGTAACGGACAGAAATCTGTTTCTGTACAGCAACTCAAAAAATTTACTTTCTTCCCATTAGAGACTATTCTTGACACAAAAACAAAAACAAAAAGGATACAAGGGAGTTGCTACAGAGGCAACAACACCCAAAACACAAAGAAAACAAAAAGCAACTGAAAGTAAAAATAATGGGTTGCCTCCCATAATCGCTTTTTTTAACGCCTTTTAGCTAGGCACAATGGAAAAGTCAAGTATTATCAATATTGCAACCATCAAAATCATCATTCCCCTCAATAAGTTCATCTTTTACTTTGTTTAGGAAGAACATCCTGCGGTTAACTCGAGCATTGAGTTTTAAGAATCCATACTTAACATTAATAAAACATCCAGCAATTTTAAGGAAGGATCTACCCAAAACAATATTTCCTTGGGATCTAGATAAAACTACGAAGTCTATTGGGACAGTTTTATTTTGAATTCTAACAAGAACATTAACTCTCCCTAAGATTTTCGAGATAGTACCATCAGCATGAGAATGATAAAAAGGATAATCAATCATATTGTTAAGTTTCAAGGAATCATAAACCATTTTAGGCATGGTGGACACGGTAGAACCTATGTCACAATAAGCTAAGAAATTTTGATTATCAATTTCAATTATAATAAAAGGTTCCCAATCACTTTTGGTTCGGCTAGGAGTTGTTGGATTTCGAAAGTGCTCCCACTTTTACTCATTGCTAAATTACTTAGACTTTCCTCTATTTTATCCAGTCTTTCAATCACCCCATTAGTTTTATCAATCATAGGAAAAATAGCCAACCCATTTATAATTCTAAAAGCTTTCATTGCATCATATTCCACAAAAGTTTCTCCTACCTAAAGCATGCTGATAAACAGATGTAAGACCAAAGTACAAAAATTTCAAGAGAACACTCAATTCAATCATGGGTTTCATCTTTTTATATGGTTCTGAATTTTTTCCCAAGCATTCTTAAAACTTTCTCCAACTTTTTGTTCAAACGTAAGAATTTCTCCTAAAGATGACATATCCGAAGAGCTAGCCATGATAACTAAGCAAAACAAAAAGAAAGTACTTGTTGGAATTTTAAACTTTTTTGTATTTTTGAGTTTTAAAGCAAACAAAAAGCAAAACAAGACTAATAAAAAATATACTAAGCAAGACAATAACAAAATAGAGTGTAAGGACGTGTGAAACTCCCCTCGCTGAAGCTTCCAAGTCCCCGACAACGGCGCCAGAAAATGTGCTTGATGGCGTGAATCACATGTTCGCTGGGAGACCCCAAGAGAAAGGTATGATGCAGCGTAGTGGTAATTTTCTCTTGATACAAAAACAAGGTTTATCGATCCAGTAGGACTTGGAGAAGGATTCAGAAAGGTGTCAATGGCGCCGTTTACAATTATTGACGTGGACCTGCGCACAGTCACAAAAAAACACTAGTACAGAACGACACGAAAACGGGCCAAAACCCTCATCGGAAACGGAGAAAGGGTCCGTGTCCTCGCCCTTGTCACTGATGTGAAGAGCTCAATGGCAACATAGGTGATTAACCGTTGCCCCTAACATGGGCAACGGTTGTTATATTAGATCATTACTGATATGTTCCACATTGGACACGGAGTTTTGCTAATCACCGTTTCTAATAAGGGTTATAGGAAAACAAAAAAACACGGTGACATGTTGTGCCGTCGATGGAGCCCCACTCCATGCGACTAGACGGCCGCCCGGTCGTCACCGTATTCCTGTCCGCCCTGCTTTACAAAAGTTCATCGATGCGCGTGGCTGGAGCTCTGCTCCTAAGTCTTCACGGCCGCCAGATGTTCATCGACTGTCTTCATCCTGCTGCACAAAATGTACTGCTCTTGGTGACGGCACCGTGTACGGAGCCCCGCTCCTAGATCTTCACGGCAGCAGCATCGTCACCAAGCATCCACCAAGCCCTTGACACAACGAATAATCTTTGTTAAAAGTAGCTAAACAGAGCAAATACATAGCAGCTAACAGAGCAAAACCAAGTTAAATAAGTAGCTAACAGAGCGAAACAGAGCAAACAGAGCGAAACATAGCTAAATAACTCGCCGACAGAGCAAAACTAAGCTAAATAAGTAGCTAACAGAGCAAAACCAAGCTAAATAAGTAGCTAACAGAGCAAAACCAAGCAAATACATAGTAAAAAGAGCGGTCGCTTACCTTAAATGAGGCGGGGTCACTTTCCGTCGCGGATTGCGTCCCAGGTGCCGGAGCCACTGTTGGAGAAGACGTCAGAGGAGAGCTCATCCTCCTCAAACACCGGAGCGTCCTCCTCCAACTCCTCCTCCTCCGCCGCCGCCCCCTCTAGACCAGGGCCCTGGCCAGGAAGAAGAGACCGGTTTATGGCCTCCCGGAGCTGCGTCTCGAACAACGCCTCCTCGGCGACTTGTATCGCATGCTCGACGGTGGAGATCCGTACTACTCTCTGCATCACAGAGTCATCAATGACGTCGTCGGCGCGCTCGCGCTCATAGGCGGCACGAGAGAGCAGGAGACCGACCTCCAGATCTGAGTCCTCATCGTCCGGGGAGGACGAGATCCGGGCGTCGGGGGCCGCCACCGCCACCGTGGATCTGGAGGGGATTTGACGGCTCCTCATGAACTCGCGAGACCTGTCGCCGTGCATCTCGTCCCAGTTGTAGGGGAGATCCGGGCTACGCCTCGGAGGGCGGGAGGAGGAAGATGCTCCATCCTGACTTCCGTCGGCGCCGGAGGGGTTCGCCATCGACATGTTGGCAACAGAGTTTCTGTGCACCTCTGTTTGCAATATGTTGGCAACGGAGTTATTTTGCTCTCCGTTACCATTGTGTCGGGCTCATCGATGGATTCTCACGCGTGCACTCCCGCGGAAGCGCGCGGAACTCATTTCTTCCATCGCCTAACTCTTGCCGTTGCCATACAGGGGTATCCGATGTGTTGTTCTGTACTTGTGAAACTACTTTGCCCCAACGAAACAGAGAGGTTGTCAATCTCTCCGGGTTGCTGAACACAAAGAATTAAATGTATGTGTGTAAAATAGTATGAGAGCAAAAATGACCAGCAAGCAAAATGACTTAGAAAGGCTATTAGAACGGTTGTAAACAATATAGGAAAATAGGACCGGATTTCATAGTTCACTAGTGGCGTCTCTCCAAAAGATAAACATGTTGGGTTAACAAATTACAGTGAGGCAATTGACAAACATGGGCGCAACACAATACTATCATGACACAAAGTTCACCGTTTCATCTAATATGGGCATTACGACAAAATACATACCCCGGGATCTCTATCCAGCCTGTCACCCGAAAGTATTAAGTTGCAAGTAACAGATAATTGCAATAAGCATGGTGCGTAATGTAAGCAATGGTTACAACATATAGCAATAAACACCGTTGTTTTATCCCTAGTAGTAACAGCACATCTCAAGTCTCAATTGTTTCTGTCAACTCGAGCTAAGACAAGAGAGGCATGAACCCACTATCTAGCATAAATATCCTCTCTAAGATACTACCAATTACTTCGGCCAAAGCATCCACAAGCATCAGAGAGCATGTAAGATCATAAATAAAACATATGATAAATAAACTGAACAATAATGTCATGACTCCATAATTCATCGGATCCCCGCAAACACAACATGTAGCATTACAAATAGATGATCTTAATCATGTTAGGCAGCTCACAAGATTTAAACAATGGAGTACAAGAGAGAGAGACAACCATCTAGCTACTGCCATGGACCCGTAGTCCCGTGGTGGACTACTCACGCATCACTCCGGAGGTAGGCATGGTGGTGTAGATGCCTCGGTGATGATCTCCCCCTCCGACAGGGTGCCAGGAAGAGCTTCAGAACCCTCCCAACCTAGGGTTGGCGATGGTGGCGGCCCGGATGTTTTCTGAAAATATGATCGGGTACCGAGGGTTTTCGGGAGGAATAGAATTTATAGGCGAAAGGGCAACTCGAGGAGACGCCCGAGGCGCCCAGGTGGGGCCTAGCCGTGGCCCACCCCTGGACCGCGCCTGGGGGGCGTCTGGCACCTGTGGGCCCCCCTGCAGGTGTCCTTCGGGCGCAGTCTTTGTTTCTTCGTAAAAATAATTCCATTAAATTTTCAGCCAATTCCGAGAAAATTTCCCGACTAGCTTTTCTGAAACAAAAAGACAGCAGAAAACAGGAACTAGCACTGGGCATCTTGTCAATAGGTTAGTTCCATAAAATATGCCAAAATGATATAAAAACATTATAAAAACATGTGGCAATGATATATAACAAGCATGGAACAATAAAAAATTATAGATACGTTTGAGACGTATCAGAGGATCGAAGAAGGTAGTCGTCGCTGATGACAACAATGAGGATGACTTCATGCCTCCTAAGCGAGCAGAGATCAGACCCAAGTCTAAGCGTGTCGTTGGAGGATCGAAGAAGGCAGTCATCGCTGATGACAACAGTGATGATGACTTCATGCCTCCTAAACGAGCGCATATTAGGCTAAGTAAGGGCAAGCGGTGAAATGTAATTTAGGTGTGTAGTACATGTAATATTTTTATTTTCAAATTTATTTTAATTGTGTACTTGTATCACAATTGATTTATATTAATGTGTACTAGTATCTCATGTTTGATATATAGCCACCTAAGTCAATTAAACAACTACTTTCGAAGAAATGGTCAGTTTAATATATTTTTTTATTTTTAAACATAACCAAAATGGTGCCGTAAGTTTTAGATCTCAGATCCCCATCACACCACCACGCACCACACAAATCCTCTACACTCCCGCATCTCGTCGCCACCCACCCCCCGCCGCCACCCAGCCCGCCGCCGCCACCCACCCATCCCCGTCCTTGCTCGCGCCTCGTTTCCGTCGCCCGTCATCGCCGTGCCGTCGCCTGTCCCCGTGCCCGTCCTCGCCGCCCGCGTCGTCTCCGTCGCCCGTGCTCATCCTCACCACCCGTCTGATGCATGTAAAATGCATACATGAACATTGCATTATTTTACTTATATTCCAGTCATATGTGCATCATATAAGGGTTATATCACTGTTTTATAATGATTTTGGGAATATTTGGCATGTTTCCTATTTTTTATGGAATTAACCCTGCGCAGGCAGAAAACCCTATTTCTATATTTTAATGTTTCAGGGACCCAAACGACGTCCAAATGACCTGGAAATTTACGAGCATCAGTTTTTGAAAGGAACAAAGCGTGGGAGCGAAGGAAGCAAACAAGCGGAGACCCGAGGGCCAAAATTGGTGGGCCCACGCGGCCCATGTACCTGGCCGCGTGGGACCCCTCCTTTTGGGCCTCGGAGCTCCGTTGCCGTCGATCTTTCCTCCACCGACTCTGTTTTGACCTAAAACCGCCTATAAAAATAGTCCCCCGACGTTCTCTGGAAGGAGCGCCGCAGAAACACAGAAACACCGAAACAGAGACCTGGAGTTGCAGATTTGAGGGGGAAAACTCCGGCGGGGCGCTGCCGGCGTGGTCTCCATCTTCTCCAACGACTTCTCCATCGTCTCCATGATGAAGAGGGAGTAGACCACCCCTGGACTATGGGTTTGTGGAAGTAACTTATGTATCTCTCTCTCTCGAGCTTCACTAATTAGTACCGTATGAGCTGCTGAATATGATTACGGTCATCTATGTAATACCTTTGTGGTGGATCTTTTTATGAGTTAATATATGTTTGAGATTGCAATGGTTTTGTTTCAGTTATGAAAGTAGATGCATATTATGTACCCTGTTCTTATTTACTTGTCATAATCAAGCATGTTTATGAGAGCGTGTGAGGGGGAACATGTGCATTAGTTGGAGTAACGGAGGGTGGCTAGTGCAGTGAACGTGAGAGAAAGTTCTGCGATCCACTAGGGTATCTCTACCTTAATTTGTTGCCTCACTAGGGATAAAAAGAAATACCATGCTACCGGAGATGTGGGTGTGACCATTGCCACTTCCTCCATGACTAGATCTAGCATGTTTTTATTTTTAACTTCATGTCATAATACTTATTGCTATACTCTGAGTTATCTTAATTACTAGGTGTTATGATTTAGTTCGCATCTTGGTGGAGTATAAGAGAGACTAATAACTAAAAGGTCTCTATGTTAGGACGTGATGCCCATATAATTATAACTTGTCATTAAACTGTTGTATTGCAATCTTATATGTCAACTCTAGTGTTCCATTGTCTACCACTTTATTAAAGAGAGAGTGCATTTGTGAAACCATGAACCCCGGTCCATTTTTAATCATAAGAAACACCTTTCCAACCACTTTTACCACTTTTTCATTTTCTGCCATTTAAAAATCCAAAAATACAAAAACACTTTTCCATCTTGCATTCATCATATAAAACCCAAAAATATCATTTATCATTGCTACCACCATCCTTGCATATTTATTTACCACCACTGCATATTTATTTCTTGTTTGCATTGCATATTATCTTGATATCATTCTCACACCTTGTGCTTGACAACCACTAGGTGAGGTTGAGGACCAAAACATTTACTTTGTTTTGCAGGTAACCAAAAGAAGGATAGGAAAGATAAATCTTCACTACTGATTCTCCTAGAGTTCGATATTAAACCCTCGACTCACCCCTCGTGGGGAAAACACGTCTTCCACTTACTACACACTCTACACTTGGAGTCTCAACCTAACCCATATTCTTTTGACGCAGGTAACTACGTCATCGCCCATGCTCGTCCTCGCCGCCCGCGTCGTCTCCGTCGCCGTCGCCCGTCCTCGCCGCCCTCGCCCTCGCCCGTCCCCTTCGCCGTCCCCGCCTTCGCTGTGCCGTCCTGTCCCCGTCGCCGGCACCACCTTGATGAGCCTCTTGTTCATATATATTTTTTAATTTTCTTACTTGTATGATTTACATAATTGCATGTATAATTTTCTTACTTGCATGATTGTTTTGTTATATATAGTGCCATGGTTTTGATATACGTCCCCGTTGGCCCTCGTCCGGTCTATGATTCGGATGTGGTATATTATCTTTTATAACTATTTGTTTCATTTCGTGTTTTTGACAATTATGCCGACCAACTTGACATAGATATTTTTATCTAGAAGGTATGTGAACCGGAAATTCCAACCTTCCCTCTTGTCGAGAAGTTAAATTTAGTTGAAAAAGAAAACGATGATTTGAAAGAAAAAATTGAAAAGAATTGAAGAAGAGAAGATGAAATTGGAGTTGTATGTTGCTGATGACGTGGTGTTAACACATCAAATTCTCGGCTTCGCCTGGTGAGTCGAGAGATGCTGATGTAGATCTTGGCGAAGCAGTTGGGAAAGACGCGCCTCCCGTGAACGAAAAAGGTGCGAATTTTGCAGTCGACGATGACGCGGGTGATGGCGTCGCCAGCGAAGATGGAGATGCAGTCGATGTAGGCGTCGCCGACGCGGCCATGGTCGGTGCAGATGTGGTCGATGGAGATGCGGGCGCGATCGCCGCGAGTCAGCGCGGGTCTGTCAAGTTATGTCTTCCCCAACAACTAACATGGAAATTGAAGTTGCCAAAAGTCAGATCTGCACCTGAGTGGAGTTCCGCGAACGCCGGGCGAGCGATCGACGAGTGCGGGTTGAATCCAAAGGAGCCGAAGTACATCGGCACGATGATCGATGGAGTCGGCGAGTTGCCGTTTGCCGTTTGCTTCTGGAGTCGATGGTATTGGCGAGTTGCCGTTTGCTGGTGAAGTCGATGAAGTCGGCGAGTTGCCGTTTGCTGAAGGAGCCGCCGACACCGCGAATCCAACACTAGTCTTTCCCACAGATGGCGCCAATTGACGTGGTGTTAATACATCAAATCCCATGGTTCGGTACCTAGGGTTGAGATTGAGGGGGAGAGACGTGGTAGTGCTGGTAGTATCGTCGGCTGACAAGCAAGGTTTACCCAGGTTCAGGCCCCCGGAGGGTAACACCCTACTTCCTGCTTGTCTGATTATTGATATATGAGGTGTAGAATGGCGTCCCAGCGAGATGGCAATCTCGCTAGGGTTTGGTGGTCTGAGTATTGCGTGCCCTATATCGGCGGCCCTCCCAGCCTTTATATAGGAGGCTGGGTCTCGGGAATTCGCAACCGACTAGGTTTATAGGTAAGGTATGTTTCTACCGACTTAGGTTTTACTAATCTTGGAGCGTACGCCATCCTCTTGGGCCCTCCTTGGTGGGCCTTGATCGCTGATTGTTGGCAGGCCTATCCGTGGGCCTTAGCTTGTACGTGCACCAGATATCCTTATGGTGGAGCACCCGAAGGGTACACCCACGTCAGCTGATGTCGTCGATGATCACAAGATCAAGATGGATGCAATGCGCTTGAAAATTAGAAAGATTAGAAAATATGCCATAATAAAGAGGCTTGGTATCATTATGTTGTTGGATCAATTATTAACTTAGTTGCGATTTTGATCGCATTTGTTGTTGCATTTAAATTCTTTATATAGTTGTATGTTAGTTTCAATGTATGTTTTAGATGCTCTAGATAGTTGTATGTTGTTTTATGAGAACTATGTATGAACTTAGATAATTGTATGTCAGTTTCAAAATATGTGTTGTGATTACTCCAAGCTAATGCATTTGTACGTAAGTGTGTAGACATGAAACTTTATAATGTAATAGGATATGGCGTGTCAAGTATGCTACTCCGCTTGTCGAGATGGGGTTTTCACAAGATCCAGGTTCATGATTCATCAGCTGGAGGGTCAGTCTAGTTTACTGGTATGGACAATCTTTTGTTTTCTATACATTTGTGACTAATTTTTTCTTGTAACTATCTATCCAACATGAATTTCTTTTCGTTTTGTTTCGTATATAGGTTGTACCACTAGTACAGAACGACACATCGGAAACGGGCCAAAACCCTTATTGGAAACGGAGAAGTGGTCCATGTCCCCGCCCCCGTGGCTGATGTGAAGGACCTCATCGGGAACGGAGGCCAAAAACCGTCACCGATGTGGCCTCTTTTTGGCAACGGTTCTGCACATATCTCCGTTTCTCAGGGTCGAGCTCATCAGTAACGGTGTTTGTAAATTTACTCGTTTGCATTGAGGTTTCTTCAGAAGCGTACATCACGAACGCAGATGCTACTGGGCATTTAAAATCTCACAGCCCAAGCACAAGCACAAGAATAACAGATCAGATTCATAAGGTAGCTCTACATTACAGTGATACATCTCTATAACCTGCTAGCCATTTTCAAATGTTTTTGGTAGCAGTGACAACATGCTTTATAACCTCCTACCACTCTTCTTCCTGCCAGAGTTTTCAAACCTGGATAATCATTGATACTCCACAGAAGAGCATCAGCCTTGGCAAGCACATCTTTAGTAAGAACAGATGTAGCAAACTGTGATACATCTTCAACTCTCCTTGCTATAAACAAATGATTTTTGTAGCACTGACAGCATGCTTTATAACCTCTTGTGACTCTTCTTCCAGGCATAGTGGCCAAAGCTGGATAATCATTGATACTCCACAGAAGAGCATCAGCCTTGGTAAGCACATCTTTAGTACGGACACATCTTCTGTGCATCTGATGAGCATATAGATGCATGGTCAGTACAGATCTACATATTGGAGACATGTAGGTGTAATTATGCATGCGCTTGATCTAATTACAGTGCCAAATTAGAACAAACAGATCAAGCGCATGCATAATTACGTATGGCTAGGCATTCGAGCAACAAACTGTGGCAACTACACATAGCGTTATCCGACTTGTCCAGTGCATGGATGAGTTTACCGGCGGTGGCATCGCTGCTGGGGGAAGATGCGCGGCGACTGGCCGACGCACGCCTAGGGGGTAGATGCGCGGCGGCGATGCCGGCCGGCCGCGCCGCTCAGATCTGCGAGGTAAGGGTTAGATCTGGCACTGCTCAGATCTGCAAGGTAAGGGTTAGATCTGCCGCCGCCACACTGTGAGAGTGAGAGTGAGGGTGAGAGCGAGAGCGTTAGGGTTGTCGGAATGACATATTTATAGCACAAGTACAATATCGGAAACGGAGGCGATAAACAAGCGTTTCCATTTATTTACTCACTAACACACTGCGCCTACTTAACAGTACAATTAAACTAACTATCTACTCTACTTGTTCTTCTTCCGCCCTGCCTATGCGCCATTGTCGTCCACGGCGCGGCGTCGCTTCTTGCCGATTGCCTTCCCCTCCGGCTCGTGCTCCTCCTTCTCCGGCCGCGCGTCCTTCTTCGGCTACTCCTTCTCTCACGCTTCCTTCTCCGGAGCGTGTTCCTCCTTCTCCGGTGACGTGGGCCTACCTATCGGGTGCCCCACCATGAAGATACCTGGTGCATGCAAGGACTGGGGCCCAACTGGCGGCCTACTAGAAGATGACGCGTAAGGCCCATGAAGGGGGCCCAAAGAAGACAGAGTGCGCCCCAAGGAAGGCGAAGCCTATGTCGGTAGAGACCTACCTTACCTCTAAACCTAATCGGTTGCGAACTCCCGAGACCCAGCCTCCAATATAAAGGCTGGGAGGGCCGCCAATCTAGGGTACGCTCATATTCCACCACCAAAACCCTAGTGAGATCGATATCTCGCCGTGATAGCCATTGTAACACCTCGAATATCAATAACAGACAAGCTGGAAGTAGGGTGTTATCCCCCAGGAGCCTGAACCAGGGTAAATTGCCTCGCTTGTTAGCCATCGTTTCCACCAGCACTACAATCTTTCTCCCTCTCAATCAACCTGGGGTATTCGAACCTGGTACTTCCCGTGGCCACCCCACGTCAACTGGCGCCATCTGTGGGAATCGAACCCATGACCACGTGGTGTGTCAGCGAGTAAATAAAAGGACAGCGCATTAAAAAATTTCGTTCGGCTAGGACAGCATAGGTTAATTGAGATTAACCTCAATTGCAAACAATTCAGCTTAATCTCGGGGCCTACTCCCATCGGGAGCGCTGTCGCGCCCCCGATAACAGAAGACCGTTGGAAAATCGAGTCCCAAAGCAAACAGTCGAGTTCTTGTCGACCAAAGCTGCTTAGCTCCATGCAAAGTCTACGACCGCAGCAGTCGCAAAACATTCAACTCCCGAGATGCGTCCACCGCATATGATATTCGGATGCTGCACCAATTGTGCAAAGATAAGACCCGCCGATCAGTCGAGACGGCCAGGGATCGCACCTGCTGCGTTCACCCTGTAATTCCCATGCCAGCAGACATGAAGAAAAACCCTGATGGACGCGTTGGGTACCCAATCTATCACACTGCAGTTCGACTTCTGTAAGACCTCCGCGGCCAAACTCGAAGCTGACCAGCTATTATAAGGCTAGCTAGGTTTTTGCCCGAGTGCATTTAACTGGTCCCGATATGTCGAATGAACCAGGCTTGCTATCCAGTATCCTAAAACCAATCAATCAGACAGCAAGACATTAACAAAACAACAGTCGACGCATCACTGACTCCAATGAGATACTTGCAGCAAGCAAAAAACGACGTGCACCCGGAGGAAAGTCCCTGCCCGATTCTTCGAGTTGACCAAGCACTCGGGGGCTACTGACATGGGCCTACCTATCGGGTGCCCCACCATGAAGATACCTGGTGCACGCAAGGACTGGGGCCCAACTGGCGGCCTACTAGAAGATGACGCTTAAGGCCCATGAAGGGGGCCCAAAGAAGACAGAGTGCGTCCCAAGGAAGGCAAAGCCTATGTCGGTAGAGAACTACCTTACCTGTAAACCTAATCGGTTGCGAACTCCCGAGACCCAGCCTCCAATATAAAGGCTGGGAGGGCCGCCGATCTAGGGTACGCTCATATTCCACCACCAAAACCCTAGCAAGATCAATATCTCGCCGGGATAGCCATTGTAACACCTCGAATTGTTCGAGATATGCCCTAGAGGCAAATAAATAATAAGGATTTATTGCATTATCTCATTAAGTTTATAATTAGTTTTATACCATGCTATAACTGTATTAATCGGAATTATTAATACACGTGTGGTATGTAAAACAAACCAGAGTCCCTAGTTAAACCTCTATATAAACTAGTCCATCAGTCAATGGATGATCGTGATTTCCCGATCATATTGATTCATAACAGTTGATGATGGAGTCATTTTATTAGTGGAATAAATTAATGGACATTACCCACCAAAGTATTGCAAAAGGATCGTATCACTAAAGTTCAACACTGCAATAGGAAAGTAACGTGATAGCTTATTCCTTAGACCGTGAGATTATATTAAGTCGCTGCTTCTGGAAGATACTTTGATGACATCAAACGTCATATCTTATATAGTGTGACAATAAAGGTGACACTTTCGGGTATTGGAATGAAGTAGTCAGGGCGAGTGATCAAGAACGGGATTTGTTCATCCGTGTGATGGAGAGTTACTCTGGGCCCACTCGGTGAGATTATATCTATAAAGCTGCGCAGCGTATGACTAGGTCATTGGAGATATAATATCACGGAACGAGTTAAAGCAACCTTGTCGGTAACGAGATAAAACACAATATAGGATGTTGACGAACGTATCTCGGACAAAGGTAGATCAATCGAACAAACGGAATGAACATATTATGTTAACGGTTCAACGACGATTTATTCTGGAATGCACAGGGGCTGTCATAGTCATCCAGGGCTCCCTGACGGTCATTGGCGACCGAAGGGTCTCGACCATGTCTGAAGTATTTGATTGCGTGGATCACACGTTCGTTGGGAGACCCCAAGAGGAAGGTATGAAGCAGTGTAGCAGCAGTTTCCCTCAGTATGAAACCAAGGTTTAATCGAACCAGTAGGAGCAAGAAATCACTTCTGAAGGTTGTTGGTGGCGCCGTTTACGATCACCAACGTGGAATCTGCACACAACACAATCAAACTACTTTGCCCCAACGAAACAGTGAGGTTGTCAATCTCACCGGCTTGCTGAAAACAAAGGATTAAACGTATGGTGTGGAAAACAGTAGTAAATTGCAGAGAATGAAAAGGAACAATGTTTGCAGTTGGTTGTATTATCAGTGTAAAAGAATGGACCGGGGTCCACAGTTCACTAGTGGTGTCTCTCCATAAAAGATAACTAACATGCTGGGTGAACAAATTACAGCTGGGCAATTGACAAAATATTGAGCGCATGACAATGCATATATATGACATGATGATTACTATGATATTCATGTGGGCATTACGACAAAATACATAGACCGTTATCCAACAGCGTCTATGACTAATAATCCACCGCCAGGTTGTCATCCGAGTTCCCCGTTGGTATTAAGTTGCAAGCAACGGATAATTGCATTAAGTAATGTGCGTAATGTAAACAAATGCATTAGACCTAACGGCGCACCCTTAAGCTAAGCATCGGTTATTTTATCCCTAGTGGCAACAGCACATCCACAATCTTAGAAGTTATTGTCACTCTCCCAGATTACCGGAGGCATGAACCCACTATCTAGCATAAATACTCACTCTTGGAGTTACAAGCATCTACTTGGCCAAAGCATCTACTAGTAACGGAAAGCATGCAAGATCATAAATAACATATAAGATAGATTGATAATCAACTTGACATAGTATTCAATATTCATCGGATCCCAGCAAACACAACATGTAGCATTACAATAAGATGATCTTGATCATGATAGGCAGCTCACAAGATCTAAACATGATAGCATAAAGTGGAGAGACAACCATCTAGCTACTGCCATGGACCCGTAGTCCAAGGATGAACTACTCACGCATCACTCCGGAGGCAGGCATGGTGATGTAGAGCCCTCCGGTGATGATTCCCCTCTCCGGCAGGGTGCCGGGAAGAGCTTCTGAACCCTCCCGAGCTAGGGTTGACGGCGGCGGCGTCTCTGGAACTTTTCGTGGATAATGGCTCGGGTATTTAGGGTTTTCGCGTCGGGAGGAATAAATAGGCGAAAGGGCGGCGGCTGGAGAGCCGTGGGGCCCACACCACCCCACGGCGCGGCAGGGGGGCGCGCGGCCCCATGGTGTGGCTGCCACGTGGCTCCCCTCCGTCTCTCCTTTGGACTCCGTGTTCGTGTTGGAAAAATAGGAGGTTCTGTCCAAGTTTCGTCCAATTCCGAGAATATTTCCAGACTAGCTTTTCTGGAATACAAAAACAGCAGAAAACAGGAACTGGCACTGTGGCATCTTGTTAATAGGTTAGTCCCAGAAAATGCATAAAAATGCTATGAAGTGTATATAAAACATGTAACAATTGGTATAATATCAACATGGAACATCAGAAATTATAGATACGTTTGAGACGTATCAAGCATCCCCAAGCTTAGTTCTACTCGTCCTCGAGTAGGTAAAACGATAAAAACAAAATAATTTCTGAGGTGACATGCTACAATCATAATCTTGATCAAATAGTATTGTAAAGCACATGTTATGAATGAAGTGATCCAGGTCAATGGTCTATAGTTTGCTAGCAAGTAGATAATGAGCAAACAACTGAATCATATAAGCAAAAACTTTTCATGAATAGTACTTTCGAGACAAGCATCAAAGAGTTTTGCATAAGAGTTAACTCATAAAGCAATAGATTCTAAGTAAAAGGTATTTAACCAACACAAAGGAAGATTTAAGCTTCAGCAATTGCTTTCAACTTTCAACATATATATCTCATGGATATTTGTCAACACAAAGCAATATAATAAGTGCAATATACAAGCATATAAAAATTGTTGCACCAAAGTTGACACTAGTGTTTGCTTCTAAGATAGAAAGAAGTAGGAAAACTGACTCAACATAAAAGTAAAAGAAAGGCCCTTCGCAGAGGGAAGCAGGGATTAAATCATGTGCTAGAGCTTTTTAAGTTTTTGAAATCATATAGAGAGTAAAAATAAGTTTTGAGAGGTGTTTGTTAATTGTCAACGAATCAGAAAATGGAAAGTACAATATGACCCCTGCCAACCAGACTTTTAAGAGCGGCTCCCATGAAGGACGTTATTTCTACCAGCAAGGCAGATCATCCCTCTTTCTCTTTTGTTTACACATGCAGATATTTCACTGTTTGTCATTGCTTGACTGATAAATCAGGGCAAAAATGTGAAGAGAATTAAGCGGTTAAAGTTGTAATTAATTGGGACTGGGCACCCCATTTGCCAGCTCTTTTTGCAAAATTAATGGATAAGCGGATGTATATGCCGCTAGTCCGGTGGTAAAGTCTGTTTGACAGTTGACATAAAGACATCCACCCCGTCCTCATGAGCTTGGTAAACATTGACACAAAATAGGAGTAATAAGTTTGAATAGTTTAAAGGTAGCACATGAAAAATTTACTTGGAATGGCAAGGAAATACCACATATAGGTAGTTATGGTGGACACAGATGGCATGGATTTTGGCTCAAGGTTTTGGATGCACGAGAAGCATTCCCTCTCAGTACAGAGTTTAGGCTAGCAAGGTTATTTGAAGCAAACACAGGATATCAACCGACACAGCAAGACTTATATGAAAACATATTGCAAGCATTATAAGACTCTACACTGTCTTCCTTGTTAACCAAACCCTTTTACTAGAAAATATCTAGACCTTAGAGATACCAATCATGCAAACCAAATTTCAACGAGCTTTACGGTAGTTCTTCATTAATAGGTTTTTTGATAACTCAAAATAATTGACAAGTATCAAATTATCCAATACATGATCTACAAGAATATGTAAGCTTTTTCCATTATACCATCTACCACATGCAACATTTTCTGTTCCAACCAAACACCAATCAATTTATTTCAACATAAACTCTCCAAACAATTATAAGTGAAGCAAGAGAGTACTTTCTTTAAAAGAACTAACAGCTCTGAATAAGAGATGCATGCAAAACAGGAGCTAAAAGCATAGCAATAGCTAGATAAGAATACTCAACAAGTATAAGTGAAGAATAGGAGTATTCATATGAAAAAGCGGAGCGTGTCTCTCTCCCAATCAAGAATGCTGGGTCCAATCAAGTTGACCATAAGAAAAATAAAATACTGAAAATAAAAGCACACAGACGCTCCAAGTAAAGCACATATGATGTGAAAGAATTAAAATATAGTTTCACTAGAGATGACCTGATAAGTTGCTGATGAAGAAGGGGATGCCTTGGGCATCCCCAAGCTTAGACGCTTGAGTCTTCTTGAAATATGCTGGGGTGATCCATGGGAGCATCCCCAAGCTTAAGCTCTTCACTCTTCTTGATCACATTATATCATCCTTCTCTCTTGACCCTTGAAAACTTCCGCCACACCAAACTCAAAGTAATTCTCATTAGAGGGTTAGTGCACAATCAAAAACTCACATGTTCTATAAGGACACAAACATGACCGTTACTTTTAACATTAGCTACTGCCACTGATGTTATGTGAAGCTCTTCACCCTAAAAAAGAATTCCACTCAACACTAGTAAAAGAGAGAATGCGAAAAATAAAAGACAGAATCTGTCTAAACAGAACAGTCCGCAAAGACGAATTTTTTCGAGGCACTTACGTTGCTCAGATCGAAAAACTTTAAACTAACGAAAGATGCGTACATATCTGAGGATCACGCACAAAAATTTGCAGATTTAAATAATTTTTCTGTGATTTTACAGAAGTAAAACGGTGAACAGCAGAAATCTGTTCCTGCGCAGAAATCCAAATCTAGCATCATCTTCCTATTAGAGGCAATACTTGGCACAACAATGCGATAAAATAAAGATACAAAGGAATTGTTACAGAAGTAAACAACTCCTTGACTAAAAACTGAAAACAAAAGATAATGGGTTGCCTCCCAAAAGCGCTTTCTTTAATGCCTTTTAGCTAGGCTAGAAGATTTTAATGATGCTCTCATAAGAATAAGAGTTGAAAAACAAAAGAGAGCATCAAGAGGCAAATATCAAACACATTTAAGTCTAACCCACTTCCTATGCAAAGGAATCTTGTAACAAAATAAATTATTGAAGCATAAAGCAACTAGCATAGAAAGATGAAACAAATAACTTCAAAACTTTCAACATAAAGAGAGGTGTTTTAGTACTTGAAAACTTTTACAACCATATTTTCCTCTCTCATAATAACTTTCAGTAGCATCATGAACAAACTCAACAATATAACTATCACATAAAGCATGCTTTTCATGATCTACAAACACATAATTTTTATTAAGCTAAAAAACAGTGGGGTTATCAAACCCACTTTTGACAATAATAGTATAAATATCATTAGGCAATATAGGACCATCATCAAGAGCATTATCATATAAACATTAGGGAGCACATTTTTACTTTCTGCAATTTCCTTTTCTTGAGTCAAGGAGCTTGTTACTTCAAATTTATCAAAAGGAGATATTTCAATAGAATCATGACATTCAACAATATAGCATTCTTCCTCCTTAGGTAGGCATGGAGGGTAATCATATAATGTAAGAGTTAAAGAGTTACTATCTTTAGAGGTAGATCCTCCTTTTGTTCATCACTCTCTTCCTCTTTTTCATCCAATGAGCTTTCAGTTTCAGCAATTTCTTCTCCCACAGGTTCCTGAAAGGTAGCAAGTTGTTCTGGAGAATAAGTTTTCTCAAGAAATTCAGTGATATAAGGATTATCATTGTAATATTCAAGGCAATAACCAAGTATAGCAAAATTTTCAGATTTATAAGGAGAATCATCATCTTGAATATAACCAGCAATTTCATAGGCACCCTTAAAAACAAAAATTCTTCAGTTTGTTCAAGATTACCAAAGTCATAGTTTCCTTTAGCATAAGCAGCCAAGGTTTCATTATCATTATAATCACATTGGAAAGGGAGGTGTTTATGCCTTCTACAACATAAAGATTCATTAAAGCAGTAGGATTCATCATAAGTAGAGCACAAGTTCTTAGCAAAATAATTCAATTACTTATTTGTTTCCATAAATGTCCCTTTTTTAGAAAGCGGTATTCCTTATAATATTTGTGTTCCTCCGTGAACCCACTTAGCCAATAAGATTTTGTTTCAAAGAGAAAACCATTGATAGCAATAAATAACTAGACATAATAACAAACCGAAATAAACTAATGCAAGAAACTAATTTTTTTGTGTTTTTGATAATAAAAGCAAACAAGACAAGATAAAATAAACTAAGCAAGACAAAACAAAGTAAAGAGATTGGAAGCGTGAGACTCCCCTTGCAGAAATCCTCTTGCTCCCCGGCAACGGCGCCAGAAAATATGCTTGATTGCGTGGATCACACGTTCGTTGGGAGACCCCAAGAGGAAGGTATGAAGCAGTGTAGCAGCAGTTTCCCTCAGTATGAAACCAAGGTTTAATCGAACCAGTAGGAGCAAGAAATCACTTCTGAAGGTTGTTGGTGGCCCGTTACGATCACCAACGTGGAACCTGCACACAACACAATCAAACTACTTTGCCCCAACGAAACAGTGAGGTTGTCAATCTCACCGGCTTGCTGAAAACAAAGGATTAAACGTATGGTGTGGAAAACAGTAGTAAATTGCAGAGAATGAAAAGGAACAATGTTTGCAGTTGGTTGTATTATCAGTGTAAAAGAATGGACCGGGGTCCACAGTTCACTAGTGGTGTCTCTCCATAAAAGATAACTAACATGCTGGGTGAACAAATTACAGCTGGGCAATTGACAAAATATTGAGCGCATGACAATGCATATATATGACATGATGATTACTATGATATTCATGTGGGCATTACGACAAAATACATAGACCGTTATCCAACAGCGTCTATGACTAATAATCCACCGCCAGGTTGTCATCCGAGTTCCCCGTTGGTATTAAGTTGCAAGCAACGGATAATTGCATTAAGTAATGTGCGTAATGTAAACAAATGCATTAGACCTAACGGCGCACCCTTAAGCTAAGCATCGGTTATTTTATCCCTAGTGGCAACAGCACATCCACAATCTTAGAAGTTATTGTCACTCTCCCAGATTACCGGAGGCATGAACCCACTATCTAGCATAAATACTCACTCTTGGAGTTACAAGCATCTACTTGGCCAAAGCATCTACTAGTAACGGAAAGCATGCAAGATCATAAATAACATATAAGATAGATTGATAATCAACTTGACATAGTATTCAATATTCATCGGATCCCAGCAAACACAACATGTAGCATTACAATAAGATGATCTTGATCATGATAGGCAGCTCACAAGATCTAAACATGATAGCATAAAGTGGAGAGACAACCATCTAGCTACTGCCATGGACCCGTAGTCCAAGGATGAACTACTCACGCATCACTCCGGAGGCAGGCATGGTGATGTAGAGCCCTCCGGTGATGATTCCCCTCTCCGGCAGGGTGCCGGGAAGAGCTTCTGAACCCTCCCGAGCTAGGGTTGACGGCGGCGGCGTCTCTGGAACTTTTCGTGGATAATGGCTCGGGTATTTAGGGTTTTCGCGTCGGGAGGAATAAATAGGCGAAAGGGCGGCGGCTGGAGAGGCTCGTGGGGCCCACACCACCCCACGGCGCGGCAGGGGGGCCCGCCGGCCCCATGGTGTGGCTGCCACGTGGCTCCCCTCCGTCTCTCCTTTGGACTCCGTGTTCGTGTTGGAAAAATAGGAGGTTCTGTCCAAGTTTCGTCCAATTCCGAGAATATTTCCAGACTAGCTTTTCTGGAATACAAAAACAGCAGAAAACAGGAACTGGCACTGTGGCATCTTGTTAATAGGTTAGTCCCAGAAAATGCATAAAAATGCTATGAAGTGTATATAAAACATGTAACAATTGGTATAATATCAACATGGAACATCAAAAATTATAGATACGTTTGAGACGTATCAGTATTCCCGAACCGTAGGGTAACACCCTTTAGGTCTTTACGGCGCTAGGAGAACGTTTTGAAAACATCGGAATAATTTAGGTATAGAGAGAATAGGTTTCGGAAAGGTTCCGGCAAGAACGGAAGTGTTTCGGGAAGACCGAAGTGAGTTCGGAGTGATTATGAAATTGTTTCAGAGTCACGGGAGATTAAATATCATGTAAATATATTAATTATAGAATTATATATATTTATATTAATTTAATATTAAATAAAAAGGACGAAAAGTGGGCAGCCCACCTAGATGGGCCAAACCCCGGAGGAAAAGGCCCAAGTGGGGGACTCCCCCCTGGAGGTGGTGCGGCTGGGCCATGGGGGCCACCCGACCACCATGGGGTGCGGCTGGCCCATGGTGGCCGGCGCACCACCCCCTCCTCCTCCTTTGTTGTTTAGTCCCACATGGACAATTAGAGGAGAGGTGCAACCCCTCTCCTCCAATAAATAGGAGGCCGGATTAATTGAGAAAACACACAATAAATCCAGGAATTAATCCCGGTTGGCCAAGGCTTCTCCCTTAGTTCATTTCCACCCTCTCCGTCTCTCGGCGTATGCGGTCCCACGTTTGAACTGCGTATACATGAGACCTATATACCGCAGTACGCCGTTGTGCTGCGGGATTCCACCCAAGCTCTCGCTTCCGCTATCTCGGCTAGATCGGGGAGCCCGGAAGTCATCGTCAAGGTCCGTACGTGTGCGAGTACTCGGAGGTGCCGCTCACTCAGGCTCGGCACCGGAGCATCGTCGTCACTCCGCCTCCTTCTTCATCGCGCCAAGTTCTTCGCGACCTTGAGGTTGGCTACGTATGTCTTCAGTGGTATCAGAGCCGATCTATGCGTAGTATTGCTGGTACGGTTAGAACACATGTTGAATGTGGGCAACGATTCTATAATTGTTACCCTCTCGCGTGCACTTGCTAATGTTGTCGGCATCGAGTTGATAAAGCGGCCCGGACCGACCTTACGCGTACGCTTACGCGAGACTGGTTCTGCAACTGACATATGGCTTGTACCATATATGCGGCTAGCGGGTGTCTATTTCTCTCTCTTTAGATGGCTTAGCATTTTCAATGGAGGGCCCTGAAAAGGGTGTAATAGAGACAATTATTTAATCGCTGTTGTGGTTGTATGTTCGTAGGTAAGAAACGGTTCTTTAACGAAAGCCCTAGCAGCCACGTAAAACATGCAAAAGTTAAAGTAGAAAGCGTCTAACTTTGTTTTGCAGTGGGGCATTTTAATATGACATGGTTACGGTAAGTTTTATGAATTGTTCAAGTTATCGAAGGCAAAAGGTGGCGCCGTAGACTCGGAACACCGCCGTGGCGCGCCATGGAGACCAAGGCGCGAGGCCATGTCATATCGCACTTCATTACATTATTTTGATATTGTTTGTTGTGTGTGCATCCTATTTGAGTGCTTATATTAAGATATACAACGGTAGCAATTAAAGGATGATCCCTAATTAAAATATCAAAATTGTGTTCTTCCTTAGTGTGCACCACCAATAAAGTTCTACGTTACGGGGTACGCCGCATTGCGGTTACACTCGTCTCTTCGTTCGCATACAGTGGGTGTAAGCCACTTGCACACGCAAATACACTAAGGTCAGATTGGCGAGCCTAGTATGTACAGACATAGCCTCGAAACACGGGAGATCGAAAGATCGAGCATGAGTCGCATGATTGTTGCGATTGGTACTTCGTGCCTACCTTTGAAATTATGCTGTCGGCCTTGTTGATAGGGGGCAGTGTAGTGGATTAGGATCGTGTAATCACTAAGATGTTTTAGGGATGATTTTCTTAGTGGAGTGTGTTTTATAATGTGATTATAAAAATAAACTCATATTATTATAAACTTAGCCTTATCCGTTCTTTGCAAATTATCTCTGTAGATCATGCCTTACCCTAAGGAAGAAAGTCTTGAGTTCAATCATTTTATTAGAAAAGGGAATCTCTGAAAAATGGATCCAACTACATGACGTGGTACAGAAACCTGAAAGGCGTCCTCTACCAAAATGACATTTCTTACGTGATAGAAGAATTCTTAGGAGATAACCCAGGAAACTCCGCAAGTGCAGAGGCGAAAGAAGATTTTCGTCAACGTCGAGACATCTTCATGAGTGTTCAGTACACGATGTTCGGCTGCATGGATCATGAGTTGAAAAATGAGTTTCGCCACATGGAGCCTTTTGTGATGATCAATGCTCTTAAAACTTGGTTTGTAGACGAGTGAAACTTGAGCAGTTCAAGCAGCTGGATAATTTTCTTTCACTCAAGATGGAAGAACATACCTGCTTGGAGACACATTTGTGTAGGATGTTTGACATTCACGATGATCTCACAAACATGTGCGGATACTGGATGGCGGATACTTTTGCGATACAGGCAGTGTTGCGTTCTCTACCTCCTAGCTATAAGGAGCTTGTCGATGAGTATGTGATTAAGAGTGAGTCACTCCTCTTCACTGATTTCCTGGTTGAAATCAAGGATGTGAAGGTGGAACCCATTGAAGGAGAAATTGATGACACGCAAGGTATATTGATATACAAGTTATAATTGTTATTTCTTGCACTTGTTAATATTAAAGTATTTGATGCTTATGTTCTGTTTTATCGAAACAGCACCAGAATATAACAGGATAGCTGCAGAGTACGACATGATGTTGCGGAATGATGGCAAGCAAAAGAGTTGATGGCCAAGGAGTTTCAAGCCCATAGTTATCAGTTTTTGATTAGTAGTTTTGAATAAGAGTTTTTGTAATAGATTTTGAGTGATTGTAATAAGTGTGTCTTGCATTCGGTGAGACAAGTTATTCATATTTGTAAGGGAACAAGCAAGTTGTTTTTATTATGAATAAAGTTTCTTATGGTCACATTTCGATTATGAACAAGTTATTCATGTATTAATCTCAATGATAGCAAAGTGGGTATAATTGCTAAAATAAAATCCTAAGTCAATAATTATATACACTACCGAATTTAATCATACAAATATTTTGGATGTTTTGATCTTGTGTATTTGCATATGACATGATGATTGAAAATATTGATGTATCAATATGAGAAGAATTTAATTTTAAATCATGCAAGATGATTGTTAAATTAAATTGTGTAGTGAAAATTATTATTGTAGCCTTTTTCTGTATGTCTAAGTAAATAAAAGTATTTGCTAAAAGATACAATTGTCTGAAATCATTTGATTAGATCAAAAGGATTTTTCAGAGAAAAGGAGGATATAAAATCAGGATATGTAATTGGATTATAATAAAGATTTTAAAGATTTATTTTATCATAGAAGACTTGTGAAATTTTGGTTCACAAATTATAATAATACATCAAGCATGTTGATTTATGTGAATATTATAATCATACTCTATTTTAAATAAAGTATGGTCTTAAAAGTATCTCTTAAAGGATTAGATGTTTCGTTAAAATTAGTAAACTCCCTTATTTTGAAATCTTCACCTAAAATTCATATAAACGACAATATATTGAGTGTCGTGGTTTATAGGATTATATGATAATACGAAATAGTTCTTTGTAAAATATTCATAGGAGTGAATATATGTTTCATATGGCAAACACCGACGAGGGCAAAACTAGTATTGCTAATTTGGTGATTTGTTGAAAACAAGTTTCAAGAAAGGATATGAATAAAGTAAAAGCTTATGTGAGGTAATTGACCTTGTTCGCATTATGTGAGAGATAATGTTTTCGGAATATGCTCCGGTAACAAAAACTCTACAGATGGAAATGAAAAATGATGATAAAAGATCATAATGTTTTCAAATAAGGAGCTTTTTATAAATAGTAGGCATTGAAGAATATTTTCTGTCCGGTCACGATTAATATTCATGATTTAATAATCTTGTTACTAGAACAAGGGATACCTACGAAATACAAAGAAATTAAGGTGATACCAAATTCGAATCATGACTAAAGAGTCATAAATCCAAGAGGTTGCATTTAAGATTATGGTAGTAAATGTTGCTTGAATCTTATTAAGTAAAAGGATTACTTGATTTTTCACATGACAGGTTGTGTGAAAAGAATGGAACTGTGAGAAGGACATGAAGCTAATTTTGTCATAGAGAATGTCTTGGACAAAATCAAATTGTTTGACTGCATTGGATGTAGACATGCCTAAGTCTTTTGGATTTGTATTAGACAAGTATAATACATCGTGTTTGGAATTTTCGAATTGATGAATGATCAATGGATTTCGGTATTGACCGAAATATCGAAAGAAATTATATTAGTATAATTTAAGTGGGAGTAGGAACTCACCATATTAATATGCAAGTCATGTATTATTAAGTGGGAGCTTGTGGGCTACACAATATGAGATGTGATTGACATTTTGAGTGGGAGCATCATGAGTTACACAATCTCAAATGTGATTGACATTTTGAGTGGGAGCTAAATCAGGTGTTTATATGTAAATGACATATAGTAAATGGTACTAGGAGTAATTGTGGAATTACAATAAAGTCATACATGATTTAAAACATCAGTGTCTATTTGAATAGATTAGAATGTTTAAAATAGAAGTCGAGGTGTTTTTCTGGATTAGATTCTGAGAAGTCAGAAAGAGACGTGACAAGGAGGTGGTCCTTGTAAATCTAGAGAAAAAATCATGGTTGTAAAATATGTTGCATGATAAGATGGCAGTGTATGGAACCATATTATATACTCGACATGATATGACTAGAAGAACAAGTGCTGAGGTGAATTTATATTCACTATTAGTGAAACCAAGAATATCCTTCATTGTTTAAAAGAAACTGAAGATATGTGGTTATTTCGAGTCTGTAGAGGATGATGAGTTTAACGAGTGTTATGTTAAAATGATCAACCTAGATGACAGAAGGAAATAAGGATCAAATCGTTATAGGATTGGCATTAGGCTGACAATAGAATGTCAGGATCTACTTAGGTAAATATAAAAGTATATAGATACTGCGAAATTACATAGGATTGGTAGAGAAAATGTATTCTCCAAACTGAGTGTGTTTTTATGCAATTAACTGATATAGGATCAGAGTAAGCGCAGGGAAACAAAAGTCTCACTTAGTTGCCAAATATGTATATTTGTTATAAAGATAGCTTGATGATATCAAACAAGGTGATATCAATGATTCGCAAAGAACTTACGGTTATGAAAGGTTCTGGCCGAAGGAAACCTCTTCCATAAGCAAGCATTATCATAAACGCTTATAGAAGATAAGGTTGTATGATTGGTATAGAAATGCAGCTGGTTTATTTGTAATCTAGTGCAAGTAGGAGACTGTTGGAGATATGCCCTAGAGGCAAATAAATAATAAGGATTTATTGCATTATCTCATTAAGTTTATAATTAGTTTTATACCATGCAATAACTGTATTAATCGGAATTATTAATACACGTGTGGTATGTAAAACAAACCAGAGTCCCTAGTTAAGCCTGTATATAAACTAGTCCATCAGTCAATGGATGATCGTGATTTCCCGATCATATTGATTCATAACAGTTGATGATGGAGTCATTTTATTAGCGGAATAAATTGATGGACATTACCCACCAAAGTATTGCAAAAGGATCGTATCACTAAAGTTCAACACTGCAATAGGAAAGTAACGTGATAGCTTATTCCTTAGACCGTGAGATTATATCAAGTCACTGCTTCTGGAAGATACTTTGATCGCATCAAACGTCATATCTTATATAGTGTGACAATAAAGGTGACACTTTCGGGTATTGGAATGAAGTAGTCGGGGTGAGTGATCAAGAGCGGGATTTGTTCATCCGTGTGATGGAGAGATACTCTGGGCCCACTGGTGAGATTATATCTATAAAGCTGCGCAGCGTATGACTAGGTCATTGGAGATATAATATCACGGAACGAGTTAAAGCAACCTTGTCGGTAACGAGATAAAACACAACATAGGATGTTGACGATCGTATCTCGGACAAAGGTAGTATCGATGGAACAAAGGGAATGAACATATTATGTTAACGGTTCAACTACGATTTATTCTGGAATGCACAGGGGCCGTCATAGTAATCCAGGGCTCCCTGACGGTCATTGGCGAGCGTAGGGTCTCGACCATGTCTGAAGTATTCCCGAACCGTAGGGTAACACACTTAAGGTCTTGACGACGCTAGGAGAACGTTTTGGAAACATCGGAATAATTTAGGTATAGAGAGAAGAGGTTCCGGAAAGGTTCCGGCAAGAACAGAAGTGTTCCGGGAAGACCGAAGTGAGTTCGGAGTGATTGAAATTGTTTCGGAGTCACGGGAGATTAAATATCATGTAAATATATTAATTATAGAATTATATATATTTATATTAATTTAATATTAAATAAAAAGGAGGAAAGTGCAGCCCACCTAGATGGGCCAAACCCCGGAGGAAAAGGCCCAAGTGGGGGACTCCCCCGCAGGAGGTGGTGCGGCTGGGCCATGGGGCCCACCCGACCACCATGGGGTGCGGCTGGCCCATGGTGGCCGGCGCACCACCCCCCTCCTCCTCCTTTGTTGTTTAGTCCCACATGGACAATTGGAGGAGAGGTGCAACCCCTCTCCTCCAATAAATAGGAGGCCGGATTAATTGAGAAAACACACAATAAATCCAGGAATTAATCCCGGTTGGCCAAGGCTTCTCCCTTTGTCCACTTCCACCCTCTCCGTCTCTCGGCGTATGCGGTCCCACGTTTGGACTGCGTATACGTGAGACCTATATACCGCAGTACGCCGTTGTGCTGCGGGATTCCACCCAAGCTCTCGCTTCCGCTATCTCGGCTGGATCGGGGAGCCCGAAGTCATCGTCAAGGTCCGTACGTGTGCGAGTACTCGGAGGTGCCGCTCACTCAGGCTCGGCACCGGAGCATCGTCGTCGCGCCGCCTCTTCGTCGCGCCAAGTTCTTCGCGACCTTGAGGTTGGCTACGTACGTCTTCATCGGCAACGCTTGTGCGGGAGTGTATTTCCCGCTTATCGGTCTACGAGGGTACGTATCCGATAACTTCTCCGTTACAGCATTACTAGATAGATAGATCCTGGCTAGTTTTCGGTGTTGCGATAGTTAGGAAAATTATTGTTTTCTGCTACGAACCCCATCACGAATATCAATAACAGACAAGCTGGAAGTAGGGTGTTATCCTCCGGGAGACTGAACCAGGGTAAATCGCCTCGCTTGTCAGCTGTCGTTTCCACCAGCGCTACAATCTTTCTCCCTCTCAATCAACCTGGGGTACTCGAACCTGGACTTGCTGTGGCCACCCCACGTCATCCGGCACGTCCTTCTCCGGCGCGTGCTCCTCCTCCTCTGGCGCCTCCTCAGGCGCGTGCTCCTCGTCCTCCTGCGCCTCCTCCGACACGTGTTCCTCCTCCTCATCGGAGTCGTCCTCTTCCTGGCTAGAATACGGCTCCGGCGGGTCCTCCGGCTCCTCTTCCTCCGACGCCTCGTCCTCGTGAAGGCGGCGGTTCCGAGTCGTTGGAGTCGTCTTCTACAGAGTGTGAAGACGGCAGGTCCGAGTCGTCGGGGTCCGAGTCCGGCGGCCCATCTTGATCCCACCATGGGACTTCACCGCGGTCTTCACCGCTCGTGTCGTCGCTCGGGACTTCCTCGTTCTGCCACCAGGGTTCCTCCATGGTGGTTGTGCTAGTGTGGTAGAGAACGTGTGAGAGAACGAAGGGGAGAATGCGAGAACGGCCTGGCTTCGCGCGGTTCCAGTCACATTTTATTAGCGGCGAGCAGACGGTTCCAATCCCTCGTGAATTAAGCCGCATTGAACATGCCCACTTCCAGTTTGCAACTGCAATTTTCCAAGCACGTCGCAAATGGATATCTTTCAACAATCATTGCCTTAGAGATACATATTGGAAACGGAGGTGAATTTATGACCGTTGCTAATACTATTGGTAACGGAGATCAAAAAGTCTCTGTAACCAATGTTGACGGACCAGCCGCGGCCAGTTCTGCCAGGCTCGTCCGCAACTCTAAAATCGCGATTCTCTGTCGCCTAACTCGTGCCGTTTCCATAGAGGGATATCCGATGTGTCGTTCTGTACTAGTGTACCGTGCAATATACAGCTTCAGTTTAACGAGCTAGTCGGCAACATCGTCAACTTTGATGTTCACGGAACTATGTACAAGATACATGTCAAGAAAGAAAAGTATAAGACCTACTTCTGGGGGACCGTTTGGCCGAGCTCATTGCCACGAAAAAGCTGAGCGGAGGTGATTTCCTTCATTTCTGTATGGATGGACCCAAACCTCGGATCAAGCTTGTCTACTTTGGTAATGCTGGTTCCAATGATGACGCGAGTATGGAGGAGGATGAGGAGAGTGACGAGGAGGACAACCCAATGAACGATGTCGTCGTCGCCCAAAGAGTCTCTCTGACTGACCGTGAGTGGGAGTGTCTTCTTCAAAGACTACCTCCCCGAGATAGCTACATTGGAGTGCCTTTTGTGCAGCGTCTCACGAGCACTAATATCGACGGAAATCTCAGGGTACGTATGTTTCTAAAATCTCTCATCTTCCTATATGATTGGTTATGTTACAATGTAGTTTTGCGGGTATGTGTGACTTAGTTGTTTTCTTGTTGATCAATGATATGTTCTTGCAGAAAATACCTAGGGCGATAGTGGAAAATGCTGGCATTCTGCCTACCGGTACTTTTGGTGTACGCTTTCGAGAGGCAGGAAGGGTCACCGCCTGTTCCGTACACCACGGACACAGACCATCGCATTGTCTTGAACTCTCAGGCGTGGAGGGAGTTCCATGCGCCACGCCATTTGGAGGTTGGGAAAGCTATCGTCATCACTTCGAGGACCAGCCACACCCAACACTTGTACGTGATGTTGGTGCTCAACTATCTATAGCGTTTAGATCGACAATGGTTTGAAAATTCATTTGCACTATGGAGTCTAGATAAACTACTCATTTGACTTTGTTGAATAGCGCAACTACTGGCGCGGATACTTCCTGGAATAATTATATTTATGTTAATTTTACTGATTATTGTCGTTCAGCATGTAGTCATTCGTTTAATTTTTTTGCTGTTGTCCGGTACCCCGCTCTGACTTGGTCGAAAGCCAAGATGTGGAAGGTGATGAACTGCTGTGTGATATTGCACAACATGATCATTGAGAGCGAGAGGAATGCTCCGGTGGTTGACAATGAACCATACTATAGACAGGGTCCTCTTGCAGATGTTGATAACCAGGTGCCGGCAACATGGTCTGCCTTCCTCGCTATGCGTCAAGAGATTCGAGACCCACATGAACCTCAACAATTGCAGAACGAGCTGGTGAATCACTTGTAGATTCGCAAAGGCAATAACGCCTAGTTTGATGTGTTGTGTTTAAAAAATTGGTTAAATTATGAGCTTGCTTTGTTGAACTATTTGTATTAATTCGTACGTGGATTTTTTGTGTGTTTATTTGTGTGTTGAACTATGTGAGAGAATTTTGTTGTTCATATGCATTTTTGGAGCGGAATCGCCGGCTGGGGGGCGGGCTTGGGGGCGTGGCTGGCAAATGGCCGAACCCAGCAGGCGAAATTTAGCGCTGAATTTCGGCCTTGGAGAGGGGGGGGGGGGGGGGGGGGGGGGGGGGGCTGGAATGCCCTATCGGATATATTACACGGAAAAATTGTTGTTGCTGCCTCTGTTTTCGGCCTACATTTTCTTTTGCCGAGTGTCCTACGAAGCAATACTCGGCAAACAATGCACATATAAATTATTTCGCTCCTGTCTCCTTTTACTGCCTAGTGAAAGACTTTGCCGAGTGTTTTTGCGGCAAACACTCAGCAAACATGGCAGCAAAAATATTTTCCCACGGTGACTCTTCTTTCCACATAGTGTAAACTCTTTTCCCACCACTTCTCCCACCATCTCTTAACCCTCGTGACGCACTGACGCTATACATATAGCCTATCTCTTAGCTAGTGTTTCTTCATCCTAGGAGATGCAACACAATGTAGGACATCATGGTGAAATATAAGGCAGTGTCGAAATTCCGTCAAGAGATTACATGCTTCTTCTTCATAGAAGAACTGAATGACATCCGGGCGAAATTTCTGACACGTTGTCATCGTATTTGGCAACTATTTCGTATGTTACTTTGTTGTACCGGTGTATAGGGGTTGTTACTCAAATACACAGGTAACGTCAGAATTCTCTAGGCGTGATGCCATGCTTATTTTTCTTAGAAGAACCAAATGACATCGCCTGATGAATTTCTGATAGTACCACTGTAACCATGATGGTTTTTCTCCGTCACGTTCGACACTTACTTGGTGTAGATGATGTTGCTAAAATAGGTGGTGCCATGCTTATTATTTTTAACTTCGTATTTAACCATGATGGTTCTTCAGCTGAAAAAAAGAGCAGAAAATTATTGGCGGGAAAAAACTGGTGGATGGTGCGGGAAAAATGGCACCTTGACGTCAGTATGGAAATGAAGGGAACGGTCAAGTTAGCCGCTAAGCTAAATTTAGACGCATATAGCAGATTAGATGCCATAATACCTATTTCTTGTGCACCGAAGAAAATTTGCTAATGAACAACATATCTTTAAAAGTAAAGCAATATGCGAACTGGACGTAAGCAGGGCCGTCTCCAGAAATCGGGGGCCTCGGTGCGAAACACAAAATGAGGTCTTGAAATTTGAAAATTTAAATGACATAGCAACTAAAAATTTCCGCACCAGACTAACACTTTCTTTTTCTAAAATTCATGATTAATCCTATTTCTTTAAGAAAGTAAAATAAAAATTAGTACAAACAGTTTAACTGTAGATAAACAACGGTAGATCGACTTAGTGGTTTATAATTAGAACAGAAAGCACATCAATACCTTACTCAGTAATTCCGCCCCCATGGCGTCGCACGGATCGTATGACTCTTGCGCCGCAGTTTTAAAATTTCCAATCCCCAATCTCTACTATAATTAGACATAATCAGTAATCACATCGTCAAAATTTGCAATTAGGCTAATCTAATTGCTGCGGCAGTGCGGCTAATTACCTCGTCAGTACTCATTAGCGAGGAGCCGCCGCAGGGCCCTTTCTCCTTTTTATTCTCCTTCCGTCGCTCGGTGCGGCTAATTACCTTCCAGTCCCGTTCTGGAAGTAAAAGAGTGCGTATAAAACTTGCTACTTTCCGACTAATTGTTCATATTACAGACGATTATGGAGCTCTTCTCGCCGCCGCAAGCTGGTGCGCGTTGAGGTGACGATGCAAGTGACCGATACCGTGCTTCGGGGCGGCGCTGAGGATCCTGTTGCACCCCGGCCAGTTGCACACCGCTTGGTGCTCCTTCGTGCCATCTTCGAGTGTCACAAGACGGTACTCGAAATGGCCCTCCGTCCACATCGGTGAGGTTCGCCGCCGCACCACCGGCTCTGGGACCGGGATACCGCCATCGGGATGTGGGTGGGGAGGCGGCTGCTCCATAGGATGAAAAGTGTGAAATGAGAAGTATGGGATGAGTGTGAGTCTGTGAGAGGAGAAGTGTGTGATGAGTGTGAGAGTAGAAGTGTGAGTGAGGAGGCATATTTATAGCACAGGATGGAAGTGTGCCATGCGTGCCTAGCATGCCCAGCATGCCCACGTGCTTGCAGCCTTGCACAAATAAAAGTTAAAAATGGGACAAAGGTGATATGATTTAAATAATTTTTATTAAGCTAGCAAGCCGCCTCATTAAAACCTTCCAGTCCCGTTAGGTACCCTGGAAGGAAAAAGAGTGCGTCTGAAACTTACAACGGTCGACGACGGCAACGGTCGACCACGGGCACGTCGTGCCTTCGCGGGCCCGAAGCGTGCCCCGCGTGCCTGCTCCCCCGAGGCGTGCCCTACGCGGGCCTGAAGCGTGCCGCCCGCGGTACGAGTGTGGAGCGTGCTGTGCCGGGCCAGCCCGCGTGCCCAGCTCCGAGCTGGGGCACGAGCATGGTTGGGCCTCATGCCGGCACGGCACGTTGGCTCGTGGGCTGGGCCGTGCTTGGGCCGTGCCAGAGGAGCGTGCCTCGGGCCGGCACGTTTGGCCCGGCCCGTTTGGCCAGCTATAGTTGGACGGTGACATTGCCTCAGCCCGAATTCGTGTGTGGCATTCGGGCCGAATATTGGAGAAGGCCGGTTAGCCTAGAAAAAAAACTAAAAGGCCGGTTTAGCCATTCTTGTTCCCCGTCGCTGCTCCCGACCGAAGCTCGCGAGAAGGCCCGCCCCAGGGGCAACTCCAGGCGGCGGCGCAGGTTTCCGACGCCCTCCCGCCCTCCTCCGGCATACGGCCGTGGCGGCTCTCCCGCCACGCCGGCATACACCCCAACCCTCCCGGCTCGCTTTACTGCAGCATACGGCCGCGCCCCCCGTGTGTATCCACCCGAGCCCTCCCCGGCGCCCTGCTTACCTCCTCTCACCTGTGTGTTTGCCCGTGCACTACCTAGATCTGCCCCTGGTTCTGGTTGCATATTAGGATGGCGACTCTGAGGAACCTCAAGATCAAGACGTCGACGTGCAAGAGGATCTTGAAGGAGCTGCGCTCCTACGAGAAGGAGGTGGAGAAGGAGGCGGCCAAAACTGATGACATGAAGGAGAAAGGCGCCGACCCTATGATCTCAAGCAACAGGTGACTCAAGATTTTCGGCTTTTCAGTGCTTGTTTAATTACCAATACGTTTACTCACCTCTCTGCCCAATACTGATAATACTCATACCAATTATAGTACTTACTGTTACTCGTAGTAGCTGGATCATATGCTGTCCTTGAAATACATGCTTGTACCAGTTTTCAACTTTTCATTGGACCATGCTGGGTAAGTACGTCATATGATCAATAGTCAGTTTTCTTTGATAAAATGGACAGGTTAATCAGAGGTTCCCCATATTTTAGTTTTATTGGAATAAAACGGTATAACAACGAATTTCGTGTGTATTAAGTTGAAGGATCTACCCTGTGAATCCTTGAGGATTAGTTGGCTCGACTGACATTTTGGTGGCCGTCATTGTTGCGCACATGTTTTATCCTTTGTTCTGCACTGTTTACGGCTGAGCACCAATGATGTTTTTTAATAACGGCAATCACTGCAGGCTATGTAATGGTTTTACAGTGGCTAGAAGTCCAGCTCTGGGTCTTGACCAACCCAGTTATTCTTCTGATATTAACCTAAAGGCCCGGCATCAAAGTCTTGATCACCTATCTTGCCTATTGTGGCTGTGTTAATGTGAATTACCTCTTCTTTTGCTTTCAATCATGTTTTTTTTGTTTGCATTCAGTCCATGTGGATTACCTAATGTATGAGAAACTATTTTTCCTTGGGCCAAGAAAACAAATTCTTCTGTTAAAAACTACATTACAGTTTTTAGATGTGTATTACATGTATGGCACTACATAAACCTTACTATAAAAGTAAAAGCATCAGGGTGGATATAATTGTAAGCAGAATTGTGTATGAAATGAACACACAGCATATGCATATTTTAGAGTACCACCCTGTTCACTGATAATCACATCTTCAGAGGGCATATTAAGATGTTTCAATGCATATATACTCGAGGCTTTACGAAAAAAATCGATGTGATTTGGATTGGAAAACATAGCTACTTACATTGATTGACCTCATACCTATAGCAAGTTTTCTATGGTCCCGTTTTGGAGAGCGAGTGCTAATTATTGATCTCCATGCTTCTCTTCCAAGTTGCAATTCAATGTGAGGACCTTAGAACTGCATCTTAATGCCTTTTACATCTGCAGGAAAATGTTTTAGCTGAGTCGAGGATGATGGTCCCAGACTGCCATAAGCGACTTGAAGTTGCACTGACAGACTTGAAAGCAACTCTGGTATTGTGCGGCAATTTCTTGCTATGTTTAAAATTGTTTGCGACCTTGGCTTAAGCTACTTGAAGTCTTGAACAAACGTTTTATAATCTCGTTGCAGGCCGAGTTGAAGGAGTCAAATGAACAAGGCACTGAGATCGGAGAAGCTGAGAGTACAATCATGGAAGTCGAAGCTGTATACACACCAATAGAAGATTGAACTCCAACTTGCATTTCCGAAATCTTGGTAAGACTTGCTCTTGTGGACACCTTAGCCTCATTTCGTATGATGTTGATGCGAACACATGTATTATGAGTTTATGACTCATAATTAGACTAGATAAGCAACTCTTGACACCACAAATATGATTAAGCATTTTGATGTTCTGTAATGTTAAGATGGGCATGTTGCATTTGTTCCAGCTAGGTAGTGGATGATCTCCTCTATTGCTGGGTAGGCGTTGGGATCTCTTTTATGTCAGTTTTGCCACACGAATGGTTGCACACTAGACGTTTCTCGAATATTGTGGTGGAGGGGCTCATGCAGCGCATCGTCCGCGGCGATGTCCCGAGGTGGAGGAGGCTGAGCGGAATGTGACACTGTTCATCGACGAGATACACCTCGTCCTTGGCGCTATAGATGCAAGTGGGTCACTATTAGGGTACCCACTTTATTTTTTGAACTAAAGGGGGTAGAGGCTACCCTAATAGTGACCTACTTGCATCTCTATATCAGGTTACATGTACATTGCTAAATTCCAACTTTCTATATTTCAATTTACCATACATAATAAACGTACAATTTTAGGCGAGACACAATCCAGAATTATAAAACCGAGAATAAGAACACTGACTGCATGGGAAGTAAGACACTTAATCGAGGTACCACATGTAATCCAAAAGGCCATGTAACAAATAAAATTTACACACGCAACTTAAATATTTATCGTTAGGCAACATCAGTTTGTCCGATTGATCTATGGGCGGAGGCAATTTACGTCAAATCAATCGTAGTGGGGATGTAAAGGTCAGTCTCTTGATCGTGGGATGAAGTCGTGGGCATGCTATCCATCATCGGACTTCTTGGCTGCTCGATCTGTAAAGTCGTGCTTAACAGCATGGCAACAATCGCTGACATGGCTGGCCTATCAGTGGGCGTTTCCTGGACACAGAGAAGCCCAATCTCGATGCACCGCTTCAGCTCGGACAAGAGCTCAGGCTCAGAGTCGTGAAGGGGCAATGTCTTGTCGAGAAGTTCCATGACCTTGTTTTTCTCCCACAGTCCCCAGACCTGCAAACAGAAATTCACCAATTTTAGAATCTTGTATGATTTTCTTGCTTCACCACAAGATGATAATTAAATGTTTCAACAAGTATAAGATGCAGATGCTTCTAATCTGATTAATCTCTCAAGAAGTGTCTCGACAAGAATTTACGGCTAATCTGATGTACATGTTTATTCACTTGTTGGACTAAAGTTTTCTGCTTCTCCCCTATCTCCCACAAACAGACTGTAAAATAAACTCAACCCAACAAACACAAACTTGAAGGACATACATGTTGAAGGAGCCTCTGGGTACCACCATTCCTTTGCCCGCTGAGAGTCTCCAAGATGATAACTCCAAAGCTATAGACATCACATTTCAGTGTCATCTCTCCTCGTTGCTCATACTCCGGGGCTGCATATCCCCTTCATGAAGCTCAACAATGTTAGGTCGATTCAACACAATTTCTGTTGGCAAAGATATAGTTACTTACGGCGAAACAACAATTGTTTGATCAGGCCCTGTTTGATCAATTGCGAACAGCTTCGCAGTCCCAAAATCTGCATCTTTGCCTTCCATTCGTCGTCTAGGAGAATGTTGCCTGGTTTGAGATCCCTGTGGATTACACTCTCACCAGATCCTCCGTGAAGGTATGCGACACCATGTGCGATTTCGTGGATTATTTCCACTCGTCTCTCCCAGTTTAGTGAAGCACGGAGGTTAGTTGTCCCTGTCAGCATCAGATATGCGTTCATTAAATATTTGAATCTAGTAGTCTGGTTCAACAACAACACCTAAATTTTACCGAAAGAAATGATCCGTTACAAGTGCATGCTTGTGCATAGTCTTAAGGTCCCATTCAAAACGCTTGAATTTCACATGAGTCGGTTCAGTTTAGTAGAAGCTGAATTTAAGGAATTGGGGGTACCAAATATGTAGACATTCAGGCTCTTGTTCTGCATGTATTCATAGACGAGTATCCGCTCCTTGCCTTGGTTGCAGTAAGCAAGGAGACGAACTAGATTCCCATGGCGGAGCCCGGCCATCACTTCCACTTCTCTCGCGAAATCTTTTTTGCCTTTCCTAGTAAGAGCCGACTGTTTAAGCCTCTTGACCGCAATCATTCTTCCATCAGCCAGCTGCGCCTAGTGATGGTTCAGTTTGAGATGTTAGTTAGGAAATGGGGTTCATAATTTTCCTATTAATGGTTGGTTTTCTATATATCAATTTTACGACCAATGGAAATATTTGAGTGAGGTCGTACCTCACCACGTATTTTGAGACCAAATAGTAGAAAGTCAATTGTTATAGTATGTTGTATATGTAGAATAAACATTCATAAGTTTTCCATATAAGAGGTTGAGTATTATAATTTAGTGCTGATATCTACCTGGACAATAAATACACTCTTATGGTCAGGATATATTCTTCAAATTATACATGCCACCCCCCACGCACATATACCTGATACCTGTCGCCTCAGGACAATGTGTGTGTGTGTGTGCATCTTCAATGTATCGCTAGAAAAAAGTACTACTAGTAACTTATAAACAACACCAAATCCACCTTGACCGATAATGTTGCTTTCGGAGAAATTTCCGGTGACATGCTTTATAGTAGCTAAATTAACTGAATGAACAGCCATAGATGGATTTTGAGGAATAGCGCCTGCAACAAGACCATGATGAGTATTAAGTATTTTATCGAAAGATATAATTAATTGATTGTTTTGTTAAGTTTTCCCGAATGGTATGGTTAATGGATTATAAAAGCCTTATCAAATGTTGGGCTTCCTTATTTGAAAAGGGTACAGGCTAGCTTAGACCTTAGCAAGCATGGACTTTGCAGCATTGCATTTCCGTTTTCTCCTCGATGCAAAACAATAACAAAAACAGGTAAAACAACAAAAAGGAGCCGTCAGACTAGAATTTACCTAGGATTCTGCGTCTCATTCTCCACCAATCAAGAAGACCACCAGAAGAACGATAACAGCAGAAGCTACGGGTGCCACAACAAGTACAACAGGAAACCTTTTACCGTCATCTGGATCATCTGCTATATATTGAAGCACCCAAGCAATAAGAAAGTTGAGTATGCAATTTAGTACCCATACTTGAGGAAATTCTAATTACTTTAAGGTGACTGCGATGATTGTCAAACATGACATTTTTTGGGTAAATTTAATAAATTTCTTTATAGGCAGAATACATACACGGGTGGATAATCTGTATACATACCGAATTCTGATTTTGACAACCTCAGGTAGAGATTCTGGCCTCTGTCAACGAGACGAACATCAACGATGGTATCCACCCAAATTATGCAGCCTGTACCATCCCCACCATCTTCTTTTCTATAGCCGCGGCATAGGCCACGCACGAGCAGTTGGCGGAGCACCTCGTCTCGCACTCCTCCAGCGTGATGCCAGTGTCCACCGACGCATTCTGCGTGTCCGGAAGCTTCACCCCGGCACCGCCTTGAAGCGGTCCCACTGCCGCAGTCCCGGATCGTGAGATTCGCGACTCGCCGGCAGCCGCATGCGTAATCAATCGCCGACGAAAACGCAGGGCTGAACCCAGGAACACAGCCGCAGGAACCCAGGAACGGCCCGCACTTGGTGTAGAGATCGCACTCGTCCCTCGGTCCGTGAAGAAGGGGAACCACGCCCGTTTGCTCGCGTCCCACACCAGCCGTTGCGCCACGCCGGTGAAGTTCACCACGACGCCGTGCGCCGGGCAACGCGGTGTAACCGTAGGTTGTCTCCATCGCGCTGGTTGTCACGTGCAGCTTGTACTGGTCCGAGTACGCCGACGCATCCGGGACGCCGTTGAAGAATAGCCCGTTCCAAGGCCAGTGCGGTACGTCTTGACCTCGCCCTTCCATACCACAAGCTCCGGTATCCCATTCGGACTGCTTTCCAGCATGCGGCGGTAGTCCCCGGAGACGGGTCGTCCACCGATCGCCACGATGTTAGTTCCCACTTGTCTGCACTCCAAAAGCTCTTGCCCAGCTTCATGCCGGGCAGCAAGGTGTCCGACGACTGGTCAAACGATTGCCACAGGGAGGCATCGCTGCTGCCGTTGCGCACGACAAGGTTGCCGGAGTCGATAAGCTGAGCCACCGACGCGGAAGCGCCGCCGGAGAAGTCTGAATACCACGCCATCCGGTGGGAGCCGTCTAGCAGGACGAGCCTGCCTGCGTCGTTGAACACCAAGATGCCGGACCTGTCGCTGAGAGGGTCGACGCGGTTGGCTACCCAGTATACGGTGTCGTTTGACTCGGAGAACCATATGCCGAGGTACCTCTTGGTAGACGCCCGGGAGAGAAGAATCCCAGGGTGAAGGAGCCGCCGCCGGCCGAGACGAGCGTCTCGCCGTCGGTGAGATTCTGGCCTTTCTCGAGCTTGTCAAGAGCGGAGGTTTGGATGCAAGGGAGGAAGATGCATGTCAACAAGAGCAATAGGAGGAGGAGATGGCTGGTTGGCCTCATCAGGGTGTTTCTTTGCACATGAAGAAATTAAATGTTGGTCATCACTGAAGTGGTTTCATAGCCTTGAACCGGGAACATGATGTTTGTTCCTTCGAGAGACAGAAGATAAACTATTGTAGGTCAACATCCTGTTAACGTCGTGGGTACTTGCAAACAGCTATTTTTCGCTGAACTATAATTCGATGAGCTTGCACTATAACCAACTTTATTGCAATTATCATTGTGAAGGAAGAAAGACAGGTTCATCATACATTTCACAAATATAATTAAGCTCGCAAGTGGCTAACTGGCCATAGGTTTGTAGCGAATATAGACTGGATCACGGGAGGCGCATCAGATGTGGCAACAACAACATGACTCCAGCAAAATGGATAACATCTCGCCATGCCATCTAGAGGCCGGCCGGTGATGCTCCAATTGTCAACGCTACACTTGACAATAAATTATACTTTCCGATTAAACCATATAAGATGTGACTGTGCCATTCTATAAACTATAATGCCATGCCAATTCTGGTTGATTTAGGGAGAGTTCTTTGTCAATCTAAGCACAAAATTCTATTTCGATAATAAAGGATGTCTTCTTGCCAGATTATGCCGGTGTTATGGTATACCTTTTTTTTTTCTTAGAATCATTTTTTAGGGATTATCTTTTTTTGGTGAGTATGCCAAATTGGCATACCTTATTTTTATAGAAGAGAGCAACACACAAATACAAGAAGTCTGGCACCGGCTGCAAACAACCCGGCCAAGACTGAACTCCACACACACTCCAGCAAAACTAAAACCTACTCTCTCCCTCTATCTCTACTCCCTCCAACTCTTGCTGCTTCCCACAGCATGAACTCTTCCTTAATCAGGTTTACCAGCTGCATGACACTGCACTGCTCTCTCACCTTGCCGAAAACGCGCGCATTTCTCTGTTTCCACAGCCTCCACGCCACTAGGATCACCAACGAGTCAAACTTCCTCCTGTCAACAGTATGCACTCGACTCCTCGCGTCCAACCACCAATCTGACAGCGTGCTGTCCTGCCGTGGTATCTCCAGGACAAGCTGCGCACTTTGGAGACACTCATGCCACACTGCCCTTGCGAAGACGCACTGCACAAGGACATGGTCTACGTTATCTTCTTCCTGGAGACAGGAGAAACACGGGTCCGGCTCCTCTGCAGTCCATGCCGCGCACGTCTATCCGAGGTCCAAAGCCTGTATTTGATGGCTAACCAACAGAAGATCCGACACTTCGGCGGGGCGAAGGATCTCCAAATCGCACTCGCCATCCGCACTTAACGCTCCCCAGGCACAAGCGCTTGTACGTTTCTTTCGCGAGTACTGACCGTTCCTCGAGCACACCCAGGTGAGCTTATCCGCCACCTCCAGATCACGAGGTACCAAAGCTATTTCAGCCCAAAGCCGAATCAGCTGCCTACCTCCCTCCTCATCCAGAGGCTCCTCCACGTCCAAAATCCAGCCATTATCCACAAGTGCTGTGCTAACCAATCTGTTGTTCTTGCGGCGGGTACTAACCAACTCCACAATCATCGGCGCAATGTCCGCTGCCGATCTTCCATTAATCCAGCGATCCTTCCAGAAGTACACACTCTTGCCATCCCCTAGCTGAAACTTTGTGAAGCTTTGAAAAACATTCTCTGCCTCCGGATCCTTAGGCATTGGCAGCCCCGCCCAAGGTCGCATAGGGTCAGTTCTCCGCAGCCAGGTCCACCGAGTTCTTAGGGCAAGCCCATGCAACCTCAGGTTTCTTACTCCCAGCCCTCCGAAACACAAGGGCTTACTGACCAGCTCCCAATTCACCAAACACTTCCCCCGCTGGCTTTCTTCTTGCCAGCCCAGAAAAAAGATGTGGCCCAGCTATCGAGTTCATCCAGCACCCACACCGGCGCCTCCATGACGAGCAGGTGATGTATAGGTCTAGCCGAGATCACAAACTTCACCAGCATTAGACGTCCTGGGCTGTCAATCATCCCCCTTTGCCACGCCGGAATACAATGCATGGCCGCATCCAGCATGGGTTGCACTCGGCCTTTGTTAGAGGCCTCAACGCAAGCTGCAAACCTAAGTACTTGATGGGGAAATTAGCAGCCTACAGTCCAGCGCTTGCGCCACACACTCTCCATCCCCATCCTCGCCTCGTATAAGGGTTGCCGAGGTTTTCCTATAATTGATCTTCAGGCCCGTGGCCTCCCCAAAAATATTTAGGATGTTTTTGACTGCCAACATCTCCACCTGATCGGCTTCAGGAATAGGACAACGTCGTCTGCATATATGGACACCTCTGAATCGGCTTTACTCCCGGCAAATCTTGGAACAGGTTCCACTCCTCGGCCTTCAAAAATATGGCAGTGAAAACCTCCATCCCAATCACGAATAGGATTGGAGAAGTTGGATCTCCCTGGCGCAGCCCCCTCGCATATCTAATCCTCTCCCCGGTGTTCCATTAACCAGTACCTTAGTGGACGCCGTATGCAGCAGCGAGGCCACCCACCTCAGGAACATGTTACTGAAGCCCATATGACGCAGTACCTCGAAAAGAAAACTCCAAGAGATGGAGTCAAACGCTTTCGAGATATCGAGTTTCAACAGGAGCCCTTTCTTCTTTCTCAGATTTATCCTCCTGGCCACTTGCCTTACTAACAGGAAGTAATCATGCAGGTTGCGCCCTTTTACAAACGCCGACTGATTGGCACTCACCAGGTTCGCAAGCTTAGGCCTTAGCCGGTTTGCTAGGATCTTGGAGAAAAGCTTTGCAAAGCTATGAACCTAACTTATCGGACGATAATCGCCCACGAACTCCGCGTCTGGTTTTTTGGGGATTAGCGTGATGAGCGCTCTGTTGAGCCTAGCAAACCCTCGGCTGTCTCCGACTCCCAACTTCAGTAGGCCTGCCATAATGTCAGACTTGATCACAGCCCAAGCCCTATGATAGAATGCTCCAATAAAACCATCCGGACCCGGCGCGCGATCCGCGGCAACTCTTTAATGACACCCCATACTTCCTCTTCTGTGAAAAGCACATCAAGGTCGCTGAGATCATGCGATGGTAAATTCAGACTTGCCAATCCAGGCTGTGCTCTCGGGTATCAATCGAGCCAATTTGCTCCTCAAACGCCGCTGTGAAAGCCTGCACTTTCCTTTCCTGGTCTGTGATTATCTCCTCCCCCACTGTGACGCTAGGTATGAAACTTTTTGTTCTTCTACCGTTCGCCACAGCGTGAAACAGGCGCGTATTCGCGTCCCCCTCGCGCAGCCAGCGCAGCCTCGAACGTTGCCTGGCAATGGTTCTCTCAAGGGATGCCAGTCCTAGCACAGCAAGCTTCAAGGTGCGTTTCAGCCATAGCTCGCCCGCCGTGAGCGTACGCCGCTCCTGTGCAACATCTAACCTGAATATCACCAGGTTTGCTATCGCAATTTTCAGCTTAATATTGCCAGCTCTCCTGTCTCCCAGGACTGCAAGTAAGCTGCGGCGTTCCTGAATAGAGCGTCGAGCCTTTTGAACGGATCAATGATGCTATCACTACATACCCAGGCTTCCTTCACGGCCTCCTCAAATCCCTCCAGTTTCAGCCAAAACAACTCAAAACGAAATCTTCTTTTCGGTCTCGGCGCAGCCGTCAGAGATAGGTGCAATGGCGTGTGATCTGAAACTGACGACGACAAGGCTTGCAGTACAGCATCCGGGTGCATCAGGGCCAGTCTGTAGATGCAAACGCTCTATCTATCCGAGTCATGGTTGGCTCATCCCTCCCGTTACTCCAAGTGTACATGCGTCCATGTAAGTACTGCTCTGATAACTCCAGCTCGCGCACGAAGCTTCTGAATGCAGACATGACGGTGCGGTTCAGGTTCGTGTTATTTTTGTCCCGTGCGTGCAGAATCATATTAAAATCCCAGCTAGCAGCGATGGGCCGGGACACAAAGATCGCCTCTCCTTGAGCTCCGTCAAGAAGGCGATCTTATCCTCTGTGGATTGCGGCCCGTAGACCGAAGTGATCCACCAGCAGTTACCATCTCTCATCCTGACTTCACCTGTGATCGCATGTGTGTCTAGGCTCACATTGGACACGTCCAGAATTGACGTATCCCAGGCTAAGAGGATGCCTCCTCGCGTCTCCACCGCAGGGAGATAAGCAAAACCGTCAAACGACGGGCCCAAGCATTGCATAACAATAAAAATGTCAATTACATCAAGCTTGGTCTCCTGCAAGCATACTATGCTAACACGTACAGAGTCCACAAAGGCTCTGATCGCACTCCTCCTGGCTGGATCATTCAGCCCCCTCACGTTCCAGATCAACATGTCTAGGATGTAATCCATAGAGACACTGGAATGACTCACTCCTGACTAGGAAGAAGATCCTAGTGCGCCGCCACCGACGCCATGGTGGCCACCTCTTGTTCCTCAAACCTCCCGGGCACCACCTTGCCAAAGATGGATGCCACCGCTCTCAGGTGCTGCTCCCTCATCGGCGAGTCGAAGAAGACCCGGAATTCTTGCAAGTCCTCATTGCTGACCGTCAGATCTTCAGGGGTGATTCCCAATGCCTTAAGGAGCGCCGATTCAGCGGCTGTTGCCTTCTTCACCTTTGTACTCGCAGTCGCAACTGGAGTCTGCGCTGTGCGACGCGTGATCCTCTTGGGCGTGAAAGGCTCTGCCTCTGCTCGCAGCTTGTTCGACGCCTCAATCTCCCGTAGGAGCGGAGGTGCCAGTTTCTTCAGAATACCAGAGCAGAAGGTCTTCATCTTTACGTATGCCTCGACATCCTGTGGTGTCAGGCCCAACTCCGGCTGTGCAATCGCAGCTTCGCCAGCCTCAGCCAGCACATCATCAGAAGGCCCCGACGGATGTTGGCCCAACATCTCCTTAGCTAGGCTCGCCGCTTCCCTTTCCTGATCTGGGCCTGGGCTTTTTGTACAGCTTCCCTGGGTGGCCGACCCGTCATCAGAAAGTGGGACCGAGAAGTACTCGTGCTCCATAGCTCCTGGTGCGTGGACCCTCTCCTCCATCTCCATGTTCCCGCTCGTATCGCTAGCAAATGCCTCCTGGGATTCGGTGGACCCCGCCACCTCCAAAGACGAGGAACTCGCAGCTTCCAGCACAGCTGCCTGCGCACCCGATTTGTCCTGATCCCGCTGCTCTGCACCACTCACATCCTCCAAGGCTGTCTTTTCCCGCGGGAAGACCTCCAGAGCTTCTCTCTGCTCGCCAGGTGTCAGGTCCATGGTGGCTTTGCGATTCAAAACCTCCACTTGCCCTCCTTTTTGACCGGGTCTAGCCTGTTCCCCTGGCAGCTCAGCGTCCTTTTGCACATCAACTTTATCAGTCGTTGTCTCCTTCCCCACGACTGTAGCCTGCGCCGACACCCTGGGCGCCCTCAGTGCCGTATCCAAAGCACCTTTGGCCACGCGTCTCGGGGCCGGCAGATCCCGACCACTCATCGCCGGGAGTCCCCAATCCAACTGCCCTGCGGCTCTCTGCCTTTCCGGGCCCGAGCCCTGCTGGCGGCCCTGCCCGCCTGGTCCGCGACGCTGGTCCGGCACCCCACGCCGCCAGTTGCACCGGCGCGAGATCCGGCGATCACCCCCGCCACCGCTCGACCTGGAATCGGGGATCCCGCTCTGGCCGCTATCCGAGGATCGCTGGTCGAACCCCCGTTCCTCCATGGTGGCATCCTCCTCCACTCTATCCAGATGGATCAGAACCTTGTACCGTAATGTCTTCACCTCCTCCGTCTGCCTTCGAGTTAGTGGACTGCGAGACTCATCGGAGAACTCCCTCGCCGGCGACGGCACCTCGGCTTCCAACACCACTGGTTCCGGCACCACGAGGGTCCGTGCCACCGGGATCTCCTCAATGTCCGAGGTCCAAGCCGATAGCTTGAAAGAAGCCAGGTTCTCCCGCGAGAAGGTCTCCGGCACAATCTCCTCCACCAAGCACGACGTACCCAGAAGTGCGTCCGCTATCTCTGCCTCCCAAGCTACCGTGGATTATCATATGCACAGGGTGCAGCTACCGTGGATCCAACTTTGCAAATCCTTTTGGTTTAATTCTGTCTCCATCAAGAGGGCATGGTTTCTCGTTTTCTTTTTGACCTATTAAAGATCATAGATCCCAATATTTGTTCTAGATTAAGTCTTAGTAAACGTATTGGTTTCGTAGAAAAATAATGGCATCGGCCTAGAGAGCACACCCACAACCACCCGACAAAGGCTCTGACTGCCTGATCTCTCCAACAATGAAGAGTGAAGAGGCCGGACACAAAAGCATCAAGACCTCTTCACGACCTAAGATGGACGAACTCGGTAGTATGATACTGACTCGAGGCTGGCATGTTTTCAATGCACCACTCACCCATAGCGCCGACGAGTGGATTATAGCCTTATAGGACCCGACGAGACCTCGGAAAAGCATCAACTAGAAAGCTCCGACAACGGGTGTACAACGTCGTCACCATCAGCACGTAGGGATTTCACCTCCGCTCAAACGTAATCCCAAGGCCAATTGAATAAGGAGATTACAAGAGCCACACGTGAGACCTATCACCACATAGAGGCCACCTCTCACTGTCAGTGGAGGAGGGGAGGCGCCGACCACCACCGTATATGCCCCGCCGTGACTACCACAACACAGATCTAGATGGTTTTAGTCCAGATCCTCTGCCAACTCACCATCACAGCTCAACGGTGGAGGTCCAGATCTACAGTCAACTACCTGGTCACCACAACAGTTGTGATGCCACAACACATAGCCACCATTGCCATTTGCGCTACAACGCTGCTTGACGACACAAACTCATCGTCGAAGCCCACACAACAGAGCCATGAGTGGAGCATCTGGCCGGAAATGCCATGCTCCCTCTTATAAATATGTGTGAAGCACTTCATCTTCCTTGCAACGCCAACTTCAGGACGTAATGTTCAAAGTTCAAACAGGGAAGTCACATAGATCCAAAATCATTGTTAGGAAAGTGGAACTGGCTATCCGTGTAGAGTTGTAGCTACGGGGGTGCATAGGACACTGGGTTGCACCCAGTGGCGGATCCACTTGTAGCTACGGGGGTGCATAGGACACCGGGTTGATTTTTTTTGTAAAACGCCATTTTCTCCACATGTGCACCCCCAAAAAGTCAGATTTCCTCCATTTTGACATCGGTAGGCACCCTGGTCCTCTATTCTCTAGCTCCGCCACAGCTTGCACCGACTTCGCGCGACATGAACACAACCCCAACGGCCGCAAGACCATCACCGTGTGCGGTATATCCCTTCCAGCCTGGTGTATGAAAGCAAGTATAAAAGCATAATATGTATTTTCCGACCGGATATCCATTTCGGGTTGTAGGACTCGATGCTCCTATTATGAAAAATCATATTTCGCAATGCCAAAAAAATTGAAAACAAATTCGGAAGTACATATAGACATTTTATGTAGACACACAATTTATGTCAAAAAAGACATTTTTCTAGGTTGTGTAAAAAAGTAAATAAAATGTCTAGTACAAACTTATTTTTTAGCACCGAATTTGTCTTTTTTATACAGAGCACAAAAAATTTATTTTTTCGTGAAACTTTGTGTGCCAACATAAAATGATTGTGGGTACACCCGAAATTTTATTTCAATTTTTTTGCTATTTTAAAATATTTAGAAAAATGTATTTCCATAATAAGACTAGATACTCCTACGAGGCAAAACACCTTGTCCTTTTCCGACCTCTCTTAGTGGGGAGAAATTGTTGATGTTAATAGTTGGTCTGGCAAATGGTGTAGCAGAGACTAGTGAACACAGTTCCCTCTCTATCCCGTTGTGTCTCATGCCTATGAAAGCCACCATAATTGACACTACAATTTTTTTACATGGATAACTAGTAGAGAGAGTGCCATGGAGTGAATCTGATATTAGCTGGAGAGTAAAGATGACAGTATAGTGCCTCAGTTGCATCGGTTGGGTACAAAGATGGTGATCGTCAAGTGCAAGGTGCGAGTTTATATATGTTTGTTTCATCACAAAGGAACAAAGATTCATGTATATAGGGCACATGGGCTAGGTGTGGATAGACCACATGAATAGCTAGTTCATAGTGATCATATGGTGTGTAGATGGTTGTTGGTCATGTGCTAGTTGTTTTCTAATCATAATGAGCCATTCCTCTAGTATATTGGCTTCGCCGCTTCGGTGACATTCATCTCCTAGTTAGTCTTATGTTAACTTTTTTTTGCAAGGCAAATGGGGATTCCATTAACCAAAGTGCTCACCAATATCGTTGGCAACCAAATAAGATAGAAACGAAAGGGCAAAGTCAGCCCAGCAAGAGCATTCGGTCTCAGCTAGATAACCAAAACGAGCCAGAGAATGATCAACATATGACATGCCCATGGGCAAAACGTAAACTCGTAAGCCTCAAGAGTTCATATGTCAGAATTTCTGGCTTCACAAGCGAGCACGCCGATCTAGGACAGCTCATGACTGCTTGAATTTAGGGTTTGGACAAACGTCTGACGTTAAGACTAAAAAACAAATTGGTTCAATCTTGAAGCCATTGCTCCTTAGTCACTGTGACGTATGCCTCTTCCTCAGCTTGCACTACGTCCTGTAGGGGCGCGTTTGGTATCCAGCAGCCACCGGGGCTAGGCCCGCCAGCTGCAGCGAGCTCATGTTTGGTAGCCAGTTTGAGCAGTTTGGCCTGGCCAGCATGATTCTTAAAGCACCCTCGGGCCAGGCCCTCCAGGAACGGCCGAATCGGCCGTTTCCGTGGAGCCAGGCCGAGTGGAGCGCAAACGTGGCCGAACCGCTGCAGTGATGAGAGAGGCGAAATTGTAGCTTCGGAATCTCGCTTACATACACGCGTGGAGAAGCGCGGGAGACGCGCCATAACACCTCGCACCCACTCCTCTCTCTCACTGTCACTGCTCTCTCCGTCTCACGTCCCATCAGTTCCTAGTACTCACCGCCCAAAAAAAAACCAATGGCCGTTGCTCTTCCTCCGCCACCGCGAGGCCGGGATCCCGCCAGCAAGCTTGGGCCCGGTAGCTCGACGGCGCGCGCCGTTCGGGACTTCGAGAGGGGATTGACCGGTGCATCTCGAAGCGCGGCGGCGCAGATTGACCTGGCGCGGTTGCAGTCGCTCAATCGCCCTTCACCGATTGCGCATCGGCCAAGCGCGGCAATGATGTCGGCGGCGCAGACGCGACAGATGGCCGGATCGGCCAGGCAAGGTCAGGTGGCGGCGTTGGCGGCGCATGCAGGCGGTAATAGGCCGCCACTTGGTCCGCCGCCAGGATTACCTCCCCTTCTGGTGGATGTCCCGGTGTGCCAGTACCCGCTGCCCGGATTTGAGGCGGCAACTGCACGTCCACCTCCGCCACCACCACCCCCGTCGCAGCTGGAGCGTCAAGGCCACCTCCTCCTCCAGCCACCGTAGCTGGAGCGTCAAGTCCACCTCCTCCTCCGGCCACATTTATATCATTATCTTTGTCTCGGCGAGAGCTTGATAGATTTATCTTTTACTCTTGGTGCCCTTTTTGTTGTTGTGGCATGTATCTCTTTGGTGGGGCTTGTATTGATATTCTCATCTTTCTTTTTTTCATCGCCACACTGGTCTCTAACATAATGCATGATCCAATTTCCAAAACAAGCAAACAGGTATTTCTTACAAAACAAGTTTTTTTTTTTGAGCAACTCTTACAAAACAAGTTAAGTGAAGTGCAGTTTAAGGTGAAGTAACTAACTGAACGATCAGTTGGGCTGACTCGACATAAACCAACCTTGTAAATGGGCCAATGGAAACACTATGTGAGGTTGACTACAGTGGATTGTTCCAGGTCCAGTGACATGCCACCATAGGTCGTCGGCCCAAGCTGCTGGACAGGGCCCTTGGGCTGCTCGAGCGGCATGTCCTTGCTCCCCAGCATGGCGAGGACCGCGGACATGGCGGGCCTATCCCCAGGCGACTGCTGCACGCAGAGGAGACCGATATGGATGCACCGGCGCAGCTCAGACGAGAGTTCGTCGGAGGCCGAGTGACGGCGTGCGGCGCTGCCACCGCCGCGTCCAGAAGGTCCGTCACCCTGTGCTCTTCCCATAGTCTCCACGCCTGCATCCAAAACAAATGGTTAAAATGCGACGTTTATCTTGTTCTAGGTTCCTAGCTAGGGGATCGTGCGTGCGTGCTCACCTGAGAAATGACGCTCGGTGCAGCGCTGTTCCTGAGCCCGCTGATAATCTCCAGCAGGACGACGCCGAAGCTGAACACGTCGCACTTGGGCGTCATCTCGCCTTCCTTGGCATACTCCGGCGACGCGTATCCGCTGTACACAAAACAACAACTCGGCCTGTGTCAGCATATATCAGAGGAACCGAAATGAGCTAGAATGAATGTGAGAATGTCTCAACGCTGTTTCCTCAAAAAAAAAAAAGTTGACATAATGTATCATGTATGAATGTTTCTCACGGTGAAACCACCACTGTTTGGGTTCCTGTCTGGTCATCACGGAACTGCTTCGCGGTGCCGAAGTCGGCGATCTTGGGCTTCCACTGGTGATCCAGCAATACGTTGGACGGCTTGAGATCTCTGTGAACTACATTAGCACCTGACCCATCGTGAAGGTAGCAGACACCCTGGGCAATCCCACGGATAATCTCCAGTCTCTTCGCCCAGTTCAGCGAAGCGCGGTTGCTGGGTTTGCCTATCAATTTAACAGTTTCACAAACAGTTCAGTACTTCAGGTTATAGAAATCTACGGATATGGGTTTACAGAGTAGTAGCACAGAGCGTACATACCAAATATGTAGAGGTCCAGGCTCCTGTTCTGGACGTACTCGTACACCAGTATCCGTTCGTCGCCGTCGTCGCAGTAGGCGAGTAGACGAACAAGATTGTCGTGCCGAAGATTGCACACAACCTCCACTTCCCTCGTGTAATCGCTCAGCGCTCTGCTTGGTAGGGACGACGACAGCTTCAGTCTCTTCACCGCTACCTTCCTCCCTGGTAACCCTTCCACCAGAGGATGGTCCTTGGGCAGCTGGCCCTGCAAAACGGTCAAAATCGTAATAAAATTATAACCACCGCTGTTTCTGATGTGTATGAAATGTAAATTGGGTTGGGTTTTAACCTCGTAAACGATGCCAAAAGCGCCTTCGCCGATCACGTTCCTCGCGGAGAAGTTCCTCGTGGCCTTGTGTAGGGTTGCCAGATCAACGGAGGCGACTGCCGTGGCATTCAGAGGATTGTTGCCTGCTTCCACGCGAGCAGGATCATTGTTAATGTGAACTATCCGTGCATCACGCACGATTTTTCTTCTGACGTTTCTCCAAATTATGAATGCCACACAGATACATACGGCCGCGGCCGCGAACACGGCGGCGCATATGGTGGCGATCATCTTCTTGGCCTTGTCATTGTTGGCATGATCTTCAGCTAAAAATAATTAAGATTGTAAGTACTAGATTTTGTTAGAGGTAGCATGTCACTTATGGTCAAATCGAGAATATTGTTTACCCTCGTGATGCGTAACTAGTTCCGAGTTTGCCAGCCTAAGGTAGAGATCTTGCCCTCTGTCGACGTATCGGACGTCGAGGAGATCACCTGACCAGATGATGCATCCATGGCCGGCACCGTCGCCTCCTCGGATGTCCGAGGCGGCGTAGGCCACGCACGAGCAGTTGGCGCGGCACCTCTCCTCACACTCCTCCAGCCCGATGTTGGCGTCCACTGTCACATTGTGCGTGTCCGGGAGCTTCACGCCGGGCACCACCGCGAATCCATCTGTGATTCTCGTGCTCGTCGCATCGCCACCAGCGCAATCCAGGGCCACGCTGCGACGGCACCCGTCGGACGTATCCCTCATGTCCCAGGCCGACGGTGACACAGGTGTGAAGCCTTTGATGCAGCTGCAGAAGGACGTGGATGCCGCACCAGCATCACACAAGCCGAACGCCCCGCACCGAGCGTACTCGTCACACCTATCCCTCGGCGCGCTGTAGAATTCCTTCCACGACCGGCTGCTCCGATCCCAGGCCAGGCGCTGGAGCATGCCGGCGTCAGTCATTATTATTCGCGAGAGCGGTGCGCCGGCCTTGGCTTCATACCCGTAGGTTACCTCGCCGGGGCTGACCGTGAGCTGGATGGTTTTAAATATTGGTTTGAGAAATATTTCTGCCATAGGCGAAATCACTTGTGCTCAATCATAATCGAACCAAAACTTTAAGATTTGTGACAAAAACCATTGAAATGTATTTGAAATGTTATACTTTAACCAAACACCTATCATTGGCATGTACCAAAATGACAAATTTACCATGAACGTGAGAACCCACCTGGTATGTGAACATGTTGGCGTAGGACACCATCTCCGGGACGCCGTTGAAGTAGAGGCCGTTCCACGGCCCAGTCCGGTAAGTCTTGACGCCAGCACGCCACACCGCGGTCTCCGGCAACACCTCGGTCTCCAAGCCACGCCGGTACAGCCCGGGAGACGGGTCGGTGGGCGAGCTCCACGACGTGATGTACCACTCGGCACCCGTCCAGAGGTTCTTGCCGGTCTTCATGCCGGGCAGCAAGGTGTTTGTCGGGTGATCGAACGACTGCCACCGGAGAAGGCTGCTGCCCCTGTCCGAACGACGAGGTTGCCAGAGTCGAGCAGCTGCACCACAGGGGAAGCACCTGCGCCTGTCGCGTTCGACGACCACACGGTCTTGCCGCCGCCGTTCAGCAGGAGTAAACTCCCGCCACGGAGCGCCAGCACGCCGGTGCTACCATTGATCGGGCGGTCGCGGTTGGCCACCCAGCAGACGGTGTCCTCGGACTCGGAGAACCATATCCCGAGGTACCTCCTGGGTGGCGTCCCGAGGGAGAAGAAGCCCATGGTGAACGTCCCACCGGCAGAGACGAGGATGTCGCCGTCGGTGATGTTCCCGCCGCTGTCGAACGTGTCTGCAGCATTAATCGCCGACGTTCCGAGATAAAGCAGCAAGGGAAGCCAGAACAGGACGAGCCAGTCTCGGGCATGGATAGCTAGCGAGCTCATCATTCGCCAGCGCTGGTGGATGTGTTTCGTGGTATGTCTAGAGAGCCAGTCTCGGGCATGGAAAACTGTTGTGACTGCACTAACAACTTGACATTGCCTCTGAGAATGTCTAGAGAGCAATTCATTATCCGGGCATTATTATCTACGAGACTACGACGTCTCCGCATAAACTAAATTAATTTCTAATTCTCTTCCAGCAACTTGTACAGGTCCCGCTAATACGTACGGATCCATAATGTTTCTTGACAGAATTAGCAATGAAAACTTTCACAGTTGAGTAGGTGGTAACCGCGTGAGGAATCTGTACTAGACCAGCTACAGTGTTCCTTGCATTATTGCAAGTTAGGAACCCTTTTTTTTGCACGCACCTATATTTGACTTTGCTTTTTATATTCGATGACATGCCGATAAACATAGCATATCCCAAAATAATGGACGTAAGATAATAAGAGCAACCAAGAGTAAGATTGTGTAACACCCCCAGACTTCCACATCTTAATCATTATCCGTCTACATCGAGGTGCACTAAAATATTATGTTTGTGCCGGCTTCAAATTGTCCAAAAGTCAACGGTCTTGGGAGAATTTGAACTGTGTAATCTCAAGCAAGGTGCGGCGCATCTCTTTCTTTTGGGAACTGGGCTTTGAGTGAAACTTGGCCTTAGCTGGTCACAAAAGGGTACTAGCAAAATATCAACCCTGCGTATATTCTAGAATTGCTACTATACATGTGCTTGAATATATTCTGAATTTAAACCACTTTTTTGATCAATGATGTTACAGTCACTATTTGAGAATGTTGGAGTCACATTTTATTATTCCTTCATTTGTACCAATTTATTCTTTGTGCAATTGCACATTTTCTTTGCCTTTTCTAGCTATGTATTGTTGCAATTCGATCTTTTTTCAATTGTACTTTTATTAGTGCAGTTGCACTATTTGTTTGTGCGTTTACAGTTTTATGGTGAGATGCGGACGTTACTAACTTTTAATGTTTTCAGCCACTTGTAACACCCCACTTTTGAGAAGTTAGAAAAACACAGTTGTTAGGGAGCCAAAAATCAGGGCCAACAAAAACTTTTTGAAATGTTTCACTAATACTTGTGGTTCACTTCCCATTTCCTTGTTTGACTTTGTGTGCTTTGTTGTTTGTGTTTGTTAACACCTAATAATAACCTTGTGAGCACAACCTACTTAAACCTTACCCCTTATGATCAAGTAATGACAAGAGAACTCACCACCTTCATCTACCACCTTATTTTGGGCAAACACTTTTAAAAATGTTTTGGTTTTAGCAACAACCCAAAGTCCAAGTTCTTGAGAAAAACAAAAGGTATTTTGCTAAACTACTTATGAAAAGTATCATGGAGGTAATCAGCTCCTACCTATTTTCAACCAAGTTACTTTACAAGTGTTTCAAAAACCCATCTTACTTCCTCTTTTTGCAAAGACTATGAGTGGGGACTATACTACCCCTATACTTTACCCTATCTATATTCTTTTTGAAAGTATCAAGAATTGAGTTGAACTACTTTCCAAATCATATTGTCATGATCTTGCTTGATCACCAACTCACAAAAACACTTGGGAAATTGGTTTGTAAAACAATTGTTTGAGTGAACTTGTTGTCATGTTGTGACTCATGTTGTGACTTGCTAAGAGGTGTGGTCATTTCCTATGTTTATCTTGGAATGATTATACTTGTTTGTTTGTGAGTGTCTGTGGACCTAAATAATTTGAAACCTACAAATAATAACACTATATAAAAAGGATCAGATTTGAATCCTATCTTAAGCTATCTTCCTAGCTATTAAAATCTTCCAACTTTGGAGACATGCCATTGTGGCAAATCTTGCTCTTCTCATCAATGCACCATCAGGGATCTCATATTCCATATCTATACTTTCCATCAAATCTATGAAATTATATTATGATACTCCCTAGCATCTTGTTTCAAAGCCCTTTTGATGGCATTCCAAATTAGTGGCTATATCCCTCTTATCTTGGTAACCTTTCTAAAATCACTCCCTATTCTTTTTGAGCTCAAACAAAATTTCCTTATGACTTATATTTCACATATACTATGGCCAGTGTTCTTGCCTTGGCCATTAAACCCCTTTTCTCTCCAAGTATTGGTGCCTACTAAAAAGTCTCCTGTTTTCCTTGTTTTCACAAGAAATCTCAAATATTTTTTCAAAAGAGTTATTTATTAAAAATCACTTCTGTGATCCGTATTATATAACCTCTCATCTCAATTCAAAAATATTTATTTTGGAAGCATTTTCTTATTTATTATAATTTATTTTCCAAAAGGCCGGAAATGGATTTTAAAATATTTTGTGAATAAAAGTATTTCCAAAATTCTTAGAAAAATTACCCAACATTCCTATGGTCTTATGTGAGCCCTTTATTCAAAAATATTTTCAAATATTAATTAAAAATCTTGAAGAACCTTGACAAAACCTTCTCTGGACCCATCTTCATTTCTGATAAAAGATTGCAATTTTGGGAGCTCACCTTTATCTTTATTTTTATTATTTTGGAAAAACACCAACATGGATCTCTTCTACTCTATCTTGTCTATCTATCCAAACAAAGATTGTTTTATTTGGGATTTGTGTGCTTTGTTATCCACGATGCTTTTGTGTGCTAGTCAAAACAGTGACCTTTTACTCCAGTATTTTATAGCCTTTTGGCATTTTTGTTTCGACACTTAAAATTGGCCTTTATGGACCACCACCCATCCGTCCTTGGCATAATGTCTGTCACCAAAAGTTTTGCTTGAGCCTTCTCTGCATGAAATAATGTCTGTATTTCTGACCATTGTGTTAACCAAAGATAGTACTTCACCACCCCACTCACACCCTCTCTCACCCCCGGGGCTAGCGCTCGATTTCATCCTCTCTGCTGCCGAGGAGGTCGATTTTTCCATCGGTGGCCGACGGTGAGAGAACAGCTCCAGCCGGCGCCAAGGACCTCCGTTCTTCGCCATTTTTGGCTCGCTGATCTCGCCGTGTCGAGATCTAACTCACCCACCCCTCTTTTTCATCCCAGGGACCGTGTTTTCGCCGATGCCATTACCGACCCGTGGAAGCCGACCTCGACGCCGCCGTCTGCTCGGAGCCCACCGACAAGATCTTCTGCCGCCATCGTCATCCCCTAGCCCTCCGCACCTCGTTTCCATCCTCTCCGTCGACCTATAGAAGCCCTAGGTGAGGGAATCGTCCGCGCCCGTGGTCTAGGGCTCCGTCCCACGCCTGTGTATGTCGCGAGGAAGACGAAGTCTTCGAGCTGTCGATCTTCACATCGACGGTCCTTTTTGAATCGCGCACGATCTAATCGTGGCCGTCGGCGCGCAGATCCACGGCCGCTTACCCTTTGCTTCCGCGCGCGCGCGTGCGTGATGTTGGGCCGGCCCGGCACTGTGCTGCCCGGGTCTGCTCAGATCTGGTCCGTCTAGTATTTTTCTTTCAGTAATTTTTCTTTTCTTTAAATGGCTGTTTCTGCTCTGTAGCTTTAATTCCAATTAAAATGGTTATATCCCATATTTCTGCAAACCAAATTTCCAGTAGCAGCCCAATGAGTTTCTAACCATATGCCACTTGTAGAAGTGAAAAATAAATTATTATGCAACTTTGATAAATGTTGTACTGTCACTGGTCTGAAACAATGTTTTGATTATAACTTGAGTTGTGGTGATCTACAAATTGTGAATCAAATTGTTTTGGATAGCCCTTGATAGTATATTTCACTAGAAATTTGCCTCATGTGTTTTGGATGACTAAAACAAAAGTTATTTGTGTTTGTTAATAGAGTCAGAGAGCAATTTGAGCATTTTTAATAATTTCTGTAATTAAAATTTTGGACCAAACCCAATTGGATTAGCTTCTAATACTATCATAGAACCTAAATATAGCTTTGCACTATTTTTGAATGTACAGAACATCTTGGATAATTAAAATGGTATAAGTGTTGTTTTCTGTCTCTAATAACATTAAAAAGAATTAAGGTGTTTTAGTATTAATTTTGTTGTTTTTGTTTATTAATGATTGTGTTAAAAATGTTACCTGCTTGTTATTGATTTTTAATATGTTAGTACTGTTAGTGACTTGAACTAAAAATTGAGTAAGTTAAGCAGGTGTTGTTAATTGATAAATTTTGGAGAAGTGTTTTTCTAAAAACGACACATAACCTGGTCTTCGCTAGACAACCTTACCATACAACCATGTTACCCCCACATGGGACGAGACTTGACCGGAAACTTGTCTGTCTTAATATGAAACTACCTCAATTGCTAGGGTGTGGCTATGGCCCCTGAACTGATTGCTGCCTAAAAGAGAGGAGCATCCAAAGTATAGATTAAGTTACTACCAGTTGCACCGATTAGGTCTCCTGTCATGGCGGTATGAGGCCAAGAAGGGTCATACGGTGTCGGGAGAGCCAACCTAGTCGAAGAGGTATCTTTGTATTAGCATGGACACAGTGAAAAGTCTTGATTAGAGTCCCGACGTTTAAGTATTGTCGTCTGACAATCCGTGGGTTTTCCACGGCGGTGACGCTATTTGATGAGGTAAAAGTGTACAAACTCTGCAGAGTAAAAAACTATTCAAATAGCCGCGTCCGCGGTCATGGACAATTGAAAGGCCATGTAGCCAGCATTGTGTCGAATGTTTTCAAAGATGGAGTGTGTGTTGAAAAGGAAGTGAGTACTTTGGAAGTACTGTGTGGACCGGGAATGATCATACCTTGGAGGAACCGTGTTGTTGGAGAAAACTTCGGAGGTGCCATAGTCCCAAGAAGTTCTGCAAAGAAAATCTTTCCTTTAAATGTTTTTACTAAAACCTCGATGATACTTGTTATCTACGAGAGATAAACTACTATATCTTTTGAAGTATCTTTTTCAATAAAGATATAGAGATGTTATAAATATCTTTCGAAGTATCTTTTTCAATAAAGATATAGAGATGTTGAGCAACCATGGTGAATCTTCCATCCACCATGGGTAGTGAGCCCTAACTACATCCTACCTACCACAGCCACAAAAATCATACTTGCATTTTATTAGCTCGTCTTTGGGTTGGTCTTGCGAGTACATTCAAACGTAGTCATATTGGTTTCGTCCCTGGCTATTGTCTTAGCCAGACTTTGAAGAGGATCAGTTCGAAGTAGAAGACTTCAATGACGTCGATGCGAACTAGGCCGTCTCCCAGTCAGCTGTATGTAGGGTTATGGCAAATGACTTGGGCTCCACGTTGTTTGGTGATTCCGCTGCAAGTACCTATTGAAGATTATTACTTCAATCAAGTAAGTATATTTATTCGGTATTTATGAATGTTCTTTTGATACAAGTTTGATTGTGCTCAGCGACACACTGATCATGAGATCGCTGATGTTGTAGGCACAAGGGAATTTCGGATAGCTAATCCGGGGTCCCCACACCACTCTATCCCAAGGATTTGGTTACCATATTCAAAAAAATCTCGGAGGAGCCCGGGATTTCCGGTATTACCTATTGATTACCGGCCCGAGATTCCGGCCGAGATTCTCAGTCAAAATTGAAATTCAAACATGAAAAAATAATAATAATATAAAAATTTGGGAGGAAGAATTCGGCCCAAATTCAAATGGCTTGAGACTTTTCGTCCGGTAAACGCATTTACCGGAGGGGGCCGAGAAATCCGGTTACCATGTTGACAAACTACCGTATTCCAATATTGTGTGAAGTGCATAGGAAAGGTAGTCCTCACGATCAGAAACGACAAAGTTGCGAGTGCCACCATAGTTGACGAGTCTAGTTTATCGTGTAGTCGGAAACTAAACCCTAAGACAAGTGCCTAAAACTACACTAGGCATAACCTGACACCTGGCAAACAAGCGTTTATGTTTAGTGTATTTTCCCTAGTCACTCGACGAAGCCCTAGTGTATGCCGAGATTATATCTGTGGCCTCGGGAAAAAGGAAGATGTATACACTTGGCAAACTATGTGGACATGCTTCCCTCGATGTCGCGTATAACAGAAAATTGATAGTGGCAGAGTGATTGCTGAGTATCCTATCAAAAACACTCGTCAAACACTGTGTCGTTAATGTTTGCCGAGTGTTCCATTCTGGCACTCAACAAAAATATAATTTAACTATTTTTTTCTAGTCCATAGTTTGAAATTAATGTGTCGACATTTTTCCAGCATGGTCTAAGTCTCATGGCGCGTCAGTCATCAATGTGTCGGCGTCGAGAAACTGCTTCACGAAAAAGAAGGAAGTACCTCATGGCCTCCTCCGGTTCCATCCCATTTGCTCTTTGGCCCCTCTCCTCTCTACCGCCTCCCCTCTCACGCTTTGTTTGAGGCAAGGTAGTCATCACAACCTTTTTCCAGCTCTTTGATTATTGAATATAAAGGTTGAGATACGATGGAGCGATGACGAAATAGCAAAATTGCAGTGTGCTAAAATGGAACAGTGGCATGATTGAGATTTCAATCGGTCAAAAGGAAAAACTGAAATTGGTGTCGGTCATATTGGCAGAAATGAAGAAAAAAATTCTTTTTGCATCACCGCGCTAGTATCTAATATAATGTAGAAATTATTTTCCAAAAACTAACAAATTAGTATTTCATTTTTTTAAAGAGGAAAGACACGCAAAAAGCATACTAGGTCTGATAATTATCGAGAGAAAAAAATAGACAGTACAATGTGAAGACATAGAACGAACAATCACAATCGAATTACAATGAAAAATATACTAGGATGATTAACTAACTGAACTATGGGCAGGGATGTCTCGACTTAAACCAGCCTTGCAAATGGGCCAAGGCAATCATTATGTGAGATTGACTACAGTACTAGATTGTTCCACCTTGAGCAACATGCACGTCGGCCCAAGCTGCTGCGCGGGGCCTTGGGCTGCTCGAGCTGCGCATCCTTGCTCTCCAACATGGCCAGAACAGCGGACATGGCTGGCCTATCCCCAGGCGACTGCTGCACGCAGAGGAGGCCGATCTGGATGCATCGGCGCAGCTCCGAGGAGAGTTCGTCGGATCCCGAGTCACGTCGTTCTGGCGCCGCCACGGCGACGTCCAGAAGGTCCATCACCCTGTGCTCTTCCCATAGTCTCCACGCCTGCAACACAAGCAAATGGCTAAAATGCAACGTTCCCAGATGTCCTTATCGTGTCCTCCTAGCTAGGGCTGAGGACGGGACTAGTCCGACCGGCCGGCGCCCAGCGTGCACACCTGAGAAATGACGCTCGGTGCAGCGCTGTTCCTACGGCCACTGATTATCTCCAGCAGTACAACGCCGAAGCTGAACACATCGCACTTGGGCGTCATCTCGCCGTCCTTGGCGTACTCCGGCGACGCGTATCCCCTGCACACAGCTCGTCCTGTGTCAGCATTTTAGAGGAACCAACTGAACTACGATAGAAGTGTCATCTGTCAGGTTTCTGAGTTTCTCACGGTGTAATCACCACTGTCTGGGTTCCTGTCTGGTCGTCACGGAACAGCTTCGCAGTGCCGAAGTCGGCGATCTTAGGCAGCCACTGGTGATCCAGCAACACGTTGGACGGCTTGAGATCTCTGTGCACTACATTCGCACCAGACCCGTCGTGAAGGTAGCAGATTCCCTGGGCGATCCCACGGATAATCTCCAATCTCTTCGCCCAGTTCAGCGAAGCACGAGTGCTGGGTTTATCACCTGTCAATTCAACAAATACCCAACCAGTTCAGTCATCATTATGTTTGTAGATATATCAATTTAAGTAGCACACAGTTCTCTAAACAAATAAGGGAGCGCCTAGCGCTCGGTTGACCGAGCGCGAAGCTAACGCTCGGTCGACGTACTCAGCAGCTGACGCGATCGCTGTTTCAGCCCGTTTCCCACGTTCCTTTTTGTTGTGGGCTTTCTTCTTTTACAGTTCGTTTGTGGGCTGTAGTTTCAGGTTTTTTCCTTGCCACATGTTAAAATATTCGCTATATGAGCTTTCATGTGCAAATCTGGCCGTGTTTGAGATGCATATATTGCAGAAGAAAAAACCAACAAAAGTCATCAAAAATCTAAAGGCCCATATCTACAAAAAAAAAAGACTAGACGACAAATGACCTATGTCGCAACCCCGGAGTTAAACCCTACTCGATCTTCTTCCTCAAGACAACCCTAGATATTCTGTTCTGGCCAAATGGATTTGGAGGGAATTTAAAAAACATATCCAGTTACACGCTAAGAAAATCCATGTGGCAATTGCACCCTAGATATTCACGTCTAATTGCACGCTAGCAAAAACCATGTGCAATTACATGTTAATAAAAGTTCATATGCAATTGCACGCTAAAAAATCCATGTGCAACTGCGTGTCAGATATTCATGTGTAATTTCACAGTAACAAAAAAAATGTGTAATTGCACGTTTAAAAAAATCATATGCAATTGCACGCTAAAAAAATCAATGTGCAACTGCGCGTCAGATATTCATGTGTAATTGCACAGAAACAAGTATTATGTGTAATTGCACGTTTAAAACAATTCATATGCAATTGCACGCTAAAAAAATCCATGTTCAACTGTGAGTCAAATATTCATGTGTAATTGCACACTAACAAAGATTATGTGTAATTGCACGTTTAAAAAAATAATATGCAATTGCACGTTTAAAGTTGTGTGCAATTGCACAGTAACAAGATTGCAAAAAATCCATTAAAAATTACGGTTCAAGAAAAAAAAAACTAATAGAAGGCTCACTAACAGAAAGGCTCACTAACAAAAAATGGCAAGAACGTGTGCGAGTCCATGGTGATGATGCTCATGTGCAATACACACACCGCGAAAAATGTGTGCGATTGCACACTAACGTGAATCGCATGCAATTGCACGGTAACAGAAGATCATGTGCAATTGCACACTAGTTTCAAATCATGTGCGATTACACGGGAAATGAAAGTTGTGTGCAATTGCACAGCAACAAGACTGCAAAAAATCCGTTAAAAAACTTACGGTTCAAGAAAAAAATGAACAAAAACTAATAGAAGGCTAGTCATATGCAGTCGCACATATGCTACATATATCATATGTAATTGCACATTACCAATAATCATGTGTAATTGCACATTACCAATACTGATAAAAGAAACATGTGCGATTGCACGCTAATAATAAGCATGTGCAATTGTGCACGATAAAAATCGTGTGAAGTTGCACACTAAACGAGATTCAAATGCACACGAGAATCATGTGCGACTGCACATTTTACAAAAATATATGCAATTGCACACAAACAACAATCCTGTGTAATTGCACGCTAAACAAGGATCAGGTGCAATTGCACGCCAACTAGAATTGTTTACCAAAAAAAATCAAATGGTCCCTATTTTCTCAACCTTTCTGGCTACCTCCTCCATAACCATAAGTTAGAAACGCCAGATGGTTTCAAAATTGCCACAAGCCAAAAATGATCACAACTTGAAAAAAAGCATGTGGCATGGAAAAAAATCATGTGCAATTACGCACTAACAATAATCATGTGTAATAAAAAACCATATTCTAGAGAAAAATAACATCGCAACGCACAACCACCTCCTCCACATATACCCACTACATTTGCCTCTGGGTCCCACCACGTGTTTCACATTCTAGAGAGACACTTCGGAGACGACACAAAAATAAAATTGAAACTCAACCAGCAAAAAAAGAAAGAGCCCAAACGCAAAAGAAAAATGTGCTAGGTGGAGCGAGTGATGCAAACGCATATGGGTGCGACCACTCGTTTCATCTTCTGGATATCCGACCAGACAAGAAACAAAGCCCAACAAAAAAGCCCACAAAAGAACCCAAAAAGACAAGAGGAAAACATAACGACACAAATAAAATTGAAACCCAACCATATCCGATTGCAGTCTTACGAGAAAACATGTGCGACTACATGTTTAAAAAATGTGTGCGATTGCACGGTAACGATAATCATGTGTAATTACACACTAACGAGAATCGTGTGCGATTGCAGTCTTACGAGAAAACATGTGCGACTACATGTTTAAAAAATGTGTGTAATTGCAAGTTTCACAAAAAAAGCGAGAAATAGATATGCGATTGCACGCTCACAAAAAACAAATGCAATCGCAAGCTAAAAAAACATGTGCAATTGCACGGTAATGAGAAATATGTGCAATTGCACCCATGACTTCAAAAATGGGAGGGGATAGAGTTCAGTGGTGAGACTGCTGACCCCGTAGTAAAAAAGGAGGACATATAAGTAGATCGAGCTACTTACATATGGGGCCCATCGATCGTGGGGGTCCACTGCACGTTTCACCTTCTGGGAAGAAGTAGAGACAAAAATCAACCCATGAAAAAAAGGCCCCCGAAAAATAAATAAATGAAAAAAGGCCCAACAAAAGTTCCCACCAAAACCCCGAAAATGGGAACCCGAAAAAAAACAAGTTAGCAGGCCACAAATCCAGACGCGAAACGGACCAAACCCACCATCGCGTGCATCAATAAATCGGAAAACCTGATCAAAACCATCGGACAGTCGCTATCGTCGACCGAGCGTTAACAACTGAAAGGACATTGTCCGTTAATCTTGTTTTGACGTTTGATAACAACACTTGGAAGTATTTAACATACCGCTAAGTGTCGACAGGAATTATGACCATCTATATCAAAAGATACTAGTGGATCTCTCTCTATGCATGAAGGGAAGAAAAGTGGTTGTCGGTCTTCAAATCGTGAAGGGAGAAGGCGCTCTGCAGGCAGGCCGGCCCCCAGGCCAGCCCAGGCCGGCCTCAAGGCTGGTTGCGTCGGGTGGCTGGCCGGCCTCAAGGCTGGTTGTGTCGGGTGGCTGGCCGGCCCCCAGGCCAGCCCTGGCCGGTCTCAAGGCTGGTGCGTCGGGTTGCTGGCCGGCCCCAGGCCGGTCTCCTGGCCGGCTGCCTCGGGCTACTGGCCGGCCTGGGGCCGGCCCAGGCCGGTGTGGTCGCTGGCTCGGGCAGCCCAGCCAGTCCAGCCCCCAGGCCGGCCCAGGCTGGTTTCCAGGCCGGCAGCCTCGGCTGCTATGCCAGCCCCCAGGCCTGCCCCAGGCCGGCCCTGCTTCCTGCGCTTCGCCACTTACCTCTTCAACGGCCATATTTTGATGAGGACTATATATATACCCCTTCACCAACCTTTGGAGACTAAGCTTGATTCTCACTCTCTCTCCACCATTGTTGCAAGCTTCAATCTACTAGAGCTCCCACTCCAACCACTCAAACACGTTGATACTTTGAGGAGTGAAGGAGGAGCCCTAGATCCGCATCTCCACCGAGCCGATTTGTCTACATCGACCTAGTCACTTGTAGATCTTGTGTAACTTGATACATTGGATACCTAGAAGATACTTGTGATTCTTGTGGCTTTGGTAGCCACAAGGATTAGCCGGGAGCCTCCAATTAAGTTGTGGAGACGCGACCCGGCCTTGTGATTCTTGTGGCTTTGGGAGCCGCGGGAATTTGGTGAGAGCCTCCAATTCGGTTGTGGAGTGTGCCTCATCCTTGTAAAGGTTTGTTGCCGACCTCGAGGGCATCATATAGTGGCTCGTGGATCTCCTCATCGGAGGATAACACGAGGGAGATACGGTGTGCCATATCAAGGCTATTCGGAGTTCACTTTGTGACTCCGCACCGCTCCAACGGAGACGTAGCTTCCATTGGGAAGTGAACTTCGGTAGAACATCTCCGCGTCACCGTGTGGTTATCTCTTAACCTTCCTTTACTGTATTGCTAGCTTATCTTGTGTAGAATATCTTGCTAGCTTGTTTATTGCTCATCATATAGGATTGTTCATCTAGTTGCATATCTAGAGAACTTATATTTGAGCAATTCCTTAACTTGTTGAAAAGAAAATTAAAATTGTAGTTGCCTATTCACCCCCCCCCTCTAGTCAACCTACTCGATCCTTTCAATTGGTATCAGAGCAAGGTCTCTTTATTAAGGGCTTAATCGCCTAAAGAGGAGGATGGCTAGTGCGGAGGATGTACAACGTGCTAAAGATGAGGAGTTAAGACTTGCTAAGGAACAAGAAAAATTTGATAGAGAACAACTTGATAGAGAACTAATCGAAGCGGGAATAATCCCTCCCGAGGGTGATGCCCCAATCACCATGAAGTCCATGATTGAACTTTTTGGGTTCATGAAAGGCAAAATGGTGGATGAGGTGTATACTCGGGTATCTAATCAAAATGGCTCCTCATCATCCGCTAGCCCTATTAAGGGTGCTAGTGACAAGGATAAAAATGATAAACCTAATGAGAAGCCTTCTCTTAACTTTGCTCCACCTAGCTCTTATCTCACTCAAGTTTCACTCACTCAACCTCATATAACCAACCTTGGTAGACCCCCTCCTAAGCTTGATAATACTCGTTATTTCACTTGGAAGAAATCTATGGAGTCTTATTTTCGCAGCTCATCGGTGCATCTTTGGAGGGTGGTTCTACATGGTTTCAACCCAGTTGATCCCAACAACTTGACCAAGCAAGAAGAGATTGATGAGCAACTTGATGCAAATGCCAAGTACATTCTTGAGAGTGCTATGACCGCAAATGATGAAGATCATGTGCGGAATCTCAAAACTTGCAATGAGGCTTGGCTCTATCTTGAAACCGTGTATGAAGGAAATGAGGGCATTCAACGCTCCAATGCGGCCGTCCTTCAACATCAAGTTGACAACTTCATCATGCTAGACGAAGAGACTCCGACCGAACTTTACCGAAGACTCTACAAGCTTGTGGTGACATGTAGGGAAAATGGAAAGAAGGATATGGATGATGAATGGGTCAAGGCCAAGTTCCTTCAAGCAATTATGCCATATAGTGAAACTATGGTGATGAACCTCCATGCAAGAGCGGATTACACAACAATGACTCCCAATGACATCTTGGCTCAATTTGTCACATATGATACATTGAAGTCCACATCCAAGTCTTTCAACCAAGTCCGTGGCCCAAAGACTCTTGCTTTGAAGGCTCGTGTGGTAGACCATCCAAGATATGAAGAAAGCCCGGTCTATGAAGGTGAAGAAGACTTGGAGGGTGAGCTCAATGAAGTTCTTGCACTTGCCGCCACCCGGTTTTGGAACAAGAAGAACAAGAGCGTCAACCCTTCACCAATAAAAAGAATGTGCTTCAATTGTGGAAAGGACACTCATCTTGTGAAGGATTGCCCCTATGAAAGAAGAGAGGATAATGGTGGTCAACTCATTCTAAAGAAGAACAAGTACCACCCCAAGCCTACCTACATGAAGAGATCACCTCAAAAGGCTCTTGTGGCATCCCATGAAGAGGAATACGAGTCCGGAGGTGAGGAGGATAAAGAACCAAGTGAAGAAGTAGGAATGGCGGCTCTTGCAATGGGCACCCTTCCTCCATCATTGGCCAACCTCTTCTCATCTCCAAACGACGACAAGATCTCCAAGCCCATGTGCCTCATGGCCAAGGAAACAAAGGTGAATTCCCCACCAAAAATTACTATCTCCTCTAACCCATCACTATTGGATTGTGTTGAGGATGTAGGGAAAATTGAAGAAGAGGATAAAATTTCTATCTTCATTAGCAAGCTCCAAGGTCCAACCAAGAAAATGGTTGAGGCCCTCATGTATCAATATGGAGAAGCCAAGCATCTTCTTGATGTGAAGGATGTTAGGATTTGTGAGCTCGAAGGGCATGCATGTGATCATGCCGACAAAATTGGTGAGCTAGAAGATCAACTTGTTGAGGAACAATTGCTCCGTGAGCAACTTGAGGAGACACATGCCATGGATCTTTCCAAGGCAAAAGAAACTCGTGAAACCTCTATTCAAATTGCTATTGATCTAAAAAGTAAAAATGAGGAACTTGTAGAGAGTCATAACAAACTCTTTGAGGGTTTTGAGCAACTTAGGGAAACCCACAAGGTGACCTCAAGTGAGCTCACTACACTCAAGGAGTCATATGCCAAACTACAAGCTCAATTTATCTATGCTAGCTTCACCACTTCTCACAATGATAAAGATGCAAATTCTTGTACCACTAACCCTTTATGTGTCAAGGCATCTCTTATTGAGGAAAACACTAGGTTGAAGGCCCAACTTGAGAAGGGCCTAGCCACTTGTATCCAAGGGGAAAAGAACCTCAATGATCTTTTGAGCAATCAAAAGGGAGTGGTTGGCAAAGAAGGAATTGGGTTCACACCCAACTCTAAGAAGGTCAACAACAAGAAGAAGAAGGCGACTCCCCCTTCCAAAGATATTGTTTTTGTGAAGGAGGGGGAGTTAGCCAAAGCAAATGACAACTCTATTGGGAGTGGTAATGTCACTAGGGGCAATGCCACTCACAATAACTTTGCGGGAAAATACAACCCCTCATATGTTCTTTTGAAATCTACAAATGGTTGTGTTTTTGCTAAATATGTTGGCTCTTCATATGGAGATGATTATCACTATGCTATTTGGGTTCCAAAGACCCTTGTGACTAACAAAAGAGGACCCATTCCAAAATGGGTACCTAAATCAAAGACTTGATTTATTGTAGGGTTTCTCTTCCGGTGGATCTTCATGGCTCATTGATAGTGGATGCTCATCCCATATGACCGGAAGCAAAGAACTAGTAAAGGACTTATTGAAACAACTACTCTCATTCTCTCATGTCACCGTTGGCAACAATGCAAGACTCAAGGTAGTGGGAGTTGGTAAAGTGGTGATCACTCCGGAGTTATCCATTGAGAAGGTCCTCCTTGTTGAATCTCTTTCATACAATTTACTTTCCGTTGGTCAATTATGCAATGCCGGTTACACCGTTATTTTTAATAAATACCACGTGACCATCCTTTTCACTCAAACACTCAATGTCGCCTTTGTTGGATTTCGTGAAAACGGTTTGTATGTGGTTGATTTCTCAAAAGAGACCACTCAAATCGCTACATGTTTAATGGCTAAAGGCGACAAGGGGTGGCTTTGGCATCGCCGACTTGGCCATGTCGGTATGAGAAATTTACAAACTCTTGTAAAGGGTGGACACGTGGTAGGACTAACCGATGTTAATTTTTCCAAAGATCGTCCTTGTAGTGCTTGCATAGCCGGAAAGATGCATGAAAAGAATCACCCCAAGAAGACCATTATCTCCACTAAGAGGCCTTTGGAGCTCCTTCATATGGATCTTTTGGGCCTCCCACATATGATAGTCTTGGTGGCAAGAAATATTGTTTGGTGATTGTGGATGATTACTCAAGATATTGTTGGACTTTCTACATCAAGAAGAAGAGTGAAACTCAAAAGATATTCATTGACTTTGCAACCCTAGTTCAACGCCAATATGACTCCAAGATTTTGGCAATTAGAAGTGACAATGGTACGGAGTTCAAGAATTACACTATGGATGATTTCCTAAGTGGGGAGGGCATTCAACACCAATATTCCGCTGCATATACTCCCCAACAAAATGGTGTTGCCGAAAGGAAGAACCGCACTCTTATTGATATGGCAAGAACTATGATGGCCGAGTTTAATTCCCCATACAACTTTTGGGCCGAAGCCATCAACACCGCTTGTCATTACTCAAACCGGCTCTTCTTCCGTCCTCTCAAGGACATGACACCATATGAACTCCTCACCGGTAAAAAGCCAAATGTATCTTACTTTCGAGTCTTTGGATGCAAATGCCATGTTTACATTAAAGGTTGCAAAATTGCTAAATTTGAATCTAGATCTTTTGATGGTATATTTGTTGGATATGCCGCAAAGTCTCATGCTTATAGGGTCTACAACATATCCACCGGGTGTGTTGAAGAATCTATGACGTGGAGTTTGTCGAGGATAATGGCTCCCAAGCGGAGCATATTGATCATGATGATGTAGGTGATGATCCCATCTCAAGCCATAAGAACTATGGGGATTGGAGAACTAATTCCTATTGAAGGACCCATTGATGATACTCAAGAAGAAGGAACAAGTTCTACTCAAGTTGAGCCATCCACCTCAAATATTGATCAAGAAGATGGTCAAGACCCACCCAACTCTAGTGGTGAACAAGAACATAATGAACCCACAACTCCAAGAACTCCACTTCGGGTTGACCATGAGCAAGATAAAGGCAATGATGAAGATATTTGTGTTGGTGAAACAATTGGTCAAGCCTGGAACGCCGGGTCATCCGGCGTGCATCAAAATTGGATTACCAACAACACTTCAAAGAAAATATCCTTGGGAGTATCCGTAGAGGTGTGTCCACACGCAATCAATTATCTAACTTTTGTGGTCATGTCTCTTGTTTGTCTAGCTTAGAACCTCTCAAGGTATATGATGCTCTTGAAGACATGGATTGGGTTGCGGCTATGCATGAAGAGTTGAACAACTTCGAGCGCAACAAAGTATGGTCATTAGTGGAAAGACCCAATGACTCCTCCCATAATGTCATTGGAACCAAGTGGATATTTAAGAACAAGCAAGACTCACATGGTCAAGTCATTCGCAACAAAGCAAGATTGGTTGCACAAGGCTACACCCAAATCGAAGGAGTCGACTACGGTGAAACCTATGCCCCCGTTGCTAGACTTGAATCCATTCGCTTACTAATTGCTTATGCATCTACTCATAATATTGTCTTATATCAAATGGATGTTAAAAGTGCTTTCTTAAATGGTCCACTAAATGAATTGGTGTATGTTAAACAACCACCGGGTTTCGAAGACCCTAAATTTCCTAACCACGTCTACTTACTACATAAGGCTCTTTATGGGCTCAAGCAAGCTCCACGTGCTTGGTATGATCATCTCAAGGAGTTCTTAGTAGACCGTGGCTTTGAAATTGGGGTAATAGATCCCACTCTTTTTACAAAAAGGGTAAATGGAGATTTTTTCGTATGCCAAATATATGTTGATGATATTATCTTTGGTTCCACTAACCGTGAATTTAGTGATCAATTTGGCAAGCTAATGACCAAGGAATTTGAGATGTCCATGATGGGAAAATTGAATTATTTTCTTGGCTTTGAAATCCACCAATTTCGAGAAGGAACATTCTTATGTCAAGCCAAGTATATTAAGGACATGCTCAAGAAATTTGATATGAACAATGCCAAGCCATATAAGTTTCCCATGGACTCCAAGGCGGATCTTCACTTAGATCCGGATGGTAAGGAAGTTGATCAAAAGCTTTATCGTTCTATGATTGGATCTTTGCTTTACCTTTGTGCATCTAGACCGGATATTATGTTTAGTGTGGGTATGTGTGCAAGATTCCAATCAAGTCCTAGGGAAAGTCATGAAACCGCGGTCAAAAGGATTCTAAGATATTTGTTGGATACTCCCAACTATGGTCTTTGGTATCCCCATGGTACAAGCTTTGATCTTGTTGGTTATTCGGATGCGGATTGGGCGGGTTGCAAAATGGATAGAAAATCAACTTCGGGTACATGCCAATTCCTTGGTAGGTCCCTTGTGAGTTGGTCTTCCAAGAAGCAAAATTGTGTGGCCTCGTCATCCACCGAAGCCGAATACATCGCCGCCGGTAGTTGTTGTGCACAATTATTATGGATGAGGCAAACTTTAAAGGATTATGGTGTCATTTGTGACAAAGTGCCTCTTTTATGTGACAATGAAAGTGCTATTAAAATTGCACACAACCCGGTTCTTCATGGCAAGACCAAGCACATTGAGATTCGGTATCATTTTATTCGAGACCATGTTGAGAAGGGTGATATTGCAATCAAGTATGTCAACACCAAGCATCAACTCGCCGATATGTTCACGAAGCCTCTTGGTGAAGCAAGATTCAAGGAGTTGAGAGGAGAACTAAATGTGGTGGACATATCCAATTGGATTTAGTGGATTTCTTGCATACCTACCCATATTAGACGATACTTATTTGGTTTAGATGTAGGCATGGACATAGGGGGAGTGCGGTCCTAATCCATTGGACATCCCTCCCCCCATTATGCCGACATTAAGAATTCATTTGCATCTCTATATTCGTTCTATGAATTGTGAGCTTAAATGATGAGTAGTGGCCGTGAACCCAAGATATATCTTCGCGGTGTCACACCACACACTCATATATGGTGGCCTCGGCCACCGCCCTCTTCTCCTTGAAGAGGTGGTTCTTCCGTGAGTTATTATTGCATATTCGTTGTTTTGCATCGTTTGAATCATCCAATGTTGCTTATTTGGCGTTCTTGATCTTTTCTATTTTCATTGGATTTGTGAAGTTTCCCCATGTTTCGCATCTCCCCGGATTACTCAAGGTTGCTCATTGGATTTTCTTGAAGACGGATTTCTAGGCAGTGGTATTCTTGAAAGTGCAAGGTGTTCGGAAGCTCAAAGCTCATCAAATTTCAGTTTGTGTAAGAGGTTCGGGGGCTTCGGAGGCTTCTCTGCGCTCAGACCGGCCTCCACCCCGGCCCAGGCCGGTCTCTGGGCCGGTTCCCTCGGGCAGCGGTCCGGCCCCCGCCCGGTTCTGGCCGGCCTCAGGGCCGGTTCTCTCGGTCACTGGCCCGGCCGTCCGCCCGGCCTAGGCCGGCGCCAAGGCCGGTCCGCTCGGGTTCGTGCCCAGCCTCCCGCCCGGCCGAGGCCGGCTCCAGGGCCGGCGCGCCCACTGCTTATATCACGTGAAGCTTCCCTCCCGAACGGTTTTCTGCTTTTCCTCCCGTGGTGCTCTCCTCCATGGCCGCCCCCTCTCCCACCTTGAGCTCCTACCCTCCCCACTCCATTTGAGACCTTCCCCACACCTTCCTCTCCACAGATCTGAAGGGGATTCCCCCGATCTTCCACCCCATCCATCTAGTTTCTCCATTGGTGGCTTGGTTGGGGAGTTCTCCTCCATTGGTGGTTCTTGAAGATTCTCTCAAGTTTGAAGATGGAACAATGGGATGATGAGTGGGAGCAGGCGGTTCCTCAGTCTAGCAGGGCTGGCAAGAGCAAGACCTTCGATGGGCTGGATGACATTGTTGATGATTTCAATGCCGAATCCTCCTCCATGCCCAAGACCAAGAAACTCAAGAAAGTTGCTGCCACCAAGAAAGCTACCAAAGCCAAGCCAAGAGGAGTTCCACCGCCTCGTGAGAATCCAGCGGAACCGGTACGTGAATCTTGGGCCAAGGTGAAACCTAGTGATTTCAAGAGAGATCGGTTATCTTTCAATCCATATGCCTTTGGTCAGCCCACATGCCTAGATGATAGTAGATTCTATTGCAAGATGCACCAGCAAATCTTTCATCAACGTATTGAAATTCAAAAGAATGCTCATGTTCCCGTGGATTATTTCAACCTTGCTCAAGCTAGAGATACTTGGCCTGATGTGATGGGTATGATGGATTTTCACCAAATCACTAAGATCATGACTGTTAGCACTCCATATTCTCCTGCTTTGCTTCAGCAATTTTATGCTACTGTTGTGTTCACTACTGAGCATGGTCAGCGGTCTATGACATGGATGAGTGCAGATACTGTTTGTTCAACAACTTTGGCTGAGTTTGGGGCACTGTTTAGTCTTGAGGAGTTACCCGCTGCACCTTGCTATGTTCGTCTCCATCTCTCTAAGGTAATTCAGCTGAGACAGGGATTCGCCATTGTTATCCTCCTCAGAGCGGCCTTCGTGGGAAGATTCCCCACACCGTTTATATGTATCCTTATTGGAGGGTTGTTCACAAAATTCTGAGAAACTGTCTGGCCATCAAGTTTGGAGAGAAGGGTTTGGTTCGTGACCGTATGGTCAATTGTCTTTATCACATCTATGATCTTTATATCAGGAGGAAGCAAATTGATGTGCTGGATTATCTTTGGAACGAGATGCAAGTGGTGATTGTCAAAGGCAAGGTTCCTTGTTATGGTCCGCTTCTGCAGACTCTCTTCAACACCAAGTTGCCAGATGCGGTGGTTAGTCAGTATGAGTTGTTTCATCCTGAGATGGTTGGTCTTCGTGCTATGCCCGAGGGTGATCCTGTTTGGCCACCCCCTAGTGATGCTCCTGAGGGAGGTTATGATGAAGAAGATGATGATGAGGAGAAGAAAGGTGGCCTAGTGCAAGCTCTCAAAAGGATGAACTGCTTCTTTGCTCTCAAGAGGAAATCTGAATTCAAGACTTACAAGAAGCAGAAAGCAGCTAGCCGTCACTCGCGTGCCATCATGGATAAACTCGGTGTTAAATACTCACCTAGCTCAGCTGAAGTCTCGGAGAACACCTACATGGCCCAGAACAAGTATACTTATTGGTTTGGTGATGATGCCTCCTCACTTGCTCCTTATTGGCAAGGCGATCCCGGTCAGTCTAGCTCCGGTGCGGCTGCTCATGTTGCGGATGATGATGAGGATGACGATGAGTGATCATGGACCTTCACTTCACTTTCCCCTTTTTGGTGTCTTGATGCCAAAGGGGGAGAGAGATCTCCGGGGATTTGCATTGCATTGCATCCATTTGCGCTTTTATGTTTCCCGCTGCGCTTTTGCATCGAACTTGTTTTAAGTTTTTAAGAGAACTCTATTTGTGGTGTACTATGGAACTTATGTCATGGTTATTGTAAGGATTTTATGGACCTCCGATATGTTATTGTAAGGACTTCCCCGGTTTATCTTCTATTATTTTCGTTACAAGGTGATTGTTATTCCAAGACTATATCTATTTGAAGCCTATGGTGAGAAATGTGCTCTACTATATGATGTCTATGGTGAGAATTATCGCTTATCCTTTGCTCACATAGTCAATTTTGTTTGTGCTTGCTTCATGTTCCTCGTTTGAGGATATATTCTTGTATACCTTGTTGACGTATAAGTTTAAGGGGGAGCTTCCCTCATAAACGTTGCCTTGCTTAAATGAGATATCTTTTTGCAAATCCGTGTGTTGTCATCAAACATCAAAAAGGGGGAGATTGAAAGGACATTGTCCGTTAATCTTGTTTTGACGTTTGATAACAACACTTGGAAGTATTTAACATACTGCTAAGTGTCCACAGGAATTATGACCATCTATATCAAAAGATACTAGTGGATCTCTCTCTATGCATAAAGGGAAGAAAAGTGGTTGTCGGTCTTCAAATCGTGAAGGGAGAAGGCGCTCTGCAGGCAGGCCGGCCCCAGGCCAGCCCAGGCCGGCCTCAAGGCTGGTTGCGTTGGGTGGCTGGCCGGCCCCCAGGCCGGCCCTGGCCGGCCTCAAGGCTGGTTGTGTCGGGTGGCTGGCCGGCCCCCAGGCCGGCCCTGGCCGGTCTCAAGGCTGGGTGCGTCGGGTTGCTGGCCGGCCCCAGGCCGGCCCAGGCCGGTCTCCTGGCCGGCTGCCTCGGGCTACTGGCCGGCCCCCAGGCCGGCCCAGGCCGGCTCCCAGGCCGGTGTGGTCGCTGGCTCGGCCAGCCCAGCCAGTCCAGCCCCCAGGCCGGCCCAGGCTGGTTTCCAGGCCGGCAGCCTCGGCTGCTATGCCAGACCCCAGGCCGGCCTAGGCCGGCCCCCAGGCCGGCCCTGCTTCCTGCGCTTCGCCACTTACCTCTTCAACGGCCATATTTTGATGAGGACTATATATATACCCCTTCACCAACCTTTGGAGACTAAGCTTGATTCATCACTCTCTCCACCATTGTTGCAAGCTTCAATCTACTAGAGCTCCCACTCCAACCACTCAAACACGTTGATACTTTGAGGAGTGAAGGAGGAGCCCTAGATCCGCATCTCCACCGAGCCGATTTGTCTACATCGACCTAGTCACTTGTAGATCTTGTGTAACTTGATACAATGGATACCTAGAAGATACTTGTGATTCTTGTGGCTTTGGTAGCCGCAAGGATTAGCCGGGAGCCTCCAATTAAGTTGTGGAGACACGACCCGGCCTTGTGATTCTTGTGGCTTTGGGAGCCGCGGGAATTTGGTGAGAGCCTCCAATTCGGTTGTGGAGTGTGCCTCATCCTTGTAAAGGTTTGTTGCCGACCTCGAGGGCATCATATAGTGGCTCGTGGATCTCCCCATCGGAGGATAACACGAGGGAGATACGGTGTGGCATATCAAGGCTATTCGGAGTTCACTTTGTGACTCCGCATCGCTCCAACGGAGACGTAGCTTCAATTGGGAAGTGAATTTCGGTAGAACATCTCCGCGTAACCCTGTGGTTTTCTCTTAACCTTCCTTTACTTGTATTGCTAGCCTTTCTTGTGTAGAATATCTTGCTAGCTTGTTTATTGCTCATCATATAGGATTGTTCATGTAGTTGCATATCTAGAAAACTTATATTTGAGCAATTCCTTAACTTGTTGAAAAGAAAATCAAAATTGGTAGTTGCCTATTTACCCCTCCCCCTCTAGTCAACCTACTCGATCCTTTCAACAACGATCTCGGTTAGCCGAGCGTTAGGAAAAGCGAAAATATTAATATGCAATTGCAGATTATGGTCATTAATGTGTAATTACACATTATCGCCACTAATGTGCCAATTGAACATGGAGAGTTCGGCCACAATTACTTATGTGTAATTACACATGGAGGATTAAGCTGCAATTGCCTGGTTGTTTCTTAGCAAAAAAATATGACGATAAGAAACAGTCCAGTACAAAAGAAAAAAAAAATCAAAAGCCCAACAAAAAATCCACAAAAAAGAGACAAAAAACGCAAGGCCCAAAAAATATGGGTCTCTCTTCCCACGCGTTTCATCTTCTGGAGCCACCCGACACAGAAAAAACACAAATAAAAAAAGCCCAACAAGAAAGCCCACAAAAAATAGAACCCAAGAAAATGAAGAAGAAAAAACGCTTAGCAGGCCACAACCAAACGTGGGAAAGGAACAAAACAACTAGCGCGGGCTAACGATCGCAAAAACTCATCAGACGATCGGACGCTCACATCCGTCGACCGAGCGTTAAGCTCGATCTCGGGTGTCTGAGCGTTAGGAAAAGCACAGAGTGGTAGGTACTTACCAAATATGTAGAGGTTTAGGCTCCTGTTCTGCACGTACTCGTACACCAGTATCCGTTCGTCGTCGTCATCGCAGTACGCGAGGAGCCGGACAAGATTGTCGTGCCGGAGATGGCACACGATCTCCACTTCCCTTCTGTAATCGCTCAGCACTCTGTTTGGCACAGACGACGACAGCTTCAGCCTTTTCACCGCGACCTTTCTCCGGGGTACCCCTTCCAGCAGAGGATGATCTGTCGGCAGTTGGCCCTGCAAAAAACAGTTCAGATCATATGGTGATTTCTGAATTCTGATGTGTGACTATGTAGAAGATGAAACTGGTTTGCCTTTGAACCTCGTAAACGATGCCGAAAGCGCCTTCGCCGATCACGTTTCCCTTGGAGAAGTTCCTTGTGGCTTTCTTTAAGGTGGCCAGATCAACGGAGGCGACGGCCGTGGCATTCAGAGGCTTTCCTGCTTCCACGCGAACAGCAGCGTCGTTGTTGTAAGGGTTGCTCTAGGGTTCGAATGGATTAACAACACATCGATCTGGATACAAGGGTTTCAGCAGAGGATTGAGAAGAACAGAGAAGCAGAGAGGGTTCGGAGAAGCAAGGGGACAGGGGAGGCAGAGCCGTTTCCTTCCGTGATCCGTCTGGATCCTTTCCTCGTTGCTGCTCCTTCTGTATTTGTAGCTTGGCTGCTGGCCCTTGGTAGTAGGCCCAGCCCATAACGATGGCCCAGGTGCCAGCCCAAGGTGCCGTATAGGAAGGGTCCCTGACACCCCTCCCTCCTTGAAATGCAGCTTGTCCCCAAGCTGCAGCTATGCCAGGGTCCCATGGTAGTCGGAGCATCATGCGTCGACCAAAACCTGTCGTATGGCTTCCTCCCGGGTCCCATGACGGTGGACATTTCTTTGTGCCGCCGAGGTCATGCTGAAATTCTTGGTAGTGGTCGTGGTTGGAGTAGGCTTCAAAGAAGTCGAGCTGGTAGTCATGGTCAGTGCAGACTTGATCTTGATTGAAAGTGTGATCGATATGCAATCCCTTAATGGCCTTGAACAAGCAGCCGAGAACACGGTCCCATTGTTCACCTGATAATTCCCCAGCGTATGTGGTCGAGATTGGCATCCTCATCTCAACCAACAACCATGGCATGTCGCCCTTAGTTATGATGAAACAAGCAAGAGCACAAGGTCGCCACCCAATATTGCAGATGATCAGGATAGATAACTCAGCAACTGGTACAACACACCACAAAAAATAGAGCCACTGATCCTTTATGCAGTTCCACCAATGGCAATCAACCTCCAATATCACCTGAGCAGAGATGCCAGCCCTGAAAATTAACTCGTCCGCACAAGGAAATTTGTGCATTAGCCACAGCTGAAGGTGTATGTCATCCGACTGTCGCAACATTTTCAGGTTGATGAAAGAACTGTTATTCACCACCATCATACAGTACTTGTAAGCAGAATACCATGTGGTATTTGTTCCCAGATCAAGCGGATGGTCAGCAGGACAATTACTATGAACAGCAAGATGAGTAACACCAATTTTCAAAGAAAACCAAGCTCTGGATACTTCAGTCATGATGGTAGTTGTAAGCCAGTAGAAATCCATGTATTTTAGAGCAGCAGAACGGATAAGGAGCAGAGCACCACGACTGATTACAGAATTTGCAAGTTGCCAGTTCCTAGAGTTTTTTCCCATAGGCAGAACAACAGTAGTATTGAACAGACTACCGCTGTCAGTCAAAATGATAGTCTGATGCAAGTCTAAGCCGTGGATATCACAGCAACAAGATCTTTTAGATGACTCACAAATTGGCAACTTCATACACATACCTTGAGCTGATGGTCGTGGCTTGTGAGGTGTAAACAAGGTATGGTAAAAATATATACTCTGCAACGCTAGCTTCTTGAGACAAATATCATGAACAGCTTGAGAACATGAAACTATGGTAATGGTGAAGTCAGAGAGAACTATTTGCTGTCCCGGATCCCATGGTGTCAGTACCCATTCCGTGATATAAGAAGCAGCTAGGTGAGTCAATATGCTCTGTTTCTGAAGATGCCAGTCAGCCAGCATATTACTCAAGGAAAGAACAAGGATGCATGCCCTTATGACTGGAACAGCCAAGATAAATAATCCTTCAACTAGTGATAGAGCTATGCACCGATAGACATCTTGCTCTGGTACTTGCATCTGTACTACAGTGACAAAATACCCAGGCCAATAAGAAGCATCGTGAATTGCACAGTTGACAAAAGCTTCAGGTGTAGGACCAATTGACAAATGCTTCAGTTTAAGACTTCTGATCAGGACTCGCAAATGGAACCAAGAGATAGTGCCACGTAAGTTTGAAATTTGTATCTCTACAGCAACACAATCTTCACTGTCAGTACTGCACCACTGCAATGGCTTCATGATGGCCTTGCTTAGAGTCTCGCAGTCATAATCCTCCATGAACGATGGCCATGGCAGTGGCCGTGTGTCACCGCCATTGGGTTGAACACATACTTTTGCACCGGAACTGTCAGAATTGCACAAACAAGACGCCTTCTCGACGACATCATTTAGAAACTGACAGCCTTTAATCTCCCTAAACGATGGCCATGGCCAGGGCCTTGACTCAACTCCATCAGCATGAACTCCCGTCAAAGAAGGCCAGGGCATGGAACGAGGGACCTTACTTGCAATGAGCTGACCAGGAGTAGGCATGAAGAACTCACTGTCGTTGTAGAGTTGCTGTATCTGAATCACAGGTGTGGAATCCATAGGAGTGAAAACTGCCGGAATCTCACCCATCACGACCATAGGAACCGTTGCAACCTGGATAGTGTTGGTGTCGAGGACGTACTCGTTCGAAGTTGGTGGCGAGGACGCACCCAGTACAGCGGCGGCCATTGGATGATGAGGCAGGCATAACGTCGAACGGTTGGTGGGCGCCGACGAACCGCCACTGATGGCTTCGTCGTCGATGGTTCCGTCACTTGCTGCAGGTGCAGCAAGCACGGAGACGATGTCGGCGGTGGCCGTTTGCACCGTAGGCGCCGTCAATGGGGCGGGTGCTGAACCCGAGTCGCGGCTTGGGTCTCCCGTCAAGCGCGTGGTCCGCGTTGGAGCTGCGGGGCCATCAACGTCGATGGTGATGAGCTTGGCGTCGGAGTCGGAGGACGCTGGCGTGGGCACCTCAGCGATAGGGTTGAGGGACGCTGGCGTGGGCACGTCGGCCACGCCACAGACGTCACTCCCGGCGGGAGTCGAGGAAGAGGGCGGCGTACCGCCCGTGGTCAGGCAGGAATCGATGGTTTGGATCATCCTGTCGTACCTCGCTGCAAGCCTGCGGTCGGTGCTGTCGATCAACTCCTTCAGCAGGTGAAGGATCTCCTCGTTGGTTGGATCCATGGTGGATGGGGAAAATCCGTGGAATTTTTTGGGGAAATTCGTGGAAAATTTTTGGGGAAAGGGTGGTGGCTGGCTCTGATACCAGGTGTAAGGGTTGCTCTAGGGTTCGAATGGATTAACAACACATCGATCTGGATACAAGGGTTTCAGCAGAGGATTGAGAAGAACAGAGAAGCAGAGAGGGTTCGGAGAAGCAAGGGGACAGGGGAGGCAGAGCCGTTTCCTTCCGTGATCCGTCTGGATCCTTTCCTCGTTGCTGCTCCTTCTGTATTTGTAGCTTGGCTGCTGGCCTTTGGTAGTAGGCCCAGCCCATAACGATGGCCCAGGTGCCAGCCCAAGGTGCCGTATAGGAAGGGTCCCTGACAGTTGTTGATGTGCACTATGCGTGCATCACGCAAGATTCTTCTTCTGATGCTCCTCCGAATGATGAAGGCCAGCCAGAGAAATACGATCGCGGCCGCGCACACCGCACAAATGGTTGCGATGATCGCCCTGCTCATCTTTCTGTCCTTGGCATCTTGAGCTAAAAATAAGATTTGCCAAAACTGAATTTTGTGAGAGAGAAAAAATGTCACTTGTTGCGGAATCGAGAATTTTGCTTACGGCGATGCGTACCTAGCTCAGATTTCGCAAGCCTGAGGTAGATATCTTGCCCTTTGTCCATGTACCGGACGTCGAGGATGTCACCTGACCAGATGATGCATCCATGGCCGGCACCGTCGCCTCCTCGGATGTCCAAGGCGGCGTAGGCCACGCACGAGCAGTTGGCGAGGCATCTCTCCTGGCACTCCTCCAGCCCGATGCCAGCGTCCACCGTCACGTTGTGTGTGTCGGGGAGCTTCACGCCGCGCACCACCGCGAACCCGTCCGTGGTTCTAGCGCCCATCGCGCCGCCAATGGCGCAGTCCAGCGCCACACTCCGCCGGCATCCGCCGGACGTGTCCCGAATGTACCACGCCGACGGCGACGTGGGGGCGAAGCCCCTGAAGCAGCCGCAGAACGACGTGGACGCCGCGGTCACGTCGCACAGGCCGAACGCCCCGCACCGCGCGTACGCGTCGCACACATCCCTCGGCGCGCTGTAGAAGGTCTTCCATGCCCGGCTGCTCCTGTCCCAGGCCAGGCGCTGGAGCGTGCCGGCATCCGTCATTATTATTCGCGACAGCGGCGCGCGGGCCTTGGCTTGGTACCCGAAGGTGACCTCGCCGGGGCTCACCGTAACCTGATATGTGAACATGTTGGCGTAGGACACCATTTCCGGAACACCGTTGAAGTAGAGGCCATTCCATGGCCCCGTCCGGTACGTCTTGACACCGCCACGCCACACCGCGTTCTCCGGCAACACCTGGGTCTCCGTGCCGCGCCGGTACAGCCCCGGAGACGGGTCGGTGGGAGAGCTCCACGACGTGATGTACCACTCGCCACCCGTCCACAGGTTCTTGCCGGTCTTCATGCCGGGCAACAAGGTGTTCGACGGGTGATCGAACGACTGCCACAGGAGCAGGCTGCTGGCCATGTCGCGAACTACGAGGTTGCCGGAGTCGAGCAGCTGCGCCACGGAGGAAGCGCTGGCACCGGTTGAGTTAGACGACCACGCGACCTGGCCGCCACCGTCCAGTAGGAGTAGCCTCCCGCCGTCGCCGAGCACCAGCACGCCTGAGCTGCCATTGATCGGCCGGTCGCTGTTGGCCACCCAGCACACTGCGTCCTCAGACACGGAGAACCATATCCCGAGGAACCTTCTCGCTGGCACCCCGAGGGAAAAGAAGCCCATGGTGAACGACCCACCGGCCGAGACAAGCGTCTCGCCGTCGGTGATGTTTCGGCTGCTGTCGAACGTGTCAGCAGCATTAATGGCTGATGTTCCGAGATGAAGCAAAAGGGGCAGACAGAATAGGAGGAGGTAGTGCCGGACATGGCTGCCTACCGAGCTCATCACTCACCAGTGGTGGATGCTTCTTCTTCAGTGATGGAAAACTCTCGTGACTGCACTGATCGACCATGCTGTTGCTGGGTTTTGAAGTGGCGGCAGAGTCAAACGGTGACAATCTGACAACTTGACATTGCCTCTCAATTGCTCAAAGTCCAGATAGCAAATACATTGCCAGGACATCATTTTCTACGGTGTCTCCGTATACACTAAATTCTATCTCTTTCTGGTAAACTACTACAGCTCCTCCAAATACGTACGGAGGCTCAGTGTTTTCTTGACAGAATTAGCGGTGAAATTTCTCACGGTTGACTGTGTGTGGTTACCGCGTAAGATGTATGTAGTAGACCAGTTATGGGTGTACCATGCATTACAAGTCAGGAACCCATCTTTTGCACGCGTTTGACTTCACTTTTATATTAGATGATCATCGCGAAGAGTGTAGAGCATATCCCAAAATGAAGGATGTAGGATACTAAGTTATTCCACAAGGGGCAAGAGTGCAACATCTCAAACTCAATTCTTTTTTTAGAACCATGCATGAGCACTGCATGTATTAATTAGAGGAGAAAGAAAGGCTCGACGAGCCGAGGTTTACAGAGCAGCTGAATATCAGCTAAAGAAAAGGAAGCGACCTTAAAACAGGACAAGACCATCTACCAAGCACGACCTAGAAATAAGACAACTAAGAGCATAGTAAAAGAGAGCAGAAGCTATGTAGCTAAGATGCAGTTCTCTCATCCATACTTAGTATCGAGTTCAATTTGTAGACAAGACCATTGACTCCACGATGTAGACAAGACCATTGACTGCATGCATAACTCAATTCTTATTATCCGTCAACATCGAGTTATGCTAAAATATTGTGTTTGTCGGTTCAATTTGTTCCAAGTCAATGGTCATGGGGGAATTTTGACGACGTAATCTCAAGCAAGGTGTGGCGCATTTTTCTCACTCTTTCTGAACTGTTCTTAATCCATACAGTGCCTCTACCAACAGTTTTTCAGGAACTACTATTTCATATCGTAACACCACCGGTATAAACATGAAATACTCCTTGTATGATGTGAGGTGGAAGGACACACCTAAATACACAACCCAACTCATGGCATCATCACAAACAACACTACAATATTTTCATCTGCAATGACTAAGTAGTCCTCACAAACTGCCATCGAGGCGGCACATATCTCACCTTTTTGCTCAGTTTTGTTATCTGTTTACCCTCTACAACCAATCTTTTTAGTGTCTGCACTAGCTCTTTTTCTAGTTCAACTTGCCACAATAAAAGCAAGTAGTTTTTCTATTCTCTCCTTTTTGTAACCGTGTGCGATGTGCAATTGACGAAAATCACACATGGTTTTTCTAAAGAGTATGCGATGAGTAATTTATTACCCTTTTGGAAAAATGGTATGCGATCGGGAATCTTAAATTGCTTGGTCAAGAAATGTTACATACTCCCTCCGTTTCAAAATGGATGACTTCCATTTGTCTACATGCGGACGTATCTAGACATGTTACGTGTATAGATATGTTCGCATGCACATAAATGGAAGTCATCCTTTTTAAAACGGAGGGAGTAATAAATGCAACCAAAGCTTACCAGCTATGCTTTTGGAAGGATCTTAAGCGGCTTAAAAATGAGTTTTTTAATAGAGGTTATTTCAAAATACGAAATGGGATGAGTATTCCGGAGGTTGTCTGGTTAGGTGATGTACCTCTTGCTCAACAATATTTGTCATTATATAACATAACATAGTGTACACGAAGGGAATCGTAGGCAGAAAACAAAAAAATTCCTAGCAACGATAATCATAAACTAGCCAAGATCTATTACTATAAAGATATACCGTAACGGGGGGGATCGATGTACATACCCTTGTCGACCGAAAGCGGGGATTACGCTCCCGCACAAGCGTTGTTGATGAAGCTGACGACGCCGACCTCAAGGTCGTGTAGTGGAAGAAGACGTACTTCCAGTGCCACTCGTGTAGCACCTCGTAGCTTTACACACGTACGGAGTTGACGACGACCTCCGAGCTCCAGATCCAGCGAAGCAGCGGAAGCAAAGACTTGGACCCAGCAGCACGGCGGTGTGCGTATGGTGGAGAAACTTCTCTTCTCGTACGCAGCTCCAGAAACGGAACCACGCTCAAGGTAGGAGAGAAGGAGAAGATGGGATCAATTTCTAGGCAAGGGTGCACCCCTATTTAAAGGAGAGGGAGGGCTGCCCACCCCGCTGGCTAAGCCATGTGGGACTATCCCACATGGTGCGCCGGCCATGGGGGGTGCGCTGGCCCTGGTTGGGCCCCATTCGGCCCAGCCAGGCCGGTCGGCCCTACTCCCCTTTTTTTTTCTTTTTCCTTTTGGGGTTTCCCCTAATGGGCCTCTCAGGCCCATCTAGGTGAAAATGCCTTTAAAATTCGAAATAAAATAAAATAAAAATATATTTAATTATTAATTACACTAATTAATATTAAATATGTATTATTTAATTTATTCGAGCTCCGAAACTTATTCTGTTGCCCTCCGATCATCATCGGACATGTCCCGGAACACTTCCGGTATTCTGTTGAAGTTTCTCCTAATAGCTAGTCTTTATTAAACCGTCGCCTATCTTTAAGTGTGCCACCCTACGGTCCGGGATCACTCCAGACATGATCGAGACACGTTCTCCGATCAATGACTATCAGCGGTGGCTGGATAACCGTGACAGTCCCTGTGCGTCCACGAATGTCTTTTTATCGTTTGAACCTTAGACGTCCAGTTTCAACCTTTTGCCTAGCGATACTTAGATTGTCCGAGACTCGTTCTCCGGTATCACGATTACCGAGTTTGATCTCGTCACTTGACAATTCTATCTTTACTCGTCTGTGATATTACATCCCCGTAACCTAGTCACATGCTAGCAAGCTTATTGATGTAATCTCACCGAGTGGGCCCAGAGTATCTATCCTGCTATGTGGATTGGCAAATATCGCTCTTGATCACTCGTCTCTCCCACTTCCTTCGGATACCCGAAAGGGACACCTTTATTGTCACGCTAAATAAGTCATGACGTTTGATGCAATCAAAGCACCTTTCAGAAGTAACGATTAAATATGATCTCACGGTCAAAGGTATGAACACTACGTTTCTATATATTTTGGGTGTGTGTCCATCACATCATTCACCTATTGACATGACTTTATTGTCAATTGACATAAATGTCCATGATCAGGAAATCTTGATCATCAACTGCCCAATGGACTAGTTAAGAGGCTACTAGGGACCTGGTTGTTTACATACCACACGTGTATTAATATTTTCGCTTAATACAGTTATAGCATGGTACAAAACTTATTATGAACAATTGAGATATGACAAATAAAATATCTTCATTAATTGCCTCTAGTACATATCTCCAACAGTACATACCCGAAATAGGTTTTGATATCTCACGTATTAGCACATTTTCTCTGAACATTGGGTTCGGACGAGTCTTAACTGGTAGTATGTGGAACGCTTGGTTACATTTAATTATACCAGTGTCTAATGAAGTAATGATGGTACACTTATCGGGTGATCCAGGTAGTTTTGCTTGAAAGATAACCGACTGGAATATTTTTGGTAAAATCTATGTATGGAAACCTTATGAATGGTAATACAAGATGTCTTTGAAATATCTGTGGAAGATCCCACTCAAGATATCAATGATAATCTCGCTAATCTGCAATCACATGATTGTAAAAAATATTGTTGTTTTTATTTACTCTGAGGAGACTATTGAGCATTTGTTTCTCTCATATCCGTTTGCTCTGCTTATTTCGCACATTGTCCTTTTTACTTTCAATATTTCTTCACCAACCAATATTACGAATGGAAATTGGATTAATTTAATTGAAAAGAAAACTAACACCAGAACCCTTATCGGGGTTTCAGCTTTATATTTGTCAATATTAATGTGCATAAACGATTTAATATTTAACAAGACCGTAAGTTTCAAAAAAAATTGCAGGTTTTCATATGGCCATGTATTGGATTATGCTATGCGCATACCTACTCCCGCGGCGGGAGCTTGTGACTTCTGAAGTCTACTGGCTGCTAATGGTTTCTCAGCATACCTTCACCCGGCATAATAGTAGACATCGGAATGTCTAGTCGGCTGTGTGCTATGTTCAGATGGTTGATTCAAACCATATATATGTGATTCTTGAATTGTAATAATTTTGAATGAGCTCCGTAGTAAAGATGGTTGTGCGCATCAATTAATGCAGACATCGGGGTTACACCCACTTATACTCCCTTTTTGCAATAAAAAACTAAGATTGCATTTACAAGTTGCACCTAAATACTGCAGTTTTACAGTAAGCGGTGTGCAATTTTGGGCTACCAAAGCTTTACAGAACTGATAATGCGAGGCAAGGTGGAACACACACCGTGATGAACGCAGTATTAGTATTACTCCCAAAAAACATGGAAGAGGACAATTCGTCAATTCCTACTGGTATGTTAAACTGATCCCTAGGCAGGCAACAACAGTTGGTCCGACTCCATGCAATTTACGTCAGGTCGCTTGTAGTGGGGCTCGAGAGATCGGTATCATGCCCACCGGACGAATTCGAAGGCACAGCTCCTGCGCTATCCACCGGCGGCCTTCTCGGCAAATCAATCTTCGATTCTGTGCTCGTCAGCATGACCACGACTGAAGACATGGCTGGCCTGTCACCGGGCGTTTCCTGGACGCAGAGGAGCCCGATTTGGATGCACCGTTTTAGCTCGGACAATAACTCTGGTTCAGACTCCGGGAGTGGCACCATTGTGGTGTCTAGAAGTTCCACGATCCTGTTCTGCTCCCACAATCTCCAGGCCTGCCCAAAAAGATGTATAAACTAATTTTATCAAAGCGTGAGGAATATTGTTTTATAATTAATGTTCTTGCTCCATCTCAAGAAGAAAAGGATGGAGTGCAGATTAAGTGTGCAAACCATCATCAATGTGAAAATTGCATACTCGTTTGTGGAATGTGGATGCATTGCGTTAGGTTGCAAAGAAATATGCAGAAATTTCTGTGGTATTCAGACTTACATGTGAAAGGAGCCTTTGCAAAGGACCGTTCCTTTCCCCGCTGAGTGTCTCGAGAAGGATACCTCCGAAGCTATAGACGTCGCACTTGAGGGTCATCTCCCCTCCCCGCGCATACTCCGGAGCCGCGTATCCCCTTCATGGAACTCAACAACGTTATGTACAAATCGTATCCACGTAACTTTTTCTGCTAAGGATGTGTATTTGATACTTACGGTGAAATGACAATTGTCTGGTCAGGAGGCCCTGCCTGATCGACGGCAAACAGCTTGGCCGTTCCAAAGTCAGCAATCTTAGGTTTCCACTCGTCATTTAGAAGAATGTTACCGGGCTTGAGGTCACGGTGGATCACACTCTCCCGACCCTCCGTGTAGGTAAGCAACACCATGCGCAATACCATGAAGCAATTCTAACCTTCTTGCCCAATTGAGTGAAGCACGAAGGTTAGCTGCGCCTGTTAGTGACAAATAAGTGTTTGTTAGATGCGTACATCTACTAAAATGGAGGAAATGGTTCATGGTATTCCCTTAAATAATTGGCTTAACCAAAACGCTGTTGTGACTTCAATTCCATATGAACTTTTCCTTACAAAATATGAGTACACGATTTTTTCCCCAGAATTCTGAAACATTCTAGGCACGACTTTGTCTTCCAGAAATCGCACCGGGGTACATTAATCTAGGATATACTCCCTCAGTCCCATAATATAAGATGTTATTACAGCCAATATAAGGTCTTAATATAGTATGGAACGGAGAGAGTAATATTTTGGGCAGTTAAGTCCGAACAACTGAACTGAAAACGTGAGTCAAAAGAACAGCTTAAGAGTGGAAAGTGGACTTAAGAGTTAATAGTAGTGTTGTGCATGGTGTTGCTTGTTTGCTATGTACTTGGTATCATCATGTACTAGTTTTAGGTTGGTAATTCGTGCTCTAAAGGCTTGGTAACAATTTAGCTATTTATAGGATCAGTAACTTGCTTGCTTTTGTACTTGGTATCATCATGTTCTAGTTTTTAGATTGATAACTCGTGCTCTAGATGCTCGGTAACTCTTTAGTTAGTCGTAGGATCGATAACTTGCTTGCTAGGTACTTGGTATCATCATGTACTAGTATTTAGCTTGGTAACTCGTGCTCTAGATGCTTGGTAACACTTTAGTTTGTTCTAGTATCGGTAACTTGTTTGGTAGGTACTTGGTATCGTCATGTACTAGTTTTTAGGTTGGTAATTCGTGTGCTAGATGCTTGGTAAAACTTTAGTTAGTACTAGGATCGGTAACTCGTTTGCTATGTACTTGGTATCATCATTTACTAGTTTTTAGTTTGGTAATTCTTGTGCTAGATGTTTGGTAACATTTTAGTTAGTCTTAGGATCGGTAACTTGCTGGCTATGAGGTTGGTATCATCATGTACTAGTTTTTAAGTTGGTAATTCGTGCGCTATATGCTTGGTAACACTTCGATTTAGTTCTACGATCGGTAACTTGCTTGCTATGTGCTTGATATCATCATCTACTAGTTTTTATGTTGGTAATTGGTACGCCAGATGCTTGGTAAAACTTAAATTAGTACTAGGATCGGTAACTTGCTTGCTATGTACTTGGTATCATCATGTACTATTTTTTTTAGGTTGGTAACTCGTGCTCTGGATGCTTGATAACAGTTTAATTAGTTCTAGGATCGGTAACTCAGCTTGCTCTGTGCTTGATATCATCATCTATTAGTTTTAGGTTGGTAATTCGTGTGTTATATGCTTGGTAACACTTCAGTTAGTTCTAAGATTGGTAACTTTGCTCGCTTTTTTAGTTTGGTATTATAATATACTAGTTTTTTTAGGTTGGTAACATGTGTTTTTTGTAGATGCTTGGTAATACTTCCATTAAATCTAAGATTGGTAACTTGCATTAGTTTGTAGGGATTGATAACTTGCTTGCTTTTGTACTTGGTAACATCCTCAACTTTTTTTTAGCTTGGTAGTTCTGGGATCTAGATACTTGGTAACTCATTTCTACTAGTTTTTATGATTTGGTAACGTGCATGATAGGTGCTTGCATCTATTTGTGTTATATATATTTCCACTGGAGGTTGGAGAAGGCCGGCTGGAAGATTGAGGACTGGTGTTTCAAACTATCAAGTTGATTTTACCGCAAGGCTTTGGGTCTAAAGCATATGTGTTCCATAGCATCATGTGATTTCCCTTTTTATGCACTGTCCCCGTGTCCCGGGCCTTGGGGTCGAAAGATCGCAGGTGCTGTTCGGGCCTCGGCATTCAAGTAGTTTGGTGGCCACCACGCCGTTGGCCTTACATGTTTAATCTGTAGTTTTGCTGCATCACGAAGGAATACTAACCCGCTAAGCTTCCATGTTAAAAAAATCACCTTTAAATGTTTCAAAAATTCTAGTAAAAAGTGTTAATGTACACACATAATGTGTGTTCATATCCAAAAATTTCAGGTCCAAATTCAAAAAGCACATTGAAAAACAAAAAAGACAAATCCATGTGTGAACGGTGAACTTTTGCTTTTCTTTTGTCTTTTTTTTACACTATTCATGTTAAATTAGTCTTTTTTGTTTCTCAGTGTGTATTTCAATTTGAATCTGAAATTTTTGGAGCTTGTAGACACATTCCTGGTGAACATTCTTACATATTCTTAGAATTTTTTGAAATATTTAAAATTGATTTTTTTTAAAACGGTAGCATGAGAGCATGAAAGGAGTCGGTATCAATATTCTCCCGGGGTCGTGAGGCCATCCCCTGATGGCGAACATGTTGGCCGTGAGAAGCTTCCCATGAATAGCTGAGCCAAGAAAACAACTTGCACTTGGCTCAGCGTGCGCGGCCCGAATCTTCTGGGCTTCGAATTTGGGAAAAGATCCATGGAATTGCGCCTTATATGCAGAGCTGGCACTGTAAACGCCGTCATTGGTCAAGGACAGGAGATGGTGTCGAGCTAATCAGAGGTGAGCGGCGTGGCGACAACAGTGTCCATATCTCGATTGTCAGCTGGATAGGCGTGTTCATGCACGATAGAGCGGATCCAATTGTCATCTTCCACCTCTTTGGCGATGGTGCGGTTCTTGTGGGTTGCAATTCTGTAAAGGTCGGGGGCCTATATCCGCAGGGACCCCTTTTCGCACCAGCTGTCATGCCATAAGGTTGTAGTCTCCCCGTTGACAATGATGATCTTGGTAGTAGCTTTTGCTAAAGTCTTGATGCTCCGGTAGATGTTCTTGTATATAACCTTGTTGCTGTGTAGCACAGATAGCCAGATGACCGGCCGGCAGGGTATGTAGCAGTCTCTGATTAATTCTGCAACGACGGTGCTGCACCCGCAAAGAAAATTGGTCAAACGGGTCTAGATTGGAGTTCAGAGCGAGATGGCGATAGGAAATCTCACGACGGCTTGTGGGCGGTGTCATGTGTCAACGGAGTCATGGAGGATGGTAAAGCTGGCGACCCAGTCGCGTGTGTTGACGTCGTCTCCCTACTCCGGGATGGTCTCGTCGATCGCCGCTCCGCTTCAGCCACACGAGAACAGGACAGCTGACTCACACAGGTACATGATTGAGAAGCTTTTAACCAAGCTCGACAGATGGTTCAGTTCGACAGATTGGGAATTGCTTCACCCGGATTGTCTCTTGCAGGCGCTGTCGTTTCGAATGTCTGATCACTGCCCCCTCATGCTCTCCACAAATGCGACCTTCAAGAGGAAATCCAGGTTCCACTTTCAGAGTTTTTGGCCGAAATTTGAGGGATTTCAGACCACAGTTGCTTCTGCTTGGTTCGCCCAGGAGGCTGCAGCGGACCCGTTTGTTGATCTGGAGCGAAGGCTGCGCGAGACGGCTAGGACCCTCTCGAGGTGGAGCCAGAGGCGAATCAGCAATATTAAGGAGCAAATTATGATGGCAAATGAGGTGATTTTCCGCCTGGATCAAGCTATGGACACGAGGGCGCTGAACGATGACGAATTCTGGCTACGGGCGCAGCTTAAGAAGAAGGTGCTGGGGTTAACTTCTCTAGAGAGGACGATCGCAAGGCAGAGATCGCGGATCACGTGGTTGTAGGAGGGAGATGCAAACTCCGCCTTCTTCCACCTTCACGCGAGTGTCAGGAAGAGAAAAAATCACATCTTCCGCCTTAGAAAAGGGGATGTGTTGGCCACGACTCAAGAAGGAATGGGTAACGAAGCAGCGGATCACTTCACGGAGCTGATGGGGACAGCGGTGGAGCGAACCCATAGCCTGAACCTCGGGGCTCTGAATTTGCAGGCAGTGGAGCTGGAGCAATTGGACTTGCCGTTCGCAGAGGAGGAAATTTGGCAGGTTGTTACACAGTTGCCGCCGGACAAGGCGCCGGGCCCGGACGGCTTCTCCGCGTGTTTCTACCAATCGTGTTGGCCATTGGTGAGGGATGCGGTTATGCGTGCAGTGAACGCATTTGACACGGCGGACGGTAGAGGATTCGCGAGATTGAACAGCGCGTACATTACGTTGTTGCCGAAAAAGGAGGAGGCCGTGGAGGTGAGTGATTTCAGGCCAATCAGTCTGATTCACTGTTTTGCGAAAATCGTTTCGTAGGCGATGGCGAACAGATTATCCTCTTCTTTGCCGGCATTAGTGGATCGCAACCAAAGTGCCTTCGTGAAGGGCAGATCTATACAAGACAACTTCTTTATGGTGCAGCAATCCGTGCGCACTCTGCATCTGAAGAAGGTCCCTGCACTGCTGCTCAAATTGGACGTAGCAAAGGCATTCGACTCGGTTGCGTTGCCTTTCATCATGGAAATTCTACAACACAGGGGCTTCAGGCCGAGGTGGAGAGCTCGTTTTGCGCTCATTCTCTCATCTGCTAACACGAGAGTTCTCATCAATGGCACGGCTGGGCCGCAGTTTTGGCATGGCCGGGGCTACGGCAAGGGGACCCGGTATCCCCAATGAAGTTCGTGATGGTAATTGATGTTCTGAACGCGATCTTCAACCTGGCGGAGGAGGCAGGAATCTTTGAGCCATTGGAGACCTATGGGGTCAAACATCGGCTATCCCTCTTCACAGATGATGTGGTGCTTCTGATCAAGCACACGGCGCATGAAGCAACGGCGGCCCTCGAGCTGCTCAGGGTGTTTGGGATGGCGTCAGGTTTGCAGTGCAATCTCAACAAGAGTTCAGTCTCACCGATTAGGTGCAATTGTCTTGATCTGCAGCCGGTGTTGGACGTGCTTGTGTGCCCGATGAAGCACTTCCCAATTACTTACTTGGGATTGCCGCTATCTCTGATACGACTGACGAAGAACCAACTGCAGCCTACGGTCGATAGAGTGGCGAGGCACGTCCCCTCGTGGAAGGCCGGATTGCTACAGAAGTGGCCGGCTAATTCTGGTGGATTCAACCTTAGTAGCAACTGCTATCTACCCAATGTTAGTGCTTGATCTGCCGCCGTGGTTCTTCGAGAAGGTGGATAGGATTCTCCGGAGCTTCTTTTGGGCAGGTTCCTTGGAAACAAGAGGTGGACAGTGCGCAGTCGCCTGGAAAATAGTATGCACTCCAAAGGCCCTTGGAGGCCTCGTCATCAAGAACCTGCGCATACTGAATCAAGCTCTGAGAATGCACTGGAAGTGGCTTGAGTTAACGGATGAGGAGAGGCCATGGCACGGCCTAAACTTCACGATCCCGCAGCAAGCAGAACAACTGTTCTTGGCCGCGCTGGACTGTCGGGTTGGCAATGGCGACCGCCTGCGTTTCTGGCTTGACCCATGGATTTGTGGACGCACAGCGTAGCAGATCGCGCCAACGCTATGGCAGCATATAAGAGCTAGTGACATGCGCATCTCGGTGTGGGAAGCCCTTCAGAATAAAAGGTGGGTAGGAGGAATTCGGGGTGATTTGACGGTTCAGGCAGTGGTGGAGTACATGGAGTTGTGGGAACTGGTACAGAACCAAGAGCTGATCGAGGAGGAGGATGGCATCCGCTGGCGGCTGACGGCAAACGGCAAGTACACTACCAAATCGGCGTACGCGGCGTCGTTGCTCGGCCACACCTCAGCTCCTTGTGCGAAAGAGATCTGGTCAGCGAGCGCCCCTCTAACCCAGAAGATACACATGTGGCTGGCGCTGAAGAACAGGTTGTGGACGGCGGATAGATTGGCCAGGAGAGGCTTGCAACACCCGCCAAGGTGCCCTCTCTGTGATCAAGATCCAGAGAACGGGGAGCACCTGATGGTCAGGTGTGTTTTCGCACGGGAAGTTTGGTTCGCCGTCTTGCAGCAGGTCAGACTGCAGAGGTTCACCCCGTCGCCAAGCACGGATGTAGCACCATGGTGGACTGCGTTGGCGGCAGCAACGCCTAGAACGCAGAGGAAAATGATCAACGGCCTCATCATCCTGACCGCGAGATCGATTTGGCTAGAGCGAAACCGTCGATGTGTTCGATCACATTGTTTCTCCTCCCGGGACAGTGTGCAATCGCATTATGCAGGAATTCGCGCTGTGGCGCGCGGCAGGCATTAGCAGAGAGACGCGAGGAAGAGAGTAGCTCCTTTTGTTGATCGGACCCGCCGCCTGTGGCTGGGTTCCAAATGTAATCCACACTGTACATACTCTCTGTTTCTATCTTAATAACAATGACACGCGATGCTCGCACGTGTTCTTGAAAAAAAGAAGCTTTTGACCTGAGAGGAAGTAGGGGCGTGATGGGTTGTCTCGGCACGATTTTGTAGTTCACTGGGTCATGCCCCACCAGGTCTGGTCTGGCAAAACCAACTTTTATGACATGTTGAGATGTCGTTTGGATGCCCATATTTTATTTATTTTTTGCATGAGGACATCAGTTAAATCCATTGTTTGGTTGGCTGTATTATCGCAAAGACTAAAGCAAATGCTAAATGTTTGATTGCATTGAATATGTCTGCTGGTAACCTATTATCATGAGTGGTAACGTTACCTAGCACTTACTGAAGTATACACATATATAAACAGTTCACAATCTAACATATTCAAAGTTTTAAATAGCGGTCTATTTTCGATTAAATAGCCTCTATAGCATCCCAGAACCACTGACGCTACGACTAAGACCTTCAGGCACTAAGTTAAGAAAAACGCTAATAACGCCGCTAAACATGAATTAACGCTAAAAATCGCCATTTTAGCGCTAAATCATTCCTGCGCGGGCCCAAGATTTTGCCCAAAATCTGCCCCAAAAATGGAGCGACCAAGTTAACCACTGTCATTTTCCCTTTGGCCACTTCTCTCCACGAAGAAGTTTCACTGAGAATTTCTCTCATATACCAAGACTATATATGCCCAGGTGGATTCCACCACCACCACGGAGCATCAAAATTAACATTGATGCTGCCTTAGGGAAATCTGAAGGCAAGGCGATGGCGGCAGTGATCGCCATAGAAGCCAGGATGGTACCTACCTGGGGCCGCGATCTTGGTAACTGAAGGAATAATAGACCCTGAGAAACTGGATGAAATCGCCTTGCGGGAGGTGATAGCACTATCTGAAGATCTTGGATTCAGAAAGGTTCATGCGGCGAGTGACTGTTTAAGGGTGATCAATACATTACGATGGTCTATTCTCGGATTGCTTATGAGAATAGACAGCTTGTGATGCATCTCAGTTTCATCATCGAGGACCTCCCAAAATGTTACATACTTGACATCAGTTTACCTCTAATTCAATATCATACCTCCTAAAATATACATTACCTTTGTCACATCATGACCATCAGACAATAAAGGAACATCACTAGTGGTGGTGGTTGCGCAAAATAGGACTAAACCAGATCCTCATGCTCGCGTCTGTCATCCCAGCATACCTGACCATTTCAGCTTTGGTATTCGCAAGGTATTTCATAGCCTCGATTTTAAGTCCGAAGTGCATAGATTACGAACATCACCAGGGGCAGGATGGAGGCTGTGGTCAATCGAGAGAGAGAGAGAGAGAGAGAGAGAGAGAGAGAGAGGGGCATTTTTTGATTAGAGTATGTTTCGGCCCAACGCTTCTCCTCAAATTTTTGAGCGATTAAAACATTTAGAAGGGAACTATTGAGTTAAACCCTTTTAGGAGTTCGGCTAGATTTTGTACTCTTCCCAACCAAACTGGTTGGTATTGCTTGGTCGAGGCCATGCCGACTGCGAAGTAATTAGCTAGATTTGTGTGCCCCGCCCGTGCATCATAATTTATTGCAACATCATCAACTAGGTGGACTGGTGGAGTACAAGAAAAGGGGGTGCGCTAATAGACCATCATCGTCAAGACGTCAACAGGAACAAGTTAAACCAAGAACAAATAAAAGTTGTATTTTCTCTACAAAAACAAGAGCATTAAAGAACATATGGTTTTGGTTGAAATACATAAATCATTATCGACGAATATATACTAATTAGCAACCTGCTATAACTGGAGTAAGTGATCTAGGATCCTAGTTTGTTCCTCATCTGGAAGCCGATCTTGCCATTCTGCGATGAGAAGACTAGCGAAGCATACATGCCAGATTGCAAGAAACCGTAGCACTAGCGTCGTCTTACAGAGATAATTCTCCTCGTCCACTTTAAACGGCATGTGCATGGCAGCGGCAAAGACGGAGACAGCGCTGACGGTCACGAGGAAGATGAGGATCCACCTGGCATGCTCATGTGGCTCCGCCTCCACGGCCACAACATCGTCCTCCTCTTCCTCGCCAGTACCATGGTTGGCCGTCTTGTATCTAGTGAGGAAATCCCTTACTTTTTCTTCCAACACCAAGTACATGGACCGTCGCGCGAGGAGGGCCGGCTCCACCATGGCGACGTTCTCCATGTCCGCCATAACTTGGAGCGGCTATCCGATCGGTCCTGACTCCTGCGTGAAGCCGAGAGTGTGATAGCAAAACCTAGGCTTTCTCAAAATTAAGAGAACTACTAGTAGAAGATCGATTATGCGTACGTCTGATATATGCAATTAAGGTCTCGTATTTATCCTGATCAGTCGGCCGGCCAACACGTGTACGTGTTTTCACCGCTACACCTATGACCTATCCGACTTGGTCTCGTACAATAATGGAAAAAGTCCAAAACAAACCTTAAATTTATAGACAAAAGATAAATTAAACCCTGAAATTTGAATCCCGAAAATTGACACTCTGAACTTGTAAATCCCGGTCTATTTTAGACCCTAGACATGTTTGGCACACCGGGAATACTCCAATCCCGGCCAGGATAAGGTTCTCTCTCACTGACATTTTGACCCCACGTGTCATATTCATCCTCTTCCTAGATTTTCATGTCTGTCTCGTACAACAGTCATACAACAGTCATCAGGTAATAGTGTACTCATATCCGAGACAGGTTTAGAAACAAGCGGAAGATAGTTACTGTAGATAATGGTTAGGTTACTTGTGGTAGAACTAACCGGGCCACTTTCAAGTCATAAACTTGACGTTGTGATGTATTCAACTGGATTTAATTATTAATATAGGATTTAATCGGCGTTATTCTTGAACCTCAACAATGAGACTTCTATGGTGATGCTTGAAACAAATACTGGACGTTTTTATTTATTTTTACCTTTTTAATCCACTAATCACCCTTTCATGATGGTGTACCTCTTCCGAACCTTACCCATTACCTCTAAATCCATCCTCTGCTTCCTCCCGTCTACGGTTGCTTCTCTAGTGTACTGGGTCGTAAAGACCTTTGTGGGAAGATATCTATTATTTCATTTGGTGCCATGACGATGACGTTCGGACACTGACGACATTATCTCTCATAAAATATCCTTGGCTCTAGTCCTATTTGGGTGAAGCTTGATTAGGAGTTGTCGAGCCCGGTGGGTTGTTGTTGATGCCCCTTGGGTTAGCTCCATCAAATCATTGGCGACATCGTCATCTTCAGCAACCCTTTATCTCAAGACTTTGCGAGCAAAATTGTCGATCTGGTTTATCGATGGTAGTCTAGTTGCCTTCATATAATGGGGCAGTGCCTCGCCGATATACTATATTTGATTGCCAATCTCCGCCAAACATGGCGGAGTACTACTGGGGCGATTCAACGAGATTTGATCACCGATAGGTCTATTTTGGTGAAAATTACGAGGCTTGTGGTCCTAATTGTATTTTCCCGCTTTGTTAGGGTTTTCCTGCATCGTTGGTTCAGTTACTTCATTATCTGGTTGCAGACCGTGTTCTGGCTATCTAATTATAAACCAGATTTTAATTTTAAAACGAGTGAATTTCAGGTGTTACCCCTTACTTTGATATTTGTGACATAAATTATCCTATTTTATGAAAATTCTTCTAGATTAACCGATTTAAGCAACTTTATATCTGGTTTTGCTCATTCTAACTATATTCATGTATGCATTGATGATCTAACATATTCAGAAATGCTAAATAAATATAATATGCTATGACAGTGCAGTATTGATAATACGTTTTCAATTTGGAAGAACAATCATTAAGTAGGATAGTGAGTGTCCCAAATTATAATCAAGAGGATCAAAAGTAAAATTCACTCTTTGATAGACCTCCCATTGTTAGGTGTGTCCCCCTATTTGAGATATGAGAGCTTAATCCGCTCTCTATATGGGCCCTTGTCCCTTCAACCACTGCGATCTCTCAGCCAGTAATAAACACTTAATTTAAGACAGGAAATTGATGGACAAAGGGTAATGTTGGCCATCGAGCCGGGATACATAGTGTCCCAAGGCACAAAAAAACATGATGCGTGTTATGGCCTAGGTTTTTTTTTCACACGCACGACACGGACGAAAAACCTCAGGCCGCTCGATACGGCACGAAGCACGACATGGCTCGAAAAAAACACAAGCTTTTTTCTTGTTGTTTTATTGTTTTTTCCTTAAAAAACTGGCTGAAATAACTCAAACACGTAGAAACGGGCCAAACGGGCTGACAAAGAGAGAAAGGCACGTGGGCCTCATGGGCCCTTTTCTGTTTCGGCATGAAAGAAAACTGGGTCGGGCTTTTTTCAAACTGAGGCACGTGTGTCGTGCCGGGCCGGCCCGATGGCTATAATCGGCCAAGTCATAGCACTGTTGCCATTCTTTCGGCAGAACCAAGTGGAGGCCCTCCTCAAAAAAAAAAAAGCAAAGTGGAGGCGGGCGAATCCGTGGCGAACGGCGGCTCGGCTCGTCGCTGTCTGGCGCTACGGCCACCCCTAGTTCGGCGCCTCGGCGGAGGACTACGAACTCGAAGGAAGCGGCCGGATCAGGCCGTTCTGTCTCGGTGGAACTTGGAAGTCGCGGTGCCGACTGTGGGGCCAATGCGGCAGTGCAGCCGTGCTCTGGCGTCAACCGGTTCGTTGGAGCCAAATTAGCATTCGAGGGGATTTTCCACTCCACGATCTTCATGGTCCTACTTGAGCCGAGGTACTGATGCAGATTTGCATTTCTGTTCTATGCTTGATCTGGCTAGGATTTTGTCTTAAGATGCGAAAGCCTAGTGGGCATTTCAAATTTCAGTGTACAAATCTTCTTTGATTAAGCGGGTTGCGTGTGCCATAGTTCCAAGAATGAATGATGATTACAATCTTTTGCAATGTTTTGGAAACATACAAATTTCTAGGCGACCGAACTGTAGCAGGTGATAATCGGAAGATAAAGACAGTACCAGGACAGGGGTAGCGGTTACCATGGTTCCTCCTCCTCTATTATTCACAAATTTTATCATCTAAATAAATTATTGATATTATAAATAACAAAGGAAGAGATTTAGTTCACATAGAGTAAATCATAAAGTATACAGCTAGGCAAGCTAGCTGTACTAAAATTAGCATACACCAAGTTATAGAAAATCTAACGCCCCTCGAGTGTTGTGATACTCATTGTGTTCACGGACTTCTCCATGCTCTCGTTACCTTCTCCACCTCCATTATTACTTAGAGCAAAATATAGAGGTTGCTTTGGAGCTGGAAGAAGTGCGCTTTGATTCTCTATCATAAACATGACAGATGACATTAGTGGCCTGTCATTGGGATGATCTTGAACACACAAAAGTCCCACATGAATACACCGTAGAAATTCATCAAGTGGACAGCTTGCAACAATTGAAGAGTCCACCAGTTCAGCTGCTTTTCCCTCTTCCCATAATCTCCACGCCTGATCAATAGAATGGTGTCACCATCAAGTAACTAAGTACGGGCCTTATTGGCAATTTCATGTATTCTGCATTACTTACATAAGTGATAAGGCTAGAAAAGTTGGTTATGAGCTGAGGTGAGCTGATCTTCAAGCCACTGATAATCTCCAGGAGAAGAACACCAAAGCTATAAGTGTCTGACTTTACAGAAAAGGCACCTCTCATCGCATATTCAGGCGACATGTAGCCACTGTTTAAAACATTCAAGAAGAAGTAAACAAGGAATGCACGAAATAAACTACACCATACCATATAAACGGAAGTGTAAAGATTCTGTTAGTAAAACAGTTTCTTACTATGTCCCAACGACACGATTAGTGTTTGCTTGGTTCTGGTTTGCGCCAAATATTCTTGCCATACCAAAATCTGAAATTTTTGGAGTCATTTCTGCATCCAACAAGATGTTGCTTGCTTTGAGATCTCTGTGAATTATTGTTAATCTTGAATCTTGATGGAGATAAAGAAGGCCTCTTGCTATTCCCTTAATTATATTGAACCGTGTCAACCAATCAAGCACATGTTTTCGTACACCATCTTTCATGATCAATATCAAAATGAAACTAGTCAATAGGAATATCATTTTGGTTGATGTAAAGAATTTTGTGAGGTGCGATCAGCAAAAGTACATACCGAAAAGATAGGCATCCAAGCTTTTGTTCGGTAAGTATTCATAGATCAGTAATTTCTCATCCTCATGAATGCAGCAACCAAGAAGTCTGACTAGGTTCTTGTGTTGCAGTTTGGCAATTAGAACTACTTCATTCTTGAACTCCACTATACCTTGTCCAGAATTCTGACTGAGCCTTTTGACAGCAACCTCATTTCCACATTCAAATCTTGCCTGCATCAGGGCATATTTTCAGTTGAATGAGAATTGGAAACGAACTTTTTCAGGTCCTATATGTAGTTACCCTTCTAACACGGAGCCCATTTAACACCTTTTAACAATGAGCCCAGAAGATATTTCTCAACTCCAAAATTGTCTCCATTGCACTCATCCTAACCACATTTTTTTGGATCTCGCGGCATTAGCATGGACATGTTTCACTAATTTGGCATCCACTTTTGCATGTATCAATTGTTAACTTCTTGCAGCGGTTTTGATACATGGATCTTGAATGACATACACTAAACAATTTCAGTCAAGGGTGTTTTCTGGAGTCAGACAATGATTGAAGATAAATTAGCCTTGTTTCCTTTTCTATCTAGTGGTTCTATTGTGAGCACCACTTTATGTTACATTGTTACGTCGTATACTTTGCCAAAGCCTCCCCGCCCAACTAAGTTTGAATCGGAGAAAAAAATCCGTGTTTTCTTTTCTATCAAGTGGTTCTATTGTAAGCACCACTTTATGTTACATTCTTACCTTGTATACTTTGCCAAAGCCTCCCCGCCCAACCAAGTTGGAATCAGAGAAAAAATCCGTTGCTGAAAGGATGTCTTGAAAGCTAATAGATGGAAATTCTTTATTTTCGCCCTCGAGTTCATTGGATTTGGTAAATATCCTAACATCAGTTTCTTCTGGTTTTCCTTCTTTTTCCTTTTGCCTGCTAGTTAGCACATCCATTTTTATCTACCTCTTCCACAAGTGCAATAAAATGTCGGAAGCAAGTGGAAATTGGTTACTCTACCTCTGTACTTGTACACCCCGACGAGGGCTATGCATGTGAGTAATAACAAAAATGATACAATCGGGAGTACAATCTGCACTGAACTGCTTTTCTTGTTATCTGCAGAAATACAACCAGTCAGAAGTTCAGAATTCACTCGGATACATACCATTATGAATCTGTAAAGGTAATTATGTGCTTATACGGCTACCCCATAATTTAAGTACTAATTACCAAGGCTTGCGGTAAATCAAAGATTTGATCATAAAAAGTGTATTTGATATTCCCATCAGCTCGTGTACAACACTTTCGGATTTACTGATTCTACCCATTCAAAGAAATAAATAATTACTATTGCCTAAGCCATGAAAATTGAAAGAATTTGCACACATTTGAAAGTGAAGCTAGGCTGGAAGTTATATGGTTTACAATAATAATAACAAAAACTATGTATTGTATTGTTAAAAGAATCTGTTGTTTTATTTGAAGAAAAGGATTTTTCATGTTACCCTCTCCAGTTCTTGAAAACATGACATTTTTTAACAAAATTTGAAGACTTTAACCAGCGACCATGTTTGAAATATTGTGATTAGATACTCAGGATAGATTTTTCTCGACGAATCCTTTTTGTGGCATCTTACATGTTTTCTGGGTTTAATACATACTCCCTCTTTCCCAAATTATCTTGCGTATAATTTTTAGTCAAAGTCAAAGTTTGTAAAGTTTTACTAAGTAATAAGTATGTATAGAAAAATATATCAAGATCTATAATACCAAATACATATGATTTGAAAATATCTTTCATGATGGTTCTAACAATATTGATTTGACATTTCAGATATTGATATATTTTATATACTTGGTCAAACTTTTTGAAGTTTGTCTCCCACCAAAGATTATATGCAACATATTTTGGAAATGATGGAGTACTACAGTACAAAACAATGGTCAAGGTTTCATTTGTCCAGACCTTAAATATTGAAAACATCATGCTTTCGTGAATTGGATGTAGTAACTTGTTCTGGGAGGCTTGAAGTTCCATATATATATTCAGATAATGTAACGATGACAGGATATAGTTAGTCATAAGCAGTACTGCTATATAAGTACGTATATAATTAATACAACTTCATTTTCTCATATATATGTATTTGCACGATAAATAATGTCTACATGCATCCCTTCTCTAATGTTTGGTGTAAATTTGTGAACACATATTCACGTAGAAAACTCCATTAAAACTTGCGATATGACACTTAATTAGAGAGAAGAAATGGCATGGGACACGATACCAGAAGAATCGGCAAGGCGGAGGTACATATTCTCGGCAGAGGTATACTTCCCAACGTCGATAAGCTCCCCTGACCAAACCAAGCACCCGAAGTGTCAGCCACTGCACCGGGCTGCTCAAGTGGCTGTAAGCGTAAGCCGTGCATGAGCAGTTGCGACTGCACTCAGCCACACATTCATCCAAGCTTCTGTTCCTTATATGCAGGAACTTGTCGGGAACCTTCATATCAGACAAGGGAACAAAATGACTTTGCTTGCCGCATATCAGCTCTTGCTTTCTCTGACATCCTTTAGAAAAATTAATATCATCGACAGGCTCAAATCCATCAAGGCATTGGCAGGCTGGGGTAGTATGAGTGAAGTCGCAATAGCTGAAAGGGCCACACGAGGCATAGAGTTCGCATGAGAGGGGTGTTCTGCGAAGAGTGCCCATGATGACGTGTGACTATTCCAGCTAAGATACTTCAACTTGCCGGTGTAGTCAAGCATCATGCGCATGAGCGTTGAGTTGTCAGAGATTGTGTAGGTGAAGTAGAACTCGTCTCCAGTGTTGACAGCCATTTGGACCAAGACGGAGCTGGTGTTGGCTAGATATTGGCCACCGGACACAGAATTACCAATCCACACACTAAGGCGGCAATATGGCTCTGTCTTGTTCCAAGTGAAGAACTGAAGGTCTGGAGAGCTAGGATCAGCACTGCACGAGAAGTCCCCAGAAAATGGGTCATCCGGGCCCTTCCAAGCAACAAGCCGCATGGCAACTTTTCCTTGTAGCTCACAAAAATCTCATGTTTGGAAGTACTGTGTCGGTTGGATGATCAAAACTTTGCCATGTGATCGTACCATTTGGAAATTGGAGGACAAAGTTCCCGATGTCGAGCAACACTGCAGTAACTCCAGCGCCGATGATGGTGTTCTTCACCGCCCAAGGAGTGCGACCTTGGGAGTCTGACAACACCAGGTCTGAACTCTTGGTGATAGAGAGCATCGGGGATGAAGGGACAATGGTTGGCCTGTCTCGGTTGGCAACCCACACGACAGTGCGTGGTCCGGGGAGGCTGTGGTACCATATCCCAAGGTATAGGCTGGTGTTGGAGCTGGTTGGGTAGAAGAAGCCGAGAGCAAAGACCCCGTTCTTGGAGATGAGCGTGTCATCATGGGTGAGTGGTTTTGCGTGTGTGAGCTGGTCATCAGATTTGCAGAAGGAGCTCAAGAATAGGAGGAAGATGGGAATGTAGTGTATAGCCATTAGGCTGTTGTCTCGTTGGTGTTCTTGGGTCCAGGGAATGTACGCTGTATGGTTCTTTGGAACAGTTCTGCAGCAGCGAGTAGATGTGTACTATAACGGAAGAAATGAAGAAATGGAGTACATCAAGACTCTGGAGTTATTGAGAGACCACAGACCAGTGATAGATAAAGACAGAAAGGTCGACCTGGACCATAGCACACATATGGCCGAACGACCGGCCGGCAAGTCTCGAACGACGGTGATGCATGCGCAACGGAAAATTTAGCACAGCAATACGTGTGGCTATCTCCACTCGATCCGGACCCGAATATTCGCCTAGTATCGTGACTTCTCGCCGCTTGCGGACGATCTCTCGTCGATCTCACCACAGCTTTGAGCAGCGACGTGTTCGCGGGAAAGTGAGAGCTTTGTCTAATTTGGTAGTGTATGGGCTGCACTATGCGCACAGTTATGCCTTGTGTTGTTTCTTAGGCCACTGCAGCTGCGGGCCGGTCGCACATAAGCATTGCGGTCGAGACACCCAAGAGAGTTTGTATTCTAGCCTTGATCTTTAACCGTGTGTATTTGCTCGTTTGAAGTAGCAGATACCTTGTATCAATTATGTACTCCATTTTGATGAATCGACGGCATGGTAGGCTACACATTTAGATTTGTTTTCCGAAATGGAGTGATATTAATGATGTGAACAAACGTATATATTTGCAATATCTTTCCAAACATGTGGGGGTCTCAATATAACAGAATTAGCCAACTGCCTTGCCTCTCGCCGCCACGGCGGACAGGCTCGAGCGACTCTGGGTATGGTGAACTCCGCGCGAAAGCACTGCAGCGACCTCGGTCGTTGCCGGTGATGTCGGCGTCTTCGGACGTTGCTCCCCTCGTTGGAGGCATCGTTGAGGAGCTCCTTCACCTCCCTTGTCGTCTTTCTGAGTCTCGGACTCTCCGGATGAAAATCCATGCTTCATAGCGGGCGTCGGCGTCGTCATCGTCGCTCCCCCCTTGGGGGCGTCGCCTTGGAGGTCCGGTACTTCGCCAGTTTGTGGTGGTCTGTTTTTGTTTCGCTTCTTCGTCGTCGGCTAGGCATGAGCGCGGTCCTGGGACCGGTGTGGACGTTGGAGCGGCGGTTCCGAAATCTTCTCGCGTTGAGTGTTGTCCCTCCCCGCGTGGGCGGCTTGTGACGGCGGCTCGAGTGGTGCGCGGCCTCGGGGCCGGTGTGTGGCGTTGTGTTGTCGCGGTTTTCTCCAGTTTTTCCTTATAAGCTGGACGTGTGGGTTCTGTGGGTAAAGACATACCCCTCCCTTTGGTTTTTCTCGTCTGGTTTCCCTCATAAACTGGACGCGTGGGTGTCGAGTTGTATCGGTTTTTGGCCAGTTTCCCTTATAAACTTGTCATTTTCTTCTTAATGAATAGGCAGAGCTCCTGCCGGTTGCTCTAAAAAAAATATAACAGAATTACTCAAGGTGAGAACCACACCCACAGTCGTAAGTGATCTTGTTTTCAGTAAACATTTTTTTGGGATTTACTAGTTTCATAGGTTCATGCCAGATCCAGTGCACACACGTCGTGCCAATGTTAAGACAATACGCAAGTCAGCCTCCAGGAATACTGTAGGAAGGGGTACTGCGGTCCATGTCCATTAAAACAACCTGATTATGTTGTTTCTCCATTTGGACATGTGAGCAATTCAAGACAACAGGAAACTCAGTTCACAGCCTTTCTACCTACAGCATAATTACAAACAAAGAAATTCAGAGTCCACATGGTAAATCATAAAATATACAACTACCCACACTGAAATCTGCACACTAAGAGCAGACTAACAAAAAAAATTGAAGCGGGCCTGAAACCTCTAACGACCCTCTAGTGTCGTGATGGTCACTCCATTCGCAGACATTTCCACGTTGTCCCTTGGGTCTTGAGTTTCGAAATTCCGCACAAGAAAACATCCAGGCTGCTTTGGTGCTGGGAGCAATGCACTCTCATTCTCTAACATAAAAATAACGGATGACATTAGCGGCCTATCGTCAGGATGATCTTGAACACACAAGAGACACCGTAGAACTTCATGAAGTGGACATCTCTCAATAGCCGAAGAGTGCACTAGTTCTGTTGCGTTTCCATCTTGCCACAATCTCCATGCCTGAACCAATAAGATAATCTTATGGTCAAGTTACTGTGTTTTGTTTGAGGTATTGAAATTTTGTGCATTCCTCCATACTTACAAAAGTTGTAAGACTGGCGAAGTTCATAGTAAGTTGCGGTGAGCTGATCTTCAAGCCACTTACGATCTCCAAAATAAGAACGCCGAAGCTATAGGTGTCCGATTTTACAGAAAAGACACCTCCCATTACATATTCAGGTGACATGTAACCACTGTTAAAATAATTCAACAAGAAATACATAATTTGAGTTAACTAAACAATAGAATCAAGAACCTTAATAGGTGAATGGTGCATTTAATTACTTACTATGTCCCAACAACTCGGGTAGTGTTTGCTTGCCGTAGGTTTCCACCAAAGATCCTTGCCATACCGAAATCGGATATTTTCGGAGTCATTTCTGAATCCAGCAAGATGTTGCTTGCTTTGAGATCTCTGTGAATTATAGTTAATCTTGAATCTTGGTGGAGGTAGAGAATCCCTCTCGCTACCCCTTTAATTATATTGAAGCGCGTGGGCCAATCTAGCGCATATTGTTTTGTAGCATCTCCAAAGAAGAATAGTAAATAGAGTGTATCATTAGTCATCAGTGATATCCTTTTTGTAATAAAAAACTTGTAATATACTAGTAATATTCATCAAAAGCCTGGGCATACCAAAAATGAAGGCGTCCAAGCTTTTGTTTGGTAAGTATTCATAGATAAGTAACCTCTCATGTCCATGAACACAGTAACCGAGAAGTCGAACAAGGTTCCTATGCTGCAATTTAGCAATTAGAACTATTTCATTTTTGAACTCCTTTATTCCCTGCCCGGAATCCTTGCTAAGCCTTTGATAGCAACTTCGTTGACACCGCCCAACATTCCCTACATGGTTGCATCATCTTGAATTGTGAAACGCAATAGTTTTCCACGAACGTAATTATACGTAAAAAAAAGAGTATGTGATACTGAGGCTCTGGACATAAAACTTTTTGTTACCTTGTAAACTTTGCCAAAACCTCCCCTTCCAATTTGTTTCGAGTCCGAGAAATTATGTGTCGCAGCGGCAATATCTTCGAAGCTAACAAATGGTAATTCTATATCTTCGCCTCCAGTTCCAGCTAACAAATGCCTATTTTCGCCTTCATTCTTTCTCGGTTTGCTTGCTAAAGATTAATACTTTGTTTATTAACACTTAAACAATGAAGTTGAATTAAAAAAGAACTTGTTTATTCTACCTCTGTATTTGCATATCCTGACAAGGGATATGCATGTGAGTATCATTAGGCATGCTATGGTCGGTAGGGCAATCTTCAGCAATTTGCTATTCTTTTGAGCTGCAAAATATGTCCTGTAACAATTTAGCGCATCCCAGTTTTCTAAAAAAAATAATTTACTGCATCAAGCATTACTCGTAAGAGCATGACATTACTTGTACACAATAGCATAAATGACCAGTGGACCAAACAACCGTGCTACCAGTAAACCCCTCCAGAGTTTCTAGTAGGCTTATGGAAAAATTGAAGTTTAGTATTGTAATATGCTAGTAGAAAACAGTTACAGTTTGTCAGATTCTTTTATGCACCAACAAAATTGGCCAAAAAGAAATATTGGTGATTATGATTATATTGTTAAGTTAATTTCATGGATGCGGCAATTTAAATCTTTGTTGTGCAAACTATTTAAGTGTAAAATTGCCTTAAACAAAGTCACATGACATATTTAGCGTAGTGATATCATAAGGTTAAAATGGACTAATGGAGTGGTGCATACCAGGAGAGTTAGCAAGCCGCAGGAATAAGTTCTCGCCATTGTTGGTGTACCTCCCGTGTCGACGAGCTCCCTTGTCCAAACCAAGCACCTTGACTGGTCTGCCATATCACCGTTACTGCTAAAGTTAGTGTAAGCGTAGGCCGTACATGAGCAATTGATGGTGCACTCAGTCATGCACTCATCGAAGCTTCTGTTCAGGACGTGTAAGTGTTAAACGAGTTGTATCTAGAAGGTTTGGTAGTTAGCATATTATGTAATTACTTGACTTGTACTCTACGATAGATAACAGATAGACTCGGATTAGTTAGACTAGATACGAGGCTATCGTTCAAACTCTTGTAATCTGTAATCTGTTGCTGCCCTTGGCTGGCTATATATACATGACCGCAGGCAACCCTTCGAGGTGTGCCGAAACCAATCTAGTCCCAAGTTTTACATCTCTTCTATAAAGGCCCGTGCTCTACCCGCCATATCCCCTACTTGCCCCGATCGGTGATTCCCGTTCGTGCGATCTCCTCTGAACAGGGTAAATAGCATGGGTGTTTCACCTGGCACCGTTGGATGCTGTCAATATTTTTGTTACTATTCGACTGAGGGGCACAGGCCATGACAGATGGGGCCAAGTTTCTCTGGGCCCGGGTGTTCAGTGGAACGTGCGCGATGGCGAGACATGTTTGCCAGCGTCTCACTCTTTTTACCTTTTGCCCGCAGCGACACAAAACTCGGGCCCCCGAGGTGAAACCCTAGCCAGTCCCCGCTTGCTCTCCTCCCCAATCCCGTGCCTGCTCCTCTCCTCCACTCCCGTGCCTCCCTCTCCTTCAGCCCACGCCGCCGCCGCCCCTCCCAGCTCGCACCGCCACCGCCCCTCCCAGCTCGTCCGCTGCTCCGCTTCGTGCTCTCGAATCCCAGCGGCGGCGGCACGAACGGCTCGGACGGCCGGCGACCTAGATCTCACATCTTGTCCTCAATCCCCTCTCCTCCGCAATCCCCGCGCCCCGCTCCCGCTTCCTCTCCTCCTCCCCCGGAGGTAGCACGACGCCGGGGTTGGCCGATTTGTCTCGTCGGCGGCGCGGGTTGGCCGAGCAGCGGCTGTTGGCGGCGGCCTCCTGTGCTCTGACCTCGACCTGGTGCGCGTCCTCGAGCAAGGGCCACAAGGGAGGAAGAGCCTCACCGGCTCGGCCTCTGGATTCGTCGCCCTTGTGCGGCAGGGCGCCAGGAGGGAGCGCAGGCGCCGCCCCGTGCCTCGCACCGGGAGGACTTGGGCCGGCCACGGCTGCCGCTGGTCGCGGGCGTCGCCGTGCCAAGAGCGAGTTGGGTCACGTCAGCCGCCGCCCAGGCCACCGCTGTTCTCATCCTCTTGTTCATGCAGATGCGGTCGTTGTTGGGCGCTTGCTGCCGCCGGTCTCCTCCTCGATTTGGCAAGCGACGACAAGCCGGATAAGACGCCAAGGTGAGCTCATCCCAGTCCTCTCTTTCGGATTGTGCCTCGATCACTTCCCTCAAGCCCGTCCCCCTTTTCTGTGGTGGTGCAGACGTGGTTGCTACAGGCGGCTGGGGGAGATGGATATTGTTAGCGAAGAAATTATATTATTGTACGCCTCTTGGATCCCGTCCCCCTTTTCTTCACTGTGTATTCTTTGGTTAACTAATTATATTATCTGGTTCATACATCTTGGTGTGTGGAGAGAGCAGCAAAGATGTTATATTATATACATCTTGGGTGTTAAAATGAAGGTAGAATCGTGATTAGCTTCCTTGTCATGACGTTCTTAGAATTGTACTATTTATATTAAGATGTTATACCTTTTGGAGTAGAAGAATATGTGAGGTTGGTTATAACCTCATTCTTCTGAAATTTCAGTTCAAGCACACATGCTCAGATGACTGGGGAAGCGGTGGCGTCAGGTATATCAGATTCAAGGATTTTATGTAACAATCTCATGCCTCGTTCACCCATTTCATTTTTTTATTCCAAGATTCAGAGTATTAGATATGTACTGAATATCAAGTGTATTACATGGTCTTGTCTGCAGCTACTGCTGCCATTTGCCTGTTAAAATTACTTACTGGTATTATCTTCCTTTGCATGATTAATTGCTATTTGATTACATTCTTATATTTCAAGTTTAGGGCAGTTTGTTATTTTGTCGTGCCCTATATTCTCTACTTTCTTTTCCTGTGATTTACTTCCTGCTTGTTCCTCTTGGTTAATCCTTCTCGTTATTGTTTCTTACAGGTCGCTACGAAGGAGGAGGGCAACCAGGGGTGGGAACTGCGCCCCGTATGCACAGCCGATACGTCTCTTCCTGCTGCCCAGCGACGCCGGCGAGCAAGACCTCGAGGTACGCAGATGACCAACACCCCGAGGCAGCGAGGCAGGTGTTCCTATTCGTTCTTCCTTATCTTAAGGAAGCTCGTGTTTTATTGATTTATTTCAGGCTCTGGTTCGCATAATGATCTTGGGACTGAAATCAGTAACCATCTTTGCACGCGAGGAGGCTCTCAGGCATCAGGATTTGGAAACTGATGGCTCTGGTTCCTGATTTGGAAACTGATGGAATAAACATCTACATGCAGTCACTAGGCGGCCATCGAGACACGCCGTGCTTCTGGCTGCAGCTCCTTGTGTGAGCTCCTCCTACCTATCCTTTGCCCCTATTTAATTTCTATTCTGCAGCTATGGTTTAGATAGTTGGTACCCTAGACTGATTTCATGTTTCTACGTCTGTGCATTTTCCTTCTGTAAATCTTGCTGCACAAGATGTTGTGAAGGATGAATTGAGAATTGATGGCATCATCGGAGCTGAGACCTGGTCATGCAGGTCTGAACCACATTTCCCTGTTAATAGTCTCTACCGCCATTTGATAGATTCATATTTATTGTACCATTCAATTGTTGATTTTGCTGCACAGGATATTGCGGGAGATGAGTTGTAACTGACGGAAACGGGGGCATACAGGTTGCATCTGAACCACATTTCCTTACCATTCAAAAGCCATTTCTTTTACTGCATAAGTTTCAGCAATATTGCTTTTATGCGATACTACCATTCACTAAGACTGATTAGCTACTGCTAATATCAGGAGTTTTTTTCTATGCAGGTGGCTTTATGAGTCAGGAGTTATGCCTTCTCTGACTTATTGATTTATTCTTTGCATTATTGCATATCAATTGTTAGGTTGTGCAGATAAATTATAGAATCTTACTTAATCTGGAAAATTCTTGTGTGTTCTGCTGTAGGTTGTCCAGAACAATTGGTCGATGCAGCATGTCGCCGCTGATGCCAACACGACAGCCAAATGTAGGTCGAAGGCCAGGTGAAAATACTCTTTGTTTCTCGTTTACATGAAGTCTGAACTCCCAGCCATCGACGAGCTCCAAGGGAGCGCAGTCTCCTTCCTCCTCCCTGCCGATTGGCCTCCCCAGGTAAGTCTGAACTGTACAGCTGGATTTTAGTGCCTGAATATTATCTTCTGTAGTGTCCATCCCTCTGGTGTTGATTATGTATGCAATCGTTTTTTATGGCAGGAAAAAGCGCCAGGAGATGAAATTGGGTTTATGCATGAAGATATCAAGCAGCAGGAAGAAAACTGATGACCAGGTAATGCATAATGCTCTGAACTTATTAAACATGGAGTTGCAGAGTTCCAACTAAATCTAACTGCTAAACCAACCTGTAACAAAGCTACAACTGTGATTTGAAGTAGTTTTGCAGGAAAAGACTCTGCGATAAAATATTGTAATGCCAATTTTATTCCCTTTTTTTAGAGATATTTGATCAGTCTTGTGTATCATAAGATCATATTACCAATCTGATCTTGTCTGATCTTGTCTATTTTTATTACAATATCGAGTGGTCTATTGCATTCACATATTCTAATGTGCTTGTTAATCCCCATTGGTTTGCATGAAACCATTTTGATGCCTAAACTCTTATTTGTTAGGTACATTCAGCAGATAAGATTCTTGAACTCTTGAACATAGGCAACAGCAGACACAAAACAGAGAGCACAGAAGCAAATGCGGACTGGGCGGCGGCGGCCGGGCTGGGCGGTCGCGGCCGGGAAGGGAGAAGCAGCCTGGCTGGGAGAGCATCCTCGTCGTCTTCAGCCTTCCCACGCGAGCTCCTGATTTTCTGATCCCTTCGTCGGCTCCGTCCTCCTTCCCAGGTGCTCATCTGGAACCGCTCCCCTTCTCTCTGAATCACCGGCAGCAATAATTAGCCACGAGTAGGAACTCTGAACCATATATTTATTTTCAGTTATTTCTTTTGATTTGATTTGTTTCTAGAGACGAAATCATTTTATGTGGCTCTTAGACTAGCTTGCGATGGTTTGTCTTTTTTGCAGGTGAGAAGAAAGCAGATGACTACACTCCAGGATGCTTTCCTACAAAAAGATGGAACAACAAGCTGGTTTCTTTTCTTCCCGGAATGGCTAGAACACGTTGCAGGTTAATTTCAAGTGACACTGGATAAATCGTCATATTTTTATATGTTTTCTCTTCTGCTGGTGCTGATCACACAATTGTAGGTCACGAGGATAGCAGATAAAGAGGCTGATTATGTTGAAATAGCCTTCCACGGTAAGAAGGAGGCTTGTGCCTTCTTTGAGATTAACAATATTTACCCAAAGAAGCAGTCAACTTGAAATATCGACATATTCAGTGGGTTCTCGTTAATGATTTATTGATTTCTCGCTTAATTTCAACAGCTACAACATTCATTTGATGGCCGATATTCTGCGCTGACAGTGCCTTTAAGGGTGGTTGAATGCTTTGACAAGATTTGCGTTATCCCAGAATATTTTGGTGAGAGGTGATGATTTTCCCATTTGTATTGGCTATAATCTTAACTATTTGTTGTGCAAAACTTGATAATAGTACTTGCAGCAGCACAATTTGAAAAGCTGGTATACACTGAAGAAGATTATACAAATAAGAGTTTGAGTATATTGAGAAGTTGGAAATTTTATTCACTTGATCGCTGCTGCATCATTCTGTACAATCATATCCTAAACCTACATGGTCTTACTTGTGCAGCCACGTGAGGAAGGATTTATATTTTCTTTGGACGAAGGATTTATATTTTCTAGCTTCCCATTGTGATCGAATTGGCAGCACACATGTGCTTTCACTGTCATGATTATGAATCTGCAATTTACTGGCTTAGCCCTTCTCATTAGGTAATTTTTCCTTTGACCTGAAGTAGTAGTGATAGCGATTACATGAGGCTATCACAGCTTCCCAATTAGTCATCCCTTCCATATGATGTTTCTTATGTAGTAGATCTGTATATGATTATTAAGGAGAATTTTTCAAGATGTAGGACAAATGATTATATCGTCATCTGGAATATGATGTGTGGTGATGGTTTGGTTTATTTAATAATTTCCAAGTTGTCAGGGTTTGCCCTTTATATCCAGGGAATTATGCATAGAGTTTATTTTGTCGGATAATGAAAAAAACAAGAAGGCTGCAGTGAAGATGAAGCAGGCTGAAGGTAAAGATGAATCCATTCTTATAATATGTTTGTTCAATCGGAGCATTTGGTTTAGTTTGTAGCATATGGTTTAGTTAGGTATGGGGATCTTACCTACTGCAAGGCGTTTTGTAGCAGACACAAAGTATTGTCAACTATAGGATAGGTGGTAGAGATGTGGTAATATGCATGAGTCACGCCAGTTTTTCGTTTTTAGCAACATTTATGGATTTGCATGGCTTTTGCTAGCCATATCTGACCCGGCTCCTGGCTTATTCAACAATAACAGATTTGACTTCCGCTTGACAATTGCACTTGGTGTTGGTGGAGATTTGAGTCTCATGTCTTGATTCAGGAATACCAACACTGATGGAAAACGCGTTTCTTATACATTAGTGTATCACACAAGACATCTTTCTTTCTGATATAAGGTATGTTTATTATCTTTTGTGCTTCTTTGTTCTCTGCATTCTCTTGAAAGCTCTTTCAGTGAATTAGAGAAGCATGAGACGAAGGCAGTGCAAGGGCATTCTGAATTTCTGATACCTCTTTTCTGTTTGAGTTGTTATATCTAATTGATATATTGGATTTGTACCTTTCTTCTACTATGACATGTAGTTCTGCAGTTGCGTGTTATTTCTGCATAATTAGCTATATCATCGATCTGCTCTTTGACTACCGTTACAAATCAATTATGGGGAAGAAACTCAACATAAAAAATGTTAAAAACTAGCGTTATTGACCATGAAATATTGTGGTGTTCAGGACTATGTTTTGGGTCTCTTAATCCCCAGCTTAGATATTATTGTTAAACTGCAATTTTCTTCAGAGAACAAATCATGCTTATACTGCTACTAAGTTCAGTGTCAATGTTTTGGACAACCAAACTGAGCGATATTTAGGAAAGTAATAATAACATACTACAACTAGGTATGGTTAACTCAAGATCTATGTTACCGAGTTACAGTTCGCAAAGATTTGTTTATTGATGTCGTAGCATTATTGCCTTAACAACAATCAATCCATCACAGTTAAAAAGTGCAATCTAAGCTACCATGGCCTTGTTGCGATTAAGCTAAACGAGAGTGTTGATCATCTTTTCCTGTTGAGACCAGTGGGGACGCTGGTGGTCACTTAAATCATCTCATTAGTGTCAGTGAATAATTATGTTGTGTTTAACAAGGTACCCGGAAAAATACATGTGCGGGAATATGTGATCGGATATCATGCTTTCCTAAGGTAACACTGGTAATTTTCTTATGTTCTGAAACTAATGAAAATATTGTCTCTGTGACTATGAATGCTGCCCATTATATTGTCGTTTATAGTTTCTTCTATTCTGCTCAGTTTTATCTTGTTTGCTATCGCCTCATCTCAGTCATCTGCATCATCTAAGTATAAACATGGATTTGAGATCTGAAAGTCCCTGTAAACTGAGATGTTTTACGCAATGGATGTACTTTTCTGCAGTATGAATAGCCCTATATATCGATGAAATATGTATCCTAAGATCCACCTGTGAGCTGTTCATGTACTTATGATCTGCCACTTATATTTTGCTAGAGCAGGATTGGTTAGCCAAGCACTTAAGTGCAGATTTGGGGTTTGCTTAGTAATATTGTTATTCCTATTGGGCTGTTCAAGAGGCAAATTTTACAGCGCTTTCCTTAGTATGTTATTCATTAGTTGAGGATAACCCTCTGTCTCTTATCTTTCTTTGTAGAACAATTAATTTCGTTGATGTATCATTTATTGATGGTAGTTGCACAGTGACACCTTCATTACACAGTATAACAATCGTCGGCGGGGTGGCAACGCCACCGCCGAGCAGGAGGTGTCCGCCACCATGCATGCAGCCTGCTGTCCCCGTGTTCTTGCTCATCGTCTGCTCCTCCCTAGAAAGCAGCCATAGAAGATGAAGAATAGCGACAAACCTGTGCACCTCCCAGATTGCAAACTGTTACTTTGTCGCTCAGTCATTTATCGTATTTTCCTAAACTTTATCTTCAGACTGCAATGTATATATCTGCTATGCCAAAAAATGCAATACAATACTGATCTTTTTTTCCGTAAATATAATATGAGCAATTAGCCTATGGTCAGATTATAGTTACTGGAAACCAGGGTATGTTGCACAGAAGAATGCACTCATGAAATACTCAAAGCATCAGCTGCTTAGTTCTTGGTGTATGAGATGTTGGATGACCATGAAGGCCTTCTCATTTTAAATTGAGCTCCAGAGAGTAGCATTGTGTCTGTGCCTATATTGGACACTTCTCACTACTCGGTCTCTATAGCATGAAGTAACGACTGATATCTTTTGGTGTCTACTATCTCACTGGTTAAAATTTCTACTGGACCATGGACAAAAGTCCTTCCCAAGGTGATAATTTACTAACTTCTGTCGAACTCAGTGTTTATTTGTTACACATGTATCTGTCTATGACATGTACTCAATATAATTTTTTGTCTATACATGAAATATTGTGTGCAATTAACTTTTAGCTTCAGAGTTGGATGTTCCTTCGTCAGTGTACCTGAAATAGGAAGCTAATAAAGAATAACTCATTTTATTGGATTCAAAATATACAGTTTTGATATTGTGAAATTGAGCAAGAACGGACCATCTTATAAATTCGGATTCAATTAAGTTCCATAGCTGGTTTATTTCGTTGGTTTGGTTTTTTATCATCTTGCAGGGATCCTAATTCTACACGCTCTATTTCTTAATAACAGTGAACTATGGGGGAAAGGCAAAAGATCTTATCAATCAAACATCATGTCCATTCCAATTTCGGAAGTGAGTTGGGATCTGCAGTCTTAACACACACTTAGGACTCTTAATAGCTTCACTCTATCCAGATTCTTTAATTGGTCATTTAATTAGCATTTTAGATGACTCAATTGGTGTTGCCATGATTGATCACGTATTTGATTTCTATATATACACTGGTCATATTGCTTATCTAGCTATCTCAGAGATTTTTAAACTGTCAGTGATTGAATCAGGTTAGTCAGTAGAATACTTAATATTTCCATTGTTTTGTCAAATGATTTAGACCTTGACGCAGACTGCTACTACCTCTGGGTTGTGTGCTACACTGTCAAGCAATGTGATGTCCTTGCTACCTGCCTCCATGCTGCAACTGGAAGGATCTTCTCTGCTGCAGTAACAACCTGATGTAGTGGCTGTGTAAATAGCTATGTAGAGGCAGTTTTGTATGAATGAACGTAGTTCCAGACGCATGCTTTTGTAGGCAGATCCTCGGCTTAGTGGGGAGGAGGCTCGAGAAACTGTCCCTTGGCCACATCCTTTGCACAAACTACGTACTGAACTCTATTTACTTCTATGTATGGCACGAACTATAGCCCGGAGCTGAACTTTATGTACTGTAATGCATCGCACAAACAGTTGACCAAAATCCTCTGTTTTCTCTCAGTGTGCTTTGCATATGTAAGTTTGCTGTTATAGTCGTATTTCAGTTCCAGTTGTTTGTGGTTTAGTTGTTTCTAAGAGCAGAAACAGAAGATTAACTCTGCTGTAGTTACCTTTCCCATATCGACATTCTCTGGCTTTGTAAGGAACATAAGTATGACAATGGTTTGATATATGTGGTGTCAGAGGAAAGGGTTGGCCTCCATCACTCTCCTCACCTGGATGGTCTGGAAGCAGCGCAACGAGTGCATCTTTGATGGTGCACAACCCTCGACAGCTTCAGTCCTGTCGAGGATCAAAGAGGAGGCTGCACTTTGGGTTCGGGGTTCTATTGCCACAAACCTGGGATGTACACTGAATTCTTTTAGCTTACTTGCATTCTGCCTCCTAGGAGGATTGTATTCAAGCCCTACCTTTTCAATGAAATGGAACGCAAAGGTCCTTTGCATTTTCTCGAAAAATGAGCATGGCATTTGTTTTTGAAATGGGGTAAAAGATTTATCTTTTATATTGATATAGTAGAAGCAAAGATGACAGGCCTAGGCCAAAAGAGAGAAAAGGATCACGTAAGAAACTCCTTAAGCAACAAGCTCGGCTAAATGCTTATCTCCAGTCAAGATCCAGTCTTTGCCTTCATCTTTGATCTTCTGGACAAGAACTGACGGCATCGAGAAGGTGTTGTTGAAGACGCGGGCATTCCTTTCCATCCATACAACGGATTTAAAAAAACACGTAGTTTATGTGATCAATAGTTTCTTGAGCTTCTGGTAAGGTTCCACATACACAAAAGCAAAGTGACCTGGATGTGTTTTGTTTTCTTTCTGCTACCAATACTGCCATAAACGACATGTGTCGTCGTTAACACGGGATAAAACATGTGTCTTTCAGTTTTGGCCCAGTTCGGCATTTACACCAGTGGCGCAACGGGTTTCTGGAGAGGCATAGCCTTTGTTCAAGGCCTGCACATCGGCACGACAATTCCGTGATAACAAGATAACAAGAGCAGTCATGGCATACTCATCAAATCATGCGGGCTATGATGGTCTCGATGGCTGGAACAACATGTGTGGTTAGTTTCTTCTCTCGAGAAATTTGTGCCATATAATTTTTCAAGGCACAACGATTTGGTTGATTTCTGCTCTTACCTTTTGTAAGCAGGTAGTGCAAAATAACATAAAGACTGTTAAGTGAGGATAGAATAGAGAAGGTTTAGGGGTAAGTGCGCATTGCTAGAAAATATCCTATCCGGATATGCTCTACCTGTTTAGATCTATTTTGTAATCTTACATTTTGTAATCAGTTCTCCATTCAAGTCATCGACGATAAGCTTCGAGCCAACTACTCCGGAAAAGAGGTTATCTTCCTCTCCGATGATGAAGACTTGGGTAGTGATTACTACGATTTGGTATTTAGATTTGGATTGTCACATCGTTGGACAGTTCGCGTTTCTGTGAGCTATCTCTGTAGATCAAACTTCTGTTCGAATTATAAGCGAAACTAAGTGCGTTATTGGCGTTGTGACAACACTTCGCTACCCAGCATATGTGCTCCTCTGTATTGTATTCGAGCAAGTAATTTATTATTTAGTAATTCGTTTATGTTGTGTCTTTTCACCAGTTTAAAATCCATATTTAATTGATGTTTTCTGACTACAGCTTCAACATTTCCAGGTTTGTATCCATATGCAACAACAGAGCTTAATGGAGTGCAGAAAAAATTAGTTGCATAAGTTATTTCTTCACATTATATTTTCTAATCGATAAAAAACATCAAAACTAAACGCAAGTTCAACATCATATGGCTCAGAAATATATCCATCTAACCAAAAAAAAAATAGATATCAAATACCACATACCTCTGCATGCTACAAGATTATTAATCGCCAACATCTTACTTGGCACTAAAGTAATCGACCGAAAAACTTGGTGGTAACATCTGTTTTAAGATGCAATGTGTCATATTGAACAGAAAATGACCGCCAATTATTTACATGAAACCGACCTAATTTTTCAATCAAATGATGGATAGCGAAATAAAGAAATCTTACGAAAAGAATGCGGTCTTATTGTCGGCAGTTGCGCAGTTGCGCAACGGGTCATCTAGTGGTATCAGAGCCTCTCTCTTCCTTGATCATGTCGAGCTCTTCCTCCTCCGTCGCCCCTGCCCCAAGCTCTGCGCCGCAGTCCGGCGCCGTGACGGAGAAGCTGGCGGCGGACAACTTCCCGCTCTGGAAGGCGCAGGTGATGCCGCCTCTGCGGGAGCGCCAGCTGGTGGGCTTCCTCGACGGCACGGTGAAGAAACCGTCCGAAACCCTCGACGTCGAGGGCGTGAATGCGAAGGGCGAGAAGGAGGTGCATGTCGTCGCTAACCCGCGTACATGGCGTGGGTGGCACAGGACCAGCAGGTTCTGGGCTTTCTGCTCTCTTCCCTGACAAGGGGGGTGCTCATGCAAGTGTCCACCCTGGCTGGCTAACAGATAGACTCGGATTAGTTAGACTAGATACGAGGCTATCGTTCAAACTCTTGTAATCTGTAATCTGTTGCTGCCCTTGGCTGGCTATATATACATGACCGCAGGCAACCCTTCGAGGTGTGCCGAAACCAATCTAGTCCCAAGTTTTACATCTCTTCTATAAAGGCCCGTGCTCTACCCGCCATATCCCCCTACTTGCCCCGATCGGTGATTCCCGTTCGTGCGATCTCCTCTGAACAGGGTAAATAGCATGGGTGTTTCACCTGGCACCGTTGGATGCTGTCAATATTTTTGTTACTATTCGACTGAGGGGCACAGGCCATGACAGATGGGGCCAAGTTTCTCTGGGCCCGGGTGTTCAGTGGAACGTGCGCGATGGCGAGACATGTTTGCCAGCGTCTCACTCTTTTTACCTTTTGCCCGCAGCGACACAAAACTCGGGCCCCCGAGGTGAAACCCTAGCCAGTCCCCGCTTGCTCTCCTCCCCAATCCCGTGCCTGCTCCTCTCCTCCACTCCCGTGCCTCCCTCTCCTTCAGCCCACGCCGCCGCCGCCCCTCCCAGCTCGCACCGCCACCGCCCCTCCCAGCTCGTCCGCTGCTCCGCTTCGTGCTCTCGAATCCCAGCGGCGGCGGCACGAACGGCTCGGACGGCCGGCGACCTAGATCTCACATCTTGTCCTCAATCCCCTCTCCTCCGCAATCCCGCGCCCCGCTCCCGCTTCCTCTCCTCCTCCCCGGAGGTAGCACGACGCCGGGGTTGGCCGATTTGTCTCGTCGGCGGCGCGGGTTGGCCGAGCAGCGGCTGTTGGCGGCGGCCTCCTGTGCTCTGACCTCGACCTGGTGCGCGTCCTCGAGCAAGGGCGACAAGGGAGGAAGAGCCTCACCGGCTCGGCCTCTGGATTCGTCGCCCTTGTGCGGCAGGGCGCCAGGAGGGAGCGCAGGCGCCGCCCCGTGCCTCGCACCGGGAGGACTTGGGCCGGCCACGGCTGCCGCTGGTCGCGGGCGTCGCCGTGCCAAGAGCGAGTTGGGTCACGTCAGCCGCCGCCCAGGCCACCGCTGTTCTCATCCTCTTGTTCATGCAGATGCGGTCGTTGTTGGGCGCTTGCTGCCGCCGGTCTCCTCCTCGATTTGGCAAGCGACGACAAGCCGGATAAGACGCCAAGGTGAGCTCATCCCAGTCCTCTCTTTCGGATTGTGCCTCGATCACTTCCCTCAAGCCCGTCCCCCTTTTCTGTGGTGGTGCAGACGTGGTTGCTACAGGCGGCTGGGGAGATGGATATTGTTAGCAAAGAAATTATATTATTGTACGCCTCTTGGATCCCGTCCCCCTTTTCTTCACTGTGTATTCTTTGGTTAACTAATTATATTATCTGGTTCATACATCTTGGTGTGTGGAGAGAGCAGCAAAGATGTTATATTATATACATCTTGGGTGTTAAAATGAAGGTAGAATCGTGATTAGCTTCCTTGTCATGACGTTCTTAGAATTGTACTATTTATATTAAGATGTTATACCTTTTGGAGTAGAAGAATATGTGAGGTTGGTTATAACCTCATTCTTCTGAAATTTCAGTTCAAGCACACATGCTCAGATGACTGGGGAAGCGGTGGCGTCAGGTATATCAGATTCAAGGATTTTATGTAACAATCTCATGCCTCGTTCACCCATTTCATTTTTTTATTCCAAGATTCAGAGTATTAGATATGTACTGAATATCAAGTGTATTACATGGTCTTGTCTGCAGCTACTGCTGCCATTTGCCTGTTAAAATTACTTACTGGTATTATCTTCCTTTGCATGATTAATTGCTATTTGATTACATTCTTATATTTCAAGTTTAGGGCAGTTTGTTATTTTGTCGTGCCCTATATTCTCTACTTTCTTTTCCTGTGATTTACTTCCTGCTTGTTCCTCTTGGTTAATCCTTCTCGTTATTGTTTCTTACAGGTCGCTACGAAGGAGGAGGGCAACCAGGGGTGGGAACTGCGCCCCGTATGCACAGCCGATACGTCTCTTCCTGCTGCCCAGCGACGCCGGCGAGCAAGACCTCGAGGTACGCAGATGACCAACACCCCGAGGCAGCGAGGCAGGTGTTCCTATTCGTTCTTCCTTATCTTAAGGAAGCTCGTGTTTTATTGATTTATTTCAGGCTCTGGTTCGCATAATGATCTTGGGACTGAAATCAGTAACCATCTTTGCACGCGAGGAGGCTCTCAGGCATCAGGATTTGGAAACTGATGGCTCTGGTTCCTGATTTGGAAACTGATGGAATAAACATCTACATGCAGTCACTAGGCGGCCATCGAGACACGCCGTGCTTCTGGCTGCAGCTCCTTGTGTGAGCTCCTCCTACCTATCCTTTGCCCCTATTTAATTTCTATTCTGCAGCTATGGTTTAGATAGTTGGTACCCTAGACTGATTTCATGTTTCTACGTCTGTGCATTTTCCTTCTGTAAATCTTGCTGCACAAGATGTTGTGAAGGATGAATTGAGAATTGATGGCATCATCGGAGCTGAGACCTGGTCATGCAGGTCTGAACCACATTTCCCTGTTAATAGTCTCTACCGCCATTTGATAGATTCATATTTATTGTACCATTCAATTGTTGATTTTGCTGCACAGGATATTGCGGGAGATGAGTTGTAACTGACGGAAACGGGGGCATACAGGTTGCATCTGAACCACATTTCCTTACCATTCAAAAGCCATTTCTTTTACTGCATAAGTTTCAGCAATATTGCTTTTATGCGATACTACCATTCACTAAGACTGATTAGCTACTGCTAATATCAGGAGTTTTTTTCTATGCAGGTGGCTTTATGAGTCAGGAGTTATGCCTTCTCTGACTTATTGATTTATTCTTTGCATTATTGCATATCAATTGTTAGGTTGTGCAGATAAATTATAGAATCTTACTTAATCTGGAAAATTCTTGTGTGTTCTGCTGTAGGTTGTCCAGAACAATTGGTCGATGCAGCATGTCGCCGCTGATGCCAACACGACAGCCAAATGTAGGTCGAAGGCCAGGTGAAAATACTCTTTGTTTCTCGTTTACATGAAGTCTGAACTCCCAGCCATCGACGAGCTCCAAGGGAGCGCAGTCTCCTTCCTCCTCCCTGCCGATTGGCCTCCCCAGGTAAGTCTGAACTGTACAGCTGGATTTTAGTGCCTGAATATTATCTTCTGTAGTGTCCATCCCTCTGGTGTTGATTATGTATGCAATCGTTTTTTATGGCAGGAAAAAGCGTCAGGAGATGAAATTGGGTTTATGCATGAAGATATCAAGCAGCAGGAAGAAAACTGATGACCAGGTAATGCATAATGCTCTGAACTTATTAAACATGGAGTTGCAGAGTTCCAACTAAATCTAACTGCTAAACCAACCTGTAACAAAGCTACAACTGTGATTTGAAGTAGTTTTGCAGGAAAAGACTCTGCGATAAAATATTGTAATGCCAATTTTATTCCCTTTTTTTAGAGATATTTGATCAGTCTTGTGTATCATAAGATCATATTACCAATCTGATCTTGTCTGATCTTGTCTATTTTTATTACAATATCGAGTGGTCTATTGCATTCACATATTCTAATGTGCTTGTTAATCCCCATTGGTTTGCATGAAACCATTTTGATGCCTAAACTCTTATTTGTTAGGTACATTCAGCAGATAAGATTCTTGAACTCTTGAACATAGGCAACAGCAGACACAAAACAGAGAGCACAGAAGCAAATGCGGACTGGGCGGCGGCGGCCGGCTGGCGGTCGCGGCCGGGCTGGGCAGCGGCGGTGGCCGGGAAGGGAGAAGCAGCCTGGCTGGGAGAGCATCCTCGTCGTCTTCAGCCTTCCCACGCGAGCTCCTGATTTTCTGATCCCTTCGTCGGCTCCGTCCTCCTTCCCAGGTGCTCATCTGGAACCGCTCCCCTTCTCTCTGAATCACCGGCAGCAATAATTAGCCACGAGTAGGAACTCTGAACCATATATTTATTTTCAGTTATTTCTTTTGATTTGATTTGTTTCTAGAGACGAAATCATTTTATGTGGCTCTTAGACTAGCTTGCGATGGTTTGTCTTTTTTGCAGGTGAGAAGAAAGCAGATGACTACACTCCAGGATGCTTTCCTACAAAAAGATGGAACAACAAGCTGGTTTCTTTTCTTCCCGGAATGGCTAGAACACGTTGCAGGTTAATTTCAAGTGACACTGGATAAATCGTCATATTTTTATATGTTTTCTCTTCTGCTGGTGCTGATCACACAATTGTAGGTCACGAGGATAGCAGATAAAGAGGCTGATTATGTTGAAATAGCCTTCCACGGTAAGAAGGAGGCTTGTGCCTTCTTTGAGATTAACAATATTTACCCAAAGAAGCAGTCAACTTGAAATATCGACATATTCAGTGGGTTCTCGTTAATGATTTATTGATTTCTCGCTTAATTTCAACAGCTACAACATTCATTTGATGGCCGATATTCTGCGCTGACAGTGCCTTTAAGGGTGGTTGAATGCTTTGACAAGATTTGCGTTATCCCAGAATATTTTGGTGAGAGGTGATGATTTTCCCATTTGTATTGGCTATAATCTTAACTATTTGTTGTGCAAAACTTGATAATAGTACTTGCAGCAGCACAATTTGAAAAGCTGGTATACACTGAAGAAGATTATACAAATAAGAGTTTGAGTATATTGAGAAGTTGGAAATTTTATTCACTTGATCGCTGCTGCATCATTCTGTACAATCATATCCTAAACCTACATGGTCTTACTTGTGCAGCCACGTGAGGAAGGATTTATATTTTCTTTGGACGAAGGATTTATATTTTCTAGCTTCCCATTGTGATCGAATTGGCAGCACACATGTGCTTTCACTGTCATGATTATGAATCTGCAATTTACTGGCTTAGCCCTTCTCATTAGGTAATTTTTCCTTTGACCTGAAGTAGTAGTGATAGCGATTACATGAGGCTATCACAGCTTCCCAATTAGTCATCCCTTCCATATGATGTTTCTTATGTAGTAGATCTGTATATGATTATTAAGGAGAATTTTTCAAGATGTAGGACAAATGATTATATCGTCATCTGGAATATGATGTGTGGTGATGGTTTGGTTTATTTAATAATTTCCAAGTTGTCAGGGTTTGCCCTTTATATCCAGGGAATTATGCATAGAGTTTATTTTGTCGGATAATGAAAAAAACAAGAAGGCTGCAGTGAAGATGAAGCAGGCTGAAGGTAAAGATGAATCCATTCTTATAATATGTTTGTTCAATCGGAGCATTTGGTTTAGTTTGTAGCATATGGTTTAGTTAGGTATGGGGATCTTACCTACTGCAAGGCGTTTTGTAGCAGACACAAAGTATTGTCAACTATAGGATAGGTGGTAGAGATGTGGTAATATGCATGAGTCACGCCAGTTTTTCGTTTTTAGCAACATTTATGGATTTGCATGGCTTTTGCTAGCCATATCTGACCCGGCTCCTGGCTTATTCAACAATAACAGATTTGACTTCCGCTTGACAATTGCACTTGGTGTTGGTGGAGATTTGAGTCTCATGTCTTGATTCAGGAATACCAACACTGATGGAAAACGCGTTTCTTATACATTAGTGTATCACACAAGACATCTTTCTTTCTGATATAAGGTATGTTTATTATCTTTTGTGCTTCTTTGTTCTCTGCATTCTCTTGAAAGCTCTTTCAGTGAATTAGAGAAGCATGAGACGAAGGCAGTGCAAGGGCATTCTGAATTTCTGATACCTCTTTTCTGTTTGAGTTGTTATATCTAATTGATATATTGGATTTGTACCTTTCTTCTACTATGACATGTAGTTCTGCAGTTGCGTGTTATTTCTGCATAATTAGCTATATCATCGATCTGCTCTTTGACTACCGTTACAAATCAATTATGGGGAAGAAACTCAACATAAAAAATGTTAAAAACTAGCGTTATTGACCATGAAATATTGTGGTGTTCAGGACTATGTTTTGGGTCTCTTAATCCCCAGCTTAGATATTATTGTTAAACTGCAATTTTCTTCAGAGAACAAATCATGCTTATACTGCTACTAAGTTCAGTGTCAATGTTTTGGACAACCAAACTGAGCGATATTTAGGAAAGTAATAATAACATACTACAACTAGGTATGGTTAACTCAAGATCTATGTTACCGAGTTACAGTTCGCAAAGATTTGTTTATTGATGTCGTAGCATTATTGCCTTAACAACAATCAATCCATCACAGTTAAAAAGTGCAATCTAAGCTACCATGGCCTTGTTGCGATTAAGCTAAACGAGAGTGTTGATCATCTTTTCCTGTTGAGACCAGTGGGGACGCTGGTGGTCACTTAAATCATCTCATTAGTGTCAGTGAATAATTATGTTGTGTTTAACAAGGTACCCGGAAAAATACATGTGCGGGAATATGTGATCGGATATCATGCTTTCCTAAGGTAACACTGGTAATTTTCTTATGTTCTGAAACTAATGAAAATATTGTCTCTGTGACTATGAATGCTGCCCATTATATTGTCGTTTATAGTTTCTTCTATTCTGCTCAGTTTTATCTTGTTTGCTATCGCCTCATCTCAGTCATCTGCATCATCTAAGTATAAACATGGATTTGAGATCTGAAAGTCCCTGTAAACTGAGATGTTTTACGCAATGGATGTACTTTTCTGCAGTATGAATAGCCCTATATATCGATGAAATATGTATCCTAAGATCCACCTGTGAGCTGTTCATGTACTTATGATCTGCCACTTATATTTTGCTAGAGCAGGATTGGTTAGCCAAGCACTTAAGTGCAGATTTGGGGTTTGCTTAGTAATATTGTTATTCCTATTGGGCTGTTCAAGAGGCAAATTTTACAGCGCTTTCCTTAGTATGTTATTCATTAGTTGAGGATAACCCTCTGTCTCTTATCTTTCTTTGTAGAACAATTAATTTCGTTGATGTATCATTTATTGATGGTAGTTGCACAGTGACACCTTCATTACACAGTATAACAATCGTCGGCGGGGTGGCAACGCCACCGCCGAGCAGGAGGTGTCCGCCACCATGCATGCAGCCTGCTGTCCCCGTGTTCTTGCTCATCGTCTGCTCCTCCCTAGAAAGCAGCCATAGAAGATGAAGAATAGCGACAAACCTGTGCACCTCCCAGATTGCAAACTGTTACTTTGTCGCTCAGTCATTTATCGTATTTTCCTAAACTTTATCTTCAGACTGCAATGTATATATCTGCTATGCCAAAAAATGCAATACAATACTGATCTTTTTTTCCGTAAATATAATATGAGCAATTAGCCTATGGTCAGATTATAGTTACTGGAAACCAGGGTATGTTGCACAGAAGAATGCACTCATGAAATACTCAAAGCATCAGCTGCTTAGTTCTTGGTGTATGAGATGTTGGATGACCATGAAGGCCTTCTCATTTTAAATTGAGCTCCAGAGAGTAGCATTGTGTCTGTGCCTATATTGGACACTTCTCACTACTCGGTCTCTATAGCATGAAGTAACGACTGATATCTTTTGGTGTCTACTATCTCACTGGTTAAAATTTCTACTGGACCATGGACAAAAGTCCTTCCCAAGGTGATAATTTACTAACTTCTGTCGAACTCAGTGTTTATTTGTTACACATGTATCTGTCTATGACATGTACTCAATATAATTTTTTGTCTATACATGAAATATTGTGTGCAATTAACTTTTAGCTTCAGAGTTGGATGTTCCTTCGTCAGTGTACCTGAAATAGGAAGCTAATAAAGAATAACTCATTTTATTGGATTCAAAATATACAGTTTTGATATTGTGAAATTGAGCAAGAACGGACCATCTTATAAATTCGGATTCAATTAAGTTCCATAGCTGGTTTATTTCGTTGGTTTGGTTTTTTATCATCTTGCAGGGATCCTAATTCTACACGCTCTATTTCTTAATAACAGTGAACTATGGGGGAAAGGCAAAAGATCTTATCAATCAAACATCATGTCCATTCCAATTTCGGAAGTGAGTTGGGATCTGCAGTCTTAACACACACTTAGGACTCTTAATAGCTTCACTCTATCCAGATTCTTTAATTGGTCATTTAATTAGCATTTTAGATGACTCAATTGGTGTTGCCATGATTGATCACGTATTTGATTTCTATATATACACTGGTCATATTGCTTATCTAGCTATCTCAGAGATTTTTAAACTGTCAGTGATTGAATCAGGTTAGTCAGTAGAATACTTAATATTTCCATTGTTTTGTCAAATGATTTAGACCTTGACGCAGACTGCTACTACCTCTGGGTTGTGTGCTACACTGTCAAGCAATGTGATGTCCTTGCTACCTGCCTCCATGCTGCAACTGGAAGGATCTTCTCTGCTGCAGTAACAACCTGATGTAGTGGCTGTGTAAATAGCTATGTAGAGGCAGTTTTGTATGAATGAACGTAGTTCCAGACGCATGCTTTTGTAGGCAGATCCTCGGCTTAGTGGGGAGGAGGCTCGAGAAACTGTCCCTTGGCCACATCCTTTGCACAAACTACGTACTGAACTCTATTTACTTCTATGTATGGCACGAACTATAGCCCGGAGCTGAACTTTATGTACTGTAATGCATCGCACAAACAGTTGACCAAAATCCTCTGTTTTCTCTCAGTGTGCTTTGCATATGTAAGTTTGCTGTTATAGTCGTATTTCAGTTCCAGTTGTTTGTGGTTTAGTTGTTTCTAAGAGCAGAAACAGAAGATTAACTCTGCTGTAGTTACCTTTCCCATATCGACATTCTCTGGCTTTGTAAGGAACATAAGTATGACAATGGTTTGATATATGTGGTGTCAGAGGAAAGGGTTGGCCTCCATCACTCTCCTCACCTGGATGGTCTGGAAGCAGCGCAACGAGTGCATCTTTGATGGTGCACAACCCTCGACAGCTTCAGTCCTGTCGAGGATCAAAGAGGAGGCTGCACTTTGGGTTCGGGGTTCTATTGCCACAAACCTGGGATGTACACTGAATTCTTTTAGCTTACTTGCATTCTGCCTCCTAGGAGGATTGTATTCAAGCCCTACCTTTTCAATGAAATGGAACGCAAAGGTCCTTTGCATTTTCTCGAAAAATGAGCATGGCATTTGTTTTTGAAATGGGGTAAAAGATTTATCTTTTATATTGATATAGTAGAAGCAAAGATGACAGGCCTAGGCCAAAAGAGAGAAAAGGATCACGTAAGAAACTCCTTAAGCAACAAGCTCGGCTAAATGCTTATCTCCAGTCAAGATCCAGTCTTTGCCTTCATCTTTGATCTTCTGGACAAGAACTGACGGCATCGAGAAGGTGTTGTTGAAGACGCGGGCATTCCTTTCCATCCATACAACGGATTTAAAAAAACACGTAGTTTATGTGATCAATAGTTTCTTGAGCTTCTGGTAAGGTTCCACATACACAAAAGCAAAGTGACCTGGATGTGTTTTGTTTTCTTTCTGCTACCAATACTGCCATAAACGACATGTGTCGTCGTTAACACGGGATAAAACATGTGTCTTTCAGTTTTGGCCCAGTTCGGCATTTACACCAGTGGCGCAACGGGTTTCTGGAGAGGCATAGCCTTTGTTCAAGGCCTGCACATCGGCACGACAATTCCGTGATAACAAGATAACAAGAGCAGTCATGGCATACTCATCAAATCATGCGGGCTATGATGGTCTCGATGGCTGGAACAACATGTGTGGTTAGTTTCTTCTCTCGAGAAATTTGTGCCATATAATTTTTCAAGGCACAACGATTTGGTTGATTTCTGCTCTTACCTTTTGTAAGCAGGTAGTGCAAAATAACATAAAGACTGTTAAGTGAGGATAGAATAGAGAAGGTTTAGGGGTAAGTGCGCATTGCTAGAAAATATCCTATCCGGATATGCTCTACCTGTTTAGATCTATTTTGTAATCTTACATTTTGTAATCAGTTCTCCATTCAAGTCATCGACGATAAGCTTCGAGCCAACTACTCCGGAAAAGAGGTTATCTTCCTCTCCGATGATGAAGACTTGGGTAGTGATTACTACGATTTGGTATTTAGATTTGGATTGTCACATCGTTGGACAGTTCGCGTTTCTGTGAGCTATCTCTGTAGATCAAACTTCTGTTCGAATTATAAGCGAAACTAAGTGCGTTATTGGCGTTGTGACAACACTTCGCTACCCAGCATATGTGCTCCTCTGTATTGTATTCGAGCAAGTAATTTATTATTTAGTAATTCGTTTATGTTGTGTCTTTTCACCAGTTTAAAATCCATATTTAATTGATGTTTTCTGAATACAGCTTCAACATTTCCAGGTTTGTATCCATATGCAACAACAGAGCTTAATGGAGTGCAGAAAAAATTAGTTGCATAAGTTATTTCTTCACATTATATTTTCTAATCGATAAAAAACATCAAAACTAAACGCAAGTTCAACATCATATGGCTCAGAAATATATCCATCTAACCAAAAAAAAAATAGATATCAAATACCACATACCTCTGCATGCTACAAGATTATTAATCGCCAACATCTTACTTGGCACTAAAGTAATCGACCGAAAAACTTGGTGGTAACATCTGTTTTAAGATGCAATGTGTCATATTGAACAGAAAATGACCGCCAATTATTTACATGAAACCGACCTAATTTTTCAATCAAATGATGGATAGCGAAATAAAGAAATCTTACGAAAAGAATGCGGTCTTATTGTCGGCAGTTGCGCAGTTGCGCAACGGGTCATCTAGTGGTATCAGAGCCTCTCTCTTCCTTGATCATGTCGAGCTCTTCCTCCTCCGTCGCCCCTGCCCCAAGCTCTGCGCCGCAGTCCGGCGCCGTGACGGAGAAGCTGGCGGCGGACAACTTCCCGCTCTGGAAGGCGCAGGTGATGCCGCCTCTGCGGGAGCGCCAGCTGGTGGGCTTCCTCGACGGCACGGTGAAGAAACCGTCCGAGACCCTCGACGTCGAGGGCGTGAACGCGAAGGGCGAGAAGGAGGTGCAGGTCGTCGCTAACCCCGCGTACATGGCGTGGGTGGCACAGGACCAGCAGGTTCTGGGCTTTCTGCTCTCTTCCCTGACAAGGGGGGTGCTCATGCAAGTGTCCACCCTGGAACACACGGCTGATGTGTGGGCGGCGCTGACGGCGATGTACTCGTCGCAGTCTCGGGCGCAGGTGATGCAGATCCGTATGCAGCTCCACACACCCAGAAGCGCGACATGCGCGTCACGGAGTACTTCGCGCGCATGAGGAGCCTCGGCGATGCGATGACATCCGCCGGAAAGAAGATGGATGACGACGACCTGGCGGCGTACATCCTCGGCGGTCTGGACTCGGAGTGGAACCCCTTGGTGACCTCCATGACCACAAACAGGGACACTGTGTCCCTCTCAGAGCTATACGCTCACCTGCTGAACTTCGAGACCCGCCTGGACTTCCAGAACGGCGGGAACAGGAGCTGGTGCGAGCTCCTTCGGCTACGGCGGTGGCCCTCCAGGAGGAGGCAGTGCAGGCGGCGCTCCTCCCTCGGTGAACGTTGCATCTCGCGGCGGCTGGCGCGGTGGCTACCGCGGCGGACGTGGTGGCCGTGGTGGACGCGGCGATGGTGGACGCGCGATGGCGGCCGCGGCAATGGCTCGGGTGGCTACAACAACACACGCCCGAGTCCTCATGAGCCGTTTGACGCAAACGGCAATCCGCGCCCGCAGTGCCAGGTCTGTGGCAAGTACGGCCACGTCGCGCTCAAGTGCTGGAAGCGCTTCAACAAGGAGTACCAGGGCGAGGAGAAGACAGCCGCCTCCGCCATGCACTCGTACGGCGTCGACACCAACTGGTACATCGACACGGGTGCTACTGATCATGTCACGGGCGAGCTAGACAAGCTCACTGTCCGTGACAGGTACAATGGACATGAGCAGATCCACACGGCGAGTGGAAAAGGTATGGATATCAGCCACATTGGTCACTCTATTATTCATACCCCTTGTGATAAACAACTAAAATTGAACAACATTCTTCATGTTCCTGAAGCCTCAAAAAGTCTTGTTTCTGCTCACAAACTAGCTTCTGACAATAATGCTTTTCTTGAGATTCATCCCAATGATTTTTTTGTCAAGGAACAGGGCACGAGGAGAACTCTGCTTCGCGGTAGATGTCGTGGTGGCCTCTACCCCCTGTCGCCAAGTCCGTTGAAACAAGCCTTTGGAGTCAATAAACCATCGATCTCTCGGTGGCATAGGCGATTAGGGCATCCTTCATCTAGTGTCGTTCAACATATTCTTAGCAAAAATAAACTTCCTTCTTCAAAGGATGATTCTCTGAATTCTGTTTGTGATGCTTGTCAAAAGGGGAAGAGTCATCAACTCCCCTATCCGAAATCAACTAGTAGTTCTAGTGCTCCTTTGGAGCTTATTTTTTCGGATGTTTGGGGCCCGGCTTGTGCCTCAGTTAGCAACAATAAATACTATGTAAGCTTCGTTGATGACTATAGCAAGTTTACATGGATTTACCTTCTCAAAAATAAGTCAGATGTTTTTGCTCGATTTCATGATTTTCAGAATTATGTTGAACGCATCTTTGATCGAAAAATCCTTGCTCTCCAATCTGATTGGGGAGGAGAGTATCAGAAACTTAATTCATTTTTCCAACGTGTAGGCATTGAGCATCACGTTTCTTGTCCTCATGCCCATCAACAAAACGGATCCGCTGAGAGAAAGCACCGTCACATCGTAGAAGTAGGCTTATCCCTGCTAGCTCATGCAAATATGCCACTAAAATTTTGGGATGAAGCATTTTCGACAGCCACTTTCCTTATAAACCGTGTTCCTAGTAGAGTTATCAATCTCACAACTCCTCTAGAACGTTTATTCAAACGAAAACCGGAGTATTCCTTCCTACGCATTTTTGGATGTGCGTGTTGGCCTAATTTGCGTCCCTATAATTCTAAGAAACTTGAGTTTCGATCTACACGATGTGCATTTCTTGGTTACAGCAACCTACACAAGGGATACAAATGTCTAGATATTTCTAGTGGCCGGGTTTATATTTCTCGAGATGTGGTGTTTGATGAAAACATCTTTCCTTTTTCGGAATTACATCCTAATGCTGGTGCTCGGCTCCGTGCTGAAATCATGCTTCTACCCACTGATCTCCTTCCATCTACTTGTTTTAATCAAGGGGTGAATTAATAGATGATTATTTGGTTGCTAATCCTGCTAATTCTACTTCTGGAGATTTTTCTGGTCCACAGGATGGGGTGCACGGAGCAAATTCATCCAGTGTCGGATCCGAGGCAGATACACCTGGAGGATCTCCGACACAATCCGCCTCGGGATCGACCACGCCAGGGGCCACGCCAGGCGCGTCAGACGCGGTTTCTGAGCCGCAGTCGCCGTTGGCCCACGTGTCGCCGCGTGAATCGCGCGACAGCGACATGCACACGCCCGGGTCCGCCACGGGCCAGACCGCCGGATCTTCTGTGGCTCCCTCTGCTGCCGCTTCGACGCCACATGGCTCGCCTGGGCACACGGGATCCCCTGCGTCTGACCCAGATTCTGCCCCAGAATCGGCTTCGACCGCCGCATCCACCTCGTCTGCAGCACCAACTCCTGTACAGATTCAGCCCAGATCTTCTGTGCCTTCTCGTGCTGTCACTCGGCTGCAAAACAACATCCGAAAACCAGTCAAGCCATTTGAGGGGATGATACGGTATGCTAACTTGTGTGCAACAGGTGAACCTGAAAATTCGGTTGAGGCATTTGGTGATCCAAAGTGGAAGAATGCTATGGATGAAGAGTATGCTGCACTCATGAAAAACAGAACTTGGCGTCTTGTGCCGGCTCCCCGAGGCAAGAACATCATCGATTGCAAATGGGTGTACAAGGTCAAGAGAAAGTCTGATGGAGAGATTGATCGATACAAAGCTCGGTTAGTGGCGAAAGGCTTTAAGCAACGGTATGGTATTGATTATGAGGACACGTTTAGTCCCGTGGTTAAAATTGCTACAATACGGCTTGTGCTATCCATTGCTGTTTCCCAGGGGTGGACACTTCGACAGCTCGACGTACAGAATGCGTTCTTGCATGGCGTTCTGGAAGAAGAGGTTTTTATGCGACAGCCACCTGGTTTTGAGAAAGGACAAGGTTTGGTGTGTAGGCTTGATAAAGCATTGTATGGTTTGAAACAAGCCCCAAGAGCTTGGTATGCTCGGTTATGTGCAAAGCTACAACTTCTTGGTTTTACACCTTCAAAATCCGACACCTCTCTGTTTTTCTTTGCCAAGCCCAAGATCACTATGTTTGTTCTTGTCTATGTTGACGATATCATTGTGGCCAGCTCAACTCCTTCAGCCGTGACACAGTTACTTCAACAACTTCGTGCTGATTTTGCTTTGAAGGACTTGGGAGAGCTACACTATTTTTTGGGCATTGAGGTAAAGAAAGTACATGATGGTCTCACTCTTTCGCAAGGGAGGTATGCTAAGGATTTGCTCAAGCGTGTCGGTATGAGTAATTGTAAGCCTGTTACATCACCTATGTCATCTACTGAAAAGATCTCTGCACATGAAGGAGTTTTGCTTTTACCGGATGATGTGACAAAATATCGAAGTGTGGTGGGAGCTTTGCAGTATCTTACCATGACACGGCCTGATATTTCCTATTCAGTAAATAAGGTGTGTCAATTCTTGCATGCACCGACGAGTGTACATTGGGCAGCGGTAAAGAGGATCATCAGATATTTGCAGCACACACTGAGTCTTGGCATGAAGATTCAGAGTTCCTCCTCACTACTTGTTAGTGGTTTTTCTGATGCTGATTGGGCAGGAAGCCCTGATGATCGTCGCTCTACCGGAGGGTTTGCGGTCTTCTTTGGTCCAAACTTGATATCATGGACAGCCAGAAAACAAGCAACAGTGTCTCGATCGAGTACAGAAGCTGAGTACAAGTCACTAGCAAATGCCACAGCAGAAATTATTTGGGTACAGTCAGTTCTTGGAGAACTTGGTGTTCCGCAGCCCAGAGTTCCCTGTTTATGGTGTGACAACCTAGGGGCGACCTATCTTTCTGCTAATCCAGTGTTTCATGCGAGGACAAAACACATAGAGGTTGATTTCCATTTTGTCAGAGAACGTGTTGCCAACAAGTGGTTGGAAGTACGGTTCATTCCCTCTGGAGATCAAGTGGCAGACGGCTTTACAAAACCCCTTCCTGTCAATCAACTCGAAGTCTTCAAACGACACCTCAAGTTAGAGAGCTGTGTTTGAGGGGGCGTGTTAAACGAGTTGTATCTAGAAGGTTTGGTAGTTAGCATATTCTGTAATTACTTGACTTGTACTCTACGATAGATAACAGATAGACTCGGATTAGTTAGACTAGATACGAGGCTATCGTTCAAACTCTTGTAATCTGTAATCTGTTGCTGCCCTTGGCTGGCTATATATACATGACCGCAGGCAACCCTTCGAGGTGTGCCGAAACCAATCTAGTCCCAAGTTTTACAGTAAGGACTTGTCCGGAACCTTCATACTAGACAAGGTCACAAAATGACTTTGCCTATTGCATTCCAATGTCTCGGTTCTTCTACATCCTTTTGAAAAGTTAAGACCAACGGGCTCAAACCCATCGAGACAAAGGCATTCCGCGACAGCCCTAGTGTAGTCGCAATAGGCTTGGCTAGCTTGCGCGCGCGCGCAAGGAAGACTTGCGTCGCGCGGTTTCCGACAGCCTAATTAGGGAAAGTTTCCGACAAGCATTTACCCGATTAGGAAAGCACGTGGTGGAGGAAGAAGACCGCACGGAGGAGGAAGAAGGTCGCCCCCGCCGCCGCCGCCGGCCAGGCCGCCTGCGACCGCCACCCGCGGCCGGCGGGGCGGCGAGGCGCCGCCGCCCCGCCCTCCTCCGACCGCAGCCCACCGCCGGTCCGGCGCCGCCCCGGACCATCCCTCTAACCCCCCCCCCCACCACCCCGAAGCTCGTCGCCGGCGACCCACCCCGCACCCCCAGCCCTAAGGTTCCTCCTCGCCTCCGCTCGCCTCCGCCGCGGCCAGCCGCGCCTCCGGCGGCTCCGGCTCGGCCTGGCCCCGAGCTCGTCGCCGGCGAACCGCCCCACCCCACCCCCACCGTTAAGTGGCGAACCGCCCCACCCCCACCCCTGGTTCCTCCTCGCCTCCGCCGCCTCCGCCGCGGCCAGCCGCGGCTCCGGCGGCTTCGGCTCGGCCTGGCCTCGACGGAATCCATGGAGGATGTGGCTGTGGCCGTGCGGGAGAAAGAAGACGAGGAAAAGGAGAGAAAGAAGGGACGAGGGTGGGGCCCACCCACGTGCTGGGCTTCAACGCGTGAGCTCCGCGTCAACGCGTCCGTGCGCGGAGCGAGCGAGCTCTCGCTCGCGCAACAGGTAGCAAATCCCGTCGCAATAGCCGAAAGGGCCACATGAAGCATAGAGGTCGCAGCTACTAGTGGGGTTCTCGGCGACGGTTGTCCATGATGAGCGGTTGTTCCAGCTAAGAGTTCTCAACTTGCCTGTGTAGTCAAGCGTAAGACGTGCATATGGTGAGCCAACAGACACAGATAATTCGTAATAAAACCCATCCCCTGTGCCGACAACCGCTTCATAGATGATTGTGTTCTGATATATGCCACCAGCTACCGACTGACCAGTGGCACTGAGCATATTGAGGCGGGTGTAGGGCATAGAGCCATGCCAAATAACTAACTGAAGGTTCGAGCTGGTGTCAAGACTCAAAGAAAAGTCTCCAGCGGATGGGTCAACGGGGCTCTTCCAAGCAACGAGGCGCCCAACGACGCGGGAATTCTCACTCAGGAAGATCCGCATACCTGGGAGGATGGTGTCTGTTGGGTGCTGAAAACTCTGCCATAAGATTGTGCCATTTGGAAACTGAAGGACCAAGTTCCCCGTATCGAGCAACAGTGCAGCAACTCCGCTACCGGTGATGTTGTTCTTCGTTGCCCAAGGAGTGCGACCTCGGGAGTCCGACAACACCAGGTCAGAATTGTTGTTCATGGCAAGCATTGGGGATGAAGTGTCTGCGATTGGGTTGTCGCGGTTCGCCGTCCATACAACGGTGCGTGGCCCGGGGATGCTGTGGTACCATATCCCAAGGTACAAGGTGTTGGAGCTGTCCGGAGAGAAGAATCCGAGCGCAAAGTCCCCAGCTTTGGAGACGAGTGTGTCGCCATGAATGAGCGGCTTTGCATGTGTGAGCTGGTCATCGGATTTGCAGGATGAACTCAAGAACAGGAGGATGAAAATGAGGATGCAAGACTTGCCTTGTGGAGCCTAAAAAAAGACTTGCCTTGTAAGGCCATCTTCTTCTTCATCTTCAAAAAAAATCCTCTGTAGGGAGTGAATATAAAGTCAGAAGTTGGACATATCAACATTAGCGAATAATAGTGTTAGTCTCCAACGTTGCTGTACGCGCAAAGGAAAACCATGGCTACGCATTCAGATTGGAGATAAAGATTGGAGAGTGCGATAGGGGAGACCTCGTAGTATGGATGCGTCGATTGTCGTGTAATTGGACTGGTCGGGGTTTAACAACGCGGCCGCGGTCTCCTCCATGGCTCCATGCATAGAATACCTCCTACCGCCGCCGTCGCCGCCGCCGGCGGCGGCCACGGCAGTGGCCGGCCACCGCGAGAAGCGGCTGCCGCGGACAACGCCGACGCCTCCCTTTCGGTGCCGGAACTGGATGCCAGCGTCGATTGGAATCGGAGCGACGCCGTAGCTCCTCCATTTGCGCCCGGATTGCATGAGATCGAGTATCGCGGAACTCGGCGCGGATTTGGTCGGGAAATCTGCTCGCCCACAACCACAAGCACAACGACTGTAGATGGGCCGACTAGTCTGCCCACAAAATTGGGTATAACTTTATTCTTTACTAGTTGAATTTTGGCGAGTCAGCACGCTTAGGGAGGCATTTGAAAGTTTAAAATATTCAAATTTGAAATTTTGTCATATATGCTATAAATAGTCATCATTTATTTTTTGTGATCGTTTTGATTGTTATTTTCAATTTTTTTTCTGGTGGACGCAGTTAAAGTTACTGATGTTGAAGCATTTAGTAGTTTTTGAAAATTGTTTAATTGCCGTAAAACAATATCTGTAAAGTGTTTTAAATTATGTAAAGCATATTTTATTTTAGAATTTGTTTTCTGATCCAAATATATTGGGTTTAGAACAGCTATTTCTAAATATTTACATTTGTGGTATTTTTATTTTGATATTTTAAATATTTACATTTGTGGTATTTTTTATTTTGTTATTTTTTTAATTACCCATGATGTAAATGGGTAATTTTAAATGATTTAGCAAACTCTATCTATATGAGATGTTTTGTAGCAAAAAAATATTTTATTGGGTTTGTCATACTGAATGATATTACTGATATTATTTTTCTGGATTTTATTTGAGTTGAAAAGGAAATTATGAAATCGATGTTTTATAAAATGACGTAAAGGAGCAAATGTGTCTTTATGTATTATTTCAAAGTTTGAAGATGTGAAATAATTTGGAAAAGGTACGAAAGTATTTGAATTGACTATTTTGATTTTTACATTTTTTTTAAACTGGTCTGTATCTATTTGGAGCTGTATTTGAGAAGTTTCGAAAGTTTTTAAAAACAGAAAAACAGAACAGAAAGAACAAAAAAAATTAGAAAGGGCCGAGCGGGCTGCACAGTAACCAGCCCAGCCCAACAACCGGCCCATCTGCCCAGCCCAGGCCACTGTGACGTCATGATGACGTCAGCAGTGGCCGGGCTTTGGCGTGGCGGCGGCGTCGATCCAGCGCGAGCTGGGACGCGCGCGGACGCGGGGTGTCTGCAGGTGGCGGCGCCGCTGCTATTTGGCCGCCGGAGCGTCGCCGGCGGCGAGAAAACGCGGCGGTCCAAGGGAGCTCACGACGGCGTCGATTCCGGCGAGCGTCGGCCGCGCCAGCACGCCATAGTTGACGGAGATGGAGAGGAGAGGACGGCGGAGCTGTGCATGTGATTCGATCTGCCGGGGGAGCAGCGGAGCGGCGGCGTGCCGCGTCGGCGGCGGCGACGTCGGGGACGCGCGGGAGAGAGAAAGAGGGGGATGTACATGCATTTTTTTAGCGGGGTCCCTGGGGTTTGCGAAAATTACCGACACATTCATCTCCGCGGGAAGGCGTGGCCTACGGAGCGTTTTCTGTCTTTGCGGGTTTTTTTTTTGCAAATTGACATGGTGAGGCGCGACCGGACCGTCGGATCCGCGATCGACGGCGCGGAGACGCACACGCACTGTAGAAGCGCGCGTACTGTAGCTACTACAGTGGTCGTCGACGTGGACAGCCCGATGGAAGCCCTAAACGGGTGAGCTTTGATATATTGATAGATTAATTTCAAAAGGAGATTTGATTATAATAAAATTTAAGAACGGTCTACTGTATTAATATTTATTTTAAAGCATGTAAATTTTTTCAGATATAACAATAAAAATTAGCGTGCGAACGAAATGTCCATGAATTTCAAAAACATGTTTTTGGAAAAAAAATTTATTCCTACTTCACGAAAAAAGTGTATGCGGATTCAAAAATGTTGACGGGTTCAAAAAAAATTATGTTCGCGAGTTCAAATCAATGTTCATTGATTCAGAAAAAGGTTGGGGGTTAAAAATATTCACGGGTTCATATAAATCCTATCTTGTTTGAAAATAATATCATATGTCACTGAAAAATCAAAACCAAAAGGAAACTAAAAATAAAACAAGAAAAATAATGAGAAAACGAAATAAAAAACAAGAAAAAAGAAAAGTCAAACAAAAATAGTTTCATGAATTCTGGAAAACCAAAAGGAATAGCAAATGAAAAGAAGAAAAAAAAAATAAACGAACGTTATAAGCCACAACCTATCGAACATTTCCTTTACCATAGTTTTGCTTCCGATTCAGAGCGTGTCGGATGATAACCGGCGGTTACAGAATTCCCGCGGATGCGCATATATTAGACAACTTATTCGTAATAAAAACGGAGTGATATCTTTGCGGAAACAAAATTAATCAGATAGATTTGCAAACAATGCAGAAAAAATAATATATATAATAAGTTAAACAAACTACTCATAGAATAAATAGCTGTAACACAATAGAATTAATAAATACTCCTTTTATGAACGGAGGGAGTATAACATGACCACATTAACGAAACATGTGCATATAGATGCAGTAACACAAACACAAAGGCAAGGTATCATCCACACATGCTTATATTCGGAAAGAAGTATATGTAAGTGAGTTGATCTAACACACCAACTCGATAACTAACTAAGTACTAACTATGTCATACTCACTCCATTCCTGAATGTAAGGCCTATAATTTTCTTGCACGAATATTAAGACGTAAGAATTTTACATACGGTGGACTCATTTTCTCCTGGAAAAAACCGGGAGACAAATAGTCACACAATGAAAACAGTCCTTTAAATCCCTCCTTTGTAGATTGAACTCATTTGTAAATGGATAAAATTGTTCATAAATCACAAATATACCTCAAATTTGATTTATAATGAAAAAACCTATACACCTTACATTCAGGTATGGCGGGAGTATTAGTTTAGGCGTTTCAGTTGAAATTTGGATTCGGTGTAAAACCATGGATAATCTCACTAATTTCCGGTGATCAATATTTGGATGTTATTTGACATACCGTACCCTAAACCATATCTGCTGTGTCATGTTAGGATGTAGATACACCCATCGGTTGATTCTATTAATATTACATATGAATTTAAAAAAGCGGATTCTAAGCGATTTCAGTGCGGAAAAATCGCGCGGTTTCAATGGTCACCATGGGCGTCGTGGGCCAATATTCAAGCTCTGGGGTTTGTTGTCACCACTTCGCCCTAACTCTAAGCCCAACTAGGGGACACTTTATTTTGTGGTGGGAGCCGTGAGCGAGGGCATGCTCGTGCATCGTGGCAGTCCAGGACTCGGTACACACCTATGCATGCACGTAGCATTACGTACAGGCGAGAATAGTTCGAGGATAACAAAGATAAACCAATCGGTCGACCGTACTCGTCGGCGATGACGGCGCTACGACACGCGGCGAGGAAGCTCCTCCCCCACCATCGATCGACACAATCGTCGGCGGCGGCCGTTCAACGCCGGTTCATCCACGACACCGACAGGACGGCCAGGATCCTCGAGATCTAGGAGAAGCTCCAGGTGAAGAAACAGGAGCTTATCGGAACTCGCACGTCATGAACGGCGTCTTGGTCTGTGGGGCGGCCGCTGTACTGGTCCACGCTGGGTATGCGGCGGCTGTAAGGCAGTGGGAACATCTGAATTCTGAACCGAGGATGGAGCCCGGCACTGCAGAGGCGTGTTCGTAGTTGTTTATGGGCGCTGGCCGCTGGGTGTGCATGGATGAAGCTGACGACGTACGTTGGGATCATCTAGGGCGCGTTTGGTAGCCTGCAGCCAGCCGGGCCAGGCCCGCTGGCTGCAGAAACAGGCCTGCTGTTTGTTTTTCGTTTTTCTGGAGACAGGCCCGCACGGTGTTTAAAGCACCCTTGGGCCAGGCCCCATAGGAACGGCCAAATCGGCCGTTTCCAGGTAGCCAGGCCGGGTGGAGAAGCGTAGCGGTTACGCGTGCACGCGTGGAGACGCGCCATAACCCCCCCGCACCTACGCCTCTGACTGTCACCGCTCTCACGTCCCATCGCCTCTCTCTCACCGCCCAAGAAAACCCCAATGGCAGCGGCTCCTCCGCCTCCTCCTCCCCCACCGCCGGCCCGCGGTCCCGTTGGCCATAGCGCATCCGTGGCGAGAGCCGTGCTGGAGTTCGAGAAGGGGGCCAGCGGCGGTCGTCGGAGTGCGGCGGCGCAGATTGACCCCGGCAGTGATGGCGGCTTCGGAGACGCGGAGGCTCGCCGAATCTGCAAGGGCAGTCCAAGCGGCGGCGCATGCAGCCGCCGTGACGATGGTCGGGGGTCCGGCGATTGGATTCCCCAATCTGGTCCAGGACGCCCCGCATAGCTTCGCCGCGGTGAGGCCACCGCCGACTCGTCCTCCTCGAGCCCCACCATCGCCGCCTCTTGGGCCGCCGCCTGGGTTCCCCCTTCTGGTGCAAATTCCTCCTCCTCCAGCAACCGACGCTCCACCGGCAACCGTCGCTTGTCCTCCACCACTGGCAACCGTCACTCCACCTCCACCTTCGGCAACCGGCGCCGGCCCCTCGAAGAGCCCTGCGGTAAAAGTGGTACCACCCCTTGTCCATCTGCAATCCCTTGTCACCGATGTGCTGCATGTTCATTGTTCTGCGGATGTGTTGTACCTTAGTCAATTTCTTTGTGAATCTGCAATCCATGTTCATTTTCATGTGCATTGCCTCCACTTCATCAAGCTTGGCAAGTGAGTTCATCAGGTTCTGTCCATGTTTCGGGTTCATCAGGTTTATTTTCATGTGCATTGCCTCCACTTCATCAAGCTTGTGAATCTGCAATCCATGTTCATTTTCATGTGCATTGTCTCCAATTCATGAAGTTGCATTGCACATAGTACTTGATGTATCATTTTGCATTGCACATTGTCCATGTTCATGTGCATTGCCTGCACTTCATGAAGTTGCATTGCACATTAGCTCATGTCCATGTCCATGTCCATGTGCATGTGCATTGCATTGCCTAAACTTATGATCTTGCATTGCAGGACTGGCACACCCAATGCAGGAGAACAGTGGAGCCTCCATCTCCTCTAACTGACTTCATCGTCCACCAAAATGTGGCAAGGCCTCATGTGCCAGGTCTGGCCTTGGCGGTGAAGGAGATGAAGGACAAGAAGCTCAAAGGGGAACGGGGCATGGGTCGTGCACCAAATCTGGGATACTGTTCTGATGGTGTCGTTCCCCGGCGTTTCTTCCTGGAGGTGAAGCATGATGATCTTCAGTCGATCGTCTTCCCGCCTGACATTCAGAAGCTGGCGGTGGAGAAGTGGAAGCTGAAGAAGCCCAAGGTGAAGGACGGCAAGGAGCCGAAGCTTTGCATTCCACTCCGCACCACCATGTGCTGTGAGTACTTCGTCCAGCTCAGGTGGTTCGAAGACCACCTTGTCATCTTCAAAGGATGGGAAGACTTCGCCAAGAAGATCAAGCTGGACACCGGAGATGTCCTCATCTTCAAGTTCGTCGGCGACGGCTTCAAGGTGAAGCTCTTCAGGTTCATCAGCTCCACTGAGGAGGCCTTCGTCTGTCCAGTTCATGGCAAGTGATTTCTTAGTTCACTGTGACTTGCTTGAAGAGCAGTTGTTTTGTATGCTCTTCATGTTTTGATGCCAGGGGAGTGTTCCCCTGGTGTAAGTACTTATCAGGTGCACAGATTGCACCTGTAACCAAACTCTTTAACCCTAGCTGTAGTTAAACTTGTGGGGTGTAAGTATGGAACCCTATTTTGGGTCAGTGGGTGTGTTCCCCTGACGAAATCAATGGTTAGTCAGTGTTAAGTAGATGATTTCTGCCTCCTTTCTTGCTTTGCATTGCCTGGTAACCTCACCAAATTTGAATAGGGTGACTCTATCACTCTTTCTGTGTGTTCTTCACGCTGCCAAACAAGGGGAGGTCGGTTTTGCAGAGCCGAAATCGGAAAAAACAGTGCAACCAAACATTGGGCCAAATGTGGCTCGTTTTCTGATGCAGGCAACCAAACAACTAGCCCAACATGGACCAAATCACGTTGTAGCCCAGCACTGCCCTCCCCAGCCTGCCCGACGCAGGTGAGAAAGCCATGCAGGCTACAAACAGGCCCCTACTACGATCACTTAATATATAGGATTTTGTTATCGGTTTTCGCCTTTTCTTTTGTTCTTTGTCCTGGTCGAGGATGTCCTCAGATGAAAGACTTGTATGGATTTAACTTTGGTCTCGTTTCTTCTCTCTTTGAAAGTCAGAGAATCTGAATTGATTACACCAGGGCTATGCAGTGTCCCCAAGCTTCAGATAAGTAACCAGAATTCTCATCATGTTTACGCATTATAGCGGCTATTTTCCATACATCGTCGGTGAAAAAATGTGAGGGCAATTACGCCTTTGACATCCACATCCTGAAGTGGTGCTTGGAATAGCTTAGGCCACCAAGTTCACGATCAGCCCTTCTCATATCTCAGGCCCATGTTTCTTAAAATTACCTGGTGTTATATTCAGATAGGTGACTGAAATTCAGATTACGAGCTGCAAGGGATGTAGCTTTGCTAGATTATGATTATATCATTAAGAAAATGAAGCTTTGAGAATGTTATACTACACTGCACTAACACAACAAGGGCTATTCAAAACTTCGAGGACACATTCGGCAAAAAAAAAAAATCCTACGAGGACACACACAACCAAATTATTACAAAAGCAGGGAAAAACAAAAAAAAACATACTAATACATATCAACAATATGGACACAGGTGAAAACCCTCTTAGGTACGGAGAATGTCTCCTTTGAGGCCCCTCAAAAGGGTGGCGTTCCAGTTTACCTGAAATTTGGGGTCGGGTTATTTGTGTTTTATACAATTCATGTCTGACATCGTAAATTCTCCCCAAATTATTTAAACCCAATATTTTGGTACTACAAAATTTGTGCTCAGACTTTTCCGATTTGCCCAAAATGAGCACCCGTGGTGCGCTTGGAAGCAGAAGGGAAAGTCAACGGCGGACTTCCTCTGCCCTATCATCTCATCTCACCACGCGCATGCAGCCTTGCATCGCTCCGCACGGTTGGGACAGTCGCCTCCCCGTGCACGCCACCGATGGTTAAATGCCGGCCAAGGTCCTCTTAGGACTTAATCCCCATGTTTAAAATAGCAGTTGACTATTTTGGTAATTTTTAAAACCTGCTTGTTGGCCCTGAAATTCAGTTTGACATGGTTACAGCTGAATTGATATGCTTTGACTGTGTTTAGCAACATATTTTTACCCATAAGACAAACGAATAAGAAGAAATTAAAATGTAGGGTGTATTTTACGAAAAAAAAAAAATGTCCGCAATATCTCCACAACTAGATGATCAATTTGTTACATTTTCTGAGTAGATGACTAATTTGCTCACTACAGTTGTTACATTTTACCAATACTATTTTTATAACATGAACAAATTCTTACATGATAAAATAATTCAAAAGTGCTTTTGGCACATGAGAACTAGTGATCCCGTTTAAAAAAAAAATGAAAAGAACATACACGTACATATACATGTTTAATATCTACGAGAAAATTTGCATCGAAACATATTTTCATATGTGGTCTACACAGAAAAGACAAATGTTGAAAGAAACAATGATCTTTTTTTTTTTGCTTTTTAGATCCATTATTTTGTGATTTTTTTGTGTAGACTACGATACAACTCATTATCTAGCCAAACCTACAGATGTGTAGATAACATATCCATATCACTTTTTTCAGATTTTTTTTGAAACTTAGAAACAATATTTTCGTTTAAAAAATCCAAAACACCTCTCTTGATTAATGTAGCAGAAATAGTCGGTTGCCATTTAAGCAACATATATAGTCTATTGGTTGTAGTTTATAAACAGAAATCGTCAACTCTAAACACTTTCCAGTACCAAAACGATAGGAAAAAGGCTAAACTGGGCTGCAAACTGAGACTCGTATTAGCAGTAGTCAAAAAAAATCCAGGCCCACCCGGCCACCCTCTAGGTCCGTCCATGATCACCGGTGTGTTTAACTCCCTATATCCTAGCTTCATTTTCCATGGCTGATCACGTGACCACATGGCCATGAAGGCTGTTTTGGCACTCGTGGCAGGCTACTAGATTTCGATTCCACCTATCGAACTGGGACTACGTGGGCAATCCTAAGGAACTAGCTCCAATTATTCTGGAAGAAGAGAATTAGTTAGGACTGCAGAGCCTCCACTATAAGTAGCACCTCGTGTCCTCGTGTCGCTTGCAAGAGCCAAACGAGCGATCGAGAAAATGGCCACAAAGACACTCATCATGAACTCTGCCGTCCTCCTCCTGGCCATCAGCCAGCTCGTGCACATAGCAACGCCAAGGCAACTGCTGCCACCGGAAAACCCAACGACTGCATCATCTTTAGTGATTACTGGTTTGTTATCTCCTTAAGCTCAATCTATTTAGCTTGTTTCTCTAGCTATCTAGTAGTAAGAGGCAGGAAGCTCAAACAGTGATGTTTCTTTTGGACAGGGTTTGATGTCTCTCATGGACATGGACATGGACATCATGGCGCTACTGAAGAGAAGATATTGCTCGATGCGCCCAGGAACATCCCTGTTCCGTCCTCCCCGCAAGGCAAGAGGAACACATCGGCCGCGTCTTTACTGGTTACAAGCGTTTCGGGCCCTTCCAGCGGTTTGTCATCATGTCCTTAAGTTGATACAATTTTGTTAGCGTTTACTCTCGCTGGATATTCATAATACGCAAGAGAGGGAAACTCAAACTGTATGCAATCTGTTTTGGCCAGGGGAAATCTCTAAAGTACCCAGCAGCACAGAAGAGAAGGTCTTACTCGACGCGCCCAACATCCCTGTTCCATCCTCCCCACCTCTGCAGGGGAAGTAGAGCCCGTTAGCCTTACAGGGGGGCTTGACGGGAGGAGGACGACCAAGTGCAGAGCAGTGCAGCTGGTATCAAAGTGCATGCCGAGAACAAATAAAAATCTCCCTCCTTCTGCCTTGTACTCGATCTTTATCGTCAACTGATGGAATAAATAAGCGGAACCTTGTTTGTTATAGTATTTCGGTTTGCCTGCGAAAGGTGACCAAATTGTGCCAAATTGTCATGCTCATGAACTCGTGAAGTATTTACAATTTACGCTCGACTCATAAAGAAAGAGCCATATAAGAAATTCTTTGCGTCAGCGAAAACCCCATGAAGAAACTACAACGCCCTAACTTTATTATGCAACTCTATATACGAACATCAACATCCGAGCAATCATTATTAAATATATAGCTTTAACGTGGAAAATTTCGCCAGAAAAATATACCTTTAACACGTCATCATGTACGAAATGAAGTGACTAAATTTAAAAAAAATCATTTTTTTTAGATGGCAAATTTGTTAGGCCACACTTTTGTGGACACAAGGTGATGGCTCCCCACTTGCTTCGTTGATTTTAACTTGCTCCGGTGATGAGGGAAGTGCTCACACTTCTTCGCCTTCATTTTTCTTCTCCTCGTGTTATTCACTGTGTTCTACTTGCGCTGGAAATCACCGTCTTTCATTTTTCTTCTCTTCGTGTTATTCACTGTGTTCTACTTGGGCTGGAAATCACCGTCTGATCCGTTGCCTGAGGTGGAACTCGGCACAACAAAAGATTCCTACTCTGCTACACGTATGCGGATGTTTTTTTGGAGCTACGGGTTAAGAGTGGAGTGTACAATGATGGGGAAACCGGTGAAACCTCACACGATAGACTGAGAACATACCTAGAGATATTACCCATGTAAATTCGGGGCCGTTGGATAGAAAGAAGCGACCAGATTTGTTGGTTGCTGACAACATTTCATATAGAACCTTATATTGTACGGACATAAAACTGACTCCACGTTGCAGAGATTTCATTGAAGTTTTACACATTTTCAAATAGATTCGGCAAACAACTTTCATCAAGGAAGTTCCAGAAATTATATCACTAAGGTTTCATTGAAAGCGGAACATAATTTGCAGATGAAAGGACTCCAAAACAAAGCTGATACACATCAGTAGTTATGTGCCAAAAAGAAGTAAGTCAGAAAAGAAAAAAATCCAATCATTTTCCTTACAAATCTTGAAATGCAGTAGTACAATTGTGCTTCATTCATTACGAAATAAGGACACTTAAGCAAGACTCAGTGGATCCCGTGTATCTTGGAATACACTATGAAACCGGCAATTATTCCGTAGGGCCAGAGCGTCCCGCAAAATGTGCCTACGAACGAAAGCGCAAACTTCAGCATGCACACACCAACTCCCATCCTATTCGCCAGCACCAGCTGCAACATCGACATCACAAACGCGAACCAAAGAACATCAAGCAAAGAGGCAGCCATGCACAGCCATGTCACAGTCGCCGCTGCGTGGGCGACGGAGACAGCGCCGCGTACATACCGAACGCGAACGCGCGGCAAGGCTCCGGGCTGAGCTGTTGAGGAAGAAGATGGAGAGGACGAAAGCAGCCATGCGTGTGCCGATGTCGACGGTGGTTATCCCGGCATACATGAGGCTGACGGTGGCCATGGCGGCGCAAGCAATGCTAGGTTGTTGGCAATGATGAACGCCTGGAAAGAGAGTGAGACGGCGAGCACCGGCGTGCCAGCAGTGCGGTTACTGAACTCAGGGTCGTCGTCGGCGCGGTACCCACCGGGTACGGTGAAAGCTGCTGCGAATGTAATCGTCACCAGTAGCGCTGATACAATGCCAATTGTATTTGTGGAGTCCTTGATGATCTTTGCTTCCTTCTTCTCGACTATTTTGGGGGCATGGTTTTCACTGTTGGCACCATATTGAGCACCAGCTTCCTTCAGAAGATAGTGCACCCTGCGCCTCGGGTCCTGCGCACAACAACAAAAGATTAAAATGACGTGATATATTCCACATTACACTAGTTCAGTGAAGACCAACCTGTTACACGGTATAGAGATCACTAAACGGGCCATCACTAAGATAAATCCACTTGACATGGATAAGCCGTGTGTCGAAGTAGGCATGCATGGCCATAAATCTGGGACTGCGTGTCATTACCCAAAAAAGTATGCCCATATTGACTACACAACCGTCTTCTCTTTAGATGATTTGTCAACTCCATTGCCGAATAAAACCAAAAAGCATATTCGAATTTAAAATGAGTTCACAAACTAGAACTAAAATATAAAAAGGGAGTGTTATTCACCAACAAAAATGCCTTGAACTATATTAAAAATTAATGATTTTTATGGGAATTTGGATTCTGAATTTACATGTATTTAGAAACCAAAATTTTCAAATTTAACTAGGCTTGTTGGACCACTACTTGATATAAAGCCCTAGTTGGCAGTGGGCTACCTTTTTATTTCACATTAAAAAACATATCAAGTGAAAGATCAAAAGCCTTAGAAAGCAAGACAGATTACATCTCTTTGCGGAGTGGTGTTTGAAGCTTGGCTCTAGTTGTTCTCGAGGTTGTGGGGTTTCGTCCCATGGGGTTGTGTTGTTGTATGGTTTGCGCTCGATTTCTTCCAAAATAAACCGCGAACCTTCTGCTTAATTAATGGATAAGGCAAAGCTTTTGCCTTCGGTTTCAAAAAAAAAAAGGACAGATTACGTACCAGTCCAAAATAGACACCTGTGGGTATCATGCTCCGTGAAAGATCAAATGCAGTTTTCCCCGCGTGATTTGTCAAATTTAACATAACATCCTTGTCCAGCAATAGAAATGAAAAGGCCTTCATCTTCCCAGCCAGGACAGCAAGGTGTAGTCCCGTGTTTCCATCATTGTCCTGCAAGTTTGTGATTGATGCAAACCTTCCAGGTCCTCGTACTCGTAGAAGTAGGAAGGAAGAACAAACTACCTCCCAGTAGCCTTTTTCAACAGCTATATGGAGGAACGTTTTGCCCTTAGCGTCTTGTAGCTGGCCACAGCCCGGGAACCTGCCGAGCAACTCATAAACCACGTTTCCCTGCCTTCCAATAGCTGCCACGTGTATGGGGAATGATCCCTCATTGTCAGTTTGGTATGCTAGAGATTTGTCAGCTTCTACCAGTGAGATGACCCTTTCCAGAACACCACGTGATGCCGCAAAATGAAGAGGTGTGCTTCCCTTGGGTTGGTCTCCTTGTTTACTGAGCTCCTTGTTCCATTCCAGTAGCTTTTTTGTCATCCCTACATGTACAGTAAGAATCAACACACGTGCTTTTTTCAAGAAAACGCAAAGGTTTGTGTATCAGTGCATTGATAGTAACACAATATTATGTAGAAGTCCAAACAAGGACTACACCCCAAGAACAAAGAAATACGACAATACCAGTATATGATGCCTCTGCTGATAAAGGTAATTTCTCTATTGAGAGATGACAGAATAAGATCAGACAACTCCGACAATTCATTAGAGGGTGGGCTAAGAATGTGTGTGGGGAGTACAAAAAACAAAAGCAAAAACTTTTGCTTCTCATACATGATCTAGATATCAAAACGAAAGTGCATCTCTCAATGAAGCACAAAGGGCTGCGAAGAGGGAGGCTGCTGAGTGTCGCAAAACTGCGGTGTGATGACAATTCCAATGGGGCTCAACAAGCTAAGGTGAAGCATGTTAAAGAATGTGGGAATAACACCATGTACATCGAAACCACAATATCCTAATGGAAACCGTGTTAGCCTAAAACGTTGAAAGAAACAGCCCTGGAAAATATTGCTACCTCCATTTCGTTTTTTGCACGCGCTCTATTTGTATACTTGGCCTCGGGATCTGTGGCGTTTCCATATATATCTACTCAGTCCAAAAAAAAAGAGTGTAATATATGAAATATCTGTGTTTTTGTATCTTTACTTCAATGATTTGTGACTGTTTTTTGTTTGGAGAAGATATATATGTCTACAGACTTGTCTTAGATTTTGTTTCTTCCTTGGTCAGCATTATGTGGGCTGAAGACATATAGTGAAAGGGAGGGAATATGGTTCAACATGTGAAACATTGAGGTGTCACTAAAGATAATAATAAAATATGCAAAAAATGAGGTGTCTTTTTGATACATGTATAGTAATAAAATCTCTTGTAGTTAGCGAAAGAATATTTGTCTAGGAGAAGACATACAATAAATAGAGGAAAAATCAGAGTCTTAGACAGGAGAAGGTAATCGTTTTTTCTATTCCAATACATGAAAAACCATATGAGACATCTCTAAGAAATGCTAACATCACTTTTGTAGAGAAAGGCAAATAGCCCGCAAATAACACCATCCTTTTAGATATAAACTAGCAAGGTGGCCCTCGCAAATGCGAGGGCATTGTCTTTAGCGTAATATACTCCCTCCGTTTCAAATTAGATGAATTACATTTGTTCAAATGTGGATATATCTAGACATGTTACATGTATAAGTATATCCACGTTTAGACAAATGGAAGTCATCTAATTTAGAACGGAGGGAGTATATGTTTATGAAATTAATTTTGATAGATACAGGAAAGACGGAAATTTAAATCATAACAATTTATAACTGACGTAAATATTATGGTAGATAAAATATCAAATGTGTGGAATCTTTTAATTTATGAAATCCTTAGCTATTCTTCCATATACGAAAAGTACCATGTCACATGTTTTAGAAATTCATTTACTTAATTGTAGACAACTTTATTTTATGACCTTCGATCCACATAAGATGTGTCGCAGTTTAGAACTAACCTTAATTCAAAACTGTGACACTTATATTGAATCGGAGTGAGTATTTGATGCATGTAAAATGCATACATGAACTTTGCATTATTTTACTTATATTCCAGTCATATTTGCATCATATAAGGGTTATATCACTGTTTTATAATGATTTTGGGAATATTTGACATGTTTCCTATTTTTTTATGGAATTAACCCTGCGCAGGCAGAAAACCCTATTTCTATATTTTAATGTTTCAGGGACCCAAACGACGTCCAAATGACCTGGAAATTTACGAGCATCAGTTTTTGGAAGGAACAAAGCGTGGGAGCGAAGGAAGCAAACAAGCGGAGCCCCGAGGGCCCAGATGAGTGGGCCCACGCGGCCCAAGTACCTGGCCGCGTGGGACCCCCCTTTTGGCCCTCGGAGCTCCGTTGCCGTCGATCTTTCCTCCACCGACTCCGTTTTGACCTAAAACCGCCTATAAAAATAGTCCCCCGACGTTCTCTGGAAGGAGCGCCGCAGAAACACAGAAACACCGAAACATAGACCTGGAGTTGCAGATTGGAGGGGGAAAACTCCGGCGGGGCGCTGCCGGCGTGGTCTCCATCTTCTCCAACGACTTCTCCACCGTCTCCATGATGAAGAGGGAGTAGTCCACCTCTGGACTATGGGTTTGTGGAAGTAACTTATGTATCTCTCTCACTTGAGCTTCACTAATTAGTACCGTATGAGCTGCTGAACATGATTACGGTCATCTATGTAATACCTATGTGGTGGATCTTTTTATGAGTTAATATATGTTTGAGATTGCAATGGTTTTGTTTCAGTTATGAAAGTAGATGCATATTATGTACCCCGTTCTTATTTACTTGTCATGATCAAGCATGTTTATGATAGCGTGTGAGGGGGAACGTGTGCATTAGTTGGAGTAACGGGGGGTTCTACGATCCACTTGGGTATCTCTACCTTACTTTGTTGCCTCACTAGGGATAAAAAGAAATACCATGCTACCGGAGATGTGGGTGTGACCATTGTCACTACTCCATGACTAGATCTAGCATGTTCTTATTTTAACTTTATGTCATGATACTTATTGCTATACTCTGAGTTATCTTAATTACTGAGGTGTTATGATTTAGTTCGCATCTTGGTGGAGTATAAGAGAGACTAATAACCAAAAGGTCTCTATGTTAGGACGTGATGCCCATATAATTATAACTTGTCATTAAACTGTTGTGTTGCAATCTCATATGTCAACTCTAGTGTTCCATTGTCTACCACTTTATTAAAGAGAGAGTGCATTTGTGAAACCATGAACCCCGGTCCATTTTTAATCATAAGAAACACCTTTCCAACCACTTTTACCACTTTTCCATTTTCTGCCATTTAAAAATCCGAAAATACAAAAACACTTTTACATCTTTCATTCATCATATAAAACCCAAAAATATCATTTATCATTGCTACCACCATCCTTGCATATTTATTTACCACCATTGCATATTTATTTCTTTTTTGCATTGCATATTATCTTGATATCATTCTCACACCTTGTGCTTGACAACCACTAGGTGAGGTTGAGGACCAAAACATTTACTTTGTTTTGTAGGTAACCAAAAGAAGGATATGAAAGATAAATCTTCACTACTGATTCCCCGAGAGTTCGATATTAAACCCTCGAGTCACCCCTCGTGGGGAAAACACGTCTTCCACTTACTACACACTCTGCACTTGGAGTCTCAACCTAACTCATTTACTTTTCACGCAGGTAACTACGTGAAGGGCCATCAGTATTTGTTTTTACTATCTTCCTGCCATCACCCGTCCATCATTGTAGTCTCTTGCCGGTACGTTATTTTTTGTCATGTAACAATGGGTACATAGATTTAGATTCCACATGAAGTTAAAAATTTACTTTGATCGTACATTGTTTCAGCATTTTAATCAATCAACAATTTACTTCAAATCATCTCACAAATGAATTGCACCACAAACTCTAGCCAACGGGTCATTATTCCTCCTTGCAACATCATCATAAACTCAATACTTTATGCTGATTATTTGATTTGTGTGATCTAACACTCTTCCTACTAAACCCACTCTACAACCCAATAATTATATGATTATACTCACTTGTGTTTGTTGTGTCATGGAACATGACTGCACAACTATGAAAAACATTGTTTTGGCATTTTCATCACTCATATATTTTTCTACATGTATGCAAGTTCTAGTTGTGTATCAAATTACATTTTAAGAATAAAAACCAAATAAAATTCCTCAAAAAAATACCAAACATAAACTCACAGTTATAATAATACATCATAGGAAAACCATACGAAGTCATTAGACACGATTCATTTCCAAAGTTTATACTCAAAGCATTTATTTCATTTCGTGTTGATTCTGATTATAGAAATACTTTTTTGATTTCTAATTTTCAAAAGTAAAAATATTGAATCTATAGAATATTTATAAGAATATTATTTTGTAATAACTCTAGAATTAATTCCAGGGAAAATTTTAGCATGTGACATTTGTAATAGAAGTTCAATAGTATCGATGACCTAACGTGAGAACAACCCATCTTTCATAGTTCGACATAATTCTTCAAACTACAATCATTTTTTGATGTTTATATACCATGTTGAAGTAAATTTGTGAAGTCTTTCATAGTATATCTTTACGAAGATGCATTGTTTGTACAATTATCACGATCTATTGACCAGGAGTTTCTTCAAGTACCACTATGAAAATCTATTGGATCGTAATTCGTTCAAACACAATTACTCACGGTATATTCTTTCAGTGAAGGGACATTATCATCCCCGTGAGAATACGTGTTGACTCAGACCTGTGTATATCATTAAACCGGTAATTTTAGTGTAAGGGATGTTTCCATAGATAGTGTGATTAATGTTGTGACTTCATTAATATTAAAATTCCATGGCTCCAAACTTCGGACTTCCGCAGACGTTTTGTGAGAGTGTTAGTCCGATGGCAGTCAAATAAGTTATTTATGTGTACTCAATTGTAGAAACAATGTACCCATCCGTTCACAATTACCCTGCGTTAGGGGTTTAGTCAAAATCATACCTTATAAAGTTTGACCAAATATATGGAAAAATTAACATTTAAAATCTGAAATCATTATCGTTAGAATAATCCTAAACTTTATCTTCAAATTAGAAAAAAATGTTTTATGAATGTTGATATTTATTGCTATATCTACTGTCAATATTTACATATATTGCCTTTGACTAAATTCATAGCGTAGGCTAAATAAAACAAAGTCGAGAAAGTACGTACTGATTATTTAAATTTTTTTGAACTGGCATATCCTAACAGCTCCTAAATACCCTTGGACACCACGTTGCAGGATTTTTTTCTTTCTTGCAGCTAGCTAGCCACGTACGGCTGTGTCATCACGATTAAGAAAAAAAAAATCCTTTGCTCACGGCCATCACGTACCGGCCAAGGTCTCATTCACGGCTGGTGTTTTAAACAGACGTGTCAAATATGTTTCACTACTAAATACCAGCCGTGTGAAATATGTTACGTAACTAATAATTTGGCTTAAAATGTCAACCATATACTCCCTCCGTCTAAAAATAAGTGTCTCAAGTTTGCCAAAACATGAATGTATCTAGACATATTTTAAGTATAGATACATTCACTTTTTGACAAACTTGAGACACTTATTTTTGGACGGAGGGAGTATTTTTGATCTAACTGCTAAAATTAATTTAGATGATGTGGATTAACGTGGTGTCTCCGGTAGACTCCCTCATTTTGCTTTTAGTATATAATAGATAGATATTTTTGTATCCAATATTTCCCTGTGAATTAACGGATAATGTAGCTCCCCCAAATACATGTAAAGTCTTAATGTGAAGTAAGAACTGAACTGAGGTGAGGTAGTATGCTAACTCACTGGTGCTCTTGACAACGGCTGCATGCAACGCATTCTGTCCATTTGGTCCGGAATAGGAGAGCCCTTGGTCCTTTTCATGCAGTTGCTCAGCAATATCATCATGCCCTAACAAGACGGCCAGGTACAGCGGCGAGGTGCCGTTCGAAGGTGGAACCCGAGCCAAGTGGTGATACGCCGCCATCAGCTTGCTGGATATCACCTCGGCCGTCTGCTTGTCGGCCAAGCGGAGGGCGTCATGAAGGGCCGTCTCGCCTTGCTTGTTCTGCTTTCTGAGCGCCGTCTCCACCCCGTCGCCGCCTTCAGCTGTAGCCAGACCGATGAGCAGAGAGACCATTTCGACCATCCCGGCCCTGGCAGCGCAATGGAAGGGCGTGTCTCCCTTCACATTGCACGCGTCCAGGAGGTGGCTGGCCTTTCCGTAGATGGCCCTCGTGCAGTCCAAGAAGTTTGGGCTGTCTCCGCTGGACGCGGCCACATGGAGGATTTGGTTCAGCTCCAGGTCAATGACGATTGACTCTGCACCAGTGGCATCAGCGTCCCCGATGTTGACGACGACTCCAGGGCCAGCCTGCACCGGCTGATCAGTCGCGTGGACGTTGCCCAGAAGACGATTTAGTTGACGCAGATCACCCGACCGAGCGGCCATCAGCAGCTCCGGGTTCTGCTTCACCGGTAGTTTTGGCGCCTCATCGCGCGACTCGGAACCCTGCATCTTGTTCTCCGACTCCATTGGCAACTGGAATGCAACAGACATGTGCCTATCAGTGAGACACTGTGTATTATAGTTTCGAAGTACAGACTAGAGCAGAGTACACACAGCCGTTCTCCTCCTGTATACATGTGTTTATATATAAACTATATAGTACTGGTACTCTTAGTCAGTTTGTAGCCTCAAAGTGATAAGATTATGCCACGTTGAAAATACCAGAGATTAGATCATGTTAAAAGGTTACCAACTGGAATTGTGCATTTTGGTAAGGAATCTAATTTATGACAAATTGATGAGAGTGACCTGGAAAAGCCTCAAAGTGATAAGATTAGGCCTGCCTCTAATAATGACTTCAAAATCAAGGCGCACCCCTGCCAAGCTCCTTTGCTATGCTTTTTGTGCTGAGGAAGGCACATTGTAAGGTCATGATCGATGATCTGGAAAAACATGGTAGGGTGGGTCATTCTTTAACGATTTAGCGGCACTAGGAATCTAGGATGATGCTGGGCGAGTGGGCAGTCCATTCCAGTCGATGTACGATAACGATAACCGGAGCTCGAATCTCGCTCTGTCGTGACAAAGCCACAACTTTCTTCTTTAACACACTAAATTTTGTGAAGAAGGGAGCTTGGCCTCTTTAACGATTTTGCAGTACACATAAAGAGCAGAATCTATTTTTTAAAGACTGTCGTCTACTTTAATCCAGTCCAGCTATCTTCCGCTTTTCTTCCCTTTTTTAAGGCGTAACCGAACGTCTAAGAAGGACAGAACCCGTGTCGTTCCTTGTTGTTTTGAGGGAAAACAAGTGGTGACGCTCCTTGTAACGGGAGCTCCTATGACGTATTTAGTATGTTTCCACTGTCTCAACTGCTACTGCATCCCACGCGTTCGTTCATTGTTTGCACTGGTTCCTTTGCGCTTATTCCAGTCTCGAACGGTGATCGGGACGTGATCACTAACCAGAACTCCGCATTGTTTTCTAAATACAGCGGCAGCCTTCTTGGGTTCCTTCGGTTCGCCCGTAGGGGATATGACCTCAAATGTATAATGCGTAGATGGGGCCAACTTTTTGGTCGGGCCTCGTTTGGAAGATTTGCTCGATGTGGAGGCCTAAGAGAAGAAACATTCGTCAATTTATATATATACAACTCAAGTAATGCATCTACTGATCGCCGAACTTCATATCTACCTCGCCGGACTTCGTTAAGGGTCCACCGGCTTCTCCATCATCGGAGCTATCGCCTTCTCCATCATCAGAGCCGTCGACTTCATCCTCACTTCGGTCGACCTCCATTCCATCCCCGGAGGGATTCAGATACGACGACGGAGATTCGGCTGGATCAGTATCTAGGGCGTCGTGGATTATATTCTCGAGAATTTCTTCCTGTATTAGGTCTCTGCGGGTTGGACTAGGTGGATCCATAGTTTCTGCAAAATGCACACAATATTATTTCAAAATGCATCAAATAAAATGAGTATCAATTGTTATAAATAATTACTAAAGCAATGAATACAAGTCACTTATCTAATGTGTATCAATTGTTATCATCAATACTTTGTAATTAAAAAATTACTACAAATCTATTAAGTTACAATATATCCACTACAAATCAATTACTAAAAATTACTCTTAATATTCCTAGAATTTAATTGAGATAAAAATATACATTATAAAGTCCTATTTTAAAATGATTCGTAAAAGAAACATATAAGATTATTTGAAGCTCTAAATCAATTTAATGCATTGACATGGAGCTCTAAATCATGTTTGAAATGTTATTTGAACTCAAATTACAATTATAAGCATTTATTTAACTTAACTCCATAATTAGAGAAAATGCATTTAATTTGTTTCCAGATATTCACCAAATTGAAATGTTCCAAAATGTTTGTATTTTGACATAAATAACTAGCATTTATTTTTCTGAACATTTTTATATATTATTCATATTTTTCTGATAAACAGATCAAAAGATATTGAATTTACAAGTTTAAATCATTTTCTGGCATTCTTTTAAATAAATTGGTCTCACATGTCAGACATTTAACAATTTCATAAATCATTTCCAAAATTAATAAAATCCTGACAGATAGGGCCCACATGTCATACACACAGAAGAACCACAGGCGCCTCTGTCGATCCAGGATCCATCGATTCCGAGCGAATTGATCGAAATTGATCAGTGCATCAGGTAGAGGACGTCAAGGCGAGCGTTATGGTGGCGGCGCCACGACCAAATGGTCGCCGGAGCGACGGCAGCGTCCGCCGGAGCGAAGCTCCGCGGCGGCGCATGGCGTGGACGTGGTACCGGACGCAATATCCTCACAAGAAGAAGAGGGAGGAGATGGAGGGCACCGGAGCTCACGAGAAGCACGAAGACGGCGACGGAGCTGGTCGGAGATGGCTGGGGAGGTCGGACGGCGACGAGCTCGTCCTCGAGCGCGGCGACCGAAGTTGGGGAAGAGGAAGGCGGTGGCGTCCGGAGCAGGAGAGGGCGGTGACGGAGCAGGAGAGGACGGCGACGAATCGGCCGGCGGCAGGCGCGGTGGCGCGGTGGATTTTGGCAGCCTGACGGCGTGTTCCTCTGCATCGGCCCGTCTTCTTCGATGAAATGGCTAAGTCCCAGATTGGGAACCGCTTAAGTAGTGGAGGGACCTTTAGTCGCGGCCCATGGCTCAAACCGCGACTAAAGACACCGCGACTAAAGGGGGGTCTTTAGTCGCGGTTTGAGCCACGGCCGCGACTAAAGAGGGTGGTGAGGGCTTTTCGCGTTCCCGCGCACAGCACGGGCTTTAGTCCCGGCTGGTGAGATGGGCCGGGACAAAAGGCCAAAAAATTGCGCGGGCTGGGCCAAATAGCGTACCATTTTTACTTTTTTTTTAAATCTAGCACAATTTTAAATATTTGAACATTTGAATGAAACAGTTTTTGCATACTAATGAATTTGAGAAAACTTTTAACATGAAAAGTGCTTCAATTTGAATAAGTATTCCAAATCCATTTTCTGTTTTATAAAATAATTATTCTAACTCTACAAACTATTAACCTTTTTGCCATTTTGAATTAAAAAATGCATTAACTTTTATCTTTTGCATATTTTTGAATCTCACTAAACTTTCAACATGAAAAGTGTTTGAATTTGAATATCTAATTCAAAACCATTTTCTGTTTTATAAAACAATTATTCTAACTTGCCACAGTGAATTGCAATACTACCTCTCCCTTATGAATCAACAACTGCGAAATGATAGTCAGTTCATATTCAGATTACTTATTCAGATGCTAAAGATCATTAGTTGGAAATGCTGCCGTCGTCGTCGTAGACGAACCATTTGTCCTAACCAATGATGTGGCTCAGGTTAGTCATACTCCTGCCTAGGCCTATAATACTCGTCCTCGTAGTCGTCGTAGTCGCTGCCGTCGTCGTCGTTGTCGTCGGACGGCGCTCGCCTGGACTGGAAGTGAGGGTAGCGCAGGCGGGGGTTATCGCCAGCCGTGATGTAGTTCATGACGCTCTGGAGAGTCCGGCCACCCCACCACAGCCGATGGCCGGCCTCGTTGAAGTTCGAAGGAGGCGGGCCGTCCTCCTCGTACCTGGCGAGCGCCCTCTCACGCCGATTGATGAAGAAGGCGTCCCAAGTCGGGCGGTAGTCGGGATCCCAGCGGGGATCTATCCGCTGCTCCGGAGTGAGCTCGAGGTAGTAGTGGTTCGTGATGGCCGCCCGGCGCGCCAAACCTTGAGGGACAGGAAGGACCGGCACACTTCCGGTGCTCAGCCTCCAACCGGCGGTGACGTCGTAGCCGGGCGGGCAGGGGTAGTTCGAGGCGCAAAGCGCCTTCGCCTCCGAGTAGGTTAGAGTGGGTACGGTGGAAGCCATGGGAGAGTGATGAGGTTGCAGATATGAGTTTAGATGTGCTATGCAAATGGAGGCCATGACTACATATATAGAGTGAGAAATGGCGAGAAGATGGAGGCGGGAAGCGGTGGAAAGCGCAGGAAGAAATAAGGCGGAAAGAAACAGACCTTTAGTCCCTGTTCGAGCCACCAACCGGGACTAAAGGGGCTTATTTGTTCCCGCGCAATTTTACCAACCGGGACTAAAGGGAATCCCACCAATAAGGAAGAAGCACACGGATCGTGTGTTTCTTTCGAGCGCTTGTGAGCCGTTGGATCAGGGGTGTGTTTCTTTTGAGGGCTTGTGGGCCGTTGGATCCATAGTTTCTGCAAAATGCACACAATATTATTTCAAAACGCATCACTTGGAAATACTAAAGATCTTGGAGAATGTAGAGATTGTGTTGGTAAAACTGCAGCTGATTTGAAGCTTCTTGACAATACACATTGGAAATACACATTCATTATTATTACACATGCTCCTTACATAAAGGTTTAATACATTCCATAGAATGCATTACATAAAAGGTTTAATACATTATTACACATCACCAACATCACCAACATTATTCTACATAAACGGACTTGCTGCGCGGAGGCCGTAGGATTAGGAGGAACGGCGGGAGGAGCCAGCCCCGTTTGTGGCCGCCCGGTTCTCGCGCACACGTTTGCGGCGGAGGGCAAGATCCATGGAGGATGAGTCTTTCAGCGCCCAATCCAGCTCGGAAGCCTCCTTCGCCTTGAGCTGGCAGGCAGTTCTGGCTCGCTGTACACGGTCGTCGTGGACGGACTGGTGACAACCCCCAAGAGCAGGGGATCACTAGCACCTCTCAATGTGGAAGTAGGTATCGATCCGCAGGAGCAAGAAGGAAAAGTTATCTATTCCCTACAACTAAAGTGTCACAAGTTTTAGTTGATTATGCACTAAACAAGTTTAAGAACAAGATGGTTGATTTAATGGATGGAAGTTTAATGTAACAAAACAAGAATGTAAAAGTGTCCCAATCCTCTTCAATGCAAGAGGACAAGACAAAGGTTTTCTCTTATAGGAACAATGGACATGGGTTCATGGGTTCACTTAATCTCTCTCTCTCATCTACGGTGATTATCATGTTATAGATAAAGTACACACAATTGTCATGTTTTAATGGTAGCTTTTAATGACGGCTATATGTCCTAAAACACATAGTTGAAAGAAATACTCATTTGTGTGCTATGTCACCCCGCAAGGCTAGCATGGTTGCTGTCACTCCCACATCATACTCTTTCTTTTTACCCCCAGATAAAGGATGTTGGGCTGTATTTCACATGTCACTCAATACATATGCCGTGTCACATCGGCCATCCCGTACCTACATACATCATACTTCATAATGGACAATATTCTAAACACTAGTGCAATGATTCATAATTCGTGTGCATGACCACATCTCTCTCATCTATCCACACTTGGTGGTGTCAATCACCTCATGACAAGGATAAACAAGGCATTATGCATAAATCAAACCATCACATGCATCATAGAATATCTCCAAAGTATGACAAATCATAAAAGCTCCAACACAACGGTAAATGCATAACAAATCATCTCATACCACAATATCCACCATAGGAATTACATAGATAATCATATTCAGCACTCATACGGACTAATTATGATCAAAGAGAGAGATAGATAAGTTACCACCACAAACCCAAGTCCAGGGGGTGGACTACTCCCCCTTCATCATGGAGACGGTGGAGAAGTCGTTGGAGAAGATGGAGACCACCCCGGCAGCGCCCCGCCGGAGTTTTCCCCCTCCAATCTGCAGCTCCAGGTCTCTGTTTCGTGGTTTCTGTGTTTCGGCGGCGCTCCCTTTCGCGAAAGCCCTGGGGGGTCTATATATAGTCGTTTTTAGGTCAAGACGAAGCTTCGGGAAGAAAGATCGACGGCAGCGGAGGCCCGAGGGCCAGGATGGGGGACCCCACGCGGTCAGGGAATCTGGCCGCGTGGGCCCACCCCTTTCTGCCTTCTGGTCTCCGTTTCTTCGATTCCTTTGCGCCTACGTTTCGTTCCTTCCAAAAAAGTGATCCCCGTAAAGTTTCAGGTCATTTGGACGTCGTTTGGGTCCCTGAAACATCAAAATATAGAAAAAGGGGTTTTCTGACAGCGCAGGGTTAATTCCAGAAAAATGGGGAAGTTGTTAATTATCCCCAAAACTCAATATAAATCATGAATATAACCCTTATATGATGCAAATAACATGGAATAACATGTAATAAAATGTAAAGTTCATGTATGCATTTTACATGCATCAACATCCCCAAGCTTAACCCATGCTCGTCCCGAGTATGAAGGTGATAAAACTAACATGGACTTTGCATTTTAATACTATCAATGGATATCAAAGGTGATTACTATTGCTACATAGAGTCAAATGATTCATTCTTCAAAGGAATAACAATATGCAAGATAAATTATGAAGTGATATCAAATACTCAATGTAAAGATGTTCAATGATAAATTCACAAAGTGTAACATAGAAGAAAGTACTATGGACCAAATGTATGCATAATGAAAAGTAAAAACATCCTATGGTGGTCATAGAGTACTTCTTATGAAAACTGAATATAAAAGGTGGACACTTTGGATAGATAAATAAGTAGAGGTAAAGCATGAATAAGTTTCATCTAACTTCCAAACACTTCTACTTAAGTTAATGCTTGCAATGTGGTAGTCATTGGTGTGGAGCTCTCATTACCCCTATCATAGCATCTTGAATGATTAATGTTTAAAGTGAAAGCAAATATGAGTGGTGTGCTTGACAATGTATTGGTTGAATGTCTCATGTCCCTTGAATACAAGTACCTACACCATGTGTTACTCACTTTGGTCCACAAAGTAAATTCAAATAAAGGTCATTGCAAGTAATAATAGTATCATCAAGAACTGCACTGGGGTACCTCTTGCCCCTTGACATGAACAAGCCCATGTCAAAACAACAAGACAAACAGACAATGAACAATCTCAGCACTCTTTTATTTACTATGGGTATAGCTTTTTATTATGAGGTGCATCACTGAATGAACATTATGGTTATGCTGTAAATTTCCACCATGAATGATGCATGGCTTAGATTAGCGGCCCAGGCATTTCTCTAACCATTTATACAAACTCTTTGAACTTACTAAGTATCCACATTCATTTCACCCATGATAGGCATCCATAAACAAAAGTACATGACATCAACTAAATATAAATAAGTGCAATGTTGAAAGCTTGCCATGTGACAGCACATATGGGCTAACTCCCAACCAAAACAATTGTCAAGCCCACAACTTCATAATTTTAATCACAATGGTTCATGCTTATTAAATGCAATAAAAGTAAATTGTGCATCAAGTTCGTGAGAGCTTTTAACCAATTTTTCCCATGACAATCAATAACATAAGCATTTAAATTCAGAAATGTAGATAACACAATATAACATGATAAACATACTTGGAATAGCATAAAGCTAATAGGTAGATATGGTGGACTCACTGGAAAAACTTTGGTTGAAGGTGTTGGGAAACAAGCTTTTTACTTGTTGTAATTTTTGGGCTAGCAATAGGGAGAAAGTTGACCATCTAAATGCATGCATAAGTGTCCATAGAACTAATCAATCCATGTTAAACCAAGTAAAGTTAAAATTCAACATCTAAACATGGTAAAAGATAGCTCTTGACAACACACTTGCAAATTAACATTCATTCAAAGCACATGAATTATGCAACTATATGTATCTTTTAAAATCAACTCAAACATCCCTATCCCAATATATTTAATAGCATCCAACATAATTCAACCCAAACTTCCAGTAGCTCTCTCATATATAAATGATAGTGGTGGTCTTATTAACAAACCGAAATAACAAAAGCAAAAAAAAAACAGACGCTCCAAGTTTATACGATAAAGTGCTTTGATCGAAAAACAGAAGTTAGACGTGTGCAAACCGAGAGTGTGTTGGTCTAGTGGGGTTGTCTTGACATCCCCAAGCTTATGGTCTTCACCATCCTTGGATAGCTCTTGGTGCAGCTCCTCTAATCCCTGTGAAAAAACTTCAAAACACCGTTTCTCCCATTTCTTTTCTGTGGGGATATTAGTAGTGATAAACAAATAGTTCTTGCTGCATAAAATCCTTAGAAAAAATTCATATGAATGTCCAGAAGTATAATGTTGTATGCCTACTCATAAACTCAATTGAATCAAAAAGATTCAAGTTAAAAGTTCAAAGATGCATCAAACAAAATGACAGAATCTGTCCAGAAAAACAGCAGCAGCAAAACGTATTTTTCTACCCTACTTAAACTCGTCAGAAAAATTCCGAAAAAATCATGCATACAGAGGATGAAAAGTTGCTACAGTTCAAATATAGCTCAATCGGAGTTACAGAATAAAATGAAAAATCAAACCGTGCACAGATTCGTGCAGGAAAATCTCCGAACGAATAGCAACTTTTCAAACCAAAAATAGTAAAACTTGGCACTTTATTAAAAATTCCAGAAACAAAACTAAACACTAAGTCTCTTGTTACAGCAAGAGGACACAAAGAAAATCAAAATAAAAACAACCGGGTTGCCTCCCGTAAAGCGCTTTCTTTATAGCCATATAGCTAGGCTTCTTACTTGATGTTCATGAAGGTTGAAGCTCATGAGGGAACTTATACTTTGATGTGTCCCTCTTCCTTGGAAAGTGTTCATGCATAATACCAGGATCCCATGGTGTTCTCAAACCAATCAAAATAATAGTCAAGTTGAACCCTAGTTGAGAGAAAAACAAAACACAAAAGTAATAACAACGAAGTCTAACTTTCTTTCTATGCATTGGCATTTTGTATATGAATGAATCACCATAAATAGAAGTTTCCCAATGCATATTAACAATTTTACTTGCAGCATATAATTATTAGCATAAAGAGGGTTCTTATCACCTCCTCTTTCATAATAGTTGCAAGTAGTAGAAATAAATTCAACCATATAACCACAAGAATCATTCAACTTAGATAATTTAGGCACATAAAGAGGATTATTAAATTTATTATGGAATTCATTAGCATGCTTCCCTCTTTCAAAATAGTTAATAAGATCAATATTAAGTTTAATATCATGGTTGCAACAAAGATTTGGAACTAAAGGTAATTGCAAACCACATAAGTATTTCTCAACATAAGCAAATTTCTCCTCTATGGTGTAATTAGGAGAATTTAAGAACAAAGTAGGACTCTCATGAGTAAGAGTACCATCACAAACAGCAAGTATATCATTTTTATCCTCACATAATTTAGTAACAACTAAACATGGAGGTTTATCAATAAGCATAGGACCATCATCTAAAGCATTATCATATAGCATATTTAAGCAATACTCCTCATTATCATCAATAAGTTCACTAGTAGCATTAATAGAAAGTAAAGGAGCATTTTTAGTTTCATCATAATAGCATGGGTTATCATATAGGACCATAGCATTTTCAGTTTCACACTCATCATAACATGGATTCTCATAAATAACAAAAGATTTTTGAGTTTGAGTGTTACTATCATTTGTTGATGGTGAAGCTGGGAGATCCAACTCTTCCCCAAGCTTAGGTTGGAGCACATCCATTTTAATCTCCTCTTCACATACTTCCTCTTCCAAGCTTATGTTTTCATCATCCTCTTGGGGTTGCACGGGCATCCCCAAGCTTAGGTTTTTTCATCTTCTTCCTGCAAAATATTAGTACTTTCCGTGGCAGCAAGAATTCTTTCTTTAGGAGTAAAATATTTAAGAAAAACCTTCCTCAAACTACTCCATTCAATAGTAACTTCTTCATCCAAAGACTTGAACCAAATACGAGCATTACCAGATAAAGACAAATATAATAGCTTCCTTTTTACCTGATCATCAGAAATACCAGGAAGCCTAAATAAACCACATATCTCTTCAACTGTCTCCACGTGTTCACGTGCAGACTTAGTTCCATCCCCTGTAAATGGATTTTTCATAACTCTTTTAACATGACCAACGGGAATTTTATATCCACTTTAGGTATCTCAGACACAGTAGTTTCAACCACTTTAGGAGCATTAGCATAAGCACTTTCATATAAAGCAAGATGCAGCGAAGCACGATTCATAAATGCCATAGTAATAGTATCAATAGTTTTTATGTATTTTATGTTTTTAATGAAAACTGAAAATAAAACTAAACTAAATGCAAAACTGAAAATAAATATCTAGTGCAAACAAGAATAAAAACTTAAGCGCTACGCTCCCCGGCAACGGCGCCAGAAAAGTTGATAACCCCCAAGAGCAGGGGATCACTGTAGCACCTCTCAATGTGGAAGTAAGGTATCGATCCGCAGGAGCAAGAAGGAAAAGTTATCTATTCCCTACAACTAAAGTGTCACAAGTTTTAGTTGATTATGCACTAAACAAGTTTAAGGAACAAGATGGTTGATTTAATGGATGGAAGTTTAATGTAACAAAACAAGAATGTAAAAGTGTCCCAATCCTCTTCAATGCAAGAGGACAAGACAAAGGTTTTCTCTTATAGGAACAATGGACATGGGTTCATGGGTTCACTTAATCCTCTCTCTCTTATCTACGGTGATTATCATGTTATAGATAAAGTACACACAATTGTCATGTTTTAATGGTAGCTTTTATGACGGCTATATGTCCTAAAACACATAGTTGAAAGAATACTCATTTGTGTGCTATGTCACCCCGCAAGGCTAGTGTGGTTGCTCTCACTCCCACATCATACTCTTCTTTTTACCCCCAGATAAAGGATGTTGGGCTATATTTCACATGTCACTCAATACATATGCCGTTGTCACATCGGCCATCCCGTACCTACATACATCATACTTCATAATGGACAATATTCTAAACACTAGTGCAATGATTCATATTTCGTGTGCATGACCACATCTCTCTCATCTATCCACACTTGGTGGTGTCAATCACCTCATGACAAGGATAAACAAGGCATTATGCATAAATCAAACCATCACATATATCATATCATATCTCCAAAGTATGACAAATCATAAAAGCTCCAACACAACGGTAAATGCATAACAAATCATCTCATACCACAATATCCACCATAAGAATTACATAGATAGATCCATACTTATGCAAAGCACATCATATGGACTAACAATGATCATACATAGAGAGATTAGATATAGTTACCACCACAAACCCAAGTCCAGGGGGTGGACTACTCCCCCTTCATCATGGAGACGGTGGAGAAGTCGTTGGAGAAGATGGAGACCACCCCGGCAGCGCCCCGCCGGAGTTTTCCCCCTCCAATCTGCAGCTCCAGGTCTCTGTTTCGTGGTTTCTGTGTTTCGGCGGCGCTCTCTTTCGCGAAAGCCCTGGGGGGTCTATATATAGTCGTTTTTAGGTCAAGACGAAGCTTCGGGAAGAAAGATCGAAGGCAGCGGAGGCCCGAGGGCCAGGATGGGGGACCCAACGCGGTCAGGGAATCTGGCCGCGTGGGCCCACCCCTTTCTGCCTTCTGGTCTCCGTTTCTTTGATTCCTTTGCGCCTACGTTTCGTTCCTTCCAAAAAAGTGATCCCCGTAAAGTTTCAGGTCATTTGGACGTCGTTTGGGTCCCTGAAACATCAAAATATAGAAAAAGGGTTTTCTGACAGCGCAGGGTTAATTCCAGAAAAATGGGGAAGTTGTTAATTATCCCCAAAACTCGATATAAATCATGAATATAACCCTTATATGATGCAAATAACATGGAATAACATGTAATAAAATGTAAATTTCATGTATGCATTTTACATGCATCAACTGGAAGGAGGCTTCAAGGGCCTCCTGCATCTGCGGCCCGCCGCGCTCTTCCCCATGGTCGCTCTAGTTGTAACATCCTGAAATTTGGCCTTTCAAAAAATTTCTTTCAAAAACTCATTCTTGTGATTTGGAATTAAAATTTCCCTCGGTTTGGCAACCCTTTAAAAAATTCTCGACCATTTACGAAACCTTGTCCAAGTTTGGGATCTTATGTTTTGAATTCTCTCCCACTTGGTAAACATGTTGCTGGCTCATTTCACCCAAAAATGTTATTTCTATATTTTCCTTATTTTAATTACCAAAATTTCTTTATTGTGACTTTACAAAGGAAGTACCCTAAATATCTTTCCTAAAATTCTGCAAAAATTAGGGGATGACCCCTGGGCAATATATAGCCCAAATATGCAAAAACATTTGATACCTTGTTTACAAAATTTTGGAGTAACTCCCCACTTTAGTTTCTGCCTATTTTCATCTTTATTTTCCAAGTACAAAGCAAATGTTTTCTCCTTGGTGATCCAAGACCCTAAACACAACCCCTAGGAGTGCACACACCTCAGGGAATTGTTTGAACCCTTTTACATTTCAATTACTTTATCAAATCCACATTTTCCCTTTTGACCAGAAGTGTTTTTCTTAAAATTCCTATAGCCCAACTTCCGAATTGGACCAAACTTTAGTCAGATAAGTTGGAGAGCATTCCATTTGGCATACGCAGAAACAAACCACACCTCATTTGGATCACTGGTTCACGAGTTATGGCGCAATGCCGCTGTCGGCATGCCCCTGGCGTGCTCACCACTGGCATCGGCGAGCCAGTGGCGCCGCCAGGTGTTCGTCGCCTGAGCACGGCCCCCCAGCCGCTCCCCCGTGCCTCCCCCTGCCTCCTCCACCTCCCCCACACCACTCCAGCACCTCCACGACGCCGGCAAGCTCTCCGCCGCAACACTCCAAGCACTCGACGACGCGCCGCTCCGCACAGTGGCCGCCAGATGTCGATCTCCGTCGAGCTGCACCCCGCTGCTTCCCGTGCCCCCCTTGCTCTCCACTGCCTCCTCAACCCCTCCACACGCGTCGCTCCCCCGCCAACACGCGTCGCTCCCCAAGCCTCCTCCACAAGCGTCAGAGAAGCTCCACGATGCGCCGCCCGGAGCAGTGCCGCCACAGCCTCGCTGCCAGCCACACCCTGCGCCCCCCCCCCCCCGTGCCTATCCGCTCCTCCTGTATGCTCGTAAATGCCCAAGGACGCACGCAGCCGCCACCAGCGCCACGACGCGCCGCTCAGCACAGCCACGGCGAGCAGTGATCTCCACCACCGTGCTCCGATAATTGGCGATCTTCGATTCGCTATAAATAGACCACCACGGAGCAACCAGACCACCGCACCACCTCCTTCGATCTCCCAAGCCCCCTCCCACGCAGTATCAAAGCCAGTAGCGCTCCCCTTCGCCGGATTCGAGCCCAGCACCGCTGCACGGCCTCCGCTCGATTCCTTCGCCGCAGTAGCTCCCCTGTCCAATTCCTTCCACCCACAACCCACCTAGGCCATGGCGAACCCCCAACCACCCTCTCCGGAGTAATTGGTGGCCGGAATCGCCGTGGCCATCATCGACAGATCACCGTCGCCGCTGTCGAGGAAGCTCCGCCCACGCTAGGCCTCCCAGCAAGAACCAGTGCTCCGACGAGCTGCGCAACGCTTCCCCGAGCCTCCCCGCACCCTCTCCCTCGCCTCCCCTGCACCCTAGCCGCCGGAGAACGCCACCGGTGAGTTCGCCGGAATTGCACAGTAGCCTTTTCTGTTTTCCCGCGGAATAACGCTTCACCACAGTGTCACTGACTAGTGGGACCCACTGTCAGGATTTTAAACATTTCCCAAAGGTTTTTCTGTTTTCCATTTTCGGTTTAGATAAATGGCAGAAACTTTGAAAATCAATATCTTTCTCAAAAATCATCAAAAAAATATGAATCTTTTTTTGATGACTTTGTTTTTCAAATGTCTGTCTAATGACATCAAAAGAATTTCATTTGGAGTTCATTTGCTTGATCGTTTATTCATGCCGTAGGAAGGGTTTTTAATGCAATTTCATTCTTTAAATAGATTCAAACTTCTCCAACGAAGTTGAAGTTGAACCCGAACCCTACCCCACTGCTGAAGGCAAGCCGTTAACCCGATCTCAACCTCGGTCGAACTTTAGAAAATTTGCTTGACTGTCTGAATCGATATATGTTGCATCTCATATGCCATGTTGCATTTTAATATTGCCGCACTTATATTTATATCTGTGGATCATCGCAACACTCTTTTATTTTGTCAAACGAGAAGGCGCTTGCCAACGGAATCCCTGCCACAGTCATCCGGTTGACGTTTCTTTTATTTTTGTCAAACGAGAAGGCGCTTGCCAGCGGAATCGCTGCCACAGTCATCCGGTTGACGTTTCTATTATTTTGTCAAACGAGAAGGCGCTTGCCAGCGGAATCGCTGCCATAGTCATCCGGTTGACGTTTCTTTTATTTTGTCGAACGAGAAGGCACTGGTCGGCGGGTTCGCCGCCATAGTCTTTCGGTTGACGTTTTATTTTGCTATGCTTGGACTTTGGTACATGCAGGTGGATATGCTTATTTACTGCTGATATTATTATGTGGTTACCTTGTGTTGCTTATATCTTGTTGGAAACTGGAAATTAAAATTGACTAAGAAGGTAATCACCTCCCTCGACTAGATTGGGTCACATAGTGCCACTCACCAAACACAGCCAGCACAACCATGCGTCGTTCATATGGGCGGACCATGGCCGGGTATTTTATCAGCCTCCTTTGATGCCACCCTTTTTGGCAAGTCTAGTCGGTTACCAGAGTTGGTCGGGGCTAGTCTTGCGAAGGTTCCGGAGCTAGGCGTCGCTCATGGGTTGGGGACGTGCCGGATTCACTTCTGCATAAGGCATAGAGTTATGTCGGTGGCTATACAGGGAGTGTCTTGGTAGAGTAAATGACTGTGGAAGTATGGGTTTGTACTGTCCGCCATGGTTGGTTCTAGTACTTCGGTACCGGTGGTACAAGCTTAGACTTCAGCGTGTGGATAAAAGTTGCAACCTCTCGAGAGTGTAAATCTGGATATCTAGCCTTGTCCCTGGGTTATGGGACGTTGTTTGGGTCAAGTCACGCTATGAGTCAGTCCAATCGAATATGGAGATAAGCCAGAGTTGGCTAGAAATAAGCCAGAGTTGGCTGAGAGGCTTGAAAGCCTAGATGTGGTTACAAACTGTTGAATGAGAAACGTGATCTCATTCTAGAAACATGAAACTCCCTACAAAGGTAAGTAGGTAATTTATGTCTAACCGTTAAGCTTGGACTCGCACTTTTAAACTCGAACTTATGCCATGCTACTTTCCGAACTTATGCCATGCCATATAGGTAGACCTTGTTTGTTTTTGGGCTAATGACTTGCGAGTACATTCCATGTACTTACCTGGCTTTTCATGTGGCCAGACCCTGCTGCCCCCGTCGCTGAGTACCCGCTGTACGAGAACTAGGAACCGTATTCCAGGCAGAACCCTGTGGAATAAAGCCCGCCGTTGCGACGCTACTGTCTACGTATCCGCTGTCATTCTCTGATCGAGGCTCATCCTTAGAAGAATAATGTACATACTGTTGTGTGCGCCTGTTGCGCGACCACCGAAGCCTCACCCTTGTTGTAATGTTGTACCCTTTGGAACCATAATAGTATTTGGTTATGTCTTTGTGTATCAAGTTGTCATATATCCAGTGTTTCTGGGACTGGTATATGGGGTAACTCGATCATCTGGATCGGGGTGCCACACTAGTCGAAGTCGTCGTCATCCTCCTCGTCGGGAGGGGCGGCGGCGACTGGTGGAGGTACGGCCACGGATCCCCATGCCAACCCTGCGGCGTACGCATCCTCGTCGGGGTAAGGGACATCGGACCACGCGCGCTCGTACGTCCTCCGCACCTCCTCCGGCACCGGAGCAGGAGGCCGGTAGCAGGGCATTCCTCTCCACGCCGGGCTCGTGGGCATACGGCGGGATAGGCTCCCACGGTAGCGCCCAAGCGCGCTCTGCCGAGCACGCTCGACCTCGTCCAGAAGGCGCTGCGGCGGGCGTGGCGGATTGATCTTGGAGACGATGCGTTCGTGGCTAGGAATGGTGGATTAGGGTTTACCCCGTCGGCGACAATATATAAAGACCTCCAGGGAAGCGCTAGGGGAGGACACGTGGCTAGGGCAGCGCTGCGGGAGGACACGTGGCTGACACGAGTCGTGACCGCAAAGCCCGACTTTAGTCCCGACCGAGACTAAAGAAGCACACGGATCGTGTGTTTCTTTCAAGCGCTTGTGAGACGTTGGATCAGGGGTGTGTTTCTTTTGAGGGATTGTGAGCTGTTGGATCAGCACTATCACGACCACTTCGTGAGCCACATGACCCGGTTGGTGTTACCAACCGAGACTAAAGAAGCACACGGACCCTATATATAGCCCCCCTCCCGTACATGTTCAGCACTCCGTGTCTACTCATTGTAGTTCATTTTGGTATACGAAGCATTCGGATTCCCTGCATACATCTGATACGTGCATTTTATATCATCATCTATACAACCATATTAGGATGTTATTTGCATAATTATATCATTGTTTTTACATGTTTTAGATGATTTAGGGAACTTTCCTACAAAGTCCCTATTTTTAGTATTTAATTTCTGGGAGGCAGAAAACCTCATTTTTCGTGTTTTTATTGTTTCAGGAGCTACGAAGGCCCAATTAATAAAAGGAAAATTGCACAGCTGGTTTTTCTTCGGGAGAACACCAGAGGGAAGAAGAAGCAAGCGAGGAAGGCCACGAGGCCCAAAATGGGTGGGCCCACGCGGCCAGATTCCCTGACCGCGTGGGACCCACCAAATGGAGCCTCGGGCACTTCCTCGCCTAGGTCTTTTTAACGAGGTCTCCATCTCGCCCGAAAAGTAACGCCCTAATATTTACGAGACTATCCGAGGTCGCGGCGGCGGCGAAACTCCTGATTCCCTCCGAGGGGGATCAGATCCTGCTGCTCCGGAGCTCCGGAGAAGGGGGAAATCATCATCATCATCACCTCTCCTCCTTGGCGTGGGAGGAGGCCTCTACATCATCACCATCACCAAGACCAGCACCATCTCCATCATCATCTCCGTGATCCACTCCGTCCCCCTCGTAGTTTGAGAGTTGCTATACCCTAGATACTTGTCTTGTGCTACTATTCATGTTTGTGATTGAGTACTTGTCCTTATTTGGTGGTGAAGTTATATTTTCAGATTGTGTTGTACCACTTATGCCACTGAATATCACCATGTTTGCACGTTGTGAGTAGTTCCCGTATGTTCCTGGGGCATAGGATGAATTGGCAATGATTTATATATGACATGTGTTGGTATTTTGTCTAGTGTTTATCTTTTTGTGTGATTCTATGATGGTGTTATGCGAACGTCGACTGCACAACACTTCACCTATATGGGCTCATAGGAGAACATCGTAGTGTAATGGCGTGAGGGAGACTTGGGAGGACACGAAAGCCTGAGACCGAATCATTAAGTTACTTTACGGGGTATTAGTATCGGGGACCTAGAGCGTAATGCTATGGTGGGATTTTATATCTTAATAATTCTTGTGCTGTCATTTAATTGGCCACATGATCCACCATAAGGGGTTTAGTCTATTTATTTAGCTGTACCTAATAATAGCTCCGTCCGAAGAAGATTAAAACTAGACAAGATATTCAACGTGTTGTTTAATAAATCTATATGCCTAGCAATATCCATGCCGCCCTCGGGAACGTTTTCCACATATAAGTTACACATCACTTGAGCTTGTCCTCTTACACATAGAGGATTGGGCTTTCTCTCTCTTTGAGAGCTTTTACTTGTTACCATTTATTTGCTGCATTGTCACTGTCTTGCAATTATACAATCGAAAATACCAAAAACACTTGCATCTTTTATTGTCTATTTATCATTTCTAATAACCAATACCTTCAGCTCCTCGTGGGTTCGACAACCTTTTCTATTCGAAAGGTACTACAATTGATCTCCTGCACTTGGGAGTCATCAACGTCCAACGGTGCATTTGATATGCGGGCACTCACGAGCCACCGTTGGGCTGTATGCAGGGGAAACCGTGTGTTTTGTTCTCTTCAGTGTTTAAAGTTTTCAGAATACAGTGACCCTATATATAGCCCACCTCTCGGACATGTTTGGCACTCACTCTGTACTCATTGTAGTTCATTTCGTAAACAAAGCATTCAGATTCCCTGCATACGTCCGACGGTGCATTTCATATGCGGGCACTCACGAGCTACCGTTGGGCTGTATGCAGGGGAAACCGTATGTTTTGTTCTATCACTTGGAAATGCTAAAGATGTTGGAGAATGCAGAGATTGTGTTGGTAAAACTGCAGCTGATTGAAGCTTCTTACACATGCTCCTTACATAAAGGTTTAATACATTCCATAGAATGCATTACATAAAAGGTTTAATACATTATTACACATCACCAACATCCCTATCTATTGTTTCTGTTTTCTTCTGAGTCGTAGCCATGGAGAATCTTCATAATTTAACAGGATGCTTGGGTCAGTTTTCACTGTGAAGGGCGGAATTTCATGAAACTTATTATAATCTTCTGACATGTCTGTCTTGTCATCCACTCCCACGATGTTTCTTTTCCCTGAAAGAACTATGTGGCGCTTTGGCTCATCGGACGATGTATTCTTTTGCTTATCTTTTTTTTTTGGTTTGGTAGACATGTCCTTCACATAGAAAACCTGAGCCACATCATTGGCTAGGACAAATGGTTCGGTGTGGTACCCAAGATTCTTGAGCCACATCATTGGCTAGGACAAACCTTTACCCCGCTAGCTGTCAGGTTGACCCATTTGCACCGAAATAAAGGGACCTTAAAAGTAGGTCCATAGTCAAGTTCCCATATCTCCTCTATGTACCCATAATATGTGTCCTTCTGCCCATTGTCGTCTGTTGCATCAAAGCGGACACCACTGTTTTGGTTGGTGCTCTTTTTATCTTGGCCTTCGTGTAAAATGTATTCCCATTTATCTCGTACCCTTGGAAAGTACATATAGTCGAAGATGGTGACCTGGCCAACAAGTACAGCTGATCTCCAACAATGGTGTTATTCATGAGATGTGTCTGCAACCAACTGCCGAAAGTCTTCTCGTGTTCCTTCTGCCAGGAGTCAGCCTTCCCCGGATTTTCGGAGCGTAGAATATTCTTGTGTCTCTCGATATACGGAGCCACCACGGTGGAATTGTGTAGAACTGTGTAGTGTGCTTGAGTGAAAGAATGCCCGTCCCTACATACCGTTGCTTTCCTTCCTAGTGTGCCTTTTCCAGTCAGCCTCCCCTCATACCGAGATTCAGGAACACCAATCGGCTTAAGGTCAGGAAGAAAGTCAACACAAAACTCAATGACCTCCTCGGTTCCATAGCCCTTGGAGATGCTTCCTTCTGGCCTAGCACGGTTACGAACATATTTCTTTAAGACTCCCATGAACCTCTCGAAGGGAACATATTGTTTAGAAACACAGGACCGAGAATTCTAATCTCTTCGACTAGGTGAACTAGGAGGTGCGTCATAATATTGAAGAAGGATGGCGGGAACAACAACTCGAAGCTGACCAGACATTGGACCACATCAATTTGTAACCCTGATAGACTTTCTCGATCGATTACCTTCTGAGAAATTGCATTGAGGAATGCACATACCTTCACAATGGCCAGTCGAACATTTTCCGCTAGAATTCCCCTCAATGCAACCGGAAGCAATTGCGTCATAAGCACGTGGCAGTCATGAGACTTTAGGTTTTGGAATTTTTTTCTCTTTCATATTTACTATTCCCATTATATTTGACGAGAAGCCAGACGGGACCTTGATACTGAAAAGGACTTCAAAAAAGATTTCCTTCTCTTCCTTGGTAAGAGCGTACCTGGCAGGCCCTTGAAACTGCCCTGGATGCATGTCGTCTCGTCCTTTATGACGTTCCTGGTCCTCCCGTGCTTCTGGTGTATCTTTTGACTTCCCATACAAGCCCAGGAAGCCTAGAATATTCACGCAAAGATTCTTCGTCAGGTGCATCACGTCGATTGCGGAGCGGACCTCATGGACTTCCCAATAGGATAGCTCCCAAAATATAGATTTCTTCTTCCACATGGGTGCACGCTTATCAGCGCCGTTCGGAATAGGTTGGCTGCCAGGACCCTTTCCAAAGATTACTTTTAAATCCTTGACCATACCAAATATTTCAGCACCAGTATGGGTGACAGGCTTCGTCTGGGTTTCTGCCTTGCCATTGAAATACTTGCCTTTTTGCCTTAAGGGATGCTTGTGCAGAAGAAAACGATGATTGTACGGGTACACATTCTTCCTACATTTATCCAGATATATACTTTCTTTCTGATCCAAACAGTGCGTGCATGCATTGTATCCCTTGTTCGTCTGTCCTGAAATGTTACTAAGAGCAGGCCAATCATTGATGGTTACGAAAAGCAACGCTCGTAGGTCAAACACTACTACATAAAAGGCTATCAGTGGCGCACCAAATTGGATTTCTGTGGCGCACCCGCCAAATTGCTGGGTGCGCCACAGAATTCTCGCCACAAAAATTTATTCTGTGGCGCACCAACAGAAATGTCACCTTTCTGTGGCGCACCAAGCCTGGTGCGCCACAGAATTCTCAAAAATTCAAAAAATTCAAAAAATGCAAAAAAATATAAAAAAGTTTCAAAAAAATTCAGAAAAATCAAAAAAAGAAATAATATGAAAAATCCTATTTATTTGAATTATTTTCGGATTTTTTGAATTATTTGAACTGATAACTTCCCGCTAGGTCACCCATCCTCAAATTGCTCCAACCCTAGCACGCTTAACTTCTAAGTTTCACCCACTCCACCTACCCTTGTGCTTCTCAAGTTATTATTGATATATATATCATATGAACCCTCTTAAGTCTTGTATGTGTATATGTGTGGTATGTGTTATAAATTTGTGTTTTTAAATTTCAGATTTTTCAAAAACTTTAAAGTTTCAAAAGATCCAAAAAAAATCCAAAAAACTTTAAAATTTTCAAAAAATCCAAAAAAATCAAAAAAAATTCAAAAAAGTCAAAAAAGTCAAAACACTTCAAAAAATCCAACAATCTTCTTTGTTATACATTCCTGTGTCCTTTTTGCACTATTTGAATTTTTTTATTTATTTTTTCTTTTTTTCTTTTTTCTTTCTTTTTGATTTTGCTGCGAAAAATCGTCTGTTTGAAATAACTTTTTTTTCTTTTGCAATTTGAGGAATCTGTGAATTGCTGACCGGGTAAACCCAGGTGAATTCGAACTCAGATTTTTCTCACGTTTTTTTTGACATATTTTTTGCGTTATTTCGACGTCGTATGCAAAAGTTATGGCCGTTACAAGATTTCTTTTTCATTTGTTGCAGAAGAGGTCAAAATTCATATTTCAAAATTTCTATACCTACTAGACACTCATACCTAACTACATGTCAAAGGATTTTATTTATTGAATTTTTTATCATTTTCTTTTACTTCCTGCAAGACAAAAAAGGCGATCCACGGGGGGGGGGGGTGGGATTTGAAAAAAATAATTCTGTGGCGCACCTGGCCATGTGCGCCTTTCTGTGCCGCACCAGGCTGGTGCGCCACAGAATGTCAACTTTCTGTGGCGCACGTGCCAGGTGTGCCACAGAATTATTATTTTCAAATTTTAACCCGCCCCCCGGATAACTTTCTGTGGCGCACCTGGTCATGTGCGCCACAGAAATGTGACTTTCTGTGGCGCACCAGTGCGCCACAGAAAGTCGCATTTCTGTGGCGCACATGGCTAGGTGCGCCACAGAAATATGACTTTCTGTGGCGCACCAAGCCTGGTGCGCCACAGAAATATATTTCTGTGGCGCACCAATTAAGGATGCGCCACAGAATGTAACCTACCTATAATGGTTTTCCTAGTAGTGAAATGTCTTCTGTTTGTGCTCATCCCACACACTTACACCTGGTTTGGCCCCAAAAGTTCATCGACTAATGGCCTTAGGTACACATCAATGTCGTTGCTGGGTTGCTTCGGGCCTTGGATGAGCACTGGCATCATAATGAACTTCCGCTTCATGCACAACCAAGGAGGAAGGTTGTAGATACATAGAGTCACGGGCCAGGTGCTGTGACTGTAGCTCTGCTCCCCAAAAAGATTCATGCCATCTGTACTTAGACCAAACCATAAGTTCCTTGCGTCACCTGCAAAGTCCCCGAACTCTCTCTCGATTTTTCTCCACTGCCGACCATCAGCGGGGTGCCTCAACTTGTCGTCTTTCTTACGGTCTTCCATGTGCCATCGCAACAACTTGGCATGCTCTTTGTTTCTGAACAGACATTTCAACCGTGGTATTATAGGATCATACCACATCACCTTGGCAGAAACCCTCTTCCTGGGTGGCTCGCCCACAATATCACCAGGGTCATCTTTTCTGATCTTATACCGCAATGCAGTGCATACCGGGCATTTATCCATATTCTCGTACTTCTCACCGCGGTAGAGGATGCAGTCATTAGGGCATGCATGTATCTTCTGCACGTCTAATCCTAGAGGGCAGACAAGCTTCTTTTTGGAAGCATCTTCTTCATGTACGTGCTGGCGGGCAATTCGTTCTTTTTGGAAGCATCTTCTTCATTAGTACCAGCAACTTTTCAAATAACGAGTCAGTCACACCGGTCTCTGCCTTCCACTTCAGCAATTCCAGTGTGCTACCCAGCTTCTTCTGGCCATCTTCACAAGTTGGGTACAACAATTTGTTGTGGTCCTGTAACATCTGCTCGAACTCCAACCTCTCCTTTTCTGTGTCGCAGTCTCGCCTTGCATCAGAAATGACCTGACCAAGATCATCAACGGGCTCATCTGGTGCCCGTTCTTCGCGCTGACCTTCTTCTTCATTGTCTTCCATTGCGGTATCAGCGTATTTAGGGAACATAGATCGGTAGTTGTCATCATCGTTCTCTTCTTCATCGCCGTCTTCCAATATAACCCCTCTTTCTCCGTGTTTGGTCCAAACACTATAGCCGGGCATGAAACCGGACCGAAGCAGGTGACTCTAAATGACTCTTGAGTTAGTGTGATCCTTCACATTCCGACATTCAACACATGGACAAAACAAAAAGCCACCCCCATGCTTGTTCGCCTCGGCTGCATCGCGAAAAGAATGCACGCCTACTCTGTAAGCGGTTGTGCGTCGGTCACCGTACATCCATGGATGGCTCATCTGCATCATACAACTATATATCAAACGCAATGACGATGCTAAAATTAGTACCGCACGGTGACCGACTAGAAAATAGTTGCTAACCTTTTAGGACAAGTGGAAATAAAGAGGTGAAAGCTTCAGTGTGGCTCGGGCACCTCATATCATGTTTGTATTGTGTGAACTCAAATGGCATCACTCTAACAGGCATTTCATCGAACACCTTGAGTGCATATGAAGGAGAAAATAAATAGCACTAGCCCACACCACCTCCACCAGGAAAAAAACAAAGTGTGAGTGGAGAGGGTGCTGCCATATATATAGGGGTGCCAGCCCTTTTGTCCCGGTTTGAGCTACTTCGGGCGACGTGGTCTGGCCGGGACAAAAGTGTCCTCACGGGCCGGGAAAAAAGGTGGGAGGGGCGCCAGGGCTATTTCGGGCGACGTGGTCTGGCCTTTTGTCGCGGTTTATAAGTGGGCCGGGACTAAACGGCTTGGACGAAAGGCCCTGTCTCTACTAGTGGGTAGACGGGAATTTTGACTTTTTTCCAGCGGGTCTAGGGTTTCGCCGAAACGGGGCCCCGGAGCGTCGGAACCCCACCCAAACCTAGGTGTTGCCATACCATACGTATACAAGTGTGTTGGGTGTTTGAAATATGAAATATCCCACTCCGTTGTGTGTCCGGTCTCACCGGCATCACTTTCTCTCTACTAAGTTTCTACACTTATAGGTGAAAACTCCCGTTTCGGGCGAACCGGGGGCAACCTTGTGACAACTTGTGATAAAAGTTGGTTTCCCATGTTCCTATGGCCTAACCAAACACAACCAAGCAAAAAATTCCACTAGCCTACCCCCTCTCGGCTCCGGTCAAGGGGGTAGACGGGAGCTTTGACTTTTTTCCAGCGGGTCTAGGGTTTCGCCAAAGCGGGGCCCCGGAGCGTCGAAAACGCACCCAAATCAAGGTTGTGCCATACCATATGTATACAAGTGTGTTGGGTGTTTCAAATGTGAAATATCTCACTCCGTTGCGTGACCGGTTTCACCGGCATCAATTTCTCTCTACTAATTAAGTTTCTACACTCATAGGTGAAAACTCCCGTTTCGGGCGAACCGGGCGCAACCTTGTGACAACTTGTGATAAAAGTTGGTTTCCCATGTTCCTATGGCCTAACCTAACACAACCAAGCAAAAAATTGCACTGGCCTACCCCCTCTTGGCTCCGGTCAAGGGGCTAGACGGGAACTTTGACTTTTTTCCAGCGGGTCTAGGGTTTCGCCGAAGCGGGGCCCCGGAGCGTCGAAAACCCACCAAGACCTTGGTTGTGCCATACAATATGTATACAAGTGTGTTGGGTGTTTGAAATATGAAATATCCCACTCCGTTGTGTGACCGGCTTCACCGGCATCACTTTCTCTCTACTAAGTTTCTACACTCATAGGTGAAAACTCCCGTTTCGGGCGAACCGGGGCAACCTTGTGACAACTTGTGATAAAAGTTGGTTTCCCATGTTCCTATGGCCTAACCTAACACAACCAAGCAAAAAATTCCACTAGCCTACCCCCTCTCGGCTCCGGTCAAGGGGGTAGACGGGAGCTTTGACTTTTTTTCCAGCGGGTCTAGGGTTTCGCCGAAGCGGGGCCCTGGAGCGTCGGAAACCCAACAAGACCTAGGTTGTTCCATACCATATGTATACAAGTGTGTTGGGTGTTTCAAATGTGAAATATCCCACTCCGTTGTGTGACCGGCTTCACCGACATCACTTTCCCTGTACTAAGTTTCTACACTCATAGGTGAAAACTCCCGTTTCGGGCGAACCGGGGGCAACCTTGTGACAACTTGTGATAAAAGTTTGTTTCCCATGTTCCTATGGCCTAACCTAACACAACCAAGCAAAAAATTCCACCGGCCTACCCCCTCTCGGCTCCGGTCAAGGGGGTAGACGGGAACTTTGACTTTTTTCCAGCGGGTCTAGGGATTCGCCGAAGCGGGGCCCCGGAGCGTCGGAAACCCACCAAGACCTAGGTTGTGCCATACCATATGTATACAAGTGTGTTGGGTGCTTCAAATGTGAAATATCCTACTCCGTTGTGTGAACGGCTTCACCGGCATCACTTTCTCTCTACTAAGTTTCTATACTCATAGGTGAAAACTCCCGTTTCTGGCGAGCCGGGGCAACCTTGTGACAACTTGTGATAAAAGTTGGTTTCCCATGTTCCTATGGCCTAACCTAACACAACCAAGCAAAAAATTCCACTGGCCTACCCCCTCTCGGCTCCGGTCAAGGGGTAGACGGGAACTTTGACTTTTTCCAACGGGTCTAGGGTTTCGCCGGAGCGGGGTACCGGAGCGTCGGAAACCCACCAAGACCTAGGTTGTGCCATACCATATGTATACAAGTGTGTTGGGTGTTTCAAATGTGAAATATCCTACTCCGTTGTGTGACCGGCTTCACCGGCATCACTTTCTCTCTACTAAGTTTCTATACTCATAGTTGAAAACTCCCGTTTCGGGAGAACCGGGGGCAACCTTGTGACAACTTGTGATAAAAGTTGGTTTCCCATGTTCCTATGGCCTAACCTAACACAACCAAGCAAAAAATTCCACTGGCCTACCCCCTCTCGGCTCCGGTCAAGGGGCTAGACGGGAGCTTTGACTTTTTTCCAGCGGGTCTAGGGTTTCGCCGAAGCGGGGCCCCGGAGCGTCGGAAACCCACCAAGACCTAGGTTGTGCCATACCATATGTATACAAGTGTGTTGGGTGTTTCAAATGTGAAATATCCCACTCCGTTGTGTGACCGGCTTCACCGGCATCACTTTCTCTCTACTAAGTTTGTACGCTCATAGGTGAAAACTCCCGTTTCGGGCGAACCGGAGGCAACCTTGTGACAACTTGTGACAAGAGTTGGTTTCCCATGTTCCTATGGCCTAACCTAACACAACCAAGCAAAAAATTCCACTGGCCTACCCCCTCTCGGCTCCGGTCAAGGGTGTAGACGGGAGCTTTGACTTTTTCCAGCGGGTCTAGGGTTTCGCCGAAGCGGGGCCCCGGAGCGTCGGAAACGCACCCAAATCAAGGTTGTGCCATACCATATGTATACAAGTGTGTTGTGTGTTGTAAATGTCCAAGATCAACCATTGTACGGAGAAAAGCTCAGGGTAGATATGCGGGCCCACCAGACTAGGGTTTGGCTGGAAAAGGATAGTCGGAGCACCAGAATAATTTCCGTGTGGCCCTACCATATAATACAATAAATTATAATAAAACTGTATAAATTTATATTGGAATAAATTATAATGTTTAAACTGTTAATAAAATAGCTAATAATAGGAAAAATAAATAAATACCTATGCCGACGGTAGCCTCATCTTATCTGTTTTGGGTGCTGGGCGCGCGCGGTCTGTTTCTTCCCCAAATCGACCACGCCCCCACCCTCGAGCTAGCCTCTCCCCCGACCCACCCCCGAGCGCCGCCAGGCCCCGCCCACCCACCCCCGAGCGCCGTAGCAGCCCGTGCACCGCCAGGCCCTGCCGACTCACCCCCGAGCCCGAGCGGCCGCCGCAGCCCGTGCGCCGCCACCGACCCACCCCCGAGCGGCCGCCACCGCCGACCCACCCCCGAGCGCCGCCACCGACCCTCCTCCACGGTGTCGCCGCATCTCCGGCCGTGTCGCCGCATCTCCGCCCCGGGCCCTGCCCCGTGCTGTCCAGCCAGCGCCACCCGTGCCCTGCGCCGTGCTGTCTAGCTCCTGGCGCCCGTGCTGCGGCCTTCGTCCACCACCGTAGCTCCTCCACCACTACAGCTCCTCCACGGGTTAGTGCTACTTTTGCTAATTAGTGTTAGTTTTAGGTTACTTTCTAGTGATAGTTTAGGATTAATTAGTGTAGGTTAGTGCTATTGTTAGTTATAGTGTTAGTTTTAGGTTAGTTCTAGTGATAGTTTTAGCTTAATTTTAGCATTAGTGCAGTGTTAGTTTTAGGGTTAGTGGTAGAGATGATTATTAGGTAAAATAGAGAGATTTTTGCTTATATATGACGATTGTGTGCTTTTTCAGATGACGTAGCTTCCCGCTAGCCAGCACCGTCGGTCCCGCGCATCGTTGTGGGGCTTCTTCTCCAGCAGAGGAGGGGCCGCCTCGGTGCCCCTGTTTCGTCGCCCTGCTTCCGGAGCACTTCCTCGACCTTCTCCGGCCACCGATCACGCTTCAAGGGTATAAATCTTTCGCCTCTCTTGCTGCATAGGTTTACTTTGGTCTAGATCACCAAGTCAGTCGCGTAACCCGAGTCAGATCCCGTCTGGAAGGGTTACAAATTTATGTGCCGGAACCTGCATGATCTTGTGCCGGAGTTGCTATGCAATTTAGAGACGATCTTTCCGCCAGGCTTCTTTGTTCCGATGGCACATCTCGTCCTGCATCTCGCGAACGAGGCACTCTTGGGTGGACCGGTGCAGTTTCATTTTCAGTTTTGTATTGAGAGAGAGTTTAAGTATATTCGAAACATAAGTGGAAACAAAGCTAGGATTGAAGCATGCATAGTTGAGGCAACAATACTTCGGGAGATGGCAGACGCCGTGACAACATACTATCCCGATGAAGTTCCCACTCAGCATAACCTGGTCTCTCGGTACAATGTCGACGAGCCCAAGCATGACCCCAAGCTCCTCCTCTTCCCGTGTCCCGGTGGCAAGGCCGGTGGCCAAGTAAAATATGACTTGACCAAGGAAGAGAAGAATTCCATAATGTTCTATGTGCTTACGAACATGCAAGAAGTAGTCAAATTCATCAGGTAAAATGGTGAACAAATTACTTTGCAACTAGTAACTCAGTTTCGGTCTAATATGTATTTTCTCCTTTTAGGCAATTCAGGAATGAACAGTTGTCGGGAACGGCGGATCCCTCTGTCGAGGAGCTGGACACTCTTCTGAAAAAGGGTGCTCCCGAGGGAAATTTTTTGAGTCTTGGTTCAGGGAAAAAGTTATTTCTAACATGTCCCTCTTACACATAACTAATGCACAAAACAATTTCTAACTTGTCCCTCTTTTAGGGAGCTGATTCCAACGTTGAGATGACGGATGAGTTAAGATGTGTTTCCCAAGGTTTTGACCGTACCGTCATGAAGTATGAGAAGTATGATGTGAATGGGTACCGCTTCCATACAGAGAATCACCAGAAGAGTCGGCCCAATGCAAAAACTATAAATACTGGGGTATTCATGAGAGGATCTAGAGGAGTCGATGGAGCCAATTGTGTTGATTACTACGGAAGGTTAGAGAAGGTATACGAGCTGACGTTCAATCGTACGAACACAGAACTCAAGCTCGTTGTGTTCCAATGCCACTGGTTCGACCCAGACACTGGACCACACGGTGGACTGAGAAGTGACCCTTCCATTGGGTTAGTTGAAATTAAGACTTCAACCACCTATAGCGGAGCCGATGTCTTTATTGTGGCTCACCAAGCCAAGCAAGTTTATTATTTGCCCAACCCTTGCCAAAAAGAGGGACTCGAGGGTTGGGAAGTCGTGTTCCGGGTATCGCCACATGGTAAGCTACCCATGCCCTCCGCCGACGATTACAACAACATTAACCCTAGAACATACGAGGGGATTTTCTATCAAGAGCAAGAGGATTTCAGGGACTTTGGCTTACGAACAGGCGGTCTTGAGGACCTCGAGAGCAATGCACACACTCGTGGTGAGGCAGTGGTGAATCTAAAGGACATAGATATCATGTTGAAGTTTCAAGCGGACATTTCCAACGATGACGAGCCTCCACCGTGCGATGAGCCTCCAACTTACATCTCACGTGATAGTGATAGTGATAGTGAGAATGAGAACCAACTTAATTATGACACCGATGATTCGAGGTGACGGTCTTTTATGTCTTTAAGCTTAGTATTTATTTTTCAACATGCTTTCTTAATTGCATTACGTCTTTATGCTTAGTGTCTTCTATGTTTTTAAGGTTAGTATTTATTTTTCAACATGATTTCTTAATTGCAATTATGTCTTTATGCTTAGTGTCTACATTTTATTATGTCTTTATGCTTACTTGTTTTCCCTAGCTTTCTCAATGCAGGTGATTGGACAATATGAGCCAAGGCAAGGAGAACGCGGCGACCTTGTCTTCTACGTTGCGTGGACTTAGGGTTCGCTTCCCCAACTCGCGTTACGCGGATGACGTGGGTGCGTGAGGAGGACGAGGACGACGTGGTGATGATAGCCTATGTGTGATCTTGTTTGTGAACTTGTTTGTTTGTGATGATAGCCTATGTGTGATCTGTTGCTTGTGATATTGATTGCTGTCAATTTTCTGTAATTTTGCTTCATATTTTGCTTGTGAACTTGTTTGTTTGTGATGATAGCCTATGTGTGATCTATTGCTTGTGATATTGATTGCTGTCAATTTTCTGTAATTTTTGCTGAAAAACGAGCTGCCAGCACCAATTTAAAAAAAAACTGGGATCTATACGCCGACGGCATTGCCGTCGGCATAGGGTCCAGCCCGTGCCAAATGGTCACCCCTATGCCGACGGCAATGCCGTCGGCGTATGATCATCGCTGAACGCCCCAGATCGCGCCACGTCGCTTCTGTACGCCGACGGCTGGCCCTCGGCGTATAACGTGGATCCGTCGGAGACCAATTGTGGGCGCCACTTATATACGCCGACGACTTCCGTACGCCGACGGCCTGGAGTTGCCCTCGGTGTATGTATATGCCGACGGCATCGCATACGCCGACGGCCAAACTGGCTGAGCCGACGGCGTGCAACGCCGACGGCCAGACGCCGACAGCGGCCGTCGGCGTATACATACGTCGAGGGCAACGTATCGACGCATTCCTGTAGTGCTTGTTCTCCGACTCCATTGGAACCTGGCATGCACCAGACATGTGTCTAGCAGTGAGGCACTGTGTATTATATTATCGAAATACAGGCTAGTGGCTAGAGCACACACAGCGGTTCTCCTCCTGTCTACAAGTGTTTATATGTAGGCCGCTGTCGGCGTATACATACGTCGAGGGCAACGTATCGACGCATTCCTGTAGTGCTTGTTCTCCGACTCCATTGGAACCTGGCATGCACCAGACATGTGTCTAGCAGTGAGGCACTGTGTATTATATTATCGAAATACAGGCTAGTGGCTAGAGCACACACAGCGGTTCTCCTCCTGTCTACAAGTGTTTATATGTAGTACGTATTAGTACTCGTTAGTTAGTTAGTTGTAGCCACAATATAATAAGATTATGCCACGTTGAAGTTCCCAGAGATCAGATCATGCTAAAAGGTTGCCAACTGGAATTGTGCATTTTGGTAAGGAATCTAATGACAAATTGATGAAAGGAACCTGCTTGTAATGACTTCAAAATTAAGGCACCCCTGCCGAGCTCCTTTGCCATGTTGTTTGTCCTGAGGATTGCACATATTAAGGTCATGATCGATGATCTGGAAAAACCTGGTAGGGTCGGTCATTCTTTAATGATTTAGGGGTACTATGATGATGCTGGAGAATCCATTCCAGTAGATGCACAATAACTGGAGCTCGAATCTCATTCTGCCGTGACTCGTGACAAAGCCACAACTTTCTTCTTTAACACGCATAATTTTGTGAAGAAGAAGGGAAGTTTGGTCTCTTTAACGATTTTACTGTACAAATAAAGAGCAGAATATTTTTTTTGCAAAGACTGTCGTCTACTTTATTCCAGTCCAGCTATCGTCCTCTTTCCTCCCTTTTTTAAGGCACAAGGCCCGGGCTCTTCATAATCAGAATATAACGTCTATAAAAAATTCAAAAAAAAAAGAATATATAACGTCTATAAAGGACAGAACCAGTGACGTTCCTTTTTTGTTAGATGAGTGGTGACGTTCCTTGGTAACTTGACATTGCCATCTGTATCACTCTCGACCCGTTTGGTTGTCCTTGGCTTTTTTTTTTTTTTGAGAGAATACGGCACTTTATTGATCATAATAAATCATTACACAACGTCTGCCGGATGCAATCCGGAGCAAAGTTTCTAAAAACAGAAAAAATATAACGCTCCGTGGAGCTGGCTAGAATGTGTGCCGACTCGTTACACTGACGACGAACATGCGAAAACGAGATGCCACTGAAGTTCTTGGCGTGATCATTGATGTCTTGAATCACAACACCAATTGGGTTTCGATCCAGCGTCGAAGAATTGATGCGCTGAATCACTGAGAGACAGTCCAAGACTGCCATCAGGTTGCGGAATCCTTCATCCCTAGCAAGGGAGAGAGCGCGACGCACCGCCAGCGCTTCAGCCATTTCAGGCACCGTGACTTCCTCTTTTTCGAACTCGGATTTTTCTCACGTTTTTTTTGACATATTTTTTGCGTTATTTCGACGTCGTATGCAAAAGTTATGGCCGTTACAAGATTTCTTTTTCATTTGTTGCAGAAAAGGTCAAAATTCATATTTCAAAATTTCTATACCTACTAGACACTCATACCTAACTACATGTCAAAGGATTTTATTTATTGAATTTTTTATCATTTTCTTTTACTTCCTGCAAGACAAAAAAGCCGATCCACAGGGGGGTGGGATTTGAAAAAAAAATTCTGTGGCGCACCAAGCTTGGTGCGCCACAGAATGTCACCTTTCTGTTCTGTGGCGCACATTATTTTTTCAAATTTTAACCCGCCCCCCGGATAACTTTCTGTGGCGCACCTGGCCATGTGCGCCACAGAAATGTGACTTTCTGTGGCGCACCAGGCTTGGTGCGCCACAGAAAGTCTCATATAAGGGTGCGCCACAGCATGTAACCTACCTATAATGGTTTTTCTAGTAGTGAAATGTCTCCTGTTTGTGCTCATCCCACACACTTACACCTGGTTTGGCCCACAACTGCAAAAGTTCATCGACTAATGGCCTTAGGTACACATCAATGTCGTTGCCGGGTTGCTTCGGGCCTTGGATGAGCACTGGCATCATAATGAACTTCCGCTTCATGCACAACCAAGGAGGAAGGTTGTAGATACATAGAGTCACGGGCCAGGTGCTGTGACTGCAGCTCTGCTCCCCAAAAGGATTCATGCCATCTGTACTTAGACCAAACCATAAGTTCCTTGCGTCACCTGCAAAGTCCCCGAACTCTCTCTCGATTTTTCTCCACTGCCGACCATCAGCGGGGTGCCTCAACTTGTCGTCTTTCTTACGGTCTTCCATGTGCCATCGCAACAACTTGGCATGCTCTTTGTTTCTGAACAGACGTTTCAACCGTGGTATTATAGGATCATACCACATCACCTTGGCAGAAACCCTCTTCCTGGGTGGCTCGCCCTCAATATCACCAGGGTCATCTTTTCTGATCTTATACCGCAATCCAGTGCATACCGGGCATTTATCCATATTCTCGTACTTCTCACCACGGTAGAGGATGCAGTCATTAGGGCATGCATGTATCTTCTGCACGTCTAATCCTAGAGGGCAGACAAGCTTCTTTTTGGAAGCATCTTCTTCATGTATGTGCTGGCGGGCAATTCGTTCTTTTTGGAAGCATCTTCTTCATTAGTACCAGCAACTTTTCAAATAACGAGTCAGTCACACCGGTCTCTGCCTTCCACTTCAGCAATTCCAGTGTGCTACCCAGCTTCTTCTGGCCATCTTCACAAGTTGGGTACAACAATTTGTTGTGGTCCTGTAACATCTGCTCGAACTGCAACCTCTCATTTTCTGTGTCGCAGTCTCGCCTTGCATCAGAAATGACCTGACCAAGATCATCAACGGGCTCATCTGGTGCCCGTTCTTCGCCCTGACCTTCTTCTTCATTGTCTTCCATTGCGGTATCAGCGTATTTAGGGAAGATAGATCGGTAGTTGTCATCATCGTTCTCTTCTTCATCGCCGTCTTCCATCATAACCCTTCTTTCTCAGTGTTTGGTCCAAACACTATAGCCGGGCATGAAACCGGACCGAAGCAGGTGACTCTGAATGACTCTTGAGTTAGTGTGATCCTTCACATTCCGACATTCAACACATGGACAAAACAAAAAGCCACCCCCATGCTTGTTCGCCTCGGCAGCATCGCGAAAAGAATGCACGCCTACTCTGTAAGCGGCTGTGCGTCGGTCACCGTACATCCATGGATGGCTCATCTGCATCATACAACTATATATCAAACGCAATGACGATGCTAAAATTAGTACCGCACGGTGACCGACTAGAAAATAGTTGCTAACCTTTTAGGACAAGTGGAAATAAAGAGGTGAAAGCTTAAGTGTGGCTCGGGCACCTCATATCATGTTTGTATTGTGTGAACTCAAACGGCATCACTCTAACAGGCATTTCATCGAACACCTTGAGTGCATATGAAGGAGAAAAAAAATAACACTAGCCCACACCACCTCCACCAGGAAAAAAACAAAGTGTGAGTGGAGAGGGTGCTGCCATACATATAGGGGTGCCAGCCCTTTTGTCCCGGTTTGAGCTACAAACCGGGACTAAAGGGGGGGGGGGGGACCTGGCCGCTGCGGGCCGCGGATCCCTTTAGTCCCGGTTTGTATCTCAAACCGGGACAAAAGTGTCCTCACGCGCCGGGACAAAAGTGGGGAGGGGCGCCTGGGCTATTTCGGGCGACGTGGTCTGGCCTTTTGTCGCGGTTTATAAGTGGGCCGGGACTAAACGGCTTGGACAAAAGGCCCTGTCTCTACTAGTGGGTAGACGGGAATTTTGACTTTTTCCAGCGGGTCTAGGGTTTCGCCGAAACGGGGCCCCGGAGCGTCGGAACCCCACCCAAACATAGGTGTTGCCATACCATATGTATAAAAGTGTGTTGGGTGTTTGAAATATGAAATATCCCACTCCGTTGTGTGTCCGGTTTCACAGGCATTACTTTCTCTCTACTAAGTTTCTACACTTATAGGTGAAAACTCCCGTTTCGGGCGAACCGGGGGCAACCTTGTGACAACTTGTGATAAAAGTTGGTTTCCCATGTTCCTATGGCCGAACCTAACACAACCAAGCAAAAAATTCCACTAGCCTACCCCCTCTCGGCTCCAGTCAAGGGGGTAGACGGGATCTTTGACTTTTTTCCACCGGGTCTAGGGTTTCGCCGAAGCGGGGCCCCGGAGCGTCGTTAACGCACCCAAATCAAGGTTGTGCCATACCATATGTATACAAGTGTGTTGGGTGTTTCAAATGTGAAATATCCCACTCCGTTGTGTGACCGGTTTCACCGGCATCACTTTCTCTCTACTAATTAAGTTTCTACACTCATAGGTGAAAACTCCCATTTCGGACGAACCGGGGGCAACCTTGTGACAACTTGTGATAAAAGTTGGTTTCCCATGTTCCTATGGCCTAACCTAACACAACCAATCAAAAAATTTCATTGGCCTACCCCCTCTCGGCTCCGGTCAAGGGGTAGACGGGAACTTTGACTTTTTTCCAGCGGGTCTAGCGTTTCGCCGAAGCGGGATCCCGGAGCGTCGAAAACCCACCAAGACCTAGGTTGTGCCATACAATATGTATACAAGTGTGTTGGGTGTTTGAAATATGAAATATCCCACTCCGTTGTGTGACCGGCTTCACCGGCATCACTTTCTCTCTACTAAGTTTCTACACTCATAGGTGAAAACTCCCGTTTCGGGCGAACCGGGGGCAACTTTGTGACAACTTGTGATAAAAGTTGGTTTGCCATGTTCCTATGGCCTAAACTAACACAAACAAGCAAAAAATTCCACTGGCCTACCCCCTCTTGGCTCCGGTCAAGGGGGTAGACGGGAATTTGACTTTTTTCCAGCGGGTCTAGGGTTTCGCCGAAGCGGGGCCCCGGAGCGTCGGAAACCCACCAAGACCTAGGTTGTTCCATACCATATGTATACAAGTGTGTTGGGTGTTTCAAATGTGAAATATCCCACTCCGTTGTGTGACCGGCTTCACCGACATCACTTTCTCTGTACTAAGTTTCTACACTCATAGGTGAAAACTCCCGTTTCGGGCGAACCGGGGGCAACCTTGTGACAACTTGTGATCAAAGTTTGTTTCCCATGTTCCTATGGACTAACCTAACACAACCAAGCAAAAAATTCCACTGGCCTACCCCCTCTCGGCTCCGGTCAAGGGGGTAGACGGGAACTTTGACTTTTTTCCAGCGGGTCTAGGGATTCGCCGAAGCGGGGCCCCGGAGCGTCGGAAACCCACCAAGACCTAGGTTGTGCCATACCATATGTATACAAGTGTGTTGGGTGTTTCAAATGTGAAATATCCCACTCCGTTGTGTGACCGGCTCCACCGACATCACTTTCTCTCTACTAAGTTTCTACACTCATAGGTGAAAACTCCCGTTTCGGGCGAACCGGGGGCAACCTTATGACAACTTGTGATAAAAGTTGGTTTCCCATGTTACAATGGCCTAACCTAGAACAACCAAGCAAAAAACTCCACTGGCCTACCCCCTCTCGGCTCCGGTCAATGGGGTAGACGGGAACTTTCACTTTTTTCCAGCGGGTCTAGGGTTTCGCCGAAGTGGGGCCCCGGAGCGTCGGAAACCACCAAGACCTAGGTTGTCCCATACCATATGTATACAAGTGTGTTGGGTGTTTCAAATGTGAAATATCCCACACCGTTGTGTGACCGGCTTCACCGGCATCACTTTCTCTCTACTAAGTTTCTGCACTCATAGGTGAAAACTCCCGTTTCGGGCGAACCGGGGGCAACGTTGTGACAACTTGTGATAAAAGTTGGTTTCCCATGTTCCTATGGCATAACCTAACACAACCAAGCAAAAATTCCACTGGCTACCCCCCTCTCGGCTCCGGTCAAGGGGTAGACGGGAACTTTGACTTTTTTCCAGCGGGTCTAGGGTTTCGCCGGAGCGGGGCCCCGGAGCGTCGGAAACCCACCAAGACCTAGGTTGTGCCATACCATATGTATACAAGTGTGTTGGGTGTTTCAAATGTGAAATATCCTACTTCGTTGTGTGACCGGCTTCACCGGCATCACTTTCTCTCTACTAAGTTTCTATACTCATAGGTGAAAACTCCCGTTTCGGGCGAACCGGGGGCAACCTTGTGACAACTTGTGATAAAAGTTGGTTTCCCATGTTCCTGTGGCCTAACCTAACACAACCAAGCAAAAAATTGCACTGGCCTACCCCTCTCGGCTCCGGTCAAGGGGGTAAACGGGACCTTTGACTTTTTTCTAGCGGGTCTAGGGTTTCGCCGAAGCGGGGCCCCGGAGCGTCGGAAACCCACCAAGACCTAGGTTGTGCCATACAATATGTATACAAGTGTGTTGGGTGTTTGAAATATGAAATATCCCACTCCGTTGTGTGACCGGCTTCACCGGCATCACTTTCTCTCTACTAAGTTTCTACACTCATAGGTGAAAACTCCCGTTTCGGGCGAACCGGGGTCAACCTTGTGACAACTTGTGATAAAAGTTGGTTTCCCATGTTCCTATGGCCTAAACTAACACAAACAAGCAAAAAATTCCACTGGCCTACCCCCTCTTGGCTCCGGTTAAGGGGGTAGACGGAATTTGACTTTTTTCCAGCGGGTCTAGGGTTTCGCCGAAGCGGGGCCCCGGAGCGTCGGAAACCCACCAGGACCTAGGTTGTTCTGTACCATATGTATACAAGTGTGTTCGCTGTTTCAAATGTGAAATATCCCACTCCGTTGTGTGACCGGCTTCACCGACATCACTTTCTCTGTACTAAGTTTCTACACTCATAGGTGAAAACTCCCGTTTCGGGCGAACCGGGGGCAACCTTGTGACAACTTGTGATAAAAGTTTGTTTCCCATGTTCCTATGGACTAACCTAACACAACCAAGCAAAAAATTCCACTGGCCTACCCCTCTCGGCTCCGGTCAAGGGGGTAGACGGGAACTTTGACGTTTTTCCAGCGGGTCTAGGGTTTCGCCGGAGCGGGGCCCCGGAGCGTCGGAAACCCACCAAGACCTAGGTTGTGCCATACCATATGTATACAAGTGTGTTGGGTGTTTCAACTGTGAAATATCCCACCCCGTTGTGTGACCGGCTCCACCGGCATCACTTTCTCTCTACTAAGTTTCTACACTCATAGGTGAAAACTCCCGTTTCGGGCGAACCGGGGTCAACCTTGTGACAACTTGTGATAAAAGTTGGTTTCCCATGTTCCTATGGCCTAAACTAACACAAACAAGCAAAAAATTCCACTGGCCTACCCCCTCTTGGCTCCGGTCAAGGGGGTAGACGGGAATTTGACTTTTTTCCAGCGGGTCTAGGGTTTCGCCGAAGCGGGGCCCCGGAGCGTCGGAAACCCACCAAGACCTAGGTTGTTCCGTACCATATGTATACAAGTGTGTTGGGTGTTTCAAATGTGAAATATCCCACTCCGTTGTGTGACCGGCTTCACCGACATCACTTTCTCTGTACTAAGTTTCTACACTCATAGGTGAAAACTCCCGTTTCGGGCGAACGGGGGCAACCTTGTGACAACTTGTGATAAAAGTTTGTTTCCCATGTTCCTATGGACTAACCTAACACAACCAAGCAAAAAATTCCACTGGCCTACCCCCTCTCGGCTCCGGTCAAGGGGGTAGACGGGAACTTTGACTTTTTTCCAGCGGGTCTAGGGATTCGCCGAAGCGGGGCCCCGGAGCGTCGGAAACCCACCAAGACCTAGGTTGTGCCATACCATATGTATACAAGTGTGTTGGGTGTTTCAAATGTGAAATATCCCACTCCGTTGTGTGACCGGCTCCACCGACATCACTTTCTCTCTACTAAGTTTCTACACTCATAGGTGAAAACTCCCGTTTCGGGCGAACCGGGGGCAACCTTGTGACAACTTGTGATAAAAGTTGGTTTCCCATGTTACAATGGCCTAACCTAGAACAACCAAGCAAAAAACTCCACTGGCCTACCCCCTCTCGGCTCCGGTCAAGGGGGTAGACGGGAACTTTCACTTTTTTCCAGCGGGTCTAGGGTTTCGCCGAAGCGGGGCCCCGGAGCGTCGGAAACCCACCAAGACCTAGGTTGTGCCATACCATATGTATACAAGTGTGTTGGGTGTTTCAAATGTGAAATATCCCACTCCGTTGTGTGACCGGCTTCACCGGCATCACTTTCTCTCTACTAAGTTTCTGCACTCATAGGTGAAAACTCCCGTTTCGGGCGAACCGGGGGCAACGTTGTGACAACTTGTGATAAAAGTTGGTTTCCCATGTTCCTATGGCATAACCTAACACAACCAAGCAAAAAATTCCACTGGCCTACCCCCTCTCGGCTCCGGTCAAGGGGGTAGACGGGAACTTTGACGTTTTTCCAGCGGGTCTAGGGTTTCGCCGGAGCGGGGCCCCGGAGCGTCGGAAACCCACCAAGACCTAGGTTGTGCCATACCATATGTATACAAGTGTGTTGGGTGTTTCAAATGTGAAATATCCTACTCCGTTGTGTGACCGGCTTCACCGGCATCACTTTCTCTCTACTAAGTTTCTATACTCATAGGTGAAAACTCCCGTTTCGGGCGAACCGGGGTCAACCTTGTGACAACTTGTGATAAAAGTTTGTTTCCCATGTTCCTGTGGCCTAAACTAACACAAACAAGCAAAAAATTCCACTGGCCTACCCCTCTTGGCTCCGGTCAAGGGGGTAGACGGGAACTTTCACTTTTTTCCAGCGGGTCTAGGGTTTCGCCGAAGCGGGGCCCCGGAGCGTCGGAAACCCACCAAGACCTAGGTTGTGCCATACCATATGTATACAAGTGTGTTGGGTGTTTCAACTGTGAAATATCCCACTCCGTTGTGTGACCGGCTCCACCGGCATCACTTTCTCTCTACTAAGTTTCTGCACTCATAGGTGAAAACTCCCGTTTCGGGCGAACCGGGGGAAACCTTGTGACAACTTGTGATAAAAGTTGGTTTCCCATGTTACAATGGCATAACCTAACACAACCAAGCAAAAATTCCACGGCCTACCCCCTCTCGGCTCCGGTCAAGGGGGTAGACGGGAACTTTGACTTTTTTCTAGCGGGTCTATGGTTTCGCCGAAGCGGGGCCCCGGAGCGTCGGAAACCAACCAAGACCTAGGTTGTGCCATACAATATGTATACAAGTGTGTTGGGTGTTTGAAATATGAAATATCCCACTCCGTTGTGTGACCGGCTTCACCGGCATCACTTTCTCTCTACTAAGTTTCTACACTCATAGGTGAAAACTCCCGTTTCGGGCGAACCGGGGTCAACCTTGTGACAACTTGTGATAAAAGTTGGTTTCCCATGTTCCTATGGCCTAAACTAACACGAACAAGCAAAAAATTCCACTGGCCTACCCCCTCTTGGCTCCGGTTAAGGGGGTAGACGGGAACTTTCACTTTTTTCCAGCGGGTCTAGGGTTTCGCCGAAGCGGGGCCCCGGAGCGTCGGAAACCACCAAGACCTAGGTTGTGCCATACCATATGTATACAAGTGTGTTGGGTGTTTCAACTGTGAAATATCCCACTCCGTTGTGTGACCGGCTCCACCGGCATCACTTTCTCTCTACTAAGTTTCTGCACTCATAGGTGAAAAACTCCCGTTTCGGGCGAACCGGGGAAACCTTGTGACAACTTGTGATAAAAGTTGGTTTCCCATGTTACAATGGCATAACCTAACACAAACCAAGAAAAAATTCCACTGGCCTACCCCCTCTCGGCTCCGGTCAAGGGGGTAGACGGGAACTTTCACTTTTTTCCAGCGGGTCTAGGGTTTCGCCGGAGCGGGGCCCGGAGCGTCGGAAACCCACCAAGACCTAGGTTGTGCCATACCATATGTATACAAGTGTGTTGGGTGTTTCAAATGTGAAATATCCTACTCTGTTGTGTGACCGGCTTCACCGGCATCACTTTCTCTCTACTAAGTTTCTATACTCATAGGTGAAAACTCCCGTTTCGGGCGAACCGGGGGCAACCTTGTGACAACTTGTGATAAAAGTTGGTTTCCCATGTTCCTATGGCCTAACCTAACACAACCAAGCAAAAAATTCCACTGGCCAACCCCCTCTTGGCTCCGGTCAAGGGGTAGACGGGAACTTTGACTTTTTCCAACGGGTCTAGGTTTCGCTGGAGCGGGGTATCGGAGCGTCGGAAACCCACCAAGACCTAGGTTGTGCCATACCAAATGTATACAAGTGTGTTGGGTGTTTCAAATGTGAAATATCCTACTCCGTTGTGTGACTGGCTTCACCGGCATCACTTTCTCTCTACTAAGTTTCTGCACTCATAGGTGTAAACTCCCGTTTCGGGCGAACCGGGGGCAACGTTGTGACAACTTGTGATAAAAGTTGGTTTCCCATGTTCCTATGGCATAACCTAACACAACCAAGCAAAAAATTCCACTGGCCTACCCCCTCTCGGCTCCGGTCAAGGGGGTAGACGGGAACTTTGACGTTTTTCCAGCGGGTCTAGGGTTTCGCCGGAGCGGGGCCCCGGAGCGTCGGAAACCCACCAAGACCTAGGTTGTGCCATACCATATGTATACAAGTGTGTTGGGTGTTTCAAATGTGAAATATCCTACTCCGTTGTGTGACCGGCTTCACCGGCATCACTTTCTCTCTACTAAGTTTCTATACTCATAGGTGAAAACTCCCGTTTCGGGCGAACCGGGGGCAACCTTGTGACAACTTGTGATAAAAGTTGGTTTCCCATGTTCCTGTGGCCTAACCTAACACAACCAAGCAAAAAATTGCACTGGCCTACCCCTCTCGGCTCCGGTCAAGGGGGTAAACGGGAACTTTGACTTTTTTCTAGCGGGTCTAGGGTTTCGCCGAGGCAGGGCCCCGGAGCGTCGGAAACCCACCAAGACCTAGGTTGTGCCATACAATATCTATACAAGTGTGTTGGGTGTTTGAAATATGAAATATCCCACTCCGTTGTGTGACCGGCTTCACCGGCATCACTTTCTCTCTACTAAGTTTCTACACTCATAGGTGAAAACTCCCGTTTCGGGCGAACCGGGGTCAACCTTGTGACAACTTGTGATAAAAGTTGGTTTCCCATGTTCCTATGGCCTAAACTAACACAAACAAGCAAAAAATTCCACTGGCCTACCCCCTCTTGGCTCCGGTTAAGGGGGTAGACGGGAATTTGACTTTTTTCCAGCGGGTCTAGGGTTTCGCCGAAGCGGGGCCCCGGAGCGTCGGAAACCCACCAAGACCTAGGTTGTTCCGTACCATATGTATACAAGTGTGTTGGGTGTTTCAAATGTGAAATATCCCACTCCGTTGTGTGACCGGCTTCACCGACATCACTTTCTCTGTACTAAGTTTCTACACTCATAGGTGAAAACTCCCGTTTCGGGCGAACCGGGGGCAACCTTGTGACAACTTGTGATAAAAGTTTGTTTCCCATGTTCCTATGGACTAACCTAACACAACCAAGCAAAAAATTCCACTGGCCTACCCCCTCTCGGCTCCGGTCAAGGGGGTAGACGGGAACTTTGACTTTTTTTCCAGCGGGTCTAGGGATTCGCCGAAGCGGGGCCCCGGAGCGTCAGAAACCCACCAAGACCTAGGTTGTGCCATACCATATGTATACAAGTGTGTTGGGTGTTTCAACTGTGAAATATCCCACTCCGTTGTGTGACCGGCTCCACCGGCATCACTTTCTCTCTACTAAGTTTCTACACTCATAGGTGAAAACTCCCGTTTCGGGCGAACCGGGGGCAACCTTGTGACAACTTGTGATAAAAGTTGGTTTCCCATGTTACAATGGCCTAACCTAGAACAACCAAGTAAAAAACTCCACTGGCCTACCCCCTCTCGGCTCCGGTCAAGGGGGTAGACGGGAACTTTCACTTTTTTCCAGCGGGTCTAGGGTTTCGCCGAAGCGGGGCCCCGGAGCGTCGGAAACCCACCAAGACCTAGGTTGTGCCATACCATATGTATACAAGTGTGTTGGGTGTTTCAAATGTGAAATATCCCACTCCGTTGTGTGACCGGCTTCACCGGCATCACTTTCTCTCTACTAAGTTTCTGCACTCATAGGTGAAAACTCCCGTTTCGGGCGAACCGGGGGAAACCTTGTGACAACTTGTGATAAAAGTTGGTTTCCCATGTTCCTATGGCATAACCTAACACAACCAAGCAAAAAATTCCACTGGCCTACCCCCTCTCGGCTCCGGTCAAGGGGGTAGACGGGAACTTTGACGTTTTTCCAGCGGGTCTAGGGTTTCGCCGGAGCGGGGCCCCGGAGCGTCGGAAACCCACCAAGACCTAGGTTGTGCCATACCATATGTATACAAGTGTGTTGGGTGTTTCAAATGTGAAATATCCTACTCCGTTGTGTGACCGGCTTCACCGGCATCACTTTCTCTCTACTAAGTTTCTATACTCATAGGTGAAAACTCCCGTTTCGGGCGAACCGGGGGCAACCTTGTGACAACTTGTGATAAAAGTTGGTTTCCCATGTTCCTATGGCCTAACCTAACACAACCAAGCAAAAAATTCCACTGGCCTACCCCCTCTTGGCTCCGGTCAAGGGGTAGACGGGAACTTTGACTTTTTCCAACGGGTCTAGGGTTTCGCTGGAGCGGGGTACCGGAGCGTCGGAAACCCACCAAGACCTAGGTTGTGCCATACCAAATGTATAGAAGTGTGTTGGGTGTTTCAAATGTGAAATATCCTACTCCGTTGTGTGACCGGCTTCACCGGCATCACTTTCTCTCTACTAAGTTTCTATACTCATAGGTGAAAACTCCCGTTTCGGGAGAACCGGGGGCAACCTTGTGACAACTTGTGATAAAAGTTGGTTTCCCATGTTCCTATGGCCTAACCTAACACAACCAAGCAAAAAATTCCACTGGCCTACCCCCTCTCGGCTCCGGTCAAGGGGGTAGACGGGAGCTTTGACTTTTTTCCAGCGGGTCTAGGGTTTCGCCGAAACGGGGCCCCGGAGCGTCGGAAACCCACCAAGACCTAGGTTGTGCCATACCATATGTATACAAGTGTGTTGGGTGTTTCAAATGTGAAATATCCCACTCCGTTGTGTGACCGGCTTCACCGGCATCACTTTCTCTCTACTAAGTTTGTACGCTCATAGGTGAAAACTCCCGTTTCGGGCGAACCGGGGCAACCTTGTGACAACTTGTGACAAAAGTTGGTTTCCCATGTTCCTATGGCCTAACCTAACACAACCAAGCAAAAAATTCCACTGGCCTACCCCCTCTCGGCTCCGGTCAAGGGGTAGACGGGAGCTTTGACTTTTTTCCAGCGGGTCTAGGGTTTCGCCGATGCGGGGCCCCGGAGCGTCGGAAACGCACCCAAATCAAGGTTGTGCCATACCATATGTATACAAGTGTGTTGTGTGTTGTAAATGTCCAAGATCAACCATTGTACGGAGAAAAGCTCAGGGTAGATATGCGGGCCCACCAGACTAGGGTTTGGTTGGAAAAGGATAGTCGGAGCACCAGAATAATTTGCGTGTGGCCCTACCATATAATACAATAAATTATAATAAAACTGTATAAATTTATATTGGAATAAATTATAATGTTTAAACTGTTAATAAAATAGCTAATAATAGGAAAAATAAAAAATACCTATGCCGACGGTAGCCTCATCTTATCTGTTTTGGGTGCCTGGGCGCGCGCGGTCTGTTTCTTCCCCAAATCGACCACGCCCCCACCCTCGAGCTAGCCTCTCCCCCGACCCACCCCCGAGCGCCGCCAGGCCCCACCCACCCACCCCCGAGCGCCATAGCAGCCCGCGCACCGCCAGGCCCCGCCGACCCACCCCCGAGCCCGAGCGGCCGCCGCAGCCCGTGCGCCGCCACCGACCCACCCCCGAGCGGCCGCCACCGCCGACCCACCCCCGAGCGCCGCCACCGACCCTCCTCCACGGTGCCGCCACATCTCCGGCCGGGCCCTGCCCCGTGCCCTGCCCCGTGCCGTCCAGCCATCGCCACCCGTGCCCTGCGCCGTGCTGTCTAGCTCCTGGCGCCCGTGCTGCGGCCTTCGTCCACCACCGCAGCTCCTCCACCACTGCAGCTCCTCCACGGGTTAGTGCTACTTTTGCTAATTAGTGTTAGTTTTAGGTTACTTTCTAGTGATAGTTTAGGATTAATTAGTGTAGGTTAGTGCTATTGTTAGTTATAGTGTTAGTTTTAGGTTAGTTCTAGTGATAGTTTTAGCTTAATTTTAGGATTAGTGCAGTGTTAGTTTTAGGGTTAGTGATAGAGATGATTATTAGGTAAAATAGAGAGATTTTTGCTTATATATGACGATTGTGTGCTTTTTCAGATGACGTAGCTTCCCGCTAGCCAGCACCGTCGGTCCCGCGCATCGTTGTGGGGCTTCTTCTCCAGCAGAGGAGGGGCCGCCTCGGTGCCCCTGTTTCGTCGCCCTGCTTCCGGAGCACTTCCTCGACCTTCTCCGGCCACCGATCACGCTTCAAGGGTATAAATCTTTCGCCTCTCTTGCTGCATAGGTTTACTTTGGTCTAGATCACCAAGTCAGTCGCGTAACCCGAGTCAGATCCCGTCTGGAAGGGTTACAAATTTATGTGCCGGAAGCTGCATGATCTTGTGCCGGAGTTACTATGCAATTTAGAGACGATCTTTCCGCCAGGCTTCTTTGTTCCGATGGCACATCTCGTCCTGCATCTCGCGAACGAGGCACTCTTGGGTGGACCGGTGCAGTTTCATTTTCAGTTTTGCATTGAGAGAGAGTTTAAGTATATTCGAAACATAACTGGAAACAAAGCTAGGATTGAAGCATGCATAGTTGAGGCAACAATACTTCGGGAGATGGCAGACGCCGTGACAACATACTATCCCGATGAAGCTCCCACTCAGCATAACCCGGTCTCTCGGTACAATGTCGACGAGCCCAAGCATGACCCCAAGCTCTTCCTCTTCCAGTGTCCCGGTGGCAAGGCCGGTGGCCAAGTAAAACATGACTTGACCAAGGAAGAGAAGAATTCCATAATGTTCTATGTGCTTACGAACATGCAAGAAGTAGTCAAATTCATCAGGTAAAATGGTGAACAAATTACTTTGCAACTAGTAACTCGGTTTCGGTCTAATATGTATTTTCTCCTTTTAGGCAATTCAGGAATGAACAGTTGTCGGGAACGGCGGATCCCTCTGTCGAGGAGCTGGACACTCTTCTGAAAAAGGGTGCTCCCGAAGGGAATTTTTTTGAGTCTTGGTTCAGGGAAAAAGTAATTTCTAACATGTCCCTCTTACACATAACTAATGCACAAAACAATTTCTAACTTGTCCCTCTTTTAGGGAGCTGATTCCAACGTTGAGATGACGGATGAGTTAAGATGTGTTTCCCAAGGTTTTGACCGTACCGTCATGAAGTATGAGAAGTATGATGTGAATGGGTACCGCTTCCATACAGAGAATCACCAGAAGAGTCGGCCCAATGCAAAAACTATAAATACTGGGGTATTCATGAGAGGATCTAGAGGAGTCGATAGAGCCAATTGTGTTGATTACTACGGAAGGTTAGAGAAGGTATACGAGCTGACGTTCAATCGTACGAACACAGAAATCAAGCTCGTTGTGTTCCAATGCCACTGGTTCAACCCAGACACTGGACCACACGGTGGACTGAGAAGTGACCCTTCCATGGGGTTAGTTGAAGTTAAGACTTCAACCACCTATAGCGGAGCCGATGTCTTTATTGTGGCTCACCAAGCCAAGCAAGTTTATTATTTGCCCAACCCATGGCAAAAAGAGGGACTCGAGGGTTGGGAAGTCGTGTTCCGGGTATCGCCACATGGTAAGCTACCCATGCCCTCCGCCGACGATTACAACAACATTAACCCTAAAACATACGAGGGGATTTTCTATCAAGAGCAAGAGGATTTCAGGGACTTTGGCTTACGAACGGGCGGTCTTGAGGACCTCGAGAGCAATGCACACACTTGTGGTGAGGCAGTGGTGAATCTAAAGGACATAGATATCATGTTGAAGTTTCAAGCGACATTTCCAACGATGACGAGCCTCCACCGTGCGATGAGCCTCCAACTTACATCTCACGTGATAGTGATAGTGATAGTGATAGTGAGAATGAGAACGAACTTAATTATGACACCGATGATTCGAGGTGACTGTCTTTTATGTCTTTAAGCTTAGTATTTATTTTTCAACATGCTTTCTTAATTGCATTACGTCTTTATGCTTAGTGTCTTCTATGTTTTTAAGCTTAGTATTTATTTTTCAACATGCTTTCTTAATTGCAATTATGTCTTTATGCTTATTGTCTACATTTTATTATGTTTTATGCTTACTTGTTTTCCCTTTCTCAATGCAGGTGATTGGACAATATGAGCCAAGGCAAGGAGAACGCGGCGACCTTGTCTTCTACGTTGCGTGGACTTAGGGTTCGCTTCCCCAACTCGTGTTACGCGGATGACGTGGGTGCGTGAGGAGGACGAGGACGACGTGGTGATGATAGCCTATGTGTGATCTTGTTTGTGAACTTGTTTGTTTGTGATGATAGCCTATGTGTGATCTGTTGCTTGTGATATTGATTGCTGTCAATTTTCTGTAATTTTGCTTCATATTTTGCTTGTGAACTTGTTTGTTTGTGATGATAGCCTATGTGTGATCTATTGCTTGTGATATTGATTGCTGTCAATTTTCTGTAATTTTTGCTGAAAAACGAGCTGCCAGCACCAATTTAAAAAAAAAACTGGGATCTATACGCCGACGGCATTGCCGTCGGCATAGGGTCCAGCCCGTGCCAAATGGTCACCCCTATGCCGACGGCAATGCCGTCGGCATATGATCATCGCTGAACGCCCCAGATCGCGCCACGTCGCTTCTGTACGCCGACGGCTGGCCCTCGGCGTATAACGTGGATCCGTCGGCGACCAATTGTGGGCCCCACTTATATACGCCGACGGCCTAGAGTTGCCCTCGGCGTATGTATATGCCGGCGGCATCGCATACGCCGACGGCCAAACTGGCTGAGCCGACGGCGTGCAACGCCGACGGCGGCCGTCGGCGTATACATACGTCGAGGGCAACGTATCGACGCATTCCTGTAGTGCTTGTTCTCCGACTCCATTGGAACCTGGCATGCACCAGACATGTGCGTAGCAGTGAGGCACTGTGTATTATATTATCGAAATACAGGCTACTGGCTAGAGCACACACAGCGGTTCTCCTCCTGTCTACAAGTGTTTATATGTAGTACGTATTAGTACTCGTTAGTTAGTTTTTTTGAGGAAGGATTCGATCCATATATAAGAAAAGAAAATACAGCGAGACCCTGAAAATTGCACAAAGCCCCCGAGCTCCCTGGACGAAACACGATCGAATCCACCGGCCTTCACCCAAGAGCCTGACCAACGCCGGCGCTGCCGTACCTCGGACTGCCGGAGAGAGCGCGCCGCCACACCTTGTAGATGGCTGCAAGAGCCGTCCGCCGCACGCGACGAAGCTTGGACCCGATGAACGCACACAGCCCCAGCGCAAGCACCCCAGCTCCACCCTTCTTCCAGCCAGCACCACTCCGGCCAGGTCCACCATCAGCAACCTCCCAGCACCTCCAAGCTCTGCTCCGCACGCCACAATGGCCAGCCAGAGCAGACGCAACGAAGGCGACCACCGAAACCACCTGCAAACAAAAACAGGACCACAACCACCTCCCGCACCTCTCCTCGCCACCACGGCCGGCCAGAGGAGCTCGGACGGAAAGCCGCGCCTGGAGAAACAACTCCACAACCTCTCCGGCGAAGACGCCGGAATGGGGAGAGGGGGAGGATGAAAACCCACAGGGCGCCGCCGCCACCGCCATCAGCAGCACCCAAGGGGACACACACCTAGCTAAACTAAGAACTAACTCACACACGACGGAGCTGAGGCTCCCCCCACCTCGCGGCGCCGAACAGCGGCCAGAGGCGGAAGGGAGCGGGAGATCCGCCGGCGAACTCTGGAGGAAGCGTGGTCGCCTCGCAGTCGCCGCTCTCAAACAGTAGACACCCTTATCCTCAACTTTTAAAATTAATTAAGATAGCTTAGTACTCGTTAGTTAGTTGTAGCCACAATATAATAAGATTATGCCACGTTGAAGTTCCCAGAGATCAGACCACTATAATAAGATTATGCCACGTTGAAGTTCCCAGAGATCAGATCATGCTAAAAGGTTGCCAACTGGAATTGTGCATTTTGGTAAGGAATCTAATGACAAATTGATGAAAGGAACCTGCTTGTAATGACTTCAAAATTAAGGCACCCCTGCCGAGCTCCTTTGCCATGTTGTTTGTCCTGAGGATGGCACATATTAAGGTCATGATCGATGATCTGGAAAAACCTGGTAGGGTCGGTCATTCTTTAATGATTTAGGGGTACTATGATGATGCTGGAGAATCCATTCCAGTAGATGCACAATAACTGGAGCTCGAATCTCATTCTGCCGTGACTCGTGACAAAGCCACAACTTTCTTCTTTAACACGCATAATTTTGTGAAGAAGAAGGGAAGTTTGGTCTCTTTAACGATTTTACTGTACAAATAAAGAGCAGAATTTTTTTTTTGCAAAGACTGTCGTCTACTTTATTCCAGTCCAGCTATCGTCCTCGTTCCTCCCTTTTTTAAGGCACAAGGCCCGGGCTCTTCATAATCAGAATATAACGTCTATAAAAATTCAAAAAAAAAAGAATATATAACGTCTATAAAGGACAGAACCAGTGACGTTCCTTTTTTGTTAGATGAGTGGTGACGTTCCTTGGTAACTTGACATTGCCATCTGTATCACTCTCGGCCCGTTTGGTTGTCCTTGGCTTTTTTTTTTTTTGAGAGAATACGGCACTTTATTGATCATAATAAATCATTACACAACGTCTGCCGGATGCAATCCGGAGCAAAGTTTCTAAAACAGAAAAAATATAACGCTCCGTGGAGCTGGCTAGAATGTGTGCCGACTCGTTACACTGACGACGAACATGCGAAAACGAGATGCCACTGAAGTTCTTGGCGTGATCATTGATGTCTTGAATCACAACACTAATTGGGTTTCGATCCAGCGTCGAAGAATTGCTGCGCTGAATCACTGAGAGACAGTCCAAGACTGCCATCAGGTTGCGGAATCCTTCATCCCTAGCAAGGGAGAGAGCGCGACGCACCGCCAGCGCTTCAGCCATTTCAGGCACCGTGACTTCCTCTCGAATCTCGTTGCAAGCAACGAGACATATTTGGGCCGAATACTGGAGGAGACTGGTTTAGCTAGGGCCACCCACATCCCGAATACGCAGCCTCCTAGCCGCGCGAGCAGGCCTAGCCCAGGCAACTCCAGGCGGCGGCGCAGCCGCGCAGGTACCCTACGGGGGATGCTATATATCGCCTCAATGCGGCGCTAGCTCGTAGCGCCGCCTGAAGGGCGACCGCGCCACGCCCGATTATGGACCGGCCCATTCGGCGAAAGTTGCATTTTTTTCCGAAAAATGAACAAATTTCGAATTTGTACTATTTTCAAAAAATGAACAAAATTCAAAAATGGGCAAATTCGAATTTGAACGAATTTCATGAACAAATTTAGAATTTGAACAAATTTCGAAAATGAATTTTTTTTTGAATTTGAACAATTTTTGAATTTCAATAAATTTTGAATTTGAACAAATTTCGAAAATGAACAAATTTAAAAAATGAACAATTTCGAATTTTGAACAAATTTTGAATTTGAACAGAATTTCGAAAATGAACAAATTTCGAATTTGAACAATTTTTGAAAATGAACAAATTTCAAATTTGAACAAATTTCAAGAAGCAGAGAAGAAAGAAAAAAAGTGAAATGGCCTGGCCCAAGACAACGCTGCTTCAGGCGGCGCGAGCGGGTAGCGCTGCTAATAAGCGGTATATAGGATTTACCATACCCGGCGCCTCCCGTCCTCCTCCGGCATACATCCAAGGTTGCGCTTCCTCTCCGTCGGCATCCTCCCGCAGTCCCGCTCTCCTCTTCCTGCAGCATAAGGCCGTGGCCCTCGCGTGCATCCATCCGAGCCCTCCCTAGCGCCTTGCTTACCTCCCTCTCTCCTGTGTGTCTGCAGGAAATGGACCAGCTGGAGGACAGGGCGGAGCTCAAGCCCGATCCTCCGGGCTCCGGCAACCGGAGCAGGTACAGTGAGCTCCACCTTCTCCCTTGTTCTCTCTCTGTCTAGGTAGTGCACCGTCAAACAAAAAAATCAAGATCTGCCCCTGGTTGCATTTTAGGATGGCGACTCTACGGAACCTGAAGATTAAGACGTCGACGTGCAAGAGCCAAGATGATTGTGAAGGAGCTGCACTCGTACGAAAAGAAGGTGGAGAAGGAGGCGGCCAAGACTGCTGCCATGAAGGAGAAAGGCGCCGATCCCTACGATCTCAAGCAACATGTGACTCAAGATTTTCTGCGTACCGTGCTTCTTTACTTCTCTATACATTTGCTCGTCTCTCTGCCCAGTACCAGTAGTACTTGTACCAGTTATAGTACATACTAATATGGTGTGGATTAAGTTGAAGGATCTACCATGTGAAGCCTTGAGAATTACTTGGACCGAGTGACATTTCGGTGGTTGTCATTGTTGCAGACATGCCTTATAATGTATTCCTTTGAATCATTTTGACATGCTGTAATGGTGTAACTAGAGTTTTGCCGCTCGTTTTGCATCTGAAACAACCGTTTCACCGTTATTTTGCAACCCAAAGGCACTCCTTACAGCATGTTCAATGGAGGCACTTAACTAGACACTTAGAGTAAAAAAATGAATATTATCGAATCTATTATATAATTAAAACAACAAACAATTAACGGTTAAGATTTACCACTCTAAGGTTACAAAATATTTACGGTCTAGATCTAACCGCATCCACCGATTGGTATAGCTTGGTTACGTGTACAGGCAAAACACGATGGATTGAGTTTTGGCAACAAAAAAAAAAATGTCGTCGCCCTCCCTCCGGCAGTCCCGCTCCAGCACGCACCGCCGCAAAGAATGTCCTGTCTTTTCGCATCCCTCCATGCTTGACACGATAGATCCTTTAACAAAGCCACGATTCAATCTAGAAAGCCTATTTGCCCTCTTCATCGCCAACCTTGGAATCTCCTCCGTTCCAAAATCGGCAATATAGCTTCTCTTCTGCGGTCGACAAATTCGCGTGATGGATGCGCCAATGGCAGTTTTGAAGAAACAGACGTATAGCTGCCATCGTGGGCAACTACAGAGGATTCCTCCCAGCCGTCCTCTTGCCCCCTTGCATCAGCACCATGCGAGGCCCTACAACGAGGAGGATAGGTTGTCCAGAGGTTGGCGACCAGTCGCGACGCCAGCGGAATCATCACCACCGTCCCAGAATTGTGTGGTACGCATGAGGAATTTTGTTGGTAATTGCATACTCCTCATGTCCCGATCTAATGATACTCATGATATTTCTCAGTGTCTTAGTCTGAATAATGGTGGACAGAAACTGACTTTTCTGATGTCATGTTTGATAATGCTTCACGTGTGTAATTGCAGGGAGCTATCAACACATAGCGTTTGTGCTCCTCACAGATTATTTACATTTGTGATTTGGTGAATTCAGTTTATATGGTTCCTTTTTCCTTACTTGCATCTAGGTGTATGATGGAATTGGTCACACATGAGATTTAGAGTACAGGAAGGATGAAGTAATAATATTGAGATTTGTGCTATTACAACTACTATCCTTGCTTTGTGTCAGGTTGTAGACTTTCTGTACGTTGTCAGGGATTCCTTGGTGATGACTCCATTGCGCAAAACTACATAAGCTAATAAATTCATTGATATTTGCAAATCTGCGGGGCAACATTAGCAGGTAGCAGTTCCTCAAACACCAACGTTTTCTCAGTTTTCATATTATTTGTCTAGATTTAGTAAATTTATTTGATGCCCCAGTGTTTTGTATGTTTACAGTCTATAGGTTGTAGTAAGCATATGGATTTGGAAAGCATGAAAACGAAATAACTTATAATGCTCCAAATATGCAATTCTATTTATCAAGCAGTACTTATCTTGATTATGTATCTTTAGTTTTCCACTTGGCCAGGACATAAGCCACATGCCTCTGTCATCTATTTACAAAAGTTTATGGAGGTTACAAGGGAGTACAGTAAGGATGCTCTGAAAACAGCGTCAAATAAATTCTTATGTATGTAGCATGCACATCTCTTTTCTTATACTTCTTGGCCAACAATGTACTGAGGCCAAATCCCATGTTCACTTCTACAATTGCCTGCTCCAATTGTTAAACATCTCCATCTGATAGCTAACAGTGTTTGTCCCTGCTATTTTCCAGAATTATTTAGAATTCAGACAACAACCACCAACTTTGCTAGACTATTTTCTGCCCTCTCTCTCATGTTACATATTGTAATTTACTTATAATATTTTTGTAGCTGCCAGTTGCTAGAGAAGGTGAAAATTTAGTGGCCGAGCAGATTTCCAATTGCACTTTGATTAGATAGTATTGCTTGCGTGTTCGGGTGGCTACAACGGACTCCTCTGGACTATCATCTGGTGCACCAAGCCATCAACACAGTACTAGACATTGCAACAGTGTGGAGTAGATGTCTAGGGGCCGGCGGCGACGTATGATGATGCTGAAGGTAGCATTACCCGGCTTCGGGTGGTGGCCGCTGCACTACAGGTACGCTAATTGGATTCTTATGTCGAAATATTTGTTGGTATTTACACACTCATCACGCCCTAATAGTCATGTATTCTCGAATTTGGCCTAGAAACCTTATTGATTATAATTCTGTTGATGTCGTTGCTATGTCTTTTGAATTGAAAGTTTGTTAATGTTTCGTCTATGCTGCTGCCGGGAGCTTTCAGTTATTGGGTTTGCCCTCCTTATTATCATCTTGCAGATTTTGTAGCTTTCCCCAGATGAAATCAGATGTTCTGGTCTTGCGTTTTCTGATATTTGCATTTACCTTAACAGCCATCTACTTACTGAAATTAGTCACAGAGGAGTGCTGTCTGACAGTCAAGAAGATGCATGTTATGCTATCAAGGATTCCATGGTCTGCAACTGCGTATATTCACATTCTCTTTCTTTGCATAGTAGCATGCATAGGAACTCAGACTAAAAAATTCATGGTTGTTCCTGTTATATAGATAATCCTCAATGATATTGATTGGTTCAGGTGGAAGTGTTCCGTTCAACGTACATTATTCTTCAGTTAATGATTGAGTTCCTACCTCTGAATTTTTGTCTGAGGGCCCAGGTACCTGCATTGGGTTAACAATGGGAGTGCAAGAAAATTCATTACATCTGAATCATATCTCTATTATCTAATTTTAAAGCAATACTTATGAGGTGTTTGACTATAAAAAAAACTACAGTATATCATACAAGATTAAGATGTTAAGGAAATAAACAAGAAGCAAGGAAATAAGTACAAAAATTTTATTCTCTGCATAACGTAGTTGATCTTTAAGCTCTAATTATACCAACAGAGTAATGTTTGTTCCATATCTTCTCTCATTGATAAAAGTGACAGTGTAACATCCACCTTTATTTTCTCCTATATATTTCCTAGGTATTATAAAGAAGGCGTTCTTATAATAAATAATTAATGTAGAAGGCATTCAACAGCCCAGATTTTACAGAGTTAATGAATGGCAAAGATTCAATAATATTTATGAGCAGGGGCGGCGCCAGGGGTATGCCCCTGTCTTCCCGGGAATACCCAAGATTTTGGTCAAGTATGTACATATATTTAATATACAGCCCAGCCCACGAAGGCAGGGACAAGTGCACAGGCACAGCCCAGCCCAGCCAACGTTTCGCTGCTCGCAAGTCGACTCGCAATCGCCAATCGCACGGACACAGCACGCAAACATCATCTGCCTCTCCACTTGTTCTCAAAAAAAAAAAAATCTGCCTCTCCGCTCTCCCGTTCCCCACTGCTTCGTTCTTTCCTCTGGTCCCAGAGAGCCGCCGGCCCGCCGCTGAATTCAACCTTAGGGACGGGCGACGCTGGGAGCACGATGAGGTGGAGCACGGTGCAGGCACAGGAGAAGTGACTCCATGGCGCGAGTCGCTGACCTGCTCCTCTGACCTCCGGGCTCTGTACGCGATCTGCTCGACTGCTACTGCACGTCCCGGCCGCGCCGACGCTCGCCCGCCGGCCGCCGCCCCGCCCTCGACTCCCCGAGGCATGAGGCCCGCTCTTCGCCAGCAACTTCTCCCCCCGCGGCTAGTTACCAGCAAATTCTTAATTTCCGGTGCACGCCTCCATCTAATTTCTAGATGCAAGTTCTTAATTTAGCAATTTCCCATGTTTTGTTCATATATTGCATTTTGAGCAAAAATAAATAAAATTTGGATGAATACCCAGCCTCTAATTCCTGGCGCCGCCACTGTTTATGAGTCCTAATTAACAACCGTACACAGGCTTCCGCAGACTATTTTGTATTCCAGCACAAGGACTACACTCAGGCTATTTAAGAGTCCTGATTAGCAACCGTACAAAGGCTTCCGCATACCATTCTGAACCGTACCTGGATCTTTCTTCTGTTTTGTATTCATGTACAAGGACTAGCTATTGCTCATCGCCTGCCTATGTGACAGCGCGCCTATACTCCGAGTGGCTGACGGCCACGCAGATGCTATTTGCCTATGCCTGTGCTCAGCTCAAGGTCCCCCACGAGCATATACATATGTATGATCTTCAGGTGAAAAATATGCATCAATCGTTCTTCTATCCAATCAGGGAAGTGCACTCCTATCCCTTGGGGTGATCTCCTCTCTCGACGCCAATGCTTTTCCACAACTACGAGGCGAAGCGCGGAAATCTAACGTCTTGGCTCGCGGCAGGCATCGGAGAGGAGGCCGTCGGCGTGGAGCACTCGGCCAGGCAATCTACACCGCACCAGTTTGCTCTACTATGCCAAAGGTATCAGCCACACCGACAAGATGGAGAGCATCGATCTGCCGTCCTATGCCCGCAGCATGAACTTGAGAGGAGGCCGTCGGCGTGGAGCACTCGACTAGACGATGGTAGGCATCACATAATAGCTGCATGGCTAGGGACTGATGTCACAAAGGCATGGGCTCTATTCACAGATGGTGGTGACCCGCAACAGGTTTGGATTCATTGTTTTGCTGATTTGTTCAAACTACACATATTTGTCTTACACGTTCTAGGTTGGGTTGTTAAATTATTTGGTCTTGATTTGCAACTTCTGAGAAATATGAAAAATTTACACAGATCGATTCATTACGTGTTGTCCGTGACAAATATTGAGGATCAGGTTGAAACTCGAGACCATTATTGCAGGAATTTATGTAGTGGTCTCGAGAGATTTCGACATTGAAGAAAAGGATAGCAGTATGCTTTTTTAAATCTTCATCTCTTCCACTGAACTAAACATAAAACATTAAAGGATCGGCCACGAAAATACTATTGTTCCCACATGTTCATTAGTTCTATTCGAAGTACATATCATTTTAAGATTTCTGTAAAATGAGCTGACCAAGTATTTTTACTCACGCGGTGACATAATTTTTTCCTAGATTATTGATGGTAATGACCAGCACTAACTGAATGTTGTTTTGAAGGATGTGTTTGAAAAATCGATAGAATACATCTGTAGTTGATTTCACTATTTTTATAGGAAAGCCCAAGAACAGCGTGAGTAATTCAAAGTGGAGGATGCGGCTGATGGCGCAGCGCCATGTGGCAAGCGAGGCAGGGAAATTCCACATTCGACTCAAGGTTATTTCGTTACATGGAGTAGAACCAGCAACTCGGCTATTTGGACTGGATAGTCGACGGGTATTTTCAAGTGAGACTATAGAATCCTTACTTTATCAGTAATGTTTAGAAGTTGATCCATTGCTCCAAAGAATTCATCGTTATCATAATTTCTACCAAGTCAGTGTACATACAAATTTTGTTTCTCCTCACAGGATAAACCTTTTGTGGAAGGCAGAACCTATTTATTCAAGATCCTCTACTCAACCTGTTGTAGATTTATTCCATGTGCAGATAATTTAGTTTATCCTCCAGTTAAACATGAAAGACTAAATTTTAATGAATATTAAGAAAACCAGACCAGTGTCTATATATATTACAAAGATGTTTAATATTAGTTGCATAGACTGACCTATGCCTTGAGCATTTTTGCGGTCACTATATTCACCACTAGCCTGTCAGCTTTGCTTGCATTTTATTTTCCTGATTTTCCATGTTCAACGTAAATAGAAAGTCCAACTTTAGCCATCGATATCATACTAAGGTACATCAAGAATAGAAGTTCCCTCAAAAATATGAAAAGTACAAGCATTAGGACTCTTAAATAAAATTTAGGTTCGACCATGCATCGTACACCTTCATATGTTTCTAATAAGGTTTCTGATTTAATGTGTATGAAATATTATCAGCGGTACATTAAAAAAAATCATTTATTGAACATATACAAAAGAATAAAAAAATAAAGGAAGAAAATGAATGAAATGGAAAATAAATTCAAAGTTGTTCATATACAACTCATTACAAACCTAGCCGCGCAAATGCGCGGGCCACTCCGCTAGTTATATGTTACTCAAGCATCCATCATTCCAATGCGACGGTAGAAGTAGATACGACAACTGTCCGGCTGCGCGCCTCTTTTCCACTTCTTGCTTCATGTCCTACTGAAGAAATAGTATAAGCGTTCTCCTCTTTTTCTTGCGCCCATGTCACATGGAAACCAGGATTTCAAAAGTTAACTGCGCATCGGCCAGGAAAAAGATCCTAGTGCCTGGCCTTAGTGACCCCCGATGTACATTGCCTTAGGGCAGTACGCTAGTTTAGACATCAACTGCCTATAATACACTTCCATGTCATCTATAGATAGCACTAGGGACAGCTTTCACATTGGATGTCGTCTTTTTTTCTGGCAATTTTTTCTTATTAAACTCATTAAATTTCTAGAAGTTCACACCTGGCTCTAGGATGCACATATCCGCTAAAAAAACAAGGAAAGCAGTGTGCGATACAAGTATATGGGAAACTCTTGGCAATGCCTAGAGGCCGACCCAGTATCATCCATGTGGGATACAAATATCACTCACCAGACTCCAACCGTGTGCAGAGTCTCCCCATCGACAACCACGACGCACTCCACCAGTAGTTTGACCACTGTGCACAAACTCTGACGGTCTCCTCGCAGCCAAACCCTGGTGAACTGGAATTGAACCGTAAAGAAATCGGAAAAAGACGATAGTTAAGCACATCCTTGGTACAATGGGAAAAAAAGGTATCAACGGGCTTCTTCTATGTTATCGGCTTATATTTAGGAATAGATGCAGTAGTTGGCACTTGGCACCTCTTATAGACAGTTGCCGTGTACTTGTACATTCCCTTAGTATCATGTAGCCTATGTTAGGACATCAAAAGACAAGGTGACTAGAGAGATGCTTAGAAAAATAAACTGTTTTTGTTTGAGCACTTGTGCTTATTTGTACACGCCAGATACTTACATAAGCATCTCTCCTATAGAAATTAGCACGTGTGTTTAAGAAATGATTTGATTTATTTGGTAAGAAACACTCTAAGCCTATTGGATTGTAGATGGCCTTATAGTCAAGAGAAACCATTAATTAAACATGCACCAAATTCGTTTTCCAAAACTAGCAATGTACATGAAACTCAGAACTAAGCTCATCCCTATCCGAAATACCGATTGGTTACCTCACTTAAGTGTAGGATTTGGATTGTCTGATCATTACAACATGTACCACATATCTTTTTATGTGCAACTGATTGCAATCTTTTCTCCCTTGGTCAATAAAAAATAAGAAAAATATACTACAATATTTAAAAGAGACCCATGCAGACCACAAAAAATATAAAGGTGCGCAAAAAATCCACGTTCATTGCAACAACATATTGAATAAATAAAGGTCGCACAATATGCATCATTCAGAAATAGCGTTCCTAACATCAGAAAAGCACATCTGCAAAGTGAAAAAACAACCCGGAATGCGCCCAAATCATTGGAGCATAACGATTACTTCCATAAAGCAGAAACATAGACGCTTGCAGCATAGCACAACCCACACAACATAAAAATGTAAATTCACATACCTCTCACAACCATGCTTTGAGGTGCGTGTTCTCGTCGACGACAAATCGGGCTCGTCAGAGCCACATTGGAGGCAGATTGGGTGACTCAAAACGGTTCCGCTTGGCCCACATCTCCACGGGTTTGGCACCATGGACAACCTAAGATTCAAGCTCAACCATGTGCCATCCATCGTAGCGTAGCTCAATGAGCTCTGTGACAACATAGCAGAAAGGGTGAAGGAGTAGAGTAGGACAAGCAATAGAGGAGAACAAGTTATAAATGGAGACACTAAACCTATAGAAGGGACGACGAAGGAGAGACAACATAAGAGACGTGATGGAAGAGGGTGCAAAAAGGATAATAAGCAAGACGTGAGGAGTCACCGAGTGATGCGTCAATCGATCAGGTGATATAAATCGATATAAAAAACAAGTTCATCACATGCACGGGAAATAGAGGTGTTTTGTTGCGGAGCGATGATATTTCATATCCGTCTTGCAAACCACAGAGTAAAGATATTTGGGGGCTGCACGAATCGGAACCATCGATATGATTGGCATGGTATTAGGTTAGCCACACGAACGGTTGTGCACTAGAAGTTTGTCGGATATTGTTGTCTTCATAAGTTACCAAAACTACCGGTCTTCCTGCCACTCCCACCTCGTTCTAGAATTCCGGCGAACTTTTCTCATGCCTTATAATTATTGAAATGCTACACCTACGGGTTCCCAAATGGCGTAGCAGGTACCATCGCAACCTTCTTGTATATAGGCGGCAACATATTCCAAGCACAAGCAGTCGGCGCAGCATCTCACCTTGCACTTCTCTAGCGTGATGCCTATCTCCACTGATGCATTATGTGTGCGCGGAAAGCTTCACTAGATGGTGTTGTCCTCGTCCCGCCATCAGTCCAAACCCGTCGCACTTGGCGTAGTTGTCGAAGTCACCCTTTGGCCCCTTAAAGAAGGAGACCACGCCCGGCTGCTTGCATCTCACACCAGCTGCTCTGCTGCATCGGTGTGGTTCACCACGACCATAGTTGCCAGAAATCCGGGTAGTAAGACCACAAGGGAAGTAAGCCACTTCAGAAAAGTACCATGTTTAACCAAAAAAAGGTAATGTTACAAATGAAATTCACCGCCGCAACTTAAATACAGATCGTATGCAACATCAATTTGTCGGATTGACCAAAGGATGGAGTCAATTTAAGTAGATCAAACATAGGGGGACCTAGAGCTCGTTCTCAGGATCGTGGGACAAAGATGTGACCATGCTATCTATCGTTGGCAGATCGATCCATAAAGCCGTGCTTGTCAGCATGGCAACAATGGCAGACATGGCCGGCCGGTCGCTTGGACTTTCCATGACACAGTAGAGCCCAATCTCGATGAAGCGTTGTAGCTTTGACAAGAGCTCTGGCTCAGACTCAGGAAGGGGCAATGTTTTGTCGAGCAATTCCCTCATCTCGTTTTTTCCACGCAGTCCTCGGACCTGCAAACAAAGTGCACTAATTTTATAATGGTGTACATTGTTCTTGCTCTCAAGAGCAAAACAGCTAACTCTTGCAACCAATATTTTATATAAGAACTTTTTAAAGCAATAAGATGATAAACATACAACACCTAGTCCTCCTACAACATGAGGTCCAAATAATGCGTATGATGCACAAAGCCAAAAAAAAAACATGTTTTGAGAAAAACAAGCATGATGGCCATTGGGATGCGGCAAAGCTAATCACAAAATAAGAATGTTCAACTTAATGGTCCCTTTTTGTTATAAACAATTGTAAATCTAAGATGGGTCCACCAAAGAACACCATAAAAATGTCTTATGTTGTCGTTGCCCAATTAAGCCATTGAAGGTCAGAACAAGGTTTTATAATCCGAATAAATATTCAAACGAATTCCAAACAATGCTTTTAACAATGATACGACACACAAGTACCGTCGTTGTCAGATCTAACCAATTAAACTATGTATGGTCATTCATCCAAGTAGTTTCTAATTTGTACCCGCTACACAATGTTGTAAACGTTTTTGGCAACTGACTACGTGGTATTGATCACAATCTACTTAGGGTGGGGCTAGGCGTTTGACGTAATATGATCACTTTGCCTATGTAGAAATAACAATGTTTTCAATTGTAAGAACTTTTTTCTTATACAAGTTATCTATCGTGTATACATATGTTTCATTTATGGTCGTCTCTACAACGTATGAAGTTTCAAGACTGTGCACCCAACTACAACTATCAAGTGGAGATGAGCGTCATCTTTCTTTGCATGACGGAGCATTGTTAGCGAGCGCTATGAATGTTAAAGAACTGCAAGCCTAAGCCTTCGATCCATAATGCACTAGCACCAGTGGAGGTAGCCAACTAGTCAAGTGGAGGGGGAGAACCTGGGAGCGTCCCACCTGCTGGGGGCGCAGCCGTGGCTTCGCTTGTGGCACCCACGGCGAGGGATGCTGATGCATCAACTTCCAGATATAAATATTCGATGTATTAAGGTTTGCTTGGCATTGCTGTGGATTATGATCATTCCCATTGTCTAATACTCCCTCTGTATCAGATTCTCTAACTAGATTGTACACACATATATGTAGACATGTTTTAGTGCAAGGTTCACATGAATCTTGCACTAAAATATGTCTAGACGCATGTGTGTACAAGCTAGATAGAGATCTTATATTTTGATACGGAGGGAGTATGAATTTGCATGTTTAATCATTTATTACTAGCTGTTTTCTACTTCGCTCCGTATCTGGTAACCAGCGGCTAATCCACCAGGTAGGCTCAAGCCCACTATCCAATATCACTGGATTAACTCAACGTAGCTAGATCTCCTCTTTTCCCACCGCAGTAGCGGCGCCATTAAAGATGCATTCTGTAGCTCGTGTTACTGCAGGAAGGAGACTCTGCCTAAGTCTAGCATGGTTGGCTAGCTTTTCCCTTTTCTATTGGATATTGCACCTTACGTCAGAATGAAAATGAAAGGTAGGCACTAAGCTAAATTTAGACGCATATAATAGATTAGCAGACATACTACGCATTTTTTGTGCTGTTGGGATTCGCCCACAGGATCGGTCACATCAAACTAGACGAACACACACGAACACGAAACTTGTGGCCAGGGGTGCGTGTCGCACCCTCTAAATCTTCCTCTTTATTGCTGTTTTTTCGGTACAACTGGATGATTACAAGTCGAGGCCTTGACATGTATTTATACACGACCAAGCAGCTAGCTAACCGACTCACACAGCTAACCTATACCGATTAGTACTCCTACTGCTAGCAACCTAGTCGTACACGACCAGCCAGCGTAGGAAACTAACACATAATAGGAAACTACTAGAGCAAACCTACTAGGACTCCAACTAGTATTACCTAGTGCACCACGTACGAACGTTCATGCATGTCTCGGCATGCAAACTTATTACAACTCAAACTTACCTAATTAACATGCTTAACACTAACAAGAATTAGGCAAGATTATTTTCCAACATGTGCACCGGAGAAATTTGCTAATGAACAACATATCTCCAATGTACGGCAGTACGTGAACTTTGGGCGTGATTGGTAGCCTGCATCTGATTTCCATCTCTGTTGGGGCAGGCCCTAGGGGCATGGCCACATGGAGACACAACTTGAATCATCTTATGTTAGTTGTTTGATATCCTGCATCGAAGAACGTGGTTCAATTGTGCATTACCACCTTCTGCTACATGGGTGAACTTACCACCTACCACCACACTTGGACAGCTCACCGATGGCGGCATGGCGGCGACGGAGCTGGACGACGAGAAGACGACTTGGCGGCGACGGAGCTTGACAGCGAGGAGACGGCTTGGCGGCGGCGGAGCTTGACGGCGACGACACGACGTGGCGGCGACAGAGCTCGACGACGAGGTAGATCGGAGGTTGAAGAAGGCATGTACAACAAGAACAGTCTAAATACGCATCCTTACAGTACAAGATCTATTCATCTATGAGCACCGAAACGAAAAACTTACAACACGAAAGTTGTGTGAAATGACGAGGAGAAGCTACTCCTCAAAGGAATTTGAAAAAGGTCGACCGTGTGTGACAAATTTGATGAAATTCGTCTAAAAAGCTTCAGACAAGAACACAAAACTAGGGCCACACGGTTAACGAAAGTCCGATCTGATTGCCGAAATGGAACCGCATCATCAAAACACATCATTTTGATGTAGAACTTATTTTGAACCGAGCAATGTATCAATGTATAGAAGGAGTGAGATTAAGTAACACTAAGAGAGTAAGCGGAAGCAAACCTTACCTACCATCGTGCATCGGAGGGAAGGAATATGCAGCTGGCCGGCCTGGCTGCAGAAAAAGGCCCATTCGGTCGTTGTCACTGGGTCTGGCCCGAGTCTGCTTTAAAGCGTGTGCGGGCCAAATTTTTGTTGCACAGAACCAAATGGGTAGCCTGGTTCTGCAGCTGGCTGGCCTGGCCCTGCCGGCTGCAGGCTACTAATCACGCCCTTCAAGTAAGAGTAGTCGCATGAAGGACATACTTGTGAAACGAGGCTCTAAGTGCCACCATTCGTTTGCCCGCAGAGAGTCTCCAAGATTATAATTCCAAAGCTATAGACATCGCATTTCAGTGCCATTTCTCCTGGCTGCTCATAGTCCGGGGCTGCATATCCACTATGAAACTCAACCGTGTTAGATATATATCTAATGGTCGACTCAACGCAGTTTTGTTATTTTACTTACGGTGAAGATAGACTTGTCTGACCAGGCCCCATTTGATCAACTCCCAACAGCTTCGCGGTGCACAAGTCTGCAATCTTAGCCTTCCATTCGCCGTCTAAAAGAATGTTGCCCGGTTTGAGATCCCCGTGGGGGATTGCACTCTCGCCGGATCCTCCGTGAAGGTACGCGACACCACGAGCGATTCTTTGAATTATTTCCATTCTTCTCGTCCAGTCCAGTTTAGCACGAATGCTACTTATGCCTGCAGTAAGCATCAGATATATGTGTTCTTTATATATTTGGATCTAGTAGTGTGCAATAGTAGCAACCCCTAAATTTTACAGAAAGAAAATGATGAGCTATGAGTGCATGCTTGTGCATAGTCTTGAGGTCCCATTAAAAACGCAGAAATATTTCAGAAGGCAATTCGACACTGCGGTGCCGTCGCAGAGGCCGGACGCCCCGCAGTTGGCGTAGGCATCGCAGTCGCCCTTCGGCCCCTTGAAGAAGGAGGTCCAGGTCCGGCTGCTCGCCTCCCACACCAGCCGCTCCACCGCACCAGTGTGGTTCAACTTCAACACGACTCGAGTCAGCGGCGCGCGGGGCAACGCGTCATACCCATACGTTGTCTCCGTCGCGCTAGTCGTCACGTACAGCTTGAAGTGCAAGTACGGCGATGGCTCCGGGACGCCGTTGAACCACCGCCACGATGTGAGTTCCCACTTGGCTCCGCTCCAAAAGTTTTTGCCCACCTTCATGCCGGGCAGCAAGGTGTCCGACGGGTGGTCAAACGATTACCACAGGGTGGCGTCGCTACTGTCGTTGCGCACGACCATGTTGCCGGACTCGAGAAGCCGAGCGGCCGCCGTGGAAGCGCCGCCGGAGAAGTCTGAAGACCAGGCCGTCCGGCCAGAACCGTCGAGCAGGACGAGGCTGCCGGCATTGTTGAACACCAACATGCCAGACGTGTCGCCGAGCGGGTGGTCGCGATTGGCTACCCAATAGACGGTGTCGTTGGACACAGCGAACCATATGCCGAGGTACCTCCTCGTAGACACACCGGGAGAGAAGAAGCCCAGGGTGAAGGAGCCGCCGGCCGAGGCGAGCGTCTCGCCGTCGGTGAGGTTCTGGCCTTTCTCGAGCTTGTCAACAGCGGAGGTTTGGATGCAAAGGAGGAAGATGCATGACAAGAGCAACAGGGAGAGGAACTAGCTGGTTGGCCTCATCATGCACTGAAGTTGCTTCATAGCTTGAACACGATGTTTTATTCCTTCCACAAACAGGAGACACATTCTTGTAGGTCAACATCCGATTACCGTCGTGGGTACTTTGTTGTAAAACGGATAGCAAAGAAACGACGAAGAGCGGAACGATCAAACCAAAGGGGACACGAGATTTAACGTGGAAAACCTCTCCAAACAAAGGAGAGGAAAAAACCACGGGCGCCAGCCAGCAATACTTCACTATATCGGGTGAGGTTACAAACGCCGTGGGTTTACAATGTGTGGCTTACCCCAAAACGGCGGCTTACAAGAGGAATAAATAGAAACATCAAACCCTAGGTCGGCTGCAGTCCAACCCGGAATCAATCCCACCTCGGCGGTAGTACCGCTTAACCCAGCGGTACTACCGCTGGGGTGGGCTGGTTCGTCTCTTCCCACCTCAGCGGTACCGGCGGCGGTACCGCCAGCGGTACCAGTCGGTACCGGACAAGCGCGTCAGACGGCCATTTCAGCGGTAGCGGAGGCGGTAGCGGTGGCGGTAGCTCTCAGCGGTAGTACCGCTTACTACCGCTGGAATTTGGAACACCAGAAAATAACACTCCACCTTGAGACAAATTCCATCTTGTAGCATGAAAGAGAACTTCATCCTGAAAACAACAAAGAAAACACCTTCGGCGCCAAATAGCCTCTTGGGCTAGACAGTGATACCAACTAAGCCCGAGCAAAGCTCGAACTTAGTAACAGGAACTGGCTTTGTCATCATATCAGCAGGATTATCATGAGTACTTATCTTGCATACCTTCAGTTTACCTTTTGCAACAACATCACGCACATAATGGTATTTGACGTCAATGTGCTTTGTTCTCTCATGGAACATCTGATCCTTGGTAAGGTAAATAGCACTCTGACTATCACAAAACAGGTTAATGCAAGTATCATCTCCACAAAGCTCAGCAAACAAACCTTTCAGCCAAACCGATTCTTTACATGCTTCAGCAATAGCCATGTACTCTGCTTCAGTGGTAGACTGGGCAACAACGGATTGCAACGTTGCCCTCCAACTCACGGCACAACCACCAAGCGTGAACACATAACCTGTGAGGGATCTCCTCTTATCCAAATCGGCAGCAAAATCTGAATCCACATAGCCTACGAGTCCCTCATCAGTCTTGCCGAACTTGAGGCAAGCATTGGATGTGCCACGAAGGTACCTGAAAATCCACTGAACAGCCTTCCAATGTTCTTTACCAGGATTAGCCATATATCTACTAACCAAACTCATAGCATATGATAAATCTGGACGTGAGCAAACCATGGCATACATTAAAGAACCAACAGCACTAGAATATGGAACTCTAGACATGTACTCAAAATCCTCATCCGTACTAGGACATTGTTCAGCTGACAATTTAAAGTGAGGAGCAATAGGAGTACTAACAGACTTTGCATCATGCATGTTAAAACGATGAAGAACTTTCTTAATGTAATTTTGCTGACTAAGAAACAACAAACCAGAATTTCTGTCACGGGTAATCTCCATACCTAGAATTTTCTTAGCAGCACCAAGATCCTTCATCTCAAACTCGCTACTCAACTGTGACTTGAGAGCAGCGATATCTTTCTTGCTCTTGGCAGCAATCAACATATCATCAACATATAATAACAGGTATATAGGTGATCCATTAACAAACTTAATGTACACACAGCTATCAAATTCAGACCTCTTAAAGCCATGTGACAACATAAAAGAATCAAACCTTTTATACCACTGACGAGGAGATTGTTTCAAACCGTATAAGGACCTTTTCAACTTACACACAAGATCCTCCTTACCGGCACTATGAACCCTTCTGGCTGGTCCATGTATATCTCCTCCTCCAACTCTCCATGCAGAAACGCAGTCTTTACATCTAACTGCTCAAGCTCAAGATCACGCATAGCAACAATACCAAAAATGTACGAATTGAACTATGCTTAACAACTGGAGAGAAAACATCATTATAATCACACCTGGAATTTGACTGAAGCCTTTTGCAACTAACCTTGCCTTAAACCTCGGAGGCTCGCTAGGAGATAAACCCTCCTTTCTCTTGAAGATCCACTTACAGCGGACTGCCTTCTTTTTCTTAGGCAAGCGCACAACTTCCCATGTGCCATTCTTATCGAGTGACTGCATTTCTTCTTGCATAGCAGCAAGCCACTTCTCGCGGTCACCGGAACCAATAGCTTCAGTATAGGTGGACGGCTCATGTCCGTGCTCCACCTGTTCTGCACAACTCAGAGCATAATCAACAATGTTACACTCTTCAATTAAACGTGGTCGAGGACCACAATTCCTCCTGTTCCTACGAGCAGCAATAGACTGTTGTGGCTGCAAAACAGGGGGTGAGTTCTGAACATTATCATTATCAGAATCAGAAGAAACAGAATCATCAGAACCAGCAGAATCAGGATCAGAATCATCTGAAGTAGCAGCACCATCATTGTCAACAGTGACATTTTCCTTTTCAACAGAGTGCTCCACCTCGACACGAACCTGCTCCTCAGAAAAATCTGGCAAAACATCTGAGGACAACTTATCAAAGTACATAACAGATTCATTGAAAACAACACTCCTGCTCATAAAAGCCTTTAGTTTCGGGATTCCACAACTTGTATCCTTTTACACCCGAACCATAACCAATGAACACACACTTAATAGCTCTCGGCTCTAACTTTCCATTATCAACATGAGCATAAGCAGTGCAGCCGAAAACTTTAAGTGTGAATAATCAGCAGGAGAATCTGACCATACCTCAATGGGAGTTTTCTTGTCGAGGGGAATAGATGGTGACCTGTTTATCAAGTAGCAGGCGGTGGCAGCCGCCTCAGCCCAAAAACGCTTACTCATGCGAGCGTTGGAGATCATGCAGCGAGCCTTGGAGATGATGGTCCTGTTCATCCGCTCCGCTACACCATTCTGCTGAGGCGTGTACGGGATGGTGAGGTGCCTGACAATGCCTTCTTTCCTGCAATAATCATTAAAGGCATTCGAACAAAATTCGCCACCATTGTCAGTACGAAGTAATTTCACCTTCCTTTCTGTTTGCCTTTCAATCATAGCTTTCCACTCTTTAAAAGCAGCAAACGCATCATCCTTATTTTTCATGAAATAAGGCCAAACTCTTCTAGAGTAATCATCAATAATGGTAAGCATATAACGAGCACCACCATAAGAGGGCTTACGAGATGGCCCCCAAACATCAGCATGTACATAATCAAGTGTACCTTTGGTGGTGTGAACAGAAGCATTAAACTTAACTCTTGTGTGCTTACCGAAAATGCAGTGTTCACAGAACTGCATCTTACCCAAACTGCATCCTTGCAGCAAGTCTCTCTTGATCAATTCTGCCATACCAAGTTCACTCATATGTCCAAGACGCTTATGCCAAAGGTTAGTTTTACTAGCGTCATCATGAGAAACAGCAGCAACAGTACCAGATAACGTGCTACCTCTAAGAACATATAACTTAGCAGAATTCATATCACCAACCATAACTATGAGAGAACCTTTTGATACCTTTAGGAGTTTATTTCCTCCTTTGTACTTGTACCCGTCACAGTCAAGGGTACTGAGCGAGATCAAATTTCTTGCCATGGTTGGTATGTGTTTCACTCCCGTCAGCGTGCGTGTCATACCGTCATGTGTCTTGACCTGAACGGAACCAACGCCAACAATGTTGCATTGCTGGTCGTTCCCCACACGCACGAAATCTCCAGTCTGCACTAACTCATAAGAACTGAACCAATCTTTGTTACAGCAAATATGAAAAGAACATGCAGTATCTAGAATCCATTCATCCTGACGAGAAACACATGCAGCTAAAACAGCTAGGCATCGCCATCAGAACTACCATCAACAACAGAAGCCTCACCGGTATCATTACCTTCATTATTTTTCGGTTGGTAAGTACCTTTTCTTTTCTCCTTGTTCTGCAACTTCCAACAATCATCAATGACATGATTAGATTTCTTACAATACCTGCAGAACTTGTCACGGCCTTTAGACTTTGAGCGACTCTGTCACCCTTGCTCTTGTCTCTGTTGTTGTTGTGGTAGTGGTTATCTCGCTGCTCAGGCCTCCCTCGGACCTGCAAAGCATCGCCCTTGGAGGACGACGACTCCTCTTTCTGTACCATACCTTTCATCTTTTCCCTGGCAAGCAGGGCCTCATATACTTCCGCGGTGGTTAGTTCATCACGGCTTAACAGTATGGTATCACGAAAATTTGCAAAGGAATTTGGCAGCGAGCATAGAAGTAAAAGTGCTAGATCTTCATCATCGTACTTTACCTCCATCGACACTAGGTCAGAAACGATCTCCTTAAAGATCGATAAGTGATTCATTACCGAACCACCTTCTTGCAACTTGTGCGTGAACAACTTCATCTTCACATGCATCTTGCTGGTGAGATCTTTGGACATGCAGATCGACTCCAGCTTAGCCCACAGTGCCGCTGCGGTTTTCTCCTGGAGTACTTCTTGCAGAATATCATTAGATAGATGAAGTTGAATAAGCGATAAAGCCTTACGGTCTTTCCGCTTCTCATCGGCGGTCCATGCCGCCGCATCCTTGTCGCCGAATTTCTCCAGCGCCTCGTCAAGATCATTGGACTGTGCGAGGATCGCACGCATCTTGACCTGCCACAGCGAAATCTCGTCTTGTAGTCCAGCGCCGGTAGATCGAACTTCATCGATGCCATCCAAAACCCTAATCTGAAAACAGATCTGAAACAGGGCTCTGATACCACTTGTTGTAAACGATAGCAAAGAAACGACGAAGAGCGGAACGATCAAACCAAAGGGGACACGAGATTTAACGTGGAAAACCTCTCCAAACAAAGGAGAGGAAAAAACCACGGGCGCCAGCCAGCAATACTTCACTATATCGGGTGAGGTTACAAACGCCGTGGGTTTACAATGTGTGGCTTACCCCAAAACGGCGGCTTACAAGAGGAATAAATAGAAACATCAAACCCTAGGTCGGCTGCAGTCCAACCCGGAATCAATCCCACCTCGGCGGTAGTACCGCTTAACCCAGCGGTACTACCGCTGGGGTGGGCTGGTTCGTCTCTTCCCACCTCAGCGGTACCGGCGGCGGTACCGCCAGCGGTACCAGTCGGTACCGGACAAGCGCGTCAGACGGCCATTTCAGCGGTAGCGGAGGCGGTAGCGGTGGCGGTAGCTCTCAGCGGTAGTACCGCTTAACCCAGCGGTACTACCGCTGGAATTTGGAACACCAGAAAATAACATACTTGAGAGTTATTTTTAGCTGAATTAAATTTCGAAGAGCTTGCACTATAGCCATGCAAGTTGAGATTTCAATTATGAATGTGGGAAGGAAAACAGAGCGATCGTATTTATAGAAATATAATGTGGCCCTAAGCTTCTAGCAAGACTTGACTGGATCAAAGCGAGGCGCATCGGATGTGGAAAGGTCGTCGCTACAACCGTGGTGGTTGCTAACTTCCCATAATAATGTGTCGACATCCCATCTACAGGCCGGTGACGTTATAATTGTCAACGCAACACTTGCCAAAAAATATCCGATTTAACAATATAAGATGTGGTTGTGCCATTCTGTAATGCCAGGCCAAGCTCTTGTGGATTATATAATGTATTATACTCTTTAGGGATATATAGCTTCTTTTTTCCTTTCTTATAATCTTTACTATTAAATGGGAGTTGGTGATGGTGTAACCCATGGCAGAATTTTTCTGCCTCCCGATTCTGCCCTCGCTAATAACTGCTATCGACCATTCGTGGGCCGCCCCAACTGTGTGCTCTTCAGGAACGATTATGCTCGGTACCCTAGGAGACCATCGCATAGGTGGGCCGCCGCCGCCAGCGTTCTCCCGACGCTCGCCGCTCGCCGCCCCCTCGAGGAACGCGTGCCGGCGCTGCAATCATCCTGGATCCCATCTCGGAGGAGCGGGCGGAGCATCTCCTCCAACGCAAGCGAGCAGATCGACGCCTTTGCGCTGCTGACGCAGCAGCTCGACGACGCCGCGGCGGCCAAGCAGCCCAATCCTGTTCGTCGTCGAGCGCGTCGCCGGGAGCAGCGCAGTCCACCAGTTGCACAACGCCGCACGTCGCGCCTTTGATTGGAGGAGCGGCTGGTGACCATGAACTGGACCCCTTCCTGAGGAACGCCGCCTGCCTCCTTCTCCGACGCGCCGCCGCCGATGCCCCGAACGTGGGTCCGTCGACCTCCTTGGGATTCGTGGACGCTGCGATGTCTCCTCCCGCCGACGTCGCGTACGCTGCTGTCGTGGTCGTGTAGGTTGGAGCTGAGCCGGGATGGCAATGATGCTGGGTCGTACGCAACAGCGCGATGAGCGCGCGGGGAGCGGTGGCGGATGTTAGGCGCCGTGCACGGGTAGCTACCGTCGGATGCCGGGGTAGCGGCCTGCACGACTTCTTCATCTCCAGAAGTTGCAGCGAGCCGCCCGACAACGAGCTGTGGATCCTCGCGCTCCTCGACCTCATCCCCCGCGAGCACGTCTCCGACGATCACGTATTCCTCGAACGACTTCTGCCTCAGCCACCAGGTAGGTCGGGGTCGACCACTCCTTCGTTTGGTACGTTCTTGATTGGATCTCTACTGCCTGAGCTGTGCTGGCAGGCCGCAATGGTCTCTCTGTGTGGAACATGCGTGTGCTGGTGCGCCTGAGAAGATACTCGATTCCCATGGAGGAGCACAAGGACATGTTTTGGGAATCCGTCTGTGCAGCCCCATTGATGCTACCGTACATGGCCACAAATTTCTGTCTGCCAACTTCCAGTCCATGGAGAAGGTGACTGGCGCTTTGTCAATCTTCATGGAAGAAGCAAAGAAGAAGATGCACACCATCGATTCAATCCATGTGTAATTCACTTTTTTCAGACTTCTTATTTCTCTTTTATATAATTGTTGTCCGGTTAACGTACGTTCAAGGTTGCATACCATAAATTAGAGGGATATTTTATTCAGTTGATTGTAGATACAAGAAGGCAGTCTATTTTTTCCTGAAGATTTTGTAGCTTAAGTGAACATTCATTCATCTTTATATGACCGTATTACTAAATTAAGCAGAATTTGCATGTATGTGTCCAGGGCAGAGATGAGACAGGCCTGGCCACACAGGATGTGCTACGACAAGGAAGAAATTAAGACTGGTCGTCAGGTTTGCCCACTCCGTATCATGAGACAGGACCTGTTAGTACATATTTTTTGTTTCCACTGCGTAAATCAGCATATAGAGAATACATATAGATGGGACTTTCTTTTGCTTATCCCTTGATAGTGTAGGGCAGTCATATGTTAATTAATCTCTTGGTTACATGAAATCAAATCCATGAGCGTTGGTATGTTGTACTTCACAGCATTGCCCATGCCTTTTCTTTTAAATGTCAAAATCGTAAAGTTGAATTTGTAACACCATGTTATGTCGTAAATTTCGTTGTGGTAAGATTGCATATGGCCCAACTAAGATATATTTGGATTTTGAGTCAATTAGGAATACAAATGGTATTTTAATGGCTAGGTTGAGAGATTTTTTAATCTTGGTAGTGTATTAATTTAGTAGGCACGGCATGTTCTGAGTGCACACCTTTGCTTCTAACTTTCCATTTACACTGTCTATAATTCCTTTATAATGCCACGACATACATATAATCACTTCAGTCCTATAATCACTGTTCTATTCTTACTTTGTTAAACACCTATCGTAGCATATAATGGACTGGACCCGAGACCTTCTGCTTATTTACTTCCTGAGTTACTATATAAAAATTACTCGCAACAATATTGTATGATTTTCACAACCGAGCCATGAGAATGCACTGATTAATTTCACCATATATGCATTTCGATCTTGTGCGGCCAGTGGGGTGAGGACGAGAAGGAAGACAACCAGACAATGCAGGAAAAAGTGACATTCAACACATAAGAAAGGTATCTCCTAGCATTCCTGTGCGTCCCGGTGCTTGGCGCATCATGCTCAACCAGATTGTCCTGCTCGTGTCCGCCATCCTTGCCCCTCCTGTGAGCTGTTCGACGCATCATTGATTTTTATGTTGATTAGGTGATGAGATGGAGAAATTGAATGATATAGTTAACTAGGTGGTGTTTCTTCTGTACGAGTTGCTGGGACAGGGATGTTGCAGCTGTTAATTTTCAAATTTGCAGTTCGCTTTCATATTAGTTGTAAAACTTGAATTGTCAGTTGTTGAATGTATGCATCATGCCATTAGATTTCTCACCATTTTATTTTCTAGATCCTGGCCATGTATTTGCTATTCATTGGAATCAAATTAAGAGGAGCTGACCAAGGAGAAGCAGACAAGGAAGAACAATTCGAGATTGTAATACTGGGTCATTCTTATGGTTTGGAAATGAATACTATGATCAGTTTTAGCTTTGTAACATGGTTATATCCAATTTACCCTGAGCCTTGTATGTTGGAAGATGCTCGCTTAAATTTTGAGTGAAAATAAAACTCTTCATTTGTGACCGACTTCAATGATGACTCGATATACAAGAAGCCGTAAAATGCATCTCGTATACTATTGTAACTTCTTGATTTAAATGAACTTCAATGTATCACGTGACTTTTTGTGGACATTGAAAATTGATTTATATTTAATAGTTAATTATTCATGTACATTTCTTTAAATATTCTTTTTGAGAGGGACATGTGAAAGTGGAGTGGGTATCGACGAAGACAATGTTCTCTTGAAGGTGGGGGCAAACAAGGTGAGAGTAAAAAATGTTTTGAAGCGAGAGGTGAAATAAGACGTAAATCAATTTACGGTTAGGAGTCCGTAGCAACGCACGGGCATTTAGCTAGTCATATAGTATATCTATCTAGGGACTAGGAATCTTATGTGCAGAGTACAGCTGCCCGGATGCAATTTTGCAGAACATTTTCTCAGCTCTAACAAAACCATCATTCAGAGTCGGTTCGGCAACACACATTCCTCAGTCGGTTTTACCATTTGATTGAAGCCACCTTCTAATAACAAGAAAATCATATGTAGCCAAGTATTAGAGGTCCGTCGGGTGTAAAAACATGGATACTCGGTAAAGAGCGGCCGTATACGTCGAGTATTTCCAGAAAATACTCATTCTATGCCGAGTATGACAGGTAAACACTCGCCAAACGTCGTTGACTTGGCGTACGAGCGAAAATACACTCGGCAAACATTGACGCAACGTGTCCGTTGTCAGCGCGTTAGACGGCTCCGTAGCAGCGGTCTGGTGTTTGTCGAGTTTCTAACAGATAGATACTCGACAAACATTTACGCGAGAGAATTTTTTCAGCATCGTAGTTAAATATAAGGCACCGTGAAACTCCGTTTGGAGATGGCACACTTTTTCTTGATAGAAGAACTGAATGACATCCCCAAGGAATTTTTTGACAGTTCCATCGTATTTGTCATATGTCATGTTGTATCGGTGTAGGTGATGTTTTCCACAAACACAGGTAATGCTAGGATTACTTAGGTGCTGCCATGCTTATTTTTCTTAGACGAACCGAATGACATCGCCTAGGGAACTTCTGACAGTATCAGGGTAGTTAACCATGACGGATTCTCCTCCTACCTCTGCGCCTTTACTTGGTGTAGATTTTTTTGACACCCAATATAAAAAGTGACAATTACACCCAACCTCTGTGCCACCAACATAATGTGAAGAACAAACTATGCACACAGCCAAAAAAAAGAAAAGAAGAAGAAAGGAAAAAAAAAAGACCCGGCCACATGAAGAAAAGAAGAAGAAAGAAGACTCGGTCACATTCGCAGCATCCGGATCCAAACTACCAATAGAACAGGCAGAACTACAAAAAGATTATCCATAAGCTTGTAGATGATGTTCCACAAATACACATGTATCCCGAGGATTCGCTTCGAGGTGCCATGTTTATTCTTCTTAGTAGAACAAAATGGCACCTCCAAGTGAATTTCCCACAATACCACCATATTTAACTACGCATGGTTCTTATGTTGCCACACTGTCCCAAGACGGTTTATCCCGCCATTGCATGGTAAAAGAGAGGGAAAAAAACATGATCGGGATAAAGAGTGCGGGATAAAATAGGGAGACATTTTGGGCGGAAAAAAACTGATGGAGGGTGTGGAGAAAGAGAGAGAAAATTGCACCTTGACGTTAGGGTGAAATTGAAGGGTAGGCTCAAGTTAGCCATAGAACCAATTTCTTGTGCATCGATTTTTTTTGCTAATGAAAAACATATCTCCAAATGTATGGCAATATGTGAGTTGCAAGTAAGAGTAGTCCTCTCAAGGATAAACATTTGAAAGGAGGTTCTCAGTACCACCATTCTTTTGCCAGCTGCGAGTCTCTAAGATATAACTCCAAATCTATATACACCGCATTTCTATGCCATATTTGCGCTCTGCTCATACTCTGGGGTTGCATATGTCTCCTCCGTGAACTTTTTTTTAGATAAAAGGCCGTTAGGCCCAGCGTTAAATTAATAACGCCAAGAACATTGAGAGAGTACATCGTGCTGAACCCAACTTACAACAAAAGGTACTGCACACACGCATAAAAATAGAGCTACCGAAGAGACTACATGAGAAACACCAAAGGCGAGCAACGCCGAAGAGGGAGAGCACAAGCAGGATGGGCAGAGGTGTCGGGCCGGAGCTCACCGAGAGCACGGGCACAACAACACACACGGCACACCGCCGCGACCAACTGCACCATCCAAGGTGCACCACTGATACGTCTCAAACGTATTTATAATTTTTGATATTTCATGCTTGTTTTATATCAAATGCTACATGTTTCTACTATAGTTTTATATCATTTTACACATTTATTGAACTAACCTATTAATAGTTGCAAAATTGCACAATGTTCCTGTTTTAAACTTTGATGTGTAGGCTATTAATAGTTGCAAAACTGCACAATATTCTTGATTTACACTTTGATGTGTAGGAATTACTTGGAAATTTAAAAGAACGTAAAAGGAGTCTTGTTTGGAGGTGGACTCTGATTTCCAGAAATCTGTCCCCACCAGACAGTTTTTAAATATATCCTCGAACCGACCTAAAGACGACGTCACATGGAAAAAGTCTAGTCGCAGAAGTTTTTTAAAATTTTCCGCTGATTGTCGTGCACTAGGGCATCGTCCAAAATGGGGCCCACAGCCACCAGACAACCCCTGGGCGGGGCTAGAAGTGGGGCCGTGTCGGGAGGCGTCTCACCGCCTCTTCCACCGCCTTACGCCGTCCTTCGGACTATATATTCGCCCCGTCAAGAGAACCCTAAGCCCCAACTACACTTTTCCCAGAAATGACTCCGACCTCCGCCACCATCAAACCCTAGTTTCGGGGGTCAGAAGTTCCTGTTCCTGCACCCTGTTGGGATGGGGATCGACCCCCGAAGCCATCTCCATCGACTACGCCGCCTCCACGCCACCTCCATGATGGTTTGTGAGTAGTTCCCCTATGGACTACGGGTTCTTAGCAGTAGCTAGTTGGTACTCTCTCTCCCATGTTGTTCAATACAATAGTCTCATGAGCTGCCTTACATGATTGAGATTCATCTGATGTAATTGGTGTTGTGTTTGTTGTGATCCGATAAATTGTGGAATTATGATCAGTTTTTTCATCATGTTACCATACTTATGTTTTATTTAATATCTTGCATTTTCTCCGGTACTTGTGGTTACCTTGATCAAGTAGTTGCTTCTATCTCCAAGAGGGGGTATTTATGGTAGATAGTGGGTTCATGTCTCTGGTTGCCTGGGTTCGAGATGATAGAAACGAATAAGGCTCTGGATGTGCTGTTGCCACTAGGGAGAAAACAATAATGCTATGTCTACGTCTCATTTGCATTGTTTACATTACACACTTTGCTTATTGCAATTATCTGTTGCTTGCAACTTAATACTTTCAGGAGACACGAATGTTATCCTAGGGGTGGATTATTAGTCATAGATGCAGCTAGCAAGCGGTCTATGCATTTTGTTGTAATGCCCAATTGAATACTATAGTGAACTTTATCTTTCAGTAGAGCCCGTTAGCCTCACAGGGGGGCTTGACGGGAGGAGGAGGACCAAGTGCAGAGTCCCTCCTTGTGCCTTGTACTCGATCTTTATCGTCAACTGATGGAATAAATAAGCGGAACCTTGTTTGTTATAGTATTTCGATTTGCCTGCGAAAGGTGACCAAATTGTGGCAAATGTCATGCTCATGAACTCGTGAAGTATCTACAATTTACGCTCGAGTCCTAAAGAAAGAGCCATATAAGAAATTCTTAGCGTCAGCAAAAACCCCATGAAGAAACTACGCCCTAACTTTATTATGCAACTCTATATTCGAACATCAACATCCGAGCAATCATTATTAAATATATATCTTTAACACGTGGAAAATTCCCCCCAAAAAATATATACCTTTAACACGTCATCATGTACGAACTGAAGTGACTAAATTTCAAAAAACTCTAGAGATGCCAAATTTGTTAGGCCACACTTTTCTGGACACAAGGTTGTGGCTCCCCACTTGCTCCGTTGATTTTAACTTGCTCCGGTGATGAGGGGAGTGCTCACACTTCTTCCCCTTCATTTTTCTTCTCCTCGTGTTATTGACTGCGTTCTACTTGCGCTGTAAATCACGGTCTTTCATTTTTCTTCTCCTCGTGTTATTCACTGTGTTCTACTTGGGCTGGAAATCACCGTCTGATCCGTTGCCTGAGGTGGAAACCGGTGAAACCTCACATGATAGACTGAGAACGGGAAACCGGTGAAACCTCACACGATAGACTGAGAACATACCTAGAGATATTACCCATGTAAACTCTGGGCCGTTGGATAGAAGGAGAGCGACCAGATTTGTTGATTGCTGACAACATTTCAAATAGAACCTTATATTGTACGGATATCAAACTGCACTCCACGTTGCAGAGATTTCATTGAAGTTTTACACATTTTCAAATAGATTCGGCAAACAACTTTCATCAAGGAAGTTCTAGAAATTATATCACTAAGGTTTCACTGAAAGCGGAACATAATTTGCAGATGAAAGGACTCCAAAACAAAGCTGATACACATCAGTACTTATGTGCCAAAAAGAAGTAAGTCAGAAAAGAAAAAAAAATCCAATCATTTACAAAATAAGGACACTTAAGCAAGACTCAGTGGATCCCGTGTATCTTGGAATATACTATGAAACCGGCAATTATTGACTGTGTTCTCTCTTGGAGCTTTCGAGGACCCGACCCCCGCGTCGCTCCGCTCGGGGCGACTCGGGGGAACCCAAAAAAGCGCCGCCGCCAGCCCCTCCCACCACCGCCTCCCTTCGCCGCCGCCGCCGCGGGCCGTCGACGCGGCGGCGGCGGGCGTCCTCGCCACCACAAAGGTGCTGGGGGGAGCTCGCCGTGTAGGTGCTTGGCGCTCAGGCGCTCTTCACCACCATGGCTGCTTGAGCGGCGGCGCAGTGCTTCGGTCGGCAGCGTCCATCTGGTGCTGGTGGCGCCGTGAGGCCGCTGCCCGCCGGTGCGGAGGCACCTGGTGCCGACCTGCCGGCACGCGTGCGGGCCCGATCTAGGCCGCGCGGGCCGCGCTCGTTCGGCTGCGTTGCAGGCTCCGGCGATGCCGGGGTGCTGCTGGTTGCTTCTATGGTGGTGGTGGAGTGGACCACACCGCTCCTACGAACCTAATTCGGCAATGGAGGCGGTTGGCGTGCGGCAACGGCGACGGTCTGTGCGGCGACGGGGATCGCTCGATCTGGGTCCCTTGGGCTCAACCTAGCACCTCTGATCTGCACATCCGTCGGCGGCGGCTGTATCGCTGTCCAATCAGTACCGGGCTTGGACTTGCGCGGCTGCCGGTGAAAACCGAGGCGGATGATGGCGGCGCATCTTGGCGTCGCTCCCTAGCGAAGGCATCATTTTTGCAGCTGCAATTTCTTTTCTCGGGATCTCCGGGGGGAAACCCTTGATCCGGGCTCTTCGGATCGGATGCTGGCGACACCTTCGGTGCTGTTCTCCCTCTTGAGGGCGGCGTTTTTGGAGATTATACTGACTGGAGTGGTCTAGGAACATCTGCCGTTAGGTGGGTGTTTTGGAGCGCTGGCCAAAGCCCTGGATGCAGCGGCTATGTCTGCATTTGGGATTGTAATAGGTCCAGTTTCCTTTCCGCATCAAGCAAAAAGATCAGTAGATCTTAGTTTGCCTGATGTTATGTTTTTAGCTTCTGCATCTCTGGGGCGACATCTCGGTCGTTTTATCCCCCGAAAGCTGTAAGATGGATGATTGTAAGTTTCGTTTCGTTGAAATGGAACTAGGGCGAGCCCGAGCCCTTTATTTCTAAAAAAACCGGCAATTATTCCGTAGGGCCAGAGCGTCCCGCAAAATGTGCCTACGAACGAAAGCGCAAACTTCAGCATGCACACACCAACTCCCATCCTATTCGCCAGCACCAGCTACAACATCGACATCACAAACGCGAACCAAAAAACATCAAGCAAAGAGGCAGCCATGCACAGCCATGTCACAGTCGCCGCTGCATGGGCGACCGGAGACAGCGCCGCGTACATACCGAACGCGAACGCGGCGGCAACGCTCCGGGCTGAGCTGTTGAGGAAGAAGATGGAGAGGACGAAAGCAGCCATGCGTGTGCCGATGTCGACGGTGGTTATCCCGGCATACATGAGGCTGACGGTGGCCATGGCGGTGCAAAGCAATGCTAGGTTGTTGGCAATGATGAACGCCTGGAAAGAGAGTGAGACGGCGAGCACCGGCGTGCCAGCAGTGCGGTTACTGAACTCAGGGTCGTCGTCGGCACGGTACCCACCGGGTACGGTGAAAGCTGCTGCGAATGTAATCGTCACCAGTAGCGCTGATACAATCACTATGGGAGAACATATTTTTAGGGGCATTTTGCTTGAGGCACTACTTAGAAATGCCTCTAAAAATGATTTTTAAGGGCATTTTGCACTAAGTGCCTCTGTAAATGCCATTTTCAGAGGCATTTCTTTCAAACTGCCCCTAAAAATGCCATATTTAGGGGCATAATGCAAGTAGTGCCTCTGAAATGTCATTTTTAGGGGCATTTTTCATCAAGTGCCTCTGAAAATAACATTTTTAGGGCATTTATTTGAAATTGCCTATAAAATAGTGATTTTTAGGGGCATTTTTATGTAGTGCCTCTGTAAATATGATTTTTAGATGTTAAGTATCCCAAAAAATTATTACATGACAACTGAGTACACTTAATTTTATGTTATGCGTGACATAATTGGATAATCTTATGAGGAGATTTTTTAGGGAAATTATCCTCTGTAGTTGTAGAGCAGCATTCATTCATTTATCATGATGGTACCCACGTACAGTAGCCCCAATATGTTGGGCCAAGCCCAGGTGGCTCACATACAGAACACTCACGTACGATACTACGATACCACGCACAGACCTCCTTCTCGTTCTCGATCCCCTTCTCTGCTCTCTCTCCCGTGCGACGCCGCCGCCGCCAAGCAATGCTCCGGGAGCCGCCGACGGCTTCGGCCTTCACCGGCGCCGACGCTCGCCGGCACAGCTCCGCCACCTCCTGTTCCCTCAATTTCCCACTACCCTAACTTTCACCTACGCCTCCCAGCCTGCTCGGGATGAACCCTAACCCTAGCTAACGATTCCGGCCATAGCCGGCCTTCTCCCACGCTGATAGTCACCGGCGTGGCTCCACCCTGCTCTCCCCCACTAGTTCCGCCACAAATTCGGCACCACACACCCCCAATAGCGCCTGCCCGTGGAAACCCTAGCTAGTGCGGCTGGGTTCGGCGGTGCTGCCCCCCAGGGCTCCCGCGCCTCCGCGTCCCTGCTGTGCTTCCTCGTCGAGTACGGTGGCCTCCTCGAGCCCCTGCTCGAGCACGCCGCCTTGTGTACTGCTCCGAGTCGACCATGACTTCCACGTCGAGCCTCTGCTCGAGCTCCTGCTCTATGACGACGCCCTGGCCTCTCTGATGGTCATGGTGGTGTGGTGCGGTGGTGTGTCTGCTGCTGCTGCCGGACATGGGGTGGTGCAGGTGAAGCTGGTGGTCTTCGTCTCGTGGTGCACTCCATCACGGCAGCACGTATGCTCGTGCGTCGCACGACAGGTATGATTCATCTCTCCTCTCCTCTCTGGTTTTCTCTTGCTCACACAGGACATGGTCGAGATAGGTTCCTAGCTGTTCTAGGATTTGTGCCGTTGCTTCAGTTCATCCAGGAGATGAACTGATGTGTGGTGATTTGCTCACTTCTGTTGCGGCTCTATATCTGATGGGTTTCATTCAGGCTGATTTGGCGTCCAACTTGCAAGAATCTGCGCCGATTGATCTTCGATTGCTTCTGGAATGGTGTCTTCAGGTCGATTTTTTCCTTAACGGTGTATGTGCGGTATCAATTAAAATTACCCTTCTGATGAGTTATATCTGACCAGAAGTTGATGCTAGCTTCCTTTTGAACACAGACTTGTACATTTGAATGTGCCAACTGCCAAGGCAGAAACATGATTCTGATTTATCTTTGTGTTATTACTTGGATAAGTTAGCCGTGTTTGCATTGCTTCAGACCATGGCAGTGTCCAGATGTATCTCTGTTTGTATTCCCAAATATTTTGAATGTAATCCTGTGCAGTGCCAATTCAGATTTATTTCTGTTTGTACTGCAAAACATTTTGAATGTAAACCTGTGTAGTGCCAATTCAGATTTATCTCTGGCTGTATGGACAATGCGGTGCATTTGGAAGTATTGATATTGATTAGAAGCATTCCTGCAAATGACTATAAAAATAGTTAGAGACATTTCAAAAACAGTGCCACTAAAAATATAGAGGCATTCATAGAAATGCCTCTAAAAATAGTAGAGGCATTTCAAAAATAGTGCCACTAAAAAATATAGAGGCATTCATAGAAATGCCTCTAAAAGTAGTTAGAGGCATTTCAAAAACAGTGTCAATAAAAAATATAGAGGCATTCCTAAAAATGCCTCTAAAAACACGTATTTTTTGGGGCACTTTACTTGAAATGCCTCTATATTTTTTAGCAACACGATTAAATGCAACACTATTAAAAGTGCCCCTAAAAATACTTAGAGGCACTTTCCTGATTTTTAGGGGCACTTCGAAGTGCCTCTGATTAAAGACTGTGACGTAGTGAATGCCAATTGTAGGTGTGGAGTCCTTGATGATCTTTGCTTCCTTCTTCTCGTTTATTTTGGGGCATGGTTTTCACTGTTGGCACCATATTGAGCACCAGCTTCCTTCAGAAGATAGTGCACCCTGCGCCTCGGGTCCTGCGGGCAACAGCGAAAGATTAATATGATGTGATATATTCCACATTACACTAGTCTCAGTGAAGATCAACCTGTTACACGGTATAGAGATCACTAAACGGGCCATCACTAAGATAAATCCACTTGACATGGATAAGCCGTGTGTCGAAGTAGGCATGCATGACCATAAATCTGGGACTGCGTGTCATTACCCAAAAAGTAGGCCCATATTGACTACACAACCGTCTTCTCTTTAGATGATTTGTCAACTCCGTTGCCGAATAAAACCAAAAAAGCATATTCGAATTTTAAATGATTCACGAACTAGAACTAAAATATAAAAAGGGAGTGTTATTCACCAACAAAAATGCCTTGAACTATATTAAAAACTAATGATTTTTATGGGAATTTGGATTCTGAATTTACATGTATTTAGAAACCAATTTTTTCAAATTTAACTAGGCTTGTTGGACCACTACTTGATATAAAGCCCTAGTTGGCAGTGGGCTACCTTTTTTATTTCACATTAAAAAAACATATCAAGTGAAAGATCAAAAGCCTTAGAAAGCAAGACAGATTACGTCTCTTTGCGGAGTGGTGTTTGAAGCTTGGTTCTAGTTGTTCTCGAGGTTGTGGGGGTTTCGTCCCATGGGGTTGTGTTGTTGTATGGATAAGGCAAAGCTTTTGCCTTCGGTTTTTTTTTTTAAAATGACAGATTACGTACCATTCCAAAAAAGACACCTGTGGGTATCATGCTCCGTGAAAGATCAAATGCAGTTTTCCCCGCGTGATTTGTCAAATTTAACATAACATCCTTGTCCAGCAATAGAAATGAAAAGGCCTTCATCTTCCCAGCCAGGACAGCAAGGTGTAGTCCCGTGTTTCCATCATTGTCCTGCATGTTTGTGATTGATGCAAACCTTCCAGGTCCTCGTACTCGTAGAAGTAGGAAGGAAGAACAAACTACCTCCCAGTAGCCTTTTTCAACAGCTATATGGAGGAACGTTTTGCCCTTAGCGTCTTGTAGCTGGCCACAGTCCGGGAACCTCCTGAGCAACTCACAAACCACGATTCCCTGCCTTCCAATAGCTGCCATGTGTATGGGGAATGATCCCTCATTGTCAGTTTGGTATGCTAGAGATTTGTCAGCTTCTACCAGTGAGATGACCCTTTCCAGAACACCACGTGATGCCGCAAAATGAAGAGGTGTGCTTCCCTTGGGTTGATCTCCTTGTTTGCTGAGCTCCTTGTTCCATTCCAGTAGCTTTTTTGTCATCCCTACATGTACAGTAAGAATCAACAGACGTGCTTTTTTTCAAGAAAACGCAAAGGTTTGTGTATCAATGCATTGATAGTAACACAATATTATTTAGAAGTCCAAACAAGGACTACACCCCAAGAACAAAGAAATACGACAATACCAGTATATGATGCCTCTGCTGATAAAGGTAATTTCTCTATTGAGAGATGACAGAATAAGATCAGACAACTCCGACAATTCGTTAGAGGGTGGGCTAAGAATGTGTGTGGGGAGTACAAAAAAAAAGCAAAAACTTTTGCTTCTCATACATGATCTAGATATCAAAACGTAAGTGCATCTCTCAATGAAGCACAAAGGGCTGCGAAGAGGGAGGCTGATGAGTGTCGCAAAACTGAGGTGTGATGACAATTCCAATTGGGCTCAACAAGCTAAGGTGAAGCATGTTAAAGAATGTGGGAATATCACCATGTACATCGAAACCACAATATCCTAATGGAAACCGTGTTAGCCTAAAACGTTGGAAGAAACAGCCCTGGAAAATATTGCTACCTCCCTTGCGTTTTTTGCTAGACCTCTTAAATTATTGCTTTGATCTCACTAAAGGATTTAAATATATTGACTTTTGGATGTATAAAATTGAAACATTAGATATATATATATATGTTCGTAAGCCTACTTGAACTACAAATAGAGAAAACAACCTCATTTGCACGCGCTCTATTTGTATACTTGGCCTCAGGATCTGTGACGTTTCCATATATATCTACTCAGTCCAAATAAAAAAATAGGAGTGTAATATATGAAATATCTGCGTTTTTGTATCTTTACTTCAATGATTTGTGACTGTTTTTTGTTTGGAGAAGATATATATGTGTACAGACTTGTCTTAGATTTTGTTTCTTCCTTGATCAGCATTGTGTGGGCTGAAGACATATAGTGAAAGGGAAGGAATATGGTTCAACATGTGAAACATTGAGGTGTCACTAAAGATAATAATAAAATATGCGAAAAATGAGGTGTCTTTTTGATACATTTTTTTTAGAAAAGGGAATTTTATTAATCCCAGCCTCTGCATCGAGTGATGCACACAGCCGTATTATTACAAAGTATATCGTATCTTAAAGAGTTACATCCTCAGAAATCACTAAGATCAAATAGACACCTCAGATGGCCGTGACACACGAAAAGTAAACTACGAAAGTCGACTAATATGCTGCCACGTATGCCGGGAGAAAAACTCCTGTGCCACCCGCGAGAGTCTCGTACATCCAGCCACCATAAGGTCCCGCTGGTCCGAAGGCAGCAGGAAACCCCATAACTGGATCCAATGTACCACCATATGGATAACCTGTAAAACATGAAATTTGTCCTTCCTGTTAAACACAATATCATTCCTACATTTCCAAATGGACCAACAAATAGCTGAAACGCCTATACGAATCCTATTTTTGGTCTTTTTGTCCACCCCCCGCAACCAATTCCCAAACATATTTGTGACATTAGTAGGGGGTGGAATATTATAAGTACAAAAGACCACCCGCCAAACTAATTTTGCAAAGGGGCAAGAAATGAAAAGATGATAGATAGTCTCATTGTTCCCACAAAAAGAACAGTGAGTATTCCCCTTCTAATTCCGCTTGGCCAGATTATCTTTTGTTAGCAAGACTTTTTTATGAAGGAACCACATGAATATCTTAATTTTCTGTGGAATTTTTAACTTCCAAAGGTACTTCTGTAAATATCTAGTATGTCCATTCATTAAATCCTCATACATAGATTTTACAGTAAATTGACCACTTTGAGTCAAATTCCACTTGAACAAATCTGGAGCATCTGTCAACGTAACAGTCATTAATCTGTTGCATAAGTGAGACCACATATCCCATTTATTCCCTACAAGAGACCTCCTAAATCCTAGATATGTGGGTCTTTTTGATACATGTATAGTAATAAAATCTCTTGTAGTTAGCGAAAGAATATTTGTCTAGGAGAAGACATACAATAAATAGAGGAAAAAGCAGAGTCTTAGACAGGAGAAGGTAATCGTTTTTTCTATTCCAATACATGAAAAACCATATGAGACATCTCTAAGAAATGCTAACATCAGTTTTGTAGAGAAAGGCAAATAGCCCGCCAATAACACCATCCTTTTAGATATAAATATTTTTGTATCCAATATTTCCCTGTGAATTAACGGATAATGTAGCTCCCCCAAATACATGTAAAATCTTAATGTGAAGTAAGAACTGAAGTGAGGTGAGGTAGTATGCTAACTCACTGGTGCTCTTGACAACGGCTGCATGCAACGCGTTCTGTCCATTTGGTCCGGAATAGGAGAGCCCTTGGTCCTGTTCATGCAGTTGCTCAGCAATATCGTCATGCCCTAACAAGACGGCCAGGTACAGCGGCGAGGTGCCGTTCGAAGGTGGAACCCGAGCCAAGTGGTGATACGCCGCCATCAGCTTGCTGGATATCACCTCGGCCGTCTGCTTGTCGGCCAAGCGGAGGGCGTCATGAAGGGCCGTCTCGCCTTGCTTGTTCTGCTTTCTGAGCGCCGTCTCCACCCCGTCGCCGCCCTCAGCTGTAGCCAGACCGATGAGCAGAGAGACCATTTCGACCATCCGGGCCCTGGCAGCGCAATGGAAGGGCGTGTCTCCCTTCACATTGCACGCGTCCAGGAGGTGGCTGGCCTTGCCGTAGATGGCCCTCGTGCAGTCCAAGAAGTTTGGGCTGTCTCCGCTGGACGCGGCCACATGGAGGATTTGGTTCAGCTCCAGGTCAATGACGATTGACTCTGCACCAGTGGCATCAGCGTCCCCGATGTTGACGACGACTCCAGGGCCAGCCTGCACCGGCTGATCAGTCGCGTGGACGTTGCCCAGAAGACGATTTAGTTCACGCAGATCACCCGACCAAGCGGCCAAATCAGCAGCTCCGGGTTCTGCTTCACCGGTAGTTTTGGCGCCTCATCGCGCGGCTCGGAACCCTGCATCTTGTTCTCCGACTCCATTGGCAACTGGCATGCACCAGACATGTGCCTATCAGTGAGACAATGTGTATTACTAGATTCGAACGGCGCGGCTCGCCGCGCGGCGCTTGTTAGTTCTTCCAATTTTTTGCCCGTGGTTGTCACATTATATACGGATTATTTGAAAGATGGTTTATATCCGTACGTATAAGTAAACATGATGGCAATATTAGTCATGCTGAGAAGTTATTACTCAAAGTTGTACCTTCTGCAGGAACAAAGTTTAGAATTCACAAAAGTACCATGACAAATCAAGAAACATAATTGGGATAAGCCAATGTTTCAGAAGACAACACAACAAGAATATAAAACAGCCAATTTCACAAATAGTACCTTCTCTTTGCGACTGTCGGGCTGGATATGAGAAACAACTATAAAAACACATGTCGGGGAAAAACATGATTGCACTTGCACGACCATATGCTATAAAAATGTGCAGGGTGTAAGCTGCCGCTGCTCGAGAAGGCGGTAGTTGCTGGCACACCTCTTCCTTCTGCCCAACTCGCTTTTCCCCACTGCTGGGATTGCAAGACCATATGCTATAATAATGCAAGTACTTCAGTACAGAACAATAAAAATGTATGAGAAGAATAAAATTCCAAAGAGGAAGAAAGTAATGACACCAATGGAAATTGTGATCACCTAGCTCTAATGCTTATTACAGTTTTTCTTCCTCTTCCTAGATAGAAGACCATTAGAAACTGCAACTCTGAAAAATAAAACAATTCGGTGATTAGATAAATACTGAATTGTATAGCTTCAACATATACCAGATTGTTCTCTCAAGCTTTATCGTGTTTAATGCTCTAGCTGTCACAATGATGGCTAGGAAATACCTTATGTAGTGAATCAGTTCACCTTGAATCGATGTCATCTTTCATCTCTATGGCGGCGAGGGTTTGCAAATTTCCTGTTATCAGATAAAGGTTAAATTACATATATATAGGATCAACATATGCTACATATCTTAATGTACCACATATCTTAATGTACCGGATATCTTAATGTAGACATTATATCCCGAATAAATTGAAAGGTTCAAGAAAATTGGTTACCACTACTTAAATTAGTTGAGCAAATAACCCACACTTGGTTCTTTTTAATGGAGAGCAATTATAGGCTGTCATTTAATTTTATCCCGATTAAAATAAAAGGTTACAGGTTAATGAAATTTCTCATGACTCACATTCTATCCGGCAACTCACTGTCACGAGCTTATCTTCTCAAGACATGCGAGTTTTGTACACTGGGCTTGGCAGACCCGACTTCTTCAACATCTCCTCAAACAGGACAGTGGTCAGAATCTCGACAACCTCCATGTGGAAGGCTGTGAAATAACGATAGAGTTAACAACCAGGTGGTAGGATACATATACAAAGGAGAACGACGACGCAAGTCAATATAGCTACTTATGGTAAGATTAATATTGATGGAATTAACAATCAGGGATAACACAGGTCCATATAGTTACTTATCCTAAGATTTCCAACTTTTAGATAGGTTTAAGATGGTGGGAACTACTACGGAATAAAAATTAGGTGATTACCATACGTGATCTGTATATAATGTAACAGAAAAACATGGAATTAAATTTTGTATGGTAACATTATAGTAAACAATAGAAAATATGGGTTCACAGTGTAAAGGTAGAACCTTGAGCACTCAAAATGTGGGTACATTGGAAATTAGCCAAAATAAAATGCCTTTGGATTTTACTACAACCTGAAATTGGTATTAAGATATATGATAGTAACTGGAAATATGTTATAAACGAAGGAAGGTAGAAAACCTTCTTAGAAGGCCCAACGGAGCTAGCAGGATGCAAAGCACTGAAATAACTAATCGAGAAATCAAAAATACTATTATGTACCTATGAAATATTACCAAGAGCCTTTTTATCACAGCTTCTGCAAAAAAGTTGAATGGGCATATAGGAAATAGAACACTTATTTCGACCCAACAACAGAACAACTGAAATATGACAGAATTAATGTCGTATCTTCAGCAATGTCTCCAAAAAAGGAGGTGGCTAGCCTCTTGCCGACTTTTTTCCAGAAGCCATGTCTTTTGACTTATTGCAAGCTAGCTCATGAGACACACTATGTGCTAACATTCAGATCACAGAAACCTAAACAAACAGCAGCTGGTAAGAAACAGCGAGTGTGCACTGCACTGACCTTGGGGATATTTTTGTCTATGAGATCATGGTCCGTCGGAACCATATGGGTAGATGAGGTCGCCGCGTATGGAGCAAGGATAGAGCACCGCCCGTGAAGGCCTCGTCGTCTTTGGCCAAAGGGGGACCCGTGGGGGTGATGCTTGATTTCGAGCTACCATAGTCACCAGACATCCTGAGTTCATGCCAGAGGCAGAGACAAACCTTTGAGCTGCAGGACAACAACACTAACGATCAATCCGAGACTCAAGCCTTCATGAGAAGTCACTTGTATACACTGCAAGACCAAGAATGTCTGAGAAAATTATAAGAGCCTACTGAGTATGTCTGCAATTACATTTCTAATAGCAGCGACGCCTGCAATACACATTACTAAAAAGGAAATTCAGCTAGTCCCTACTGGGACATAGGTAAACAGTAAAATAAAGAAGTGTTCAATCAATGCTGTAGGAAAACGCAAAACCAACTCCATTCAAGCAAAATAAAGAAGTGTTCAAACATTCCAAGCCTCCAAGGCAGGGTCACAAACTTTAAGAACCTTACTAATTAACTGATCGCAGAGACATACTAATTAATCAAGCTAGAGCCCGTAAAAACGATAAATATTTTTTTTGTTTTTTGCTCAGTTGATGAAGCTGAGTAGAAAGCTTACTCTTTCTACACTGCATAGAAGAACAGACGCCCCCGCGTAAAAAAACATGCATGCACCCACTATCATTTCAAATTATCCATAACTTTACCAATATCCAAAGATAGCTGGATGTCACGCAAGACAACGACCATACACACAATAAATCCTGAATAATTTAGCTGGAGCTGCAAATCAGTTTTTTGTGATACAAATGAGAATAAAATAATTTATAATTTTAACAGGAATAATATATGCAGTAGGAGGTGAAAATAAAAAGAGCAGTACATAACAAGAGTGGCAAGACAATAAGCAAGCTGCAGAATTGGCACAAACATATCCAATGGCATCGATGCATCTTATATCCCTCTACATAACACATCAATTTCTTAACTCAGGGCATACTGTTTACTCAATCCACTACTCTGACATGAAAGTAAATCTAGCCGAAGAATCAGGATAGAGCAAAACACCCAATGTCCATTCAGCAAACTTGTGCAACAGCAACACTTTCATTTGCCTCTCGCTTGCCAATGGCTCCCACATAGCACAAGCACACAAGCACACAAGCAAAACCAGTGTAGCAAGGAAGCGCGCCCATCAACCGTATTAATCTCGGGATCAAGCATGCAAGTAGAAGTCTAGACATCAAATTGATATAATAAGTTTACCGCTTGATAAAAACCTAAAGAAATTATACTATTTGGGGACCATATATCAAACCAAGCAGCAAAACGCTAGGAAAGGGATCATATATCATGCTCAAGCATATACAAAATTGCCTCTTTGCAGTACCTAGCTATCAAGTATCCTGAAGCTCTCATCGCTGCTCCTCTCCGTCTCTTCGGAAGCAGCGATTGCAGCCTGATGTAAGGCATATGAAAATCTGAGAAAAAATAAATTTTAGAATATTCTTCTAAGAAAGAGACCTGGAGATCATAGAAGAAGAGAGGTGGGAGGAAGGATGAATTACTGCAGTAGGACACCACAAAAACAATTGCTTGTCGCTGCCATCAGTGGTGTAAAATCACCACAAAAACAATTGCTTGTCGCTGCCATCAGCGGTATAAAATCTCCTGGGCACCCAAGTTAAACTGTGAAACAAAAATTAAATTAGAGAAAGGGAAGGAATAATAGAAGCAAGCTCGAAGCTAGATTTCACCACAAAAATTTCTTAGACGCAATATAAGCATAATGGACACCCCCAAATATAAACTCATCAATATAATTAAGGCATCAACAGTCATGCAAAATATGAAGGCAGCTTACAGCAACACAGGGAAGTGAGGAAAAGAATACTGAAAACAGGTACTTCATACACAACAAACTAAAATTGCCCAGAAATATTATGTCAAGAAGAATCAGAGTAACCTTGATAAACTCTGAATTTTCAGGGTCATCATCGGATCTTAATTGACCATCTCATATTGCGACGCCTTATTCCAGAAATGTATTTTGTGAAGTACAGTCTGCTGTGGTACCATGCCATGTACCAAAGCGTTGTAAACAGGCCAGAAGAGCGCCGCTGCCATGCTGTCGACGACACTGTGCCACGGATATAACATATAGTGCAGATTTGCTGGAAATTCCTGACATTGAAAATGTGCAGCCTCTTTAAATCTTGCTTGGAAGGCTACATAATTGGATCAATGAAATATTCAACAACACGGCTTACTGGCAGTGAATTATAATCAATAGCACAACTATATATCCAAATCATAGCTGCATAACAGAAATTAAATTAGGGGCAAAGAATAGGAAGGAGGAGCTCACTCAAGGAGGTGCAGCCAGAAGCACCGCGCCTCGATGTTGGCCACGGACTGACTATCCTCTCCATGCTATCACCTGTACAAATGATAGAGATCACAAGCAGAGGGGAAGAGCTGAAAACGAATTAAGAGAAGTCTCAACCCGGTGTCGTATGCATCCACGCACTCACCTGTCTGTTCCCGGTTGGCTGGCCGGCGACGAGAGTCGATGGGCGCGCTTCCTTGCCGCCGCAACACCAGCCGTCACAAACGTGGCGAGCCGCCGTGCACCTGAGTTGGGATGCAAAAATAGGAAAGGTCTACAAAACCTTGACAGCGTCTTACTTAGCATCTCCTGCTTGGGCCCGAGAAGCCTGGCACAGGTGAACATCTACATTTGAAGCTGACACCTGATGAAAAAAAGTGAGTTGATCAGTATACATAGCTCACACCTGATGACAAAATCCAATTAAACAGATACAACTCACACTCTAACTAAATACAAACAGAAGAATGAACACATTATATCATCTTAGCAAGCATCTCTCCAGATGCTACTAACATACATATCTCACTCCTAAAGAAGCTACAGGGACAGAGTAACCATCTGTTGCAATTTCCAAGCCATTTTTTCATAAATATTACATCACATGGTATATGTCCATGTGAAAAAGGGAAATCAGATGGTACTCAATGAGCATATGGTAGCATAACTGTATCCTAACACACAATAAATTCTTTAGACTATTATTTGTGTTTGTGTTTTCTTTCTTTACGTACCAGCCGCCCTGAAAAAATTAGAGATGCATTTTATTTAACTTGCAAAGAGCTAATCAACTACTCACATTGTTATGATTGACTGAAACTAACTAAATCACCACGCCCAGATGCAATAGCACACTCGAGTTCATTCAGCTACTAATTAACTAACTGCATTAACTAACTGTAGAGGTGGTGAGATAAGTAATAAGTACCTGGAGCAGTTCTAATATGAAGAACAAAGGAAGCTAGTCTGGTCTGGTTCACCTTGGCGACGAGCTGCTGAAGCTGAAGCTCGAGATCAGCAAGCAAGGTAACCAAAAACCAATAAACCTGCAGATCAATGAACAACACAAGAGGCAATTTGTAATCAATCCATAGCGAGAGGGGAGGGGGAGGGAGAGGGGTTTCGGCTGGGCTGGGCACCTCGACAGGAAGATCGAGCCTCCCATGGCTGCAGCTCCTCCTCTAGGCCAGCGCCGCCCCAAGCCCCTCCTCCACCCAGCGCCGCCCCCAGTCCCTCCTCCACCCAGCTCCGCCCCGTCTCCTCCTCCTCCTGTTGAGGCCGTGCCGGAATCAGCCTCCTCCTCCTGTCGTCCTTCCTCCCAGGCATCCAGCCACCAACCAAGAAAAACGACCAAGAAAACGGGAGATGGAGGATGCGGAGGAGGGGAGTGGAGCTGGAGGGGCACACATAAAACGAATCTGCACAAACAAAAGGGATTTGTGGGGATTAATCTGGAGATAGAAAGAAGCCAAATCACGAGGAAGACAGATGGAGAAGGAGTTGTTGGGCAGCGGTCGCCTTTCTCCGGAGGCGACACAGTGTGCAGCGGTGGTCCGAGCGGCGGCCGGCGCTGCTCCTGGGCGATGGCGACGATGGGAGCTCGTCCCGTGGAGGGAGTGGCAGCGTGGACCAGTACGGCAAGCCGAGCTGCGCGCACGGGGTGCTGCCTTGGCCCTGCCATGGCACGGGAGGAGAAGGAGCAGGAGGGGCGCGACTGTGGGGGAGGCGGCTAGGTTGGGGAAGGAGAAACTCGAGGGGCGCCGCCGTCCTGCCCGCCTTCTCCAGCCCCCAACTCTCCTTCCCTCCGTGCTAGAAAAGGAGGTGGCGGCGGCAGCAAATTGGGCGCGCACAGAGACGAAGACGGCCGGATCAGCCAGGCTGGGAGATGCGGCCGGGCCGGCGGCGGCGGCCGAGCCGGGTGGCGGCCGTGCAGGGCGGCGGCGGCGGGAGCTGGAGGAGAGAAAGCACGGGAGTGGAGGAAGAGAGCAGCCACGGGATTGGGATAGGGTTTTCCACTGCGGGCACGGTTTATATACCACGGGCGTGAAATGACCATTCTGCCCAGAGCGGCTCCGTCGGAATAACGGTCCCTGCCACCGCCAAGATTGCGCACACGGGCACGACCCACCCCACACGCTGCCATGCGGGTCCAGAAAAAAACTGGGACCACCGGCAGTGACTCGGGGCGACGTCCGTGCGTGTAGAAAATGACCGGCCGACTGGGGACATCTAGGAATCTCAGCCGTCCATTTCCTTATCTACGGTCCACATTCTCAAATCGCTGTGAAGCCTCCTACCCCCCCCACAATTATACTCTTTAGATATTTTCGAAGTACAGACTAGAGCAGAGTACACACAGCCGTTCTCCTCCTGTATACATGTGTTTATATATAAACTATATAGTACTAGCCTCAAAGTGATAAGATTATGCCACGTTGAAAATACCAGAGATTAGATCATGTTAAAAGGTTGCCAACTGGAATTCTGCATTTTGGTAAGGAATCTAATCTCTACTATATAATATTGAAAACGGTGATGGTTGGCGGCGGTAGGTCAAAAGAATAAGGAAAAAACCGATTCGGACCGCGTACACGATCAGAGCTCAAATCCTAATCGATGTCCTATTTCTATGCGCCTGTCGGTTAGATTAGGAAAGAAAAGCAAACCGGGTCAAACACCGCTAAGAAAACCGCGGGTCAAACACCGTCTAGCCATCCCCGTAACGCAACAAAAGAAAACAAACTAATCCTCCTCCCGCGATCCCACGAACTCCCCTCCTACAGCCGCCTTCGCCTTGACAGAAGGTCGTCTCCACCATCAGCCGTGAAAGCTCGCTGCCGCGATCCCCTACGACGCCGACGGAGTATAAGTCACGTTGCAGCGTGCTCTTTCCTCGGGCAGCGAAGCCAACAATGGCGGCGACCCGGGTTGCTGGACATGCACTCCGCCGTCGATCTCCTGGTCTTCTCCGCCGAGCAGCCAACGGCTCTGGACTCCAGAGAACCGAGAGTGATCTCCAGCTCTATTTGTTGCGGGCCACGATGGCTTCATAGTCTCCTCGGCCGACGATCTGTCCGCAGGTGCCCTAGCTTCTTTGCCATTATCGTCGAAACGGAGGTTGGGTAGAGGAATATCTCCCTGGAATTTTGACATGCTCCGCAGTGTTGGACAAATCATTCTGGGGCAGCAGCGGCGACCAGGGAAACAGAGAAGGGAAGTGGCCGGGCGACGTCCACACGCCGGGGAAAAAATAGAGAGCCGCTCCTGGCTGAGCAGAGGCGGGGGCGCGCCACCCATGTCGCTCTGTCGTTGTAGCCGTGATGAGGAGGAATAAGAGGAGAGGAGGTGGTGCGCCGTGGTGTTCGCCGTCAACGGATCGGGCGGGCGTGGGCGTGATCCAGTGTTTCTTCGAGTGAATACCTGCTTCAGGCGTGCGGCCGCACGCACGGACTGCCGGAGGTTCACAGGCTGACAGGATTTTGACCATGTCCAAGGGGCTTTAGAACTGGAGCATGGATCAACATGGACCTCATCTCCTCGTTAACCAGATTGAGGAAGATGTGGGAGGAGAGATTGAAGTGCACAATCAATACCTGGCCTAAGCATGTGTTCGTATAATGACGTTCAGATTAGAACTTGTTTTCTTTTGTGTACAGAGTATGTGTTGTGGTGTAGCCTCATGTTCTGATTCTGTTTCACACTTGGTATTTGGGTCAGCAAGCGACATAGTGGTATCTAGGAAAATGAAAGATTACCCATGCTGGATTCGGAAGTTGGAAGACAGAACTTGAGTCACACCTCTTAGCGGCAATGGACTCCGTGGTGCTATCACTCCGAAATTGGGGACTAGACCTGCATAGTTCCTTTGGAAAGAATCTGTCGCTGTCATTGTGTAAGAGGTTTGTTGAAAAACGCCCCAATCAACCATGAAGAAAGCTTAAGGTGATTCTCATGTATGTCGAAATATGTGCTATAAAAGACATGCATGTTACCACATATAATACACTCAAATTTTACGGCCTTACATTGCTTGTCCATTCCTCGATCATGTTCCTTGTGCACAAACTCAATACGAAGAAGGTATTTGCTTAGACAATCCGATGATTCCTATTTTTACATTCGTCGCCCGTTGCAACGCACGGGCATTTTGCTAGTTTATGACAAATTGATGAGAGTGACCTGGAAAAGCCTCAAAGTGATAAGATTAGGCCTGCGTGTAATAATGACTTCAAAATCAAGGCGCACCCCTGCCACGCTCCTTTGCTATGCTTTTTGTGCTGAGGAAGGCACATTGTAAGATCATGATCGATGATCTGGAAAAACATGGTAGGGTGGGTCATTCTTTAACGATTTAGCGGCACTAGGAATCTAGGATGATGCTAGGCAAGTGGGCAGTCCATTCCAGTCGATATACGATAACAACGATAACCGGAGCTCGAATCTCGCTCTGTCGTGACAAAGCCACAACTTTCTTCTTTAGAGCATCTCCAACCACAATGGCCAAATTTGGCCCCCAAACTGTCCGCGGACACGACCGGACGACCCCCAAAAACGTGCCGCTCCAGCCGTTCCCCTAAAAAAGAAACCCCCAAATCCATACAAACCCATGCAACGTCGGAGGGAGAGTTGATCAACGTAGATATATAGAACGTTGATACATAGTTCATCCGACAGCAGGTCGCCGGATTGACAAACATACTTACAAAAGTAAATTAGAGATGGGCAAATCTCACATCGGAGATTTTCCCTTGCCGGAGCCGCCGCCCTTGGACCGCTTGCGGAAGGCGAAGTACGGATCTTCGTCTTCCTCGTCGACTTGGCCGGTGAGGATCTGCACGGCGCGGGCCTGCTCCTCCGCGTGGCGGCGCGCATTGGCCGCCGCCTTCTTCTTCTTCTCTGCCTCCGCCTCCGCCTGCGACAGCGCGATGGCCGCCTCCAGCGCTTCTTGGTCCTTGCGGCGGCGGCGGCGGGCGTCGGTCTCGGCGGAGGTGAAGGACTGCGCCACCAAATCGAGGGGGAGGTCCGCATCAGCCCCGGCGACGGCAGCCGCTATGCTCAGCGACTGGCCCGCCCGCTTCGCCTGGCGGAATACTTTGCCCACCGTCTCCGGCGCCCGCGGCGGCGGCACCGGCAGAAGCCTCCACCCCTCCCCATCGGGAAGGATCCTCCATCCAGGAGGGGCTTGGACCGGAGGGAGACGACGACGCGGCGCGGCCGCAGACGCCGGAGCTGACCTGCGGCTGACGCTTGGCGGCGCCGCCGATCTACGCGCCGGAGCCGACCAGCGGCTGCATTGGCCACTGGCCGCTCCCGCTCCCGATCCACGCGTCGGCGTGCTCGAGTGCCCCTTTTCCTCCAGCGACCGGAGGACAGCGACGCGGTAAGCGAGGTCGTCGTCGGGGTCCTCCTCCTCCACGCGTTGCTCGACCGCCGCCGGCGGCGCCTTGCTCTCCGCGTCCGCCGGCTCATCCCAGAAGCTGCTGTCCTCGGAGCCGCTCGACATTGTGGATTGGAGATGAGGAGGAATGGGGAATGCGGTTAGGGTTTTCTCGGGGGCTCCGATTTTATCACGCCGGCGACGCGTGGACACCGCCGGTCAGTGTTCTCCGACGGTCAGCCTTCATCCGACACGCGGGCCCAACTTGTCAGCGACCTGAGGGCGGACGCGTCCGGTCGCGTCCGGGCGGCCCCAAACCCGCCCCACATTTGGGCTGGGTTTGGGGTGTGCCGGACCGCCCGGTCGTTTGGGGCCGTTATGGGGGCCGCGGTTGGGTGGCGTTTTTTGCCCCAAATCCCGCCCGGACCGTCCGCCCGGACGTATAGGGCGGGTTTGGGGCCTCCGCTTGGAGATGCTCTTAACACACTAAATTTTGTGAAGAAGAAGGGAGCTTGGCCTCTTTTAACGATTCTGCAGTACACATAAAGAGCAGAATCTATTTTTCAAAGACTGTCGTCTACTTTATTCCAGTCCAGCTATCTTCCGCTTTTCTTCCCTTTTTTAAGGCGTAACCGAACGTCTAAGAAGGACAGAACCCGTGTCGTTCCTTGTTGTTTTGAGGGAAAACAAGTGGTGACGCTCCTTGGTAACGGGAGCTCCTATGACGCATTTAGCGTCAAAAGGTCAGCGTGTTCTGGGTTAGGCCCATTTAATAGGTTTCGACTGTCTCAACTGCTACTGCATCCCGCGCGTTCGTTCATTGTTTGCACTGGTTCCTTTTGGCATATTGCTTTTGCAGTTTTGCCTTTTGCTGCTACCAAAATGAGAAGCTACGTACATCTGCTTGCTGGTGTCAGAACTGGGCATATGACAGATTTTTTACCCATTTTTTAACTGGCAGCATTTTTTTCTCTCGAGCAACTTAACTGCTACTTTGTTTTTTTGCTGGTCCAAAGTGCTGCTAAGCATGGCCTATTTAAAAAAAGATATGATACAAAATTACGTTGTCATTTTTATCAAAAATGATTCTCAGATTATATGTAAAAACTGTTGAAGCTACTATTTTGAACAGGTTGTGCACAATTAAAAATTGTTTGTAGTTTATATATATTTGTTCACCAATATAATACAGTAACTAATTTTGTTGAAAGTAACTACCTAGAGAAGGAAAATAGAAGATGATACTTACATAATGGCTTCTATCCTCAGTGACATGAACCCTAAGAATGGTGGATGAATATTTATTTAGGAGGAGCAAACATAAATTAAAAACTAAACATGAGACAACTTGAAAATGCGGGGAACTGTAAAAAATTAACATATTCTAATGTCAAAACCACGAACAAAATTTTCGATGAACATTTTTTTGGGAGAAGCAAACCAAAATGGAAAACTAGACATGAACCAATTTGTAAATGCGAGGAACAATAAAACTTAAACAAGAACTAAAAGTTTTGACAAACATCTTTTTTGCATAATTTGGGAGAAGCAAACAAAAAACAAAAACTACATATGAACCAATTTGTAAATACAAGGAAAAATAAAAACTTAAACACGAACCAAAATTTCCGACGAACGGTTTTTTGCATAAGAAAATAACAAAAGACATGAACAAACAAAGATCGATGAACATTTTTTAGGAGAAACAAACAGAAATCTAAAAAATATACATGAAGAAATTTTTAAAATGTGAGGGGCAAATAAAACTTAACATGAACCAAAATCTTTAACATTAACCAATTTATATTGAGAAGCGAGCCAAAAATAGAAACAAACAGAAATCACTTCAGACCAATTTGAAAAATTATGAGGAACAAAAATAAACTTAATCATGAAGAAAAATGAACCAATCACGATGAACAATTTTTATGGTAGAAAATATAAATATCTAGCCGGCAACCAATTTCGAAAAAACTTTATGTGGAACATACCAAAAAAATAAACTAGACATGAAACTAATATAAATCTAGTTTATATTTGGTTTGAAGAAATAAAGCACGATAAAATTATAAACATGAAACACGGGCACGTTGCTGAATGCTTTAAAGACATTTTAATAAATCAAGGAAAAGTTCAGTTGGTGAACAATTTTTTGGAGAAGCAAACCAATAGAATAAAACTAGAATGAACCACATTTGAATTCTAAATAAATATACAAATGGAACTAGAAAACATTTTGTATGAACCTTTAAAATGGTTGTTGAATAATTTTTGAAAGAAGTAACCAAACTCTAAAACTAGATGTGAACGAATTTGTAAATGCGTGTGATAGTAAAACCTTAAACACGAAGAAGCATTCAAAACATAACCTTCCCATTGTCTATAAAAACATAACCCTCCGATTACACTTTTCCATGTACAACATTGAGAAGAATACACAATCGCGCCTATAAATAAGATAAAGTAGATGCATGGACAAAAAAAGGAAATTAAACAGACTATTTTATTTGCAAGAAACTCACAAGTCGGATGAAATGTTAGCCGTGAAGTTAAGGCATACACACATCATCAAATGGGGACAAGGTACTGGTAAAATCACAAAAAGGTAGAAAATATAAGAACAACGAAGCTTAGACAAAATCTTATGATTTTTTTGGGCTCGTAGTACTTGTTCCTCATATATTTAGTGTAAAAGGCAGCAACCTACCTAGTGTTTGGTCTAGTTGTTGGTTCAATAGGTGAACAGAGTTACATGCAAGGTATCGTTGTATCTACGTATCAAAGTATGAACAAAGAACAGTAAATATAAAGAAACAGTAGGCTAAGAGCACAAGTTCAAAAGGATGCAAAGAACATACATATTTCCTAGAACGTAGAAATATACATATATAAAGAAACTAGAGCGATATTATGAGATGATGCTGGAGGATTGGTGGTTACCAACACTACCACTTTTTTCTGGGTACAGAGGGAAATTGGCATATGACATAGAATTATTCTCTACGGGTTCAAAAGAACCAAAAACAGTGTCACTTTATATTTTCTTTCGTATTTGCCAAGTCTTTTGAATCCCAACCATCTTCAACGAGTTGCACTTTCTATAGCTTTTGTTTGACATATTTTTAACCCATAAAGCTAAATTTAGGCATAAAGAAACCACTCATCATTCAATCTCTTATTTATTAAGCCACAAGTTTAATTTAAGAAATCCTGTAAGATAACTATTTGAAGTAAGGGTCCAATATACAACCACTCTTTCTTTTCGAGACCTTTTCTAGTTCCAGTTACTTACGAAGATCCAAGTCACGCTACTTACGAAGAAGGGCAGACAGACTACACCATTCCCATCCCTAACAAAATTAGATGCACCATCCAGACTAAGAAAATAAAGATTTAGAGACCCTAAAGAACATTATATACACCAGCTTCAAAGCACAAAGCCTGATCACAAACTTACACCTGTATATTTCTATCTGACCTAAAACACGCCCATTGGCCAGGTATTCTCTTATGCACTCCCCTTTGCACATGTAAAGCAAAATATCAAACAGGCATGATAGATCAACATGAATGCGCGATACAAAAAAAATAGGGGCAATGAACACATGTAGCAAAGAGAGCACATGGAATACCTGAACTGAATAATCCAATTCATGTGTGCAATTATATCAAATAATAAGCTAACACCTTATCATGCAAAATAGTAACTATCAAATATCTTTAATGTTAGTTTCCATAGCCATCTAATTAGTCGTCCCTACAAAGAAGAAAAATATCCTAATTGCCTAAAGCATTATCAAGAAAAAGTATTGTTAGTCGGTACTACACCATGAAAAATTAAATGGTAGGCTATGTGGTGTTTTCCTTATCTATGTGGTAGTTCCTTATCTACTACTTCGTTAGCAAGCTTCTAGAAATAAATGCTCTGCTGCTGTGGTACAGCTGTGAAATGCCGTCATGTTCACATCGCAAAGGCCAACCTGAAGCTAGTGATATAACTTACAAGCGTGAAGACTCATGCAAACAGTTTCTTCTCCTCCAGAGTTGTAGAAATGGTGTACAGAATCCACAAATTTTACAATTTTGCCAATACCATTTCCACACCATCTCCAAGTTAGCAAATGTTAACCTTGGTGATTTACACCTGTATGCAATATGTAATTCAGAAGCCGAAATAATGGTCTTTCAAACTTACATATCAATGAAGTTCCAAAAGTCTAAGTTCTAAGATGCTCCAAAGATTATCGGCGAGCATACTTTTCATAAATCAACTCCATGTACAATTCAAATGTAGATGAACTTGTTTGAAGCAGTGGCATGTCTAATGCTAAATAGCTTCCTCCTCGCCGCCTACAAAAACAGCATAGCCATGCATTCATACACTAATCGAACTTCTCAGGTGGGAAATCTTAAATACCGAACCTGTGTTTAAGCACACTAAGTCACTAAACACTATCTACTAACCCTTGGGATCGATGGATATAAATGAGCGACGATGGTGTCTTCTGATTGCACTAGGATAATGGCTACAGCCACCAGCCTACCGCTGGCGAACAAACTATGTGCCGGCCTGCGCTATGGCGTCCGTCAGCGATAAGATGAGTACCGCTGGCGAACGGTCAAAAATGTCCACTTACCGCTGGCGAAAACTTAAGCACCAGCGCGCCCCGCGTGCGCCCGCGTCGCACATCTCTCTCCCCCTTTCTTTTCTCTCCCCCCACACACACCCTATCCTCTCGCACACACGCGCACGCCCTGTCGATCCCATCTCCCTCTCCCCGATTCAGATGGCCGGCCGGTCCTCTCCGCCGCCGCCCCCTCCTCCCACACAGCCTCGGCCGCTCCTCACTTCCTCCGGCTCCTCTTCCCGTAGCCCCCGCTCCTCCTCCGCATCAGATCGAGTGCGCCTCGCCAGCGACGGATGCGCCGCCGCCGAAGGGAGCCTCGTAAGCCTCGCGTGCTTCGGCTAGCCTCCGGCCGGCCGCCGCTCCCCATCCTAGGGCGTCTCTCCTGGACGTCCCCGACCTCGCCATGGAGGGCATCTTCCGGTCGCCGACGGGAGCCATGGAGGTGGCCAATGCTCAGCCTCGCGCCCCCGGGATCCCCCATCCCCCAGCCCTAGGCGGTGGCCGGATCCGCCACGGGAGGCCTCCCCGCCGCCGCCGCTCGCCACTGGGCTCCGACCCGGCCGGAAACAAGCCGGTGAGACCTCCCATCCCTCCTCGTCTTCTTCTTCCTACTGATGGTTACTGTCATTCGAGTTCACCAGTCGTGTTGTTCCTCTTCTTCTTCCTACTGAAAGAAAATCTGACATGAATTAGCATTTGTAGGAAATTGCAGTTTCTGGATCTGTTGAGCAGTTAATTTTGCTACATAAAGATGCATTTAGGACCGCTCTTGAGAAAATATGTGTTCGAAGGAAGGTCAGTAACGTCGAGGAATTGTTAAGCGAGAAAACTACAGGTACTTCTTCTCTGTTCTCTCTGACATGTTCCTTCTGTATCGGCTCATTGACTTCTTGTAATATTATTGCCCTGCTTCCTCGAGCCATCAAATGATCATGACCATCTAGATCAAGTGCCTTCATCTGATTGCTCAATTTTTGGCGGTAGTTCATATCAGGCTAGGTTATGGTAAATATTTGTCTACACTGCATAATTAGATAGAACAACGAACTTGAATTGCTTCACATATGTATATCCAGTGTATGATGTGAGATGTTACTGATTTGAACTTGGTTTGTTTCATACACAGTGTATTGTGAGGTTGTCTTCTCGTGTGAACAATCAATTCTGACTTTCCATGCTAGGTTTTAACTTCTTAATGTTGAGTAGAAATTTCCCATGCACAATCTTCTTGGTATGATGTTTGACAAATTCTGGTTAACTTATGATAAACTATAGATTCTATTTTAGGTATCCTCTGAAATGATAAGTAATAAACTGTAACCATTTTCATATCTGGTAAACTGATTTGGTTTTCAATACTAGGATCAGAACAGTGTCCTGGAAAAGGTTTACCACAGCTGCTGCATGTGCATCTTCTTTATTCAGTGATATGCCATCATCATAAGTAACTTAAATGCTACTAATAAATTATGCATGCAATTCTGTTCACTGTCATTTCTTTGTTCTATCAATGGAGTAGTGCTCCTGTGAACAAAACAACTCATATCATCACCTTAGCTAATAGTTTTTGTTTTCCTGGAATGTGCGTGCTTCGCTGACAAATTTACACCACATACCATATCTATCTTGCTTGTTAATCTGCTGTAACACTCTCTAGTAGATATGTTTCTTATGCGTGACAACACCTTAGAGTGGTGCTGCACTCAACACACACTCACAAAGCATGTTCCTTTTGCTTGCTGATCCTTTTTCCCAAGCCTTTATACCTAATAATGGCCGTGCTGTTTTTGTGTGTGCAGCGAGCTTCCAAGCATGCCCATGATGGCCAGGCAGTACAACAAGGCGTCCTCATCTGACTATTTCGCCAATCCAATGGGTAAGAATGGTCTGGGTGTTGCTATCACCTCCGTGTGTATATACATATATGCTACTTGTGAGCTTTCAGATATATTCCTTATGGTAGTAATGATCTCTGTCAGCAGTGAACTGGTTATCCTCGCATAGTTGAGCAGCGTGGAACTGATATATTTCTTCTCTGCGTGTAGATCTCTTTGAGGAACGCAAATAGTCTTCTTGAGTGACAGCCGGATGTACTTTGTTGCTTGACATCATTTATTCATTGTGCTATTTAAAAACCTGACTGTACTTTGTTGCTTGCTGATGCTCTCAATCTAGTATGCATGTTATTAATTATCCAGTGAATTCTAGTGGCTTGTTTACATATTAAACATGATTTTCTTGTTTGTTGTTCTCAAGTTGTTGATGATCATCTGCTTATAAGGTTGCATAAGCACCTTTGTTTGTACATGTGGTGTTCTAAAATGCTTGCTCAAGTTTAATCTAGATTATTTCCTTGTGAACATGCTCAAGTTTTATTGCAAACTCAAGTGTTTTGCTACTGTTGTCAGATCATGTTGGCCTACCGAGGACGTCGACACGGGCTGTGGCGACGACGACGACATCGGGGCTGCGGCAACGACACGGGCTGCTGTGGCGACATCGACACGGGGCTGCAGCAGCGACGACGGCATCGACACGAGGCTGCGGCAGCGACGCCATCGACACGCGGCTGCGGCATTCTCCTACTAGTGATTGATGTAACGGTGTATTATGTAATGACCTATCTGAATGTAATGATGTAATTGCTCTTGATATATTGGTGTATTTGAACTATTGAATAAAATACCTGTATTTGATCTATTGATGTACTAGTTTTTATATATTTTTTAATTCCTAATAACTTACTATTGGCGGACAAAAGGAAAAGCGCGCCACTAGTTCGCAAGTAAATATAAATTCCAAAAAAGTTACTAGTGGCTAACAAATCATTTGCCCACCAGTGGTAAGATTCTACCGCTGGCGCGCTTTGCTGGATGCCCGCCAGCGGTAAGATGCTCTGTGGCGAACGTTTGTTCGCCAGCGGTACAACTTACCACTGGCCAGACTGTACTGGCGAACGCCTGTTCGCCAGCGGTAGCCAAATTGCGTCCGCCAGTGGTAGACATTCTCCTACTAGTGTTGTAGCATCTTTTTTAATTTAATAGAAGTTTGTGCCAGGAATTTAATAAGTTTTCTTGCGGTTGTAGATTAGAGCAAATATAGTTGATGACCTGCAAAGAAGAAAAAGTAACCTCTTAGCATTATTCTGCTATGATAAATCTATTCCAGAGGAGAATATAGGGAACAAACTGATTTAGATTTGAAAAACAAAAGGATTGGGTTGTGTTGTGTGCAATTTGTGCTAGTTTCAGATCTTAAGGTAAGGTAAACAAGTTTGACTATCATATCTGCAGGAATTTCTATGCATGTTTTCGGCACATCGTTTTTTTAGATAAAAGGCTCCTAGAGCCCAACTTTAAATTAATAAATCCATCAGGTTCATTTTGAGCACATCGTCAACACTCCAGTTGTGAAAACAAGCTACAAGCTAAGAGGTTCATAACTGGACATTGTAGGGATTTCTTTCGCTCGTATAAGAGTCATACCATATAAAAAAATTCACTGTACTTGAGTTCAGCTGTTCAAAAACTTGACATCGTTTTGTATCCAAAGGAAAACAAAAAAAAGTTGGAATAATGGGATGCCATACCAGAATCATGCGTGTCGTCGAGCTGCTGAGGCGGAGGTGGCCTGCAGCCCGAGGCGTACACGCGAGGAGTGGTGTTTCTCGATCGTCGCGTCCGCTCGAGAAGTGCCCCCGGCGCCTGCGTCTTCGCTGATGGCGGCGGACAGGGGAACCGTGGAGGCGCCGGCGGCCGGCCTCCTGCCCGTGGCATACGCACGGGGATTGGTGGTCGTCGCGTCCGCTCGAGGAGTGACCCGTCAGCGGCACGTCTTCGCTGATGAGTGATGACGGCGGACAGGGAAACGGCGGCTGCGCCGGCTAGCTGCTACAGTCAGTGCGGACAGGGTAACGGCGGCGGACGGCGGCTTCGTTGGGGCACGGTCGCTGGTTAGCGAGCGGCGAAGCCGGTGGAAGAAACTACGGGCGACTTGCGGGCGCGTCGTGGCTGCGGGCGGCGCTCGCCGGGCCGCGGCTTTGCTTGTTCTGTTCGAAGAGGCAAGGGGATAGAGAAACAGGAGACAACCGCGATTGAGTTCCGCTGCGCTCTCAGTCCCCCTAATCACGGATTAGCTGATGACCGTTTGATTAGTCAATGTATGACCACGATTGATTGGATCACCCCTGTCTCTCCCTTTTTATATTATTATATAGTAGTGATATAGAGACATAAAAATATTTATTTTTAGAGTGGTGCATACTATGGTCAACGAATGGTAATAGAGTTTTTGATATCTTCCATAGCAAATAAATTTTAAGAGCGGCTCCCACGAGGAACGTTATTCTTGCAGGAAGCGGATCATTCCTCTATCTCCTTTGTTTACACATGCAGACGTTTTACTGAATTCTCAGGAACAAAATGTGAGGAGAGTTTTTTGGTGAAAATTGTAATTTATCTTTTATGGGGCTGGGCACCCCGCTGCCAGCTCTTTTTGCAAAATTAATGGACAAGTAGATGAAATATACAAGTCCTTGGGAAACTTATTTAGCATGGAATATAACAAACCCAACTACTACTTCCTCATGAGCTTGGAAGCAGTGGCACAAAACAGGAGTAATAACATTTGAAATTTTAAAGGTAGCACACAACAACCAGCTACAACAGCATCCAAAAACGGACACTTTCTTTCCCTCTGCCCCCTTGAGAGTCGACCGAGGCGTTTCGCTGCCGCCTCTTTCCTCCCTGCTCATCGGACACACTGCCGGCCGGCGAGGAGATGGATTAGGAGGTAGACCTTCCCTGTACATCAGTAGATCTAGGTTTAGTTTGTGTTCGTTTAGAGTTTGGGCTGTGTCCCAGTGTGTTTCCTTCGTGGTGAATGGCATCATGCCATCTTCCTCGTCCCTGCGCCTGCTGTGGTGCCTCCCGAGCGGCGACCACTGCATTGTGAAGCCTCCTTTCGGCGAAGATCCATGGTGGTTCGAGCGGACTGGTGGCGGATCTAAAGGCGGCTGCTTGAATAAGCTCGTCTCTCTGCTAGATCTTCTCAATTTGGCCTCTCCTTTTTGATTATCTGCAGGTCTCCGTGGTGGAGAAGGAAGATGGGGAGAGAAGGAGCTCGACACTGCGACCTGGAGAACACCATCGGCGGCGCATCGTCGACTTTGGGCCGCTATTCCGTCGACTCTTCTGGCCGAAGGGCGGCTACCTCGAGCTCTGTCGCTGCTGTGTCAGCGTCAACTCTTCTTCAACCTCCTGGCCGGCGTGCGATGTGGGAGGCCCTCTGCAGCTTCAGCGCGGCGTGCATCGTCGTCCCATCTCCAAGTGGTATCGTCCCCGGCGATGAGGAAGATGGCTGCGCCTTGAGGCTTCGATCCGAGCTCGGTGGAGAAGGACTAGATTGTGTTCCTCTTTTTAGATCTAGGGTCCTTTTTGCACTTTTTGAGGTCTTGGTTGTAATTTTCTTTTCTGTCGAGGTCCTCAGTGTACTCTGTAATCCCACCGACGATATTTAATGCAGTGTCTTGGTCCTTCGGGGTCGTTCTTTGTTCAAAAAAAAAGTAGCACACGAAAAATTTACTTGGAGTGGCAAGGACATACCACATGTAGGTAGGTATGGTGGACACAAATGGCATGGATATTTGGATCAAGGATTTGGATGCACGAGAAGCTAGCATTCCCTCTCAGTACAGAGTTTTTAGGCTTAGTAAGGTATCACATATCATTAACCCAATACACGAATGACCACAAGATATACATTGAGCATAACCATTAGACCTCATACCGTCTTCCTTGTCAACCAAACATGCTTTTACAAAAAGAATATCTAGACTTTGAGAAAATACCAATCAAAACAAGTGTCATAATTTTAAGCTTTACGCTATTTCTCCACTGCTCTATTCTTTAGTAATTGATCCACAAGTTTAAACATTTAATCTAATTCATCTCTCAAGATAATTGACAAGCATCAAATTATTCAAAACAATGACCTAAAAGATTATGTAAACTTCTTTCTTTACCACTTCCTACATGATAGTTCCCTTTTCGACCAAACACTAATCAACTTATTTGAACAAAACTATCTAAGCAAATACGCATGATACACAAGAGAGTACTTTCTAACTACAAGAAACTAATAGCTCTGAACAAGAGATACATGAAAAACAAGAGCTAGAAGCTAAAATAATAAAAGGCTAAACACTCTACGCATATAAGTGAAGAATACGAGTATTTTGTGAAAAAGCGGAGCGTGTCTCTTTCCCACACAAGAATGCAAGGATCCATTATTGAAAATGACCAGCAAACAAAACAAAACAAAACAAAACTGACAGCAAAACACAAACGACGCTCCAAGAACAGCACATATTATGTAAAGGAATAAAAATATAGTTTCATTGGATCAACCTGATTAATTGTTGATGAAGAAGGGGATGCCCGACATCCCCAAGTTTAGACGCTTGAAACTTCTTGAATATTTAGTGGAGGTCCAGGGGAGCCTCCCCAAGCTTGGGCTTTAATCCCTTCTTGATCTTCTTTCATCACCTCGTTCTCTCAACACTTGAAAACTTCCTTCACACAAAACTTCTCACAAACTGATTAGAGGGGTTAGTTCTCAAACAAAATAATCAACCTTCAGTTCTCATTTGACACATTGCATAAACTTGTTCCTAAACATTGGCTACTGCCACAAAGATATAAGTGATGTTCCGTGGATAAAAGAACTCCACTTTGCTCGTAAAAAAAGCAATGCAAAAACAAAGACAGAATCTGTCAAAAACAGAACATAACGTAAAGATGATTTTTTCCGAGGCAATAGGACACCTCAAATCAGAAAACTTAAAACTAATGAAAGTTAGACAAAACCCATATGTTTTCTGTAAAAAACTATGAGCTACAGATCACGTTCTGTGATTTTTTAGAATTTCATACGGTAACAGACAGAAATCTGTTTCTGTACAGCAACTCAAAAAATTTACTTTCTTCCCATTAGAGACTATTCTTGACACAAAAACAAAAACAAAAAGGATACAAGGGAGTTGCTACAGAGGCAACAACACCCAAAACACAAAGAAAACAAAAAGCAACTGAAAGTAAAAATAATGGGTTGCCTCCCATAATCGCTTTTCTTTAACGCCTTTTAGCTAGGCACAATGGAAAAGTCAAGTATTATCAATATTGCAACCATCAAAATCATCATTCCCCTCAATAAGTTCATCTTTTACTTTGTTTAGGAAGAACATCCTGCGGTTAACTCGAGGATTGAGTTTTAAGAATCCATACTTAACATTAATAAAACATCCAACAATTTTAAGGAAGGATCTGCCCAAAACAATATTTCCTTGGGATCTAGATAAAACTACGAAGTCTATTGGGACAGTTTTATTTTGAATTCTAACAAGAACATTAACTCTCCCTAAGATTTTTGAGATAGTACCATCAGCATGAGAATGATAAAAAGGATAATCAATCATATTGTTAAGTTTCAAGGAATCATAAACCATTTTAGGCATGGTGGACACGGTAGAACCTATGTCACAATAAGCTAAGAAATTTTGATTATCAATTTCAATTATAATAAAAGGTTCCCAATCACTTTTCGGTTCGGCTAGGAGTTGTTGTATTTCGAAAGTGCTCCCACTTTTACTCATTGCTAAATTACTTAGACTTTCCTCTATTTTATCCAGTCTTTCAATCACCCCATTAGTTTTATCAATCATAGGAAAAATAGCCAACCCATTTATAATTCTAAAAGCTTTCATTGCATCTTATTCCACAAAAGTTTCTCCTACCTAAAGCATGCTGATAAACAGATGTAAGACCAAAGTACAAAAATTTCAAGAGAACACTCAATTCAATCCTGGGTTTCATCTTTTTATATGGTTCTGAATTTTTTCCCAAGCATTCTTAAAACTTTTTGTTCAAACGTAAGAATTTCTCCTAAAGATGACATATCCGAAGAGCTAGCCATGATAACTAAGCAAAACAAAAAGAAAGTACTTGTTGGAATTTCAAACTTTTTTGTATTTTTGAGTTTTAAAGCAAACAAAAAGCAAAACAAGACTAATAAAAAATATACTAAGCAAGACAATAACAAAATAGAGTGTAAGGACGTGTGAAACTCCCCGCGCTCGCTGAAGCTTCCAAGTCCCCGACAACGGCGCCAGAAAATGTGCTTGATGGCGTGAATCACATGTTCGCTGGGAGACCCCAAGAGAAAGGTATGATGCAGCGTAGTGGTAATTTTGTCTTGATACAAAAACAAGGTTTATCGATCCAGTAGGACTTGGAGAAGGATTTGGAAAGGTGTCAATGGCGCCGTTTATGATTATTGACGTGGACCTGCGCACAGTCACAAAAAAACACTAGTACAGAACGACAAATCGAAAACGGGCCAAAACCCTCATCGAAACAGAAAAAGGGTCCGTGTCCTCGCCCTTGTCACTGATGTGAAGAGCTCAATGGCAACATAGGTGATTAACCGTTGCCCCTAACATGGGCAACGGTTGTTATATTAGATCGTTACTGATATGTTCCACATTGGACACGTAGTTTTGCTAATCACCGTTTCTAATAAGGGTTATAGGAAAACAAAAAAACACGGTGACATGTTGTGCCGTCGATGGAGCCCCACTCCATGCGACTAGACGGCCGCCCGGTCGTCACCGTATTCCTGTTCGCCCTGCTTTACAAAAGTTCATCGATGCGCGTGGCTGGAGCTCTGCTCCTAAGTCTTCACGGCCGCCAGATGTTCATCGACTGTCTTCATCCTGCTGCACAAAATGTACTGCTCTAGGTGACGGCACCGTGTACGGAGCCCCGCTCCTAGGTCTTCACGGCAGCAACATCGTCACCAAGCATCCACCAAGCCCTTGACACAACGAATAATCTTTGTTAAAAGTAGCTAAACAGAGCAAATACATAGCAGCTAATAGAGCAAAACCAACTTAAATAAGTAGCTAACAGAGCGAAACAGAGCAAACAGAGCGAAACAGAGCTAAATAACTCGCCGACAGAGCAAAACTAAGCTAAATAAGTAGCTAACAGAGCAAAACCAAGCTAAATAAGTAGCTAACAGAGCAAAACCAAGCAAATACATAGTAAAAAGAGCTGTCGCTTACCTTAAACGAGGCGGGGTCGCTTTCCGTCGCGGATTGTGTCCCAGGTGCCGGAGCCACTGTCGGAGAAGACGTCAGAGGAGAGCTCGTCCTCCTCGAACACCGGAGCGTCCTCCTCCTCCTCCTCCGCCGCCGCCCCCTCTAGAACAGGGCCCTGGCCAGGAAGAGACCGGTTTATGGCCTCCCGGAGATGCGTCTGGAACAACGCCTCCTCGGCGACTTGTATCGCATGCTCGACGGTGGAGATGCGTACTGCTCTCTGCATCGCAGAGTCCTCAATGACGTCGTCGGCGCGCTCGCGCTCGTAGGCGGCGCGAGAGAGCAGGAGACCGACCTCCAGATCTGAGTCCTCATTGTCCGAGGAGGACGAGATCCGGGCGTCGGGGGCTGCCACCGCCACCGTGGATCCGGAGGGGATTTGACGGCTCCGCATGAACTCGCGAGACCTGTCGCCGTGCATCTCGTCCCAGTTGTAGGGGAGATCCGGGCTACGCCTCGGAGGGTGGGAGGAGGAAGATGCTCCATCCTGACTTCCGTTGGCGCCGGAGGGGTTCGCCATCGACATGTTGGCAACGGAGTTTCTGTGCACCTCTGTTTGCAATATGTTGGCAACGGAGTTATTTTGCTCTCCGTTACCATTGTGTCGGGCTCATCGACGGATTCTCACGCGTGCACTCCCGCGGAAGCGCGCGGAACTCATTTCTTCCGTCGCCTAACTCTTGCCGTTGCCATACAGGGGTATCCGATATGTCGTTTTGTACTTGTGAAACTACTTTGCCCCAACGAAACAGAGAGGTTGTCAATCTCTCCGGGTTGCTGAACACAAAGAATTAAATGTATGTGTGTAAAATAGTATGAGAGCAAAAATGACCAGCAAGCAAAATGACTTAGAAAGGCTATTAGAACGGTTGTAAACAAATATAGGAAAATAGGACCGGATTTCATAGTTCACTAGTGGCGTCTCTCCAAAAGATAAACATGTTGGGTAAACAAATTACAGCGAGGCAATTGACAAACATGGGCGCAACACAATACTATCATGACACTAAGTTCACCGTTTCATCTAATATGGGCATTACGACAAAATACATACCCCGGGATCTCTATCCAGCCTGTCGCCCGAAAGTATTAAGTTGCAAGCAACAGATAATTGCAATAAACATGGTGCGTAATGTAAGCAATGGTTACAACATATAGCAATAAACACCACTGTTTTATCCCTAGTAGCAACAGCACATCTCAAGTCTTAATTGTTTCTGTCAACTCGAGCTCAGACAAGAGAGGCATGAACCCACTATCTAGTATAAATATCCTCTCTAAGATACTACCAATTACTTCGGCCAAAGCATCCACAAGAATCAGAGAGCATGCAAGATCATAAATAAAACATATGATAAATAAACTGAACAATAATGTCATGACTCCATAATTTATCGGATCCCCGCAAACACAACATGTAGCATTACAAATATATGATCTTAATCATGTTAGGCAGCTCGCAAGATTTAAACAATGGAGTACAAGAGAGATAGACAACCATCTAGCTACTGCCATGGACCCGTAGTCCCGTGGTGGACTACTCACGCATCACTCTGGAGGTAGGCATGGTGGTGTAGATGCCTCCGGTGACGATCTCCCCCTCCGACAGGGTGCCGGAAGAGATTCAGAACCCTCCCGATCTAGGGTTGGCGATGGTGGCGGCCCTGGATGTTTTCTGCAAAATATGATCGGGTACCGAGGGTTTTCGGGAGGAATAGAATTTATAGGCGAAAGGGCAACTCGAGGAGACGCCCGAGGCGCCCAGGTGGGGCCTAGCCGCGGCCCACCCCTGGACCGCGCCTGGGGGCGTCTGGCGCCTGTGGGCCCCCCTGCAGGTGTCCTTCGGGCGCAGTCTTTGTTTCTTCGTAAAAATAATTCCATTAAATTTTCAGCCAATTCCGAGAAAATTTTCTAACTAGCTTTTCTGAAACAAAAAGACAGCAGAAAACAGGAACTGGCACTGGGCATCTTGTCAACAGGTTAGTTCCATAAAATATGCCAAAATGAAATAAAAACATTATAAAAACATGTGGCAATGATATATAACAAGCATGGAACAATAAAAAATTATAGATACGTTTGAGACGTATCAGAGGATCGAAGAAGGCAGTCGTCGCTGATGACAACAGTGAGGATGACTTCATGCCTCCTAAGCGAGCAGAGATCAGACCCAAGTCTAAGCGTGTCGTTGGAGGATCGAAGAAGGCAGTCATCGCCGATGACAACAGTGATGATGACTTCATGCCTCGTAAACGAGCGCATATTAGGCTAAGTAAGGGCAAGCGGTGAAATGTAATTTAGGTGTGTAGTACATGTAATATTTTTATTTTCAAATTTATTTTAATTGTGTACTTGTATCACAATTGATTTATATTAATGTGTACTAGTATCTCATGTTTGATATATAGCCACCTAAGTCAATTAAACAACTACTTTCGAAGAAATGGTCAGTTTAATATATTTTTTATTTTTAAACATAACCAAAATGGTGCCCTAAGTTTTAGATCTCAGATCCACATCACACCACCACACACCACACAAATCCTCTACACTCCCGCATCTCGTCGCCACCCACCCCCCGCCGCCACCCAGCCCGCCGCCGCCACCCACCCATCCCCATCCTTGCTCGCGCCTCGTCTCCGTCGCCCGTCGTCGCCGCGCCGTCGCCTGTCCCCGTGCCCGTCCTCGCCGCCCGCGTCGTCTCCGTCGCCCGTGCTCATCCTCGCCACCCGCCTCATCTCCGTCGCCCGTCCTCGCCGTCGCCCATGCTCGTCCTCGCCTCCCGCGCCGTCTCCGTCGCCGTCGCCCGTCCTCGCCACCCTCGCCCGTCCCCGTTGCCGTCCCCGCCTTCGCCGTGCCGTCCTGTCCCCGTCGCCGGCACCACCTTGATGAGCCTCTTGTTCATATATATTTTTTAATTGCATGTATAATTTTCTTACTTGTATGATTGTTCTGTTTATATAGTGCCATGGTTTTGACGTCCCCGTTGGCCCTCGTCCGGTCTATGATTCGGATGTGGTATATTATCTTTTATAACTATTTGTTTCATTTCGTGTTTTTGACAATTATGCCGACCAACTTGACATAGATATTTTTATCTAGAAGGTATGTGAACCGGAAATTCCAACCGACCCTCTTGTCGAGAAGTTAAATTTAGTTGAAAAAGAAAACGATGATTTGAAAGAAAAAATTGAAAAGAATTGAAGAAGAGAAGATGAAATTGGAGTTGTATGTTGCTGATGACGTGGTGTTAACACATCAAATTCTCGGCTTCGCCTGGTGAGTCGAGAGATGCTGATGTAGATCTTGGCGAAGCAGTTGGGAAAGACGCGCCTCCCGTGAACGAAAAAGGTGCGAATTTTGCAGTCGACGATGACGCGGGTGATGGCGTCGCCAGCGAAGATGGAGATGCAGTCGATGTAGGCGTCGCCGACGCGGCCATGGTCGGTGCAGATGTGGTCGATGGAGATGCGGGCGCGATCGCCGCGAGTCGACGCGGGTCTGTCAAGTTATGTGTTCCCCAACGACTAACATGGAAATTGAAGTTGCCAAAAGTCAGATCTGCACTTGAGTGGAGTTCCGCGAACGCCGGGCGAGCGATCGACGAGTGCGGGTCGAATCCAAAGAGCCGAAGTACATCGGCGCGATGATCGATGGAGTCGGCGAGTTGCCGTTTGCTTCTGGAGTCGATGGTATTGGCGAGTTGCCGTTTGCTGGTGAAGTCGATGAAGTCGGCGAGTTGCCGTTTGCTGAAGGAGCCGCCGACACCGCGGATCCAACACTAGTCTTTCCCACAGATGGCGCCAATTGACGTGGTGTTAATACATAAAATCCCATGGTTCAGTACCTAGGGTTGAGATTGAGGGGGAGAGACGTGGTAGTATTGTCGGCTGAGAAGCAAGGTTTACCCAGGTTCAGGCCCCCGGAGGGTAACACCCTACTTCTTGCTTGTCTGATTATTGATATATGAGGTGTACAATGGCGTCCCAGCGAGATGGCAATCTCGCTAGGGTTTGGTGGTCTGAGTATTGCGTGCCCTAGATCGGCGGCCCTCCCAGCCTTTATATAGGTGGCTGGGTCTCGGGAATTCGCAACCGACTAGGTTTATAGGTAAGGTATGTTTCTACCGACTTAGGTTTTACTAATCTTGGTGCGTACGCCATCCTCTTGGGCCCTCCTTGGTGGGCCTTGATCGCTGATTGTTGGCAGGCCTATCCGTGGGCCTTAGCTTGTACGTGCACCAGGTATCCTTATGGTGGAGCACCCGAAGGGTACACCCACGTCAGCTGATGTCGTCGATGATCACAAGATCAAGATGGATGCAATGCGCTTGAAAACTAGAAAGATTAGAAAATATGCCATAATAAAGAGGTTTGGTATCATTATGCTGTTGGATCAATTATTAACTTAGTTGCGATTTTGATCGCATTTGTTGTTGCATTTAAATGTTTTATATAGTTGTATGTTAGTTTCAATGTATGTTTTAGATGCTCTAGATAGTTGTATGTTGTTTTATGAGAACTATGTATGAACTTAGATAATTGTATGTCAGTTTCAAAATATGTGTTGTGATTACTCCAAGCTAATGCATTTGTACGTAAGTGTGTAGACATGAAACTTTATAATGTAATAGGATATGGCGTGTCAAGTATGCTACTCCGCTTGTCGAGATGGGGTTTTCACAAGATCCAGGTTCATGATTCAGCAGCTGGAGGGTCAGTCTAGTTTACTGGTATGGACAATCTTTTGTTTTCTATACATTTGTGACTAATTTTTTCTTGTAACTATCTATCCAACATGAATTTCTTTTCGTTTTGTTTCATATATAGGTTGTACCACTAGTACAGAACGATACATCGGAAACGGGCCAAAACCCGTATTGGAAACGGAGAAGTGGTCCGTGTCCCCGCCCCGTGGCTGATGTGAAGGACCTCATCGGGAACGGAGGCCAAAAACCGGCACCGATGTGGCCTCTTTTTGGCAACGGTTCTGCACATATCTCCGTTTCTCAGGGTCGAGCTCATCAGTAACGGAGTTTGTAAATTTACTCGTTTTCATTGAGATTTCTTCAGAAGCGTACATCACGAACGCAGATGCTAGTGGGCATTTAAAATCTCGCAGCACAAGCACAAGAATAACAGATCAGATTCATAAGGTAGCTCTACATTACAGTGATACATCTCTATAACCTGCTAGCCATTGACAAATGTTTTTGGTAGCAGTGACAACATGCTTTATAACCTCCTACCACTCTTCTTCCGGCCAGAGTTTTCAAACCTGGATAATCATTGATACTCCACAGAAGAGCATCAGCCTTGGCAAGCACATCTTTAGTAAGAACAGATGTAGCAAACTCTGATACATCTTCAACTCTCCTTGCTATAAACAAATGATTTTTGTAGCACTGACAGCATGCTTTATAACCTCTTGTGACTCTTCTTCCAGGCATAGTGGCCAAAGCTGGATAATCATTGATACTCCACAGAAGAGCATCAGCCTTGGCAAGCACATCTTTAGTACGGACACATCTTCTGTGCATCTGATGAGCATATAGATGCATGGTCAGTACAGATCTACATATTGGAGACATGTAGGTGTAATTATGCATGCGCTCGATCTAATTACAGTGCCAAATTAGAACAAACAGATCGAGCGCATGCATAATTACGTATGGCTAGGCATTCGAGCAACAAACTGTGGCAACTACACATAGCGTTATCCGACTTGTCCAGTGCATGGATGAGCTTACCGGCGGTGGCATCGCCGCTGGGGGAAGATACGCGGTGGCTAGCCGACGCGCCGCTGGGGAAGATGCGCGGCGACTGGCCGACGCACGCCTAGGGGTAGATGCGCGGCGGCGATGCCGGCCGGCCGCGCCGCTCAGATCTGCGAGGTAAGGGTTAGATCTGGCACTGCTTAGATCTGCAAGGTAAGGGTTAGATCTGCCGCCGCCACACTGTGAGAGTGAGAGTGAGGGTGAGAGCGAGAGCGTTAGGCTTGTCGGAATGACGTATTTATAGCACAAGTACAATATCGGAAACGGAGGCGATAAACAAGTGTTTCCTTTTATTTACTCACTGACACACTGCGCCTACTTAACAGTACAATTGAACTAACTATCTACTCTACTTGTTCTTCTTCTGCCCTGCCTCCGCGCCATTGTCGTCCACGGCACGGCGTCGCTTCTTGCCGATTGCCTTCCCCTCCGGCTCGTGCTCCTCCTTCTCCGGCCGCGCGTCCTTCTCCGGCGACTCCTTCTCTCGCGCTTCCTTCTCCGGAGCGTGTTCCTCCTTCTCCGGTGACATGGGCCTACCTAGCGGGTGCCCCACCATGAAGATACCTGGTGCACGCAAGGACTGGGGCCCAACTGGCGGCCTACTAGAAGATGACGCGTTAGGCCCATGAAGGGGGCCCAAAGAAGACAGAGTGCGCCCCAAGACCTATGTCGGTAGAGACCTACCTTACCTCTAAACCTAATCGGTTGCGAACTCCCGAGACCCAGCCTCTAATATAAAGGCTGGGAGGGCCGCCAATCTAGGGTACGCTCATATTCCACCACCAAAACCCTAGTGAGATCGATATCTCGCCGGGATAGCCATTGTAACACCTCGAATATCAATAACAGACAAGCTGTAAGTAGGGTGTTATCCCCCTGGAGCCTGAACCAGGGTAAATCGCCTCGCTTGTCAGCCATCGTTTCCACCAGCACTACAATCTTTCTCCCTCTCAATCAACCTGGGGTATTCGAACCTGGTACTTGTCGTGGCCACCCCACGTCAACTGGCGCCGTCTGTGGGAATCAAAACCACGACCACGTGGTGTGTCAACGAGTAAATAAAAGGACAGCGCATTAAAAAAATTCGTTCGGCTAGGACAGCGCAGGTTAATTGAGATTAACCTCAATTGCAACCAATTCAGTTTCATCTCGGGGGCTACTCCCACGGGAGAGCTGTCGCGCCCCCGATAACACAAGACCGTTGGACCATCGAGTCCCAAAGCAAACAGTCGAGTTCTTGTCGACCAAAGCTGCTTAGCTCCATGCAAAGTCTACGACCGCAGCAGTCGCAAAACATTCAACTCCCGAAATGCGTCCACCGCATATGATACTCGGATGCTGCACCAATTGTGCAAAGATAAGATCCGCCGATCAGTCGAGCCGGCCAGGGATCGCACCTGCTGCGTTCACCCTGTAATTCCCATGCCAACAGACATGAAGAAAAACCCTGACGGACGCGTTGGGTACCCAATCTATCACACTGCAGTTCGACTTCTGTAAGACCTCCGCGGCCTAACTCGAAACTGACCAGCTATTTTAAGGCTAGCTAGGTTTTTGCCCGAGTGCATTTAACTGGTCCCGATCTGTCGAATGAACCAGGCTTGATATGCCAGTATCCCTAAAACCAATCAATCAGACAGCAACATATGAACAAAACAGCAGACAACGCATCACCGACTCCAATGAGATACTTCGCAGCAAGCAAAAAACGACGTGCACCCGGAGGAAAGTCCCTGCCCGATTCTTCGAGGTGACCAAGCACTCGGGGGCTACTGACATGGGCCTACCTATCGGGTGCCCCACCATGAAGATACCTGGTGCACGCAAGGACTGGGGCCCAACTGGCGGCCTACTAGAAGATGACGCTTAAGGCCCATGAAGGGGGCCCAAAGAAGACAGAGTGCGTCCCAAGGAAGGCAAAGCCTATGTCGGTAGAGACCTACCTTACCTGTAAACCTAATCGGTTGCGAACTCCCGAGACCCAGCCTCCAATATAAAGGCCGGGAGGGCCGCCGATCTAGGGTACGCTCATATTCCACCACCAAAACCATAGCAAGATCGATATCTCGCCGGGATAGCCATTGTAACACCTCGAATTGTTAGAGATATGCCCTAGAGGCAAATAAATAATAAGAATTTATTGCATTATCTCATTAAGTTTATAATTAGTTTTATACCATGCTATAACTGTATTAATCGGAATTATTAATACACGTGTGGTATGTAAAACAAACCAGAGTCCCTAGTTAAGCCTCTATATAAACTAGTCCATCAGTCAATTGATGATCGTGATTTCCCGATCATATTTATTCATAACAGTTGATGATGGAGTCATTTTATTAGTGGAATAAATTGATGGACATTACCCACCAAAGTATTGCAAAAGGATCGTATCACTAAAGTTCAACACTGCAATAGGAAAGTAACGTGATAGCTTATTCCTTAGACCGTGAGATTATATCAAGTCGCTGCTTCTGGAAGATACTTTGATCGCATCAAACGTCATATCTTATATAGTGTGACAATAAAGGTGACACTTTCGGGTATTGGAATGAAGTAGTCAGGGTGAGTGATCAAGAACGGGATTTGTTCATCCGTGTGATGGAGAGTTACTCTGAGCCCACTCGGTGAGATTATATCTATAAAGCTGCGCAGCGTATGACTAGGTCATTGGTGATATAATATCACGGAACGAGTTAAAGCAACCTTGTCGGTAACGAGATAAAACACAACATAGTATGTTGACGATCGTATCTCGAACAAAGGTAGATCGATGGAACAAAGGGAGTGAACATATTATGTTAACGGTTCAACAACGATTTATTCTGGAATGCACAGGGGCCGTCATAGTCATCCAGGGCTCCCTGACGGTCATTGGCGACCGAAGGGTCTCGACCATGGCTGAAGTATTTGATTGCGTGGATCACACGTTCGTTGGGAGACCCCAAGAGGAAGGTATGAAGCAGTGCAGCAGCAGTTTCACTCAGTATGAAACCAAGGTTTAATCGAACCAGTAGGAGCAAGAAATCACTTCTGAAGGTTGTTGGTGGCGCCGTTTACGATCACCAACGTGGAATCTGCACACAACACAATCAAACTATTTTACCCCAACGAAACAGTGAGGTTGTCAATCTCACCGGCTTGCTGAAAACAAATGATTAAACGTATGGTGTGGAAAACAGTAGTAAATTTCAAAGAATGAAAAGGAACAATGTTGCAGTTGGTTGTATTATCAGTGTAAAAGAATGGACCAGGGTCCACAGTTCACTAGTGGTGTCTCTCCATAAAAGATAACTAACATGCTGTGTGAACAAATTACAGCTGGGCAATTGACAAAATATTGAGCGCATGACAATGCATATATATGACATGATGATTACTATGATATTCATGTGGGCATTACGACAAAATACATAGACCGTTATCCAACAGCGTCTATGACTAATAATCCACCGCCAGGTTGTCATCCGAGTTCCCCGTTGGTATTAAGTTGCAAGCAACGGATAATTGCATTAAGTAATGTGCGTAATGTAAACAAATGCATTAGACCTAACGACGCACCCTTAAGCTAAGCATCGGTTATTTTATCCCTAGAGGCAACAGCACATGCACAATCTTAGAAGTTATTGTCACTCTCCCAGATTACCGGAGGCATGAACCCACTATCTAGCATAAATACTCACTCTTGGAGTTACAAGCATCTACTTGGCCAAAGCATCTACTAGTAACGGAAAGCATGCAAGATCATAAATAACATATAAGATAGATTGATAATCAACTTGACATAGTATTCAATATTCATCGGATCCCAGCAAACACAACATGTAGCATTACAATAAGATGATCTTGATCATGATAGGCAGCTCACAAGATCTAAACATGATAGCATAAAGTGGAGACAACCATCTAGCTACTGCCACGGACCCGTAGTCCAAGAATGAACTACTAACGCATCACTCCGGAGGCAGGCACGGTGATGTAGAGCCCTCCGGTGATGATTCCCCTCTCCGACAGGGTGCCGGGAAGAGCTTCTGAACCCTCCCGAGCTAGGGTTGACGGCGGCGGCGTCTTTGGAACTTTTCGTGGATAATGGCTCGGGTATTTAGGGTTTTCGCGTCGGGAGGAATAAATAGGCGAAAGGGCGGCGGCTGGAAAGGCTCGTGGGGACAAACAACCCCACGGCACGGCAGGGGGGGCCGCGCGGCCCCATGGTGTGGCTCCCCTCCGTCTCTCCTTTGGACTCCGTGTTCGTGTTGGAAAAATAGAAGGTTCTGTCCAAGTTTCGTCCAAATCCTAGAATATTTCCAGACTAGCTTTTCTGGAATACAAAAACAGCAGAAAACAGGAACTGACACTATGGCATCTTGTTAATAGGTTAGTCCCAAAAAATGCATAAAAATGCTATGAAGTGTATATAAAACATGTAACAATTGGTATAATATCAACATGGAACATCAGAAATTATAGATACGTTTGAGACGTATCAATCATCCCCAAGCTTAGTTCTACTCGTCCTCGAGTAGGTAAAACGATAAAAACAAAATAATTTCTGAGGTGACATGCTACAAACATAATCTTGATCAAATAGTATTGTGAAGCACATGTCATGAATGAAGTGATCCAGGTCAATGGTCTATAGTTTGCTAGCAAGTAGATAATGAGCAAACAATTGAATCATATAAGCAAAAACTTTTCATGAATAGTACTTTCGAGACAAGCATCAAAGAGTTTTGCATAAGAGTTAACTCATAAAGCAATAGATTCTAAGTAAATGGTATTTAACCAACACAAAGGAAGTTTTAAGCTTCAGCAATTGCTTTCAACTTTCAACATATATATCTCATGGATATTTGTCAACACAAAGCAATATAATAAGTACAATATACAAGCATATAAAAATTGTTGCACCAAAGTTGACACTAGTGTTTGCTTCTAAGATAGAAAGAAGTAGGAAAAACTGACTCAACATAAAAGTAAAAGAAAGACCCTTCGCAGAGGGAAGCAGAGATTAAATCATGTGCTAGAGCTTTTTAAGTTTTGGAAATCATATAGAGAGTAAAAATAAGTTTTGAGAGGTGTTTGTTAATTGTCAACTCAGAAAATGGAAAGTACAATATGACCCCTGCCAACCAGACTTTTAAGAGCGGCTCCCATTAAGTACGTTATTTCTACCAGCAAGGCAGATCATCCCTCTTTCTCTTTTGTTTACACATGCAGATATTTCACTGTTTGTCATTGCTTGACTGATAAATCAGGGCAAAAATGTGAAGAGAATTAAGCGGTTAAAGTTGTAATTAATTGGGACTGGGCACCCCATTTGCCAGCTCTTTTTGCAAAATTAATGGATAAGCGGATGTATATGCCGCTAGTCCGGTGGTAAAGTCTGTTTGACAGTTGACATAAAGACATCCACCCCATCCTCATGACCTTGGTAAACATTGACACAAAATCGGAGTAATAAAGTTTGAATAGTTTAAAGGTAGCACATGAAAATTTTACTTGGAATGGCAAGGAAATACCACATATAGGTAGTTATGGTGGACACAGATGGCATGGATTTTGGCTCAAGGTTTTGGATGCACGAGAAGCATTCCCTCTCAGTACAGAGTTTAGCCTAGCAAGGTTATTTGAAGCAAACACAGGATATCAACCGACACAGCAAGATTTATATGAAAACATATTGCAAGCATTATAAGACTCTACACTGTCTTCCTTGTTAACCAAACCCATTTACTAGAAAATATCTAGACCTTAGAGATACCAATCATGCAAACCAAATTTCAACGAGCTTTACGGTAGTTCTTCATTAATAGGTTTTAACTACATGATACAAAAGCTTAAACATGAACTATTTGATAACTCAAAACAATTGACAAGTATCAAATTATCCAATTGTTGGCACCGAAAACTGTCCAGCGCAACACCAGGATGATCGTCGTGCTTTCGTGACGACGGACGGATGTTTTACGAGCAAAACAACAAAGGGTTCCCCTCACTTTCGTGGAGGAGAGCCGACCGTTTTACAGGCAAAACGGCAAAGGATCGCCACGCCCTAGGGCTGCTAGAACATGGCGGAGAAACGAACCGGAACGATACAGAAAACGATAAAGGAAAAAGTAAGCAGAACGTAAAGATAAATTGTATTGTTTCGATTGTGTCTCCTTTTTCCAATCGGCCATATGCCCATAATATATAGGCAGCCAGGTCTTCGGCAAATACATGGTTTGCTTTCTTAGCGTACAAGCCAATAATATATTCTAAGTTTGATTCGGTCACCGCCTAAACAGGTACGTGATATTACCTTAATTAGTTCGAGTACAACCGAATCGATTATACGCCTCCTTCACGTAACTTGATAGCCTCCTGAACAGCCACAGCTTACATGTATTACGTGACACCTCCTGGCCATATTCACGTGGAAGCACTCCTTGCTTATGTCTAAAATATTCCGGCCAGGATGCTAATGATTCCAAATTACCGTTGATCATGCATGTGATCTTCCCTGATGATTCTTCCTGCGTGACCTTGTAAATTCAGGTTGGCACCTGAATTCTCCAAGCCCTTGTCCTTGGTAGCATGTGCAGCTCAAATCACCTCTGGTTGTAGCTAGGACTTGTCCTGGGCACCTCTAGAACTTAGCTCAACGTATCCCAGAATCCATCGAGGACTTGTCCTGCTACGTGCTAGTCTATGCAACACTCCATATATTTGTTGCGAGTAAATAGCTTCGTATACTTGGTCTGCCGCCACGGCATTTGTACTACACTCCGATGAAGCCTGCATTTGAACTAAACCACAGCTCCGAATATATATGTCAACTAATAATCAATACATAACCATTTAGGACTTGTCCTGCTACGTGCTAGTCTATGCAACACTCCATATATTTGTTGCGAGTAAATAGCTTCGTATACTTGGTCTGCCGCCACGGCATTTGTACTGCACTCCGATGAAGCCTGCATTTGAACTAAACCACAGCTCCGAATATATATGTCAACTAATAATCAATACATAACCTTTAAATTAATTTGGCCGATCATACAATCTAGCTAGCCAAATTAGGTCATCAACACATGCCCCCCTGTTTTTGGTATAACTAATACAATTGAATTTACCAAAAACACTATAATACTTTAGGACGATGTTAATAACTTCACATGCCGAAGACAATGTTCAGAGAACACATCGGCCAAAATTTTGCTTACAAAAGATATAAACTATTCATCCATTAAAGTCTGTGCTGGCCGAAATTCTTGATGATGAGACAGAAATCTTCGGCCTTGTCGCTTGTTGATTTTATTATTTTTGTTCTCCATCTTTGTCGCTCTTTTCACAACAGGAGCTTGCACATCTTTCTTGCCTTGAGGTTCTCCTTTAGGAACCCACGCCATGTTCTTGCTTTTAGCTTTTCAGCACTAAGCCGTTTCAGCTTCTTTTCTTGCCAACTTGATAAACCGAGTGGGCGTCCCGGCTGTGATTTTGTTTTGCATTGTGGCAAATCTTTTTTAATCTTGGGCACTTTCAACTTGGCTTGTTTTGACTCGACAATTGGGTCTTTGAAAGTTACTCGCTTCACTTCCTTGCCCATAGTAGCCAATGTCAATTCAATTGGCTTTTCATTATTTGGTGTTGAGTCTGAAGTAGTACACTTGCGTCCATCTTTTTTGACTCGGTATACTTGCTTAACTACTTCTTTCTTCACCCATGAGCCCCGGACCGATTCCTTTTTTGTGACACGGTCTTTGTCAAATGACTGTTGATCACTTGTTGATCTTTTTGGAGCTGCAAAATTTGGACGAGATGATCTATAACTAGATGGATAACGTGCCCGTGAGTCGTACCTTTCCCATGGTGGATATGAATAAAAATCAGCGTAGGGAGGTATCCATGACATCGGCATTGGTGGCCCAAAAGGATAATACGAATTTGTTGCATTGAATTCATCCATTCGCCAATCCCTGTCCTTAGACTTTCGCCTTGGGGGTGATCTTGATGCTTTTGCACTACCTGACCGATAAGCACTTTTTGCTTCATTCTCTTTTTGATATTTTTCCAATAGCTGCTCAAAAGTGACTTTTGATTTCTTCCCTTTGTGCTTATCACGGCCTTTCTCTTTCTTGGTTTGGCATGCATCGATCTTTGGATTTTTGTGTTGCCCCCCAGTGCTAGATGTCTTCGTTATAGCTTTAATGGAATCTTCGCCTTCAAGATCATTTTTGATATGCTCTTCAACAATCTCTTCACTTGTAGGCGTGACCTCATAATCCTTGGTGTGTACCTGCTCATCATTACATGAATCGGCCAGAAGTAACCGATGCAATATATTTTGTTTATCATATTTTAATCGTCCTTTATCAACGGCCGATTGTACTATTTGATGAAACATGTTGCAATTATCAATACTATGATCAAACGAATCATGCAACTTGCAATACACTCGTCCTCGTAATGATGGCATAACGTTGTGATCAAGAATTCTAATATAATCATTTTCTAGCAATATATCAAAGATATGATCACACATGCTCAACTTGAAGTTATACCTTTTATCTTCTAGCCGATCTTGTGGTGAGAACGGCTCTGAAATTGTGTAACCAAATGGTCCCGGGAAATCCTGAGACAAGATTGTATGATATGTGATTCGGTTAGTGATGTTTATTTTAACCTGCTACGGCTCTTCAGCCGAGGCTGTAGAACCGCACCAGCTTCGGGGACTACTGTCGGGGGGCTGCCCCCGGGTAGGGCAAAGATGTGGTGTTAAGTGTTGCAAAGAGCTAGCCGGATCAACATATAGCCGGGTCACTTGGGCCGGATCTCTCGTGAGAGTCGGTTAGCACTTGATCAAGCTAAAGTGCGAGAAGATGCCAGAGAGGATCCGGTAAAGTTAACCGAATCAGAGGAAGGAAACCGGTTAAGTTAGCCGGGTTGGTCAGGAAGGACCCGGATAAGGTAATCCGGATATTGCACAAGGGCCAAGTAATGTCAGAAAGGTTCACGGGTCCTGCAGGTCTCCTGCCAGAGGCTGAGAAGACAGCCGGGTCAAGTCGCAGGTTTTCCGGGTCGCAAGGCCCTAGGCGCTGACTTGGCCAATTCGGGAAAGAGGATATGACCTAGACCCGGGGGGCTACGCCTGCCATTGCCCAAAGTGGCAAGATAGGCCTGCTAGGGACTTGACGGCCAGGTCAGGTCACGGGATTCCTGGGAGCGCAGCAACCTAGGAGCTGACTCGGCCAATTCGGGAAAGAGGATATGACCGAGACCCGGTGGGCTACACCTGCCATTGCCCAAAGTGGCAAGATAGGCCTGCTAGGGCCTGACAGTCCGGCCGTTGGATTGACAGGGGGCAGAGGCTTGTCCTGTTCCTCTTGTCCATGCCATTATCATCCAGCCAGGGGCAAAATGGTAATTCGGTTAGTGTATAAGTAAGCTACACATCCTCCAGTGCGAGGGACGGCGAAAGAGAGAGGCAGTATCTTCCCCAAGCTCCATCTTCTTCCTAGAGCTTTCACCATTGTTCTTCATACAGCTCAAGGAGCACTCTGTACTTGTAACCACTTGAGATATAAAGAGAGTAGGCTAGTGCTGCAGTAGGGGTGTTACCTCCACAAGAGGGCCCCGAAGCAGGGTACATCGTGGTGTTCTTTGCTTCTTCTTGGTTCTGCTTGTTCTTGTTTGTTCTTGCGAGTTCTTGGTTGTTCTCCATGCGTGCTTCGTGAGCGCGCAAACCCTCCCCGGATCCCCCAACGTCCTAGCGAGCCCACAACTTAAGCCATCCTATGGCATCTGCCGTGACACCACCACGACAGTTGGCGCCCACCGTGGGGCAGCAGTGGCGTTGGCTGGGGTTTCCTTCCGGACGGGCACCGTCACTGGCTCCGGCGAGCGGGTCCTCTCTGGGCTCGTTTGCAAGATCGGCGAGTTCAACTTCATCAGCGACAACGCGGGGTGCTTCGCCAACAAGCCCTTCCCCGCTGACGGCTTCCTCATGACGCTCGGCAGCTTCGTCACCTACGTCGCCACCGAGCCTGTCCGCGAGTACCCGGCGCAGGTGCTCGTGGCTGAGGATCCTCCCTCTTTCCGCGCAGCTCTCGGACGGCGTAGCGCTCGCCCCGGGAGTAGCGTGGAGGTAATGGTGGACCAAGTGCAGCGGCTGGCAAAGGAGATGCCAGCAAAAGCATGCCCGAGGAGCTGGCCACGCCAGTTGATCCGGTTGACAAGCCGACTCGGACAGCGAAGTTCCCAAAGGAGAGACCAGATCCGGTTGGCCCGCTTGGCATGTCAAGTAGGGAGGCTCCCTTAGAGGATGTCCTGGAGAAGCTATCTCGGCCAGTGGCACCTGGGGCAGATGTAGAGCTCACTGTAGCTCAGCTAGAGGCAGAGCGCCTGAGGTTGCAAAAAGAAGCCCGGTTAGTGGTGGAGTCTAGGCAAGCCTTTGATAGAGATATGAGAGAGTACAATGCTGCCAATGGTATCACGATGGCTTTACTCCTGTAGTGCATCGCTCACGCAAGAAAGCCGAGTTGCGTAACCGGGGTAAGGACCTCAATGACGAGTTAGCTAGAGCTGCAGGATCGAGCTCAGTAAGGCTACTAGTCATAGATCTGGCACAGGCAAGCCGGTGTATAGCTCCCCGGCTAAGAATCTTAGGGCTGCAGCGGCAGCGCGAGCCGAGTTGAGCACACTAACCGGGGACGCTTGGCGGAAGCAGGCAGAGAGAGTCAATGAGCTAGTAGATGTGTGTAACCGGCAGAATGAGGCTTACCGGAAAGCTAATCCGGATGCAGGTGTTTCTCGGTAGTAGTGTCGGTTAAGGCTGTTAGCCAGAGATCCAAGGGGCAGGCGTCATCCCCGCACGTCGGAGTTGACCGGGCCCAGAGCGTGAACTCGGGTAAGAGCAAGCAGCTGCAGACCTATGATGCTGAGTATGCCGGCAAGCAGCTAGCCGCTCAAGGAAGAGGTGGCCAAAGTAGAAACAGTGGTGGACGAGGTTACCCGGGAGCTGGAAGGGGCAATTCGGCTGGCCGAGGTCAACCACCTCGTCCTCCTGGGCAGCAAGTGATTGTGCGAGCGCAACAGCAAGGTGGTGGCCAGGCGGGTTACCGCTATGATGACGGAAATTCGGCTATGGCGCGAGCCGGATACCAGACGTATGATAATGCACTTGCATCAAGACTGGGACCTCGGGCATTGGATCCGAATGATCAGCGTCTCAAGTTGGATAGAATTTACCAGTCCGAGAAGCTAGAAGAGCAAGGCCCACCGGGTCCTCCATGTTTTGGACCTCGGATCATGAACGAGCCGAGTGTGCCGTTATTTCAGCTTGGCCGAAGCACAAAGCCATATAATGGCAACACAAAGCCACAAGATTGGCTGATAGACTATGTATCGTCAGTGCACATTGCGGGGGGCAATCGCCGATGGGCGGTCCGGTATCTCCCGCACATGTTGGAAGGGCCAGCCCGGATTTGGCTGAACAACTTACCGCCGGGTAGTATCAACTCTTGGATGGACTTGGAGGAGGCATTTTACAGTAATTTCTCCAGCACCTACAAGAGGCCTAACCGACCTCAGCTCCTGGCTGCGTGCAAGCAGGAAGAACGGGAAACAGACCGAGAATTCTTAACTCGGTGGAGCAACATTCGCAACTCTTGCGAAGGTGTCGTGGAGGAGCAGGCGATTTCTTGGTTTGCGCAGGGTTGCCGACATGGCACCCCGCTCTGGCAGAAGCTCCAGAGGGATATGCCCAAGACACTGGCGGAAACGATCCGGATAGCAGATACGTATGCTCTTGGTGATCCGACACAGCCCGCATTGGATGCAGTGGGAACAAGCAGGAGGCAACCGGTTAATAACCGAGTAGGACCATTGAGGCCCAATGACCGACATGAATTCGGTTACAAAAGAAGAGATCCGGATTATAGATACGGTTCAGATCAGGTGCTGCAGTGAATATGGACCATCCTGGAGCAGGAGATGGTCAGAGACAAAAGACTGAGGGTCCAGCTTGGAGGCCGAATCAAGGTGCCTGGCCAAAGAAGTGTGGGATGGATCGAGTCCTCCTCTAACCTTTGAGGCAAGATTGGACGGGCCTTGCTGTTATCACACAACAGACCCACGCAAGCCGGCCAATCATTCAACTCGGAATTGTAGCTGGCATCATCGCATTCAGGCGGAGGGTCAGAGAGGACCACCTCAGAGAGGTGCTCCTAGACCGAATTTCAGGCCGAATATGCCTTTAACCGGAGCCAATACAATCCCGGTGAACGCAGGAGCTCCAAGACCGGCAGCCACAAAGCCGGTTAACCTGGTAAACATGGGAGGCAATGACAATGGTGCTGGTCCGAGTCGGCAAGGTGGATACCCCGGTAATGAGTACAAGGAGGCTCATCAAAGTTATGTGGTTTTTGTGACCGAGCCAACTGACAAGAAAAGTCAGCTGCGAAGGGCGAAGGAGGTGAATGCAGTCATACCAGCAGTCCCAAAATACCTGAATTGGTCCGAGCAGGAGATCACTTGGAGCAGGGCTGATAACCCCAGAATTATGCCAAGTCCAGGAAACTATGCACTAGTGGTGGATCCGACTTTGGTGGACCCAAGCTTAACGTGAGGTTTAGCCGAGTCTTGATTGACAATGGCAGTGCCATAAACATCATGTATCGGGACACAATGGTCAAGTTGGGTATTTCGCCGAATCAGTTGCAGCAGAGCAGTTGTACCTTCCATGGTATAGTACCCGGGGTGTCTTGTTCCCCAATGGGTAAGATCTGGGTAGATGTGCTGTTTGGTACCAAGGACAATCACCGGCTTGAAAGTCTCGAGTTCGAGGTGGTAGATTTGGAGAGCCCATACCATGCTCTACTTGGCCGGCCTGCGTTAGCCAAGTTCATGATATCCACCCATGTGGCCTACCTCAAGATAAAGATGCCAGGCCCGAATGGTATTATCACTGTTGCGGGAGATTACAAAAGGCCATACAGTGTGCCACGATCGGTTCCACCTTAGCCGAATCATTGGTGATCCAAGCTGAGAAGAGCAAGATGCATGAGGTGGTGGCAATGGCGAAGTCTGCTCAGCTCGGTGTGCTGGCTATGACCAATCCGGATGGAGGTGCAACATTTGAGATGCCCAAGGAACAAAGAAGATCCCATTGACCCGGAGAACCCGGAGCGCATGGCCATCATTGGTGCCGGGCTGGATGAGAAATAGGAAAGCGCGCTCTGTCACTTCCTCCGTGAGAATCGGGATATCTTTGCATGGTCGGCTAAGGACCTGCCTGGTGTTCCGAGGGAGTTGGCAGAGCACTCTTTATTTGTCAGGCCGGATGTAAAACCGGTGAGGCAACCGACTCGGCGTCTCTCAGATGATCGAAGAAAAGTGGTGCTGGATGAGCTGGCTAAGTTGCTTGCAGCCGGATTCATTATGGAGGTGTTGCATCCAGACTGGATATCCAATCCGGTTCTGGTAGAGAAGAAGAAGGACGAACCAGCGGTGGTCAAGGTGTGGCGCATGTGCATCGATTTCACCAACCTAAACAAGGCGTGCCCGAAGGATCCATTTCCTTTACCTCGGATTGATCAAGTGATCGATTCTACTGCGGGTGTGAGTTGTTGTCTTTTATTGATGCGTACTCTGGTTTTCACCAGATACCACTGAACCCTAAAGATCAAATAAAGACTGCTTTTATTACCCCGTACGGGGCGTATTGCTATCGTGTCATGTGTTTCGGTTTGAGAAATGCCGGTGCAACTTATCAGAGATGTATGCAGAAATGCTTACACTCCCAAATGGGCAAGAATGTGCAGGTGTATGTCGATGATATCGTCATCAAAACTAAAGAAAAACACACTCTCCTCGAGGATCTCGAGGAAACATTTGTGAACTTGAGAAAATATCGGTTGAAATTGAATCCGGATAAATGCACCTTTGGTGTCCCGGCTGGAAAGTTGCTCGGTTTCCTTGTATCGAGCCGAGGTATTGAGGTGAATCCGGCTAAAATCCGAGCCATAGAAAGAATGAAATTGCCTAATGTCTAAAAGATGTACAAAAATTCACAGGGTGTTTAGCCTCGTTGAGTCGGTTTGTGAGTCGGCTAGGAGAAAAAGCCTTGCCCTTGTATCAGTTGATGAAAAAGAGCACCGGGTTCACGTGGACCCCGCAGGCAGATTCGGCTTTCAACGAATTAAAAAAGATGTTGTCCACTGCACCAATTCTGGCGTCACCTTTGCCGAATGAGCCAATGCTACTTTACATTGCGGCCACTAACCGGGTCGTAAGTGTGGTCATAGTGGTAGAGCGAGAAGAGGAGGGTAAATCGTGCAGAGACCGGTGTACTATTTAAGTGAGGTGATCTCAACCTCAAAGCAAAATTATCCTCACTACCAGAAGATGACATACGGTGTATACCTGGCGGCCAAAAAGTTGAAACATTATTTCCAAGAACACCCGATTACCGTGGTATGTGAAGCTCCAATCGCGGATCATTGGGTGCAAAGATGCGACTGGCCGGGTTGCCAAGTGGGCAATAGAAGTATCTCCTTACACCCCGCATTATGAGAGAAGGGATGCTATCAAGTCTCAGGCTTTACCAGATTTCCTTTGTGACTGGGCCGAGATGCAGTATGAGCCACCCAAGCCGGATTACAATTACTGGAAGTTGCACTTTGATGGCTCCAAAACCAAAATCGGATTAGGTGCTGGGGTGGTACTCACGTCACCGAAGCAAGATCAATTGCGATATGTGTTGCAGATTCATTTCTCAGCATCAAACAATGTGGCCGAATATGAGGCACTGATCCATGGGCTTAATGTGGCCAGGGACATCGGCATCCGCCGAATAGAATGTTTTGGTGATTCGGATTTAGTTGTGCAGCAATCTTCTGGAAATTGGGATGCTCTTGATGCCAATATGGCACTGTATCGGTTTCATGTCCAGAAAATTTCAGGATTTTTTGAAGGCTGCGAGTACAAGCACATACCTCGGTTGGAGAACGAAGCTGCTGATGTCCTGTCAAAACTCGGGTCGTCTAGGGATGCAATTCCACCCGGATATCCTTGAATCACCTAAGGGTCCCTTCAATCAAACCTTCGCCTGATTCCGAGTCAATTTTTATCCCAAAGCAAGAATCTGAGGCTGTCCCTATGAATGTTGATGTCGAGTACATTGGGGAAGACCCGGGGACTGCATGGCGAGACCCGGGGACTGCTAACCGGATCTTAGGAAAGAGGAGCAGAGAAGGTGGTGATAACCGAATCTTAGGGAATGGGCAGAAGCTGATAGAAGAAATAATGGCGGCCGAACCAGTGGAAGTAGATGAGCACTTATTCCCTTTGCATCCAGTACCGGAATGGGCTGAAGAAATCATGAAGTTCATGTCGGAGGGGAGTTTGCCAAATGATGAAACCGAAGCTAGGCGAGTGCAGAGGAGGTCCAAGGCTTACACCATCATCAACAAGGAGTTATACAAGAGGAGTGCAACCGAGGTGCTACAGCGTTGTGTGGAGCCAGCCGAGGGCAAGGAGATGCTCCTTGAGATACATCAGGGTGAATGTGGACATCATTGCAGTACAAGAGCCCTGGTGGCTAAGTGTTCCGGCATGGATTTTACTGGCCCACTGCTCACGCGGATGCAGAGGACATAGTCCGAAAATGTGAAGGATGCCAAAGGTTTGCCAAGCAGACACACTTACCCGCATCGCGCTCAAAACAATTCCTATCACTTGGCCGTTTGCTGTGTGGTGTTTAGATATGGTGGGAGATTTCAAGCCGGCTAGGGGTAACATGACACATATGCTGGTGATGGTGGATAAGTTCACCAAGTGGATAGAGGTGAAACCAATCCGGAAGTAGATGGTCGTTCGGCTGTAACTTTCTGAAAGAAATTATTTTGAGATACGGATACCCTCATAGCATCATCTCGGATAACGGCACAAACTTTGCTGTCGGAGAGTTTGCTCGGTTTGCATGAATAAGGGAATCCGGCTAGATATAGCCTCGGTGGCACATCCGGAGTCTAATGGGCAAGTGGAAAGATCAAATGCCCTGGTGTTGGCCGGCATCAAGGCTCGTCTCATTGAACCATTGCTGAAAACTCCGGGATGCTGGATAGACGAGATACCATCAGTACTGTGGGGTCTAAGGACCACGCCGAATCGGTCAACTGGCTATACGCCATTTTTTCTGGTTTATGGGGCAGAAGCTGTGCTACCCACAGACATAGAACATGATGCACCAAGGGTGGCAATGTATACTGAAACCGAGGCAAAAGAGGCTCGGGAAGATGCAGTGGATCTGCTAGAGGAAGCAAGAGAATTGGCTCTATCTCGGACAGCAATATACCAGCAGAATCTCCGACGATATCATAGTCGAAAGATCAGCCCTCGAGTGTTTCATGAGGGTGATCTTGTGCTAAGGCTGGTGCAGCGCAGCAAAGGCCGACACAAGTTGTCACCTCCATGGGAGGGACCTTTCATTGTGAGCAGGGCTATGCACAATGACTCGTACTACCTTGTAGATGCACAGGAACCAAGGAAGGATGGCCTGGACAGACCCGGACAAGAAACTAAGAGACCCTGGAATGTAGCTCTGCTTCGACCCTTTTACTCCTAAGGGCGCAATGTATGTATTTCAGTTTATCATAAATGAAATTGCAGCAATCCGAGTCTGGACTCGGGGACTGCTTCGTACTCATGCATGTGTTTTTTACTGTTTTGTCCATACCGTTCGTGTGCCGAATTGCTTTGAACCTCGTCCCAAAATTCAAGTAATGTATGTTGTGTTGTTGATCTCGTGACTCGACTGACAAACACCAAAATGGTAGTCAAGAGCAGAGATGAGGAATATGGGAAACATGAAAATGGACTCGGGGACTCGGTCCAAAACCGATTCGGCACATGTCGTTTACTAACCCCTGTTATTTATTTTTCGTTTATGTTGAATGATTCTAAACCACAACTCGCATGTTTCAAGTATTGTATGCTATGATTCCTATCTTGTGACTCGACTGTCAAACACCTAAAAGGTAGACAAGAGCAGAGATTCGGCAAAAATAGTAAACAAGAAAACAGACTCGGGGACTCGGTTTAAAATGATCCAACATAAACCTCGTCCGGATCATGTTAAGCAAATTTAAAGTAGTCTCGAAAGAACTTAAAATAGTCTATTACATCTGCTCCCGGCATACCGGGGATTTAACGTTTTTTCACTAAGTTACTTCAGGAAGCAGCAGACTCGGTTGTAGCAGGTTCGGTGGCAGGAGCTTTGGTTGAAGGAACCTCGGGCGCGCGAGCCTCGGTTACAGGAGCTTCGGTTGGAGTAGATTCGGTTGCAGGGGGCTCGGTTGCAAGGATGGGCTCAGATGGAGGAACTTCAGGGGTAACCTTGCGTGGAGAGCTTGAAGGCTGGGCAGATTCGGAGGTATCCGGATCAGCTGAAGCTTGTTTAGTAATCTCTGCCGAATCAGTTGCTGGTATCTCCGAAGTCTGGGCCGGAGTTGCTTCGGTATTCTTAGCCGAGTCAGAAGCTGGGATCTTGATAGGAGCGTGTTCGGCAGAGTTAGCCGAATCATCAGACTCGCCCTCAGAATCGGCGTATTCTTCAGCGGAGGCGTCGTCCGATTCCTCTTCTTCAGTTTCTTCTCCATCCGAGTAGACCGGAGCCTCCAGATCAAGATGCTTGGTGCGTGCAAATTCGGCCATGAAGTTGGCGGCTTCTTCACGGATCTTGATCCGGGTAGGGTCTGTAGCCCACGGAGAACCCTCGCGAAATGAGCGCACTTTGGCAAGATCAATTAGCTCATACCAGGACATGATGAATAGCAAAGCTGCGTCAGCACCAGCGCGGGCGGACGAAGACCTCCACTGCTGTAACCGGGTCATTGCTTGATCCAGGTCTCGGATCAGCTCCTCCACAGGCACAACTTGCCGCGCTTCAGGAAACAAGATTCGGTGAGCCTTGAGACTTGCATTGAGCAGACCAATATGGGAATCCTTCAAAGGAGCAATCCGAGCCTTAAGTGCTGTAATATGATCTTCGATGTCCCATGTCTCTGGTAGGGGAGCCTCGGTTAATTTAGCTCTCTCAGCTCGGGCGTTTCTCACAGCCTTGGCGGCTTGAAGCCGGATGCTGGTAAACTCTCCTACAAACAAATAAGCTAATACTGAGTTCAGCGAGAAGGAACACAAGCATATGTATTGGTTAAGAGCAGAAAGAAAAGAGGAGATTCGGTGAACTTACGATCCATGTCATCATTAAGGCTAGCAAGTGCAGCAAGCCATTTCGCACTGGCCGCTTTGTGAGCACTCAGTTCTTCTTTAGCCGCTTTGACTTCGGCTTCAGATTCGGCAATGTTCGTTTGAATTTGCTTGTCCAGTTTGGCCCGCTCCGCAAGTCCGGCTTTGAAAGTATCCCGCTCCTTCTGGATTGTGTCTTTTTCACGCTTCAGCGTATCCCGCTCTCCTTTAACCTTGTTCTTCACTTTTTCAACTCGGTCAAGCTCTCGCTGGAGCCGAGTCACCTCTGATTTTTCCTCGGATAAAGCGCGCTTGTGCTCTTCTTCTTTCTTGTCCATTTCAAGACAGAGCCCATCGAAGGAAGTTTGGAGCTTCTGATGCTGATGGGCGAGCTGCTTAAAGAGCTTGCCGCGAGCGGTCATGGTTTCCTGAAAGAAAACAGGCAAATGGCGTCAAAAGAATCTCGGGGACTGGCCCGAGATTAACCGAATCAGTTGGAAAAGAGACTCGGGGACTGGAAGTCCCACGGTGTCCTCGGTTACGGCAACATTCATGATAAGTTTTTTAGAGATTCAAGCCGAATGACTTTCTTACTCGGAGGAGTATCAGTCGTTCGACCCGAATCTCGGGGACTGGGTATAGTACTATTTGATCATGTTGAAATAAAAGCAAGATTCGGAAAAATTTACCTCAAACACCCGGTTAGCTTCAGTGACCGAGGTCTGTACAGAGTGTAATGATTGAAACATCCGACTAGGCCCAGCCGGATGTGGCGCTGAAGTAGAAAAATCTTTGGCGAGGTCAGCATCATTCCAAGCTTCAATGAATTGCTTGGCGGACTCGAGCTTATCGCTGCTCGGAGGGCGGGGATTCGACAGGGACTGGCCGAATCGAATCGCTGATGGGGCGGCAGAAACCTTCTTGCTAGCAACCACCTGCTTATCCGAGGTGGTTGGAGTTGTGCCAGAGGCACCTTGAGTCGGCTTGGGTTGCGGTGACGCACCCGGAGTCTGCTTCGGATGTGGCTCCTTGTGCTGCTTCTCGGAAACTTGTTGTTGCTGTTGCTGTTGCTGCTTCTGCTTTTTCTTCTTCTGCTGCTCTTGATTCAGCAGGGTTTGCGCTGCGGGAGTAGGGCGAGGATCCGGCTTAGGCAAGGGTAGCCGATGTCTTGGCCTTTTCCTTCTCCAGCTCCTTGAGAGGGCGTGGCCAACTTGAATCTCGGATTGGAGCCGAGGTTTCCTCACTCTCCAAGTCAATAACCGGCTCTGAATAGGAGTCGGTTGGGAATATTGGCAGTTGTGGGCGTGCTGGAGAAGTGATCTTTCAGGAGACTGGTTCTCCGTAGCCGAATCCAGTGGAGGAATGGGAGAAGAGATGGATGAATGAGTCTGCGCGGTGATGAGGACATCACTGCATAAAGCAAAGCAAACAGTTAACTCGGATAGATATGACTCGGTTAACAGAGGAAGAAAGCAAATGAAGTTAAGTCAGTATTACCCCTTGGTGGTAGGCATCGGCTTGACGCGATTCAACTTGGAGCCAGACTTCTTTATTCTCTTGGCTTTAGGGGAATCAGATCCGGGCGCGTCAGTGCGTTTCCGAGATGTCCCTTCAGCATCTTGTTTGGCTGGAACACAAGGTGGTGACCATGAAATCGGAATGGCGTCGATGGGATCTAAGATCCTGCAATCATCATCTTCCTCGTCGGAGATGTTGTGAATAGTTGATTGCTTACCCTTGCGGACTGGCTTGGCGCGCGGGATAGGCAGATAATCATCCGTATCCGGATCTTCTTCGTCCTCGCGCGGCGGGCTGAGATCCGGTCCCCATTCTTTGGTGGAGAGGTCTCCATCTTCGATAAGTTGGCGATCAAACAGCTACAGAAAAGTCAGGGCAAATCCGGATTAGGCCGATGCCATTTTGATGAAATATGGTTAGATTCGGAAAATGGTGAACTAACCTGTGGTGGAAGGCGCTCTCGGTAAAACGGCTTTACGCCCCACCGCCATTTATCCGACATCTCGGTGGCGGCAATGGCGTTTACCCGTCGCCTGATGGAGACTTTGCTAAGGTCATGCCTGCTGATCCGGGTAGGATCTAGCACACCACCCATGTGGCATATCTTGTGTTCACGTCTTTGAAGAGGGCAGACCCGGCGACCGATGAAGGTCCGGAGCAGATCATCCGAGGCCAGGCCCTTCTTCAGAAAGTCCTCCAGAGTTTCATGTACAGTCTGAAGTTCTACAATAGTCTCAGCCGGATTGTATCCGAAGTTCAATTCGGCTGTGGGTGGCTCGATCGTGAACTCGGGCAGATTAAGGGCATCATGGCCTTCTGCACTCTTCACATAAAGGAAAGACCTTTGCCACTTCCTGACAGTGTCTAGGCCAGTGATACGGGGAAAGATGGATCCCTGCCTTGGCGTGATGCTAACCGGACCGCAAGCAGTCATCAGCTTCGGCTTAGTGCCTGGAATAGTATGTTTGCGGAGGTGGAAATACTTTGCCCAAATATCGACGGTCGGCCAGACACCGAGATAGCCCTCGCAAAAGGAGCTAAAGCCGATAGAGACGAAGGCATTAGCCGGGAGGTGATGAGGCTGTAGGCCAAAGAAATCCAGGAAAGCCCGGAAGAAATCACTCGCCGGCAATCCGAATCCGCGCTCAAAATGCGCTAGAAACACCACACGTTCACCAGGTTCGGGAACCGGGACGAGTTCCTTCCCCGGTTTGCGGCATATAACTTGAGAGGTTATACGCCGGGTGCTTAATAGCCATTCCAGATCGTCCTTGGTCACATCAGAACCCTCCCATCTGCCGGGAGGAAGCTTCGCCATATCCGGATCAATCCTGCAAGAGGTCGGATAGGGCCGAGTCAAAATGAATCGGATAATGGTATAATCGAACCAGATCTAGAGTGATTCGGCTAATATTATCCCGGATGAAACTAGCCGGATTCAGCAGAGAAGGTGATTCGGGTGGCAATCACAAACACCTTCCGCAAAGGTCTAGGGTTACACAAGATCTACTGCAGCAGTAAAAAAGAAAGGAAATCAAGAGTAAAAATATGGTTGAACTGCTCATACGGTGGCAAACAAAACTAGGGCAGTGTAGTGCAAAATCTAGACAGGAGATCTACTAGATGCACTGAGGCTGGCGACGGACTAATATGCGGATAAATCTACAAGAAACAAATGCGAGTTTCCCGTGGGATATGAACTCCTCGAGTTCGCCATGGCCGGAGAAAAAGAAAACTCACGGTGATGACGCGACGGGGAAGAAGCTCGATGAAGAAACGGCGGCGCTGGGCACGGTGCGCGGCCCCGGTCGTTTTCCTCCGGTGCGTTGAATGTCTCCGGCGCGGCGAGTTTGGAAGGGCGAGATTGCGGCGGCGGCGGCGCAGATGGTGTTCGGAGTGGGAGATGTGAGGAGAAGAAGAGGAAACCCCGCGCCCATATTTATAGCGCCCAGCGGTAACGGGCGCACTACTGCGCGGTTTTCGGAGCGTCGCACGGTAACTGCACCTGGAACTCTGTGGCCACCTCTGTGGCCGTGTGTTCCAAACACATGTTGGGCCATAGAATTGGAAGCAGTTGCACGGATCCTGTGTGCCGGTCAACGGAGAAAACGAGAAGACGCGGTCGTTTGGTCAAATGCACTCAAGTACCCGGAGAATCCGGATGAGGTGCTGTCAGTGGCATGTCAGATCAGAGATCCGGATTATGGGGCTTTGCGCAGAGATTCACTGCCAAGTGTCCCGGGAAATCCTGAGACAAGATTGTATGATATGTGATTCGGTTAGTGATGTTTATTTTTAACCTGCTACGGCTCTTCAGCCGAGGCTGTAGAACCGCACCAGCTTCGGGGACTACTGTCGGGGGGCTGCCCCCGGGTAGGGCAAAGATGTGGTGTTAAGTGTTGCAAAGAGCTAGCCGGATCAACATATAGCCGGGTCACTTGGGCCGGATCTCTCGTGAGAGTCGGTTAGCACTTGATCAAGCTAAAGTGCGAGAAGATGCCAGAGAGGATCCGGTAAAGCTTAACCGAATCAGAGGAAGGAAACCGGTTAAGTTAGCCGGGTTGGTCAGGAAGGACCCGGATAAGGTAATCCGGATATTGCACAAGGGCCAAGTAATGTCAGAAAGGTTCACGGGTCTGCAGGTCTCCTGCCAGAGGCTGAGAAGACAGCCGGGTCAAGTCGCAGGTTTTCCGGGTCGCAAGGCCCTAGGCGCTGACTTGGCCAATTCGGGAAAGAGGATATGACCTAGACCCGGGGGCTACGCCTGCCATTGCCCAAAGTGGCAAGATAGGCCTGCTAGGACTTGACGGCCAGGTCAGGTCACGGGATTCCTGGGAGCGCAGCAACCTAGGAGCTGACTCGGCCAATTCGGGAAAGAGGATGACCTAGACCCGTGGGCTACAGCTGCCATTGCCCGAAAGTGGCAAGATGGCCTAGGCCTGACAGTCCGGCCGTTGGATTGACAGGGGGCAGAGGCTTGTCCTGTTCCTCTTGTCCATGCCATTATCACTTCCATCCAGGGGCAAAATGGTAATCCGGTTAGTGTATAAGTAAGCTACTACATCCTCCAGTGCGAGGACGGCGAAAGAGAGAGGCAGTATCTTCCCCAAGCTCCATCTTCTTCTAGAGCTCACCATTGTTCTTCATACAGCTCAAGGAGCACTCTGTACTTGTAAACACTTGAGATATAAAGAGAGTAGGCTAGTGCTGCAGTAGGGGTGTTACCTCCACAAGAGGCCCCGAAGCAGGGTACATCGTGGTGTTCTTTGCTTCTTCTTGGTTCTGCTTGTTCTTGTTTGTTGCGAGTTCTTGGTTGTTCTCCATGCGTGCTTCGTGAGCGCGCAAACCCTCCCCGGATCCCCCAACGTCCTAGCGAGCCCACAACTTAAGCCATCCTATGGCATCTGCCGT